>JAJKFI010000007.1:14874486-14947568 GCA_029204185.1 Lerista edwardsae | reverse complement strand
TTTTTTTTCTTCCTTTCTACTTCAGTTTGTGAAGTAATATTTTTCTGTAGCAACGAATCACAATGATTTTAAGTACCTGTGGAAAGTAATCCCATTTTTCGTCCAGCGATTTGTGCACCCGTATGCAGAACACGAAGGCATGATTAAAGAGGCTGAGATTAACTTTCACACGCGCGCCGTGCGAGCGAGAGAGCCCCTTGTCGTTCGCGGACAAGGTCAGCCATATTGTTCGGTCCAGGGCTTCAAGAATGTGACGTCATGCCCACTCCAGCTATTATTCCTCCAAGGGCCTACTGAGCAGGCGCGGCGGTTCCTGGGTTTCGGCTATGACCTCACTTCCGGTGGGTGGGCCCCGACACAAGTGCCAATCAAAAGTGAGTATCTGTTGCTAAGTCATTTAGATGCCACTACTGACCCAAACTATCATAACACAGCAGTAGTAGCTGTGAGGATTTCCCACACACCTGTTTCCATACGTTCCCTTATCTTAGGATCTTTCTTTTGTGCCCAACTCTGGTGCCATAATGTTTTAAACCAGAAATGGCCACCATCACCTAGGTGCCAGGTACTATGATGCTAGTGCAACTTTCCCCTGCCTTCCCCCCCCCCCCCCGCTACAAAATGTGTATGATTTGTTGGGACATGAACTACAATAACTGTGGAATTCTGATTTGTGTGCTAGGGCAGTAACATCCGAAAAGGTTAGTGATGGCTGCAAAGCCTGCCGGAGAAAGGACAGTACCTAGGGCGCAATCCAAACCTGGAGTTAGGCTGGCACAGTTAGGCCAGCAAAGTTTGGCCGGCACAACGGACACCATAAAGTGCATTTGGACCACTCTCCGAGTTAAAGAAGATGGCGCACCTCTGTGTGCTGGCCTCTCCGACTCCGAGAATGGTTCAAATATACTTTACGGGATCCCTTGTGCCGGCCAAACTTTGCTGGCCTAACTGTGCCAGCCTAACTCCAGGTTAGAATTTCGCCCCTAGGAACCTCCAGAGAGGGAGGGCAGAGAGAGAACAGTCACTTCATATGGACATCTATTAGAACTTTGGGATGTTCTCCAGCACTTTATCAAACATTAAGGTGGTGGTGGTGGGGGAGAGAGTGACATAATTGTCATTGTGGATAACCATGTTTTCCAACTGAAGCCCAGAGTATCTATTTTGTTGAGAGCTCGAAAGGACAGGTTGCTGAAATCAGCAGCCCACCGGCTGCCCTAGCACTCACTTACATATGGATGATACAACATATAATCAATACTGTCGTGTACATCGTTGAGCAGCACGCAGCTGAGAGGAGGGAGGGAGATCCCTTTCACATTGGACCTGGGTTCACCTGCATCCCATCTGTCTTTGTAGCAGTATTCAGGGAAATGAAAACTCCAAGCTTACAGTAGGTACCCACCAGGGAATCATGGCAAATTACTGCTCTCTAGGCTGGAACATGTGCCCAGGTGCTTGTGAAATGGGCCTTCCTATTTCAGGATTTACGATAGCAGACTCTTATAGTTCTCTTCTCTAACCTGGCTGCCACATAAAATGTGAAGCAACTAACTTTGGATGGTGATCTCAAAATGGACAATGAACTCTCCTGAGGACGCCACTTATCGCGTGCCAAGGCTGCGATCCTATACACACTTACCTGGGAGTAAGTCTCCTTGAACTCAGTGGGATTTACTTCTCCATAAACACGCATACAGTAGGCTTGCACAACAAGTTTCCTTATTTGCTTTATCCTGCTTTACTTTCTTTTGAACCACAGTTGCAAATGTGAACATGTTTCTGCCCTCAATCCACTTGGATTCAAGTAGGCAGACTGGAATGCCTGGCATCTAGCAGAAGATGAAGAAACAAGTTCATCTGGTAGTGGCAGGCGTCATTGTTCAGTGAAATGTTTAGCATGCTTTCATTTCTTACTGCTTTTTAAAAATGTGCATGTGTTTGTGACCCAGTTCACATGTGCAGCTGCAATACTCAGTTTCTGTTCTGTTGAGGATGATGGACAACCGAGGCCCAAATTACATGTTACACTGTGGGCACAATCCTAAACTGAGTTAGGCTGGCATAAGTTAGTCAGCAAAGTTTGCCCGGCACACGGGACACCGTAAACTAGGTTTGGACCACTCTTGGAGTCAGAGAGGCCAGCACACAGACCTGCGCCATCCTCCCTGACTCCGAGAGTGGTCCAAACATTCTTTACGATGGTTCTGCTGCTGGCCAAACTTTGCTGGCCTAACTGTGCCGGCTTAACTCCAGGTTAGGATTGTGCCCTGAGTCTAATCAAAAGGCAGCTGCAGAGGGGAGAGGCTGCTAACCCCCTTTCCCTCCTTTCTGTTCAAAATAATCCCCTTCCAGCTGTTTCATCAGTTTTGTTTTACTCTCAATAGTTCACCAGGTATCTGGTCTCCCAAGTGTTTAGGCATCGCATTAAAAAAATATGGGTGTTACCCAACCATTTCAAGGCGTGCAATTAATCAAGCTGTGCTTTTTTTTTTTAACGCTGCCTCCTGCTGTGCTGTGTTCTATGTTATTTTTAGTAGCCGCATGTGTCTATTTTTATGCTGACCATTTTGCTTTTATTTTGGTGTTGTTTGACATTGTAAGCCGCCTTGAGGATCATATAGTCGGAAGGTGGGAAAACATAGTTTACATAAATAACGGTGTGATCTGACTCCACTGAAAAGCAATGATTAATGGTCCATTTGCACATACATCAGTCGGAAAGTGCTGCAAAACAACATGAAATTTCTGTCTGTGTTCCTACATCTGCAATGCCTCTTCACCCAAGAAACTCAGTTCTCATGCAGTAATATGTCATCCTAAACTCTGATACCACAAAGTTCAGAAATGAGTTGTAGTAGTGTGGTAGAGCACTATGTCAGAAGTGAGATCTTCCTAGATGTCAGCAGTTTTGCATAACCCACAATTGCAAAATGCATCCACACAACACGCAAGGGATCTCAAATGAAGATTTGCCAATAGGAGGCAAAGAAGAAGACAGCCATGTTTTGTTTTGTTTGTGTGGTTATAACGATCCCACTTCATGATTGCATTATAGCCTTACCCTCCTTATAACTGAAAGGGAGAGTCGTTTCTGGAATCTGCAATCATTCAAAAAGAAAAGCAGCTGATACAAGTACAGAAGCGAGGACACTGTCAAAGCTGCAAACCACAAATGGTTGGCGATAGTACGCTATTGTAAAGGTTGAAGCTATAGGAGCCAAAAGCAATCAGCAATATGGAAAGATGTGCGGTATTGCAACAGAAGAGATCTCAAGGATGAGGGCATTGTATATGCTCAGCTTTCAGGTGAATGGTGGTAGGACAGGGGTCTCCAAACTCCAGCCCAAGGAGTTTTTTCCAGCCCAAGAATCTGCCCTCTGGGAGATTTTTATCTGGCTCTTGGCAGGTGGTGGGGCCGGCCCACAGCAACCTGCTGAAGGGGGGTGAATACAGTGCAACCTCAGTATCCGCTGGTGTTCTGTTCCAGAGCCCCCCACATGGATACTGGGGTCACCATTTAGATGCCTTTATATACATATGATGTGGGCCTCTTGCCGAAACGTTTGGAGACCCCTGGTGTAGAAAGTTCAGTGGAAGGGCATTAACCCGATAGTAATGGGAATGTAAAGGAAGCAACTCCCAAAAGGTTTATAGGTTTAAAAAACCAAACAAAGGAGAGGGGGTAAATGGATTGAAATCAAAGTAGAAATAAGTTGAGAGATAGACAAGGAGTCAAATGAGGGCTACCTAGTGAAGTGTTGGGTTTTCCTTCTTGACACCCAAGAGGGATGTGTATTTGCGCTACAACTAGTATGAGGCTGTCCAGAAACAAACATGAAAAGAAGGACCTATACAAGTCTCTGCAGTAGTGTCCCTAGAGGAGTGGGGTGCAACCAGTGTTGTCACCCTTCCGGTTCGCTGGGCGGAGCTCCGTCCGTTGCGGGGAGGGCTTCCGCGTTGATCGGCAGCGTGATCGCTGCCTCCGGTTGCGTTATGGCGAAAGCACGCCCGCTACAGCGGGCGGGCTTCCGCCATTACGCAATGGAATGCAGCGATCACGCTGCCGATCAACGCGGAAGCCCTCCCCGCAATGGACGGAGCTCCGCCCAGCGAACCGGAAGGGTGACAACCCTGGGTGCAACGTTTTGGATGGTGCCTTACCTTGCTGTGCAAACCACGCCTTGCCATAGTAGCCATTCCTGGCAGCAGAAGCAACATAGAGGCGTCTCCTCCTTGTTGCTTCTGCCACCTGGAATGGCTAGAATGGCAAGGGAGGGGCGCAGCTAACACGGCAATGTAAGGCACCTTGCAAAATGCAGCACCCCGCCCCCATCTAGGGGCACTACTCTCTGTGTGTGTTAGTTTCCCTGCCCTGCAATCCCCTTCGTTCTGGTCCGTGGTGATGATGGTGGGCTGAAGTTTCTTTTGGATCAGAGGAAGGAGCAAGTCTAGTCCAAGGCTGGCATAAAAGAGGTTTATTGGACTGTTCTAAACCATAAAAGCATCAACTTGCAGGAGTACCTCTTGGCTTCCAGAGGCATCTCCAGGCATAGGCTTACATTAATTTCAGACATAAGGCTTGCATACAGGCATCCCTAGGCATGGAACTTCAACCATTATCAGACAGCATTTTAGGCAACTCTACAGACAAAGTCTGGGAGCATGGCAAGGCGACCGCTCTAAGCAATGCAGCCTTTAGTGTTGATCACCAGACTCAAGAGGGAGCAAAGCAATGGCCAAATACAGAGGCTTTTACAGGCTAGGTGCTTGCTTATTGGGAAATCAGTGCTAATTGGCAAAAACAAACTATTTGACAGCACAGTGACATATGACAAATCACTACGTGGGTCACATCGTTAAAAGACCTTTCATCTCAACCAGTGGGAGATGTTCCCCTCCTTAGGAGACTTCCTGTTATGCACCTGCAATAGATAAGATTCATCCTGTCAGTCACGTGCCAATGATAACAGAACGTACTGATGCTACTGAGGAGGTTGACAGAGGATGTCCCCTGCTTTAAGGAGAAGGATATCCAGCTTAATTGGTACACATACAACATAAACATAAGTCAGGGCTTTGAAGAGGACACGTTAGTGTGACGTGCAGTAGGGACAGTGGCTGCTGTTGTCCTTGTTGAGAAAGGTTGGGGAACGACTGCTCTCAAAATCAGCACAAGACAGTGCTGTGGCGAAAGGGGGGACAATGCGGTGAGTACTGCAGTTGCTGGATCAGGCTGTATAAGCTGCCCCTCCCACTCGCAGTCAGAGCTGCTCTTTGTTCCTGCGTGTTCCCATTGCTGCCCAGAATGGCTCCGGTGGCAAGTGGGAGGGGCCACTTTCACAGTAAGTTATGGCACCTGCAGTACTTACCCTGCTGCCCCCCTATAGTTATGCCTGTTGCTACTGGCCCAAGGAGCTCCTTTGCACTGGCTGGAAGCTGAACACCTAATTTAGCCTTGTTCTGCCACTATGTAGCAGAACATAGGAATGGTCTGTTGTGCATTTCAACATGTTATTCCATTTTTATTCTTTTATTGCTCTGTACAGATAAGAAAAAAAGTGATGCAGGTTTATATTGAAAGGCAATCTTCAATCCCAGCACTGTTCTGTTGTCTGTTAGGAAAAAAAGACTTTTTCTTGACAATACAGTGCGAGACAAAACCCATCCTCTCCTAAGCTAAGGTTGGTGCTACGACTTCCACTCAACTGTGATGCCCTGAATATTTTATAAGAAAAAGCACTAAAAAATAGACGTGTGCCTTCTCACTCCATTCTCTTCTGGTTCAACTACTATTTAGCCAAGCCTGCCCAAATCCATTCTGTTGTCCGTTGTCCAGCTATTCCATTAGCTGCAGCGAGAAGGAACTGTGTCCTGAGGTTATTGACATGTGTAATTTTTTTTGACACATTTTGTGGTTAGCTGTCTTGAGACTACTGGAGCTGACAGAATGGAAGGGGGAAAAAAAGTCTGATTAATGTCTGTATAAAAACCACCAGCATCACACCAAAATCACAAATGGTTTGAAATTACTGGGTCAATTTCCTCTTCCAGCAGATGCAGAGGAGGTATATTTAAAGTCTGGCAACCTGATCCCAAACACATTACATGGAAGGAAGGCTAATTTATTTCAGCAGATCTTACTTCCACCCAGAGGCTGGAACCCAGAGGTCTATATGTGCAGCTGAGTGCTTTTGCTTAAATTATATATACTCCTGCCAAATCTCAAATGATGGTTTTGGCAAGGGGAAGGTTAAAATTCAATTTGCCTGTTCATTGAAGGATGCTACTGGTGTCCAATTGTAAGCAAAAGGCTGTGTGACAGTACCCAATTTCAGACCCTGATTTGTCACTAGCCTCACCATCACTATCAAAGGAGATGATGGATAAGATGGTTCAATGGGTGCTTGGAAGGTGCTCGCCCTTCTCAGTAGATGGGATTGTTGTTGATCAGGTTGGGCACTGTCATGAACGAAAGGGGGGTTGTAACCTCTGACCCCCCCACTCGCCCACTCGGTTTGAACCCGCAGCCTAGTGGGGCATACCTTGGTAGGTTAAATCCGCTGCCACCAGCCCAGCTGCCAGGTTACCAGAGGAGTTTCCTGGGCTAAACTCCTCTCCACTGGAATCCAGAACACGGCGGACGGATTTATGGACAAGATCTGATTAACAGTTTGCAACAATGAAAGGGGTTGTAACACAGGGCCTAGGAAGATACGGAACAAAAATAACCACGAACCCGACGGGGTCTTGCTCCCACTCAGGTCCTGTCTCAATCTCTCCACTGCTGGGCCTCTCCCAGCAGCAACCCCACTGTCTCCTCGCAGAGTGGCCCTCCCTGCAGCCATCTTGTAGCGAGGCCAGCAGGAAAGAGAGAGAGCGAGAGACTCCGCCCATCCCCTGATCTCCAGCTGGAGACTCACCCGATTGGCCGGCAGCCACTCCTCCTCCCCCCAGCCAGGACACTTCTGGCCACAACAGACCAGGCTCTTGGAAAGGAAACAGAACATACAAAACAGAAGTAGGTACGTGAAACATATCTGTTTCATCACAGGCACTCATCGGGGGCCCATACCAAACAGCACCCAGCTGAAACTTCAATACCAGTGGCAGTAGCGCCAACTCCATGGGTGCCAGTATGCTGACGGCATCCACAATAATTTTCTGAGGGTGCTCAGCACCCCCAAAGTTGGGCACCCCTTTCAGCACCCCCTTCCAAGGCCAGGTCACAGCGATCACCCACCTCGGCCTCGGAAGAGGCTGCTTTCAGACCACAGCACTCCGTTCCAAGGCTGGGCCACAGCGATTGCCTGCCCTGGCTTCAGAAGCGGTGGCTGCGAGCAGCAGCCACTTCCGAGGCCGGGCAGCGATGACAGGGGGTGTGGTCACATCATGGGGCGGGGTCACATCAACATTGGGGGTGTGGCTGTGCCAACATTGGGAGCGTGGCTATGGGCACCCCCAATGTTAAAATCAAGTCAGCACCCCTGATCCAGTGGTAGTATCCAATGTGCCTTAGTGCAGGGCTACCTAGCACCCACATTGGTGGGGTTTCCCAGGGGCATAGCTAAAGAAGTGCAGGGGAATGCAGTTGCACCGGGCTACAGGTTTTAGGGGGGCAACAAGCTGAGCTTGAGGGTGGTGGCCAAAATGGTGAAACCTTGGTATGTATGAATAATATCATCATGTTATAGATCACTGAAAAAGAAATTTAATGCAGAATACAGTGAAACAAACTGGAGGTTAATAGCTTTATCAAAGGTTACGGCCAAAAAATTGTAAAAATTGTGGTTTGTTAAAATTGCAGGTTTTAGGAATTATACTGTCATATTATATATATCATGAGATGTGGAATGCCATGAAAAATGCAACAAGACAAATTGGAGTGTAATATCTTCATTTTATCAAAAGTTATGGCCAACCCTCCCGGCCCAGAAAACAAAATACAACTGTGACATCGCTTCCTGTTGTAATAGCACTTCCAGGGCATCATTTTACCCTCTGCACCAGGCTACACTTTCATTAGCTATGCCAGCGCAGTTCCCAAACATGCAGCCAAAATCTGCTGTTCTGCATGGGGTGGCTTAGATTGGAACCATCTCACACAGCTTCTAGAAGGATGACTTCTGAACTATGTCTGAATTTTGACGAAGGGGTACCTAATCTTTAGAATTTAAAAGCTGCAGACATTTGGGCAGACATTTGGGCTTTCTCCATCATACCCTCCTCCTCCTCCTGTCCTTTTTTGCTTACCATCTGCCTGGCAAAGCCTTCTGGAAACCTTGAAAGCAGGCCATTTGATATTTTGTGGCTTTTGGATGGGGCATAAAAAACACCAAAAAGACAACACCCTTCTTTGGATTGTGGATTTTCTTGTCCTAAATCCTTCAACTTTTGCTGTGACCCAATATATAAATAACTGGACTGGGGACCTGCTGCCAATTCCCACCCACTGCTGGGACCTGATCTGGCTCCATTGCCACCCACCCCCTATCCCATTTCCCCCTATTTCTTGGATCTTCACAACAACCCTGAGGTAGCGGCCTAAGCAGGGATGGCCTTAGGAGCTGCAGGGTAAAACAGGATTGTACAGGATTACAGGCATGCCCCAGTATCTACTGATTTGGTATCCACTGTTTCAGGGCACAATCCTATACTGCGCTGGGATGGCGAGGCCGGCCAGCCAACACCATATCCAGTGCAGTATAGGAGAGGCTGGAGCCTCCCTGCGTGTGCGCCCTTACTATAGGGGAGGCTCCAGCTTCCCCTATGGGCTCCTAGGAGACCATGTGGCCTGAATCAGGGCCACATGGCTTCCCAAACAGGTCTAGGATTAGGCCAGATGGCTGAAGCCTAGACCCGCCCACGTCCCGCCCACCTCCTGCCGCCCCATCATGGCGCCTCCCTCACGCTGGCTGGCTTCGGCTGTCGCTAGGGAGGCGTTGTGTGGGCGTAACAGGACCAGTGCTGCCTATTGCCTTAGCACCGACGTGGGGGTGCCGATCGGCACCCCCATGTCAGCGCTAAGTGAGCAGCGTTGGCGCAACCCCGTTGTGCCGACGTTGCGCGGTCTGTAGGATTGTGCTGCCCATTATCCATGGATACCACAGATATGGGGGGTACCTTTTAAAAAGCTAAGGAAACATTAAACAAACCTCTCTTTTTTACCTTGTTGCAGCAAAACCACTGATGTTCCCTAGTCTTGAAAAAGGCATCCCCAGTATCCACGGTTTCAGGTATCCACAGTGGGGTCCAGAACAGAACCCCAGCAGATACCGGGGCATGTCTGTATATCAAGACCTCAGTTTTGATAAGGCACTACCATTACTGGATTGGATCCAAGCCCTCTCTTGCAAAGACTCTGAAAGATTGCTGTGACCCCCAAAATGAGGCTTTGCTACACCATTGGAGTCCTGACCCACAGTCTAAAGAACACTCATGGCTCTGTAGCCGAAAATCGGCCTAGAATAGTTTCTATCATGGGGAATGCATTTAAAAAGGCAAACAACCAAATGAGAGAGTATGAGGATCATGTTTATTACACCTGCGCAGGCGGGTCAGTCTCCCTTGAAAGGCAGGGGAAAAGACAAAAAAATATAGATTACAAGCATTTTTATACCCCACCTCCTCTTCTTCCTCCAAGTTCCTGCTTGGTGGAAAATTACAACACAGGGGCTGGGACACAAGATGCTCTGAGCCAATTGGGCCTTGAGAATATGCTGTGACCATTCTGATAAGGCTCTGCTAGCCTGAACCAGTTCTCTATCTATTGTGAGAATTGGCAACACTGGATAGAGAAAGTTACACGGGGGCAATTCAGTGAGAACAAAGAGCAAAGAATGAGAAACAAGTTACATACGTCAGCAACTTTAAACAAGAGACTTTAGACAAAAGTCTTAAGATGGCTGCACTTTGGTTCGACAGCAACAGCTCAACACTGCCACCTATAATTTTCATAAATAAACATGCCTGGAAACCAAAGACTTTAACTAGCCTCACCTATGACAAAATGTAAACGGACTATTGTTTCCCTATTACTCATCTGCCCATGATCTTAAACATGCTCAGGCAGAAATGAATTCCAGCAAACCCAAATAGGCTTATTTCCAAGTAAAGTAGTTTCAGACCAAAGTATAAGATTCATCTACTTCGCTTTCTGCCCTTCTGCTTCTCATCTCAACAATTGTTGAGCAAATGGTAACTCTCTAACCAACCATGGCCACCCTACACACCGGGATTGTAACAAATTGTTCTTCAGAAAATTACCTTATTTTCTAGAGGCTGAGCTGTTAAGAAAAGACCCAGCTTTCGAGAGGATCCCGTCAAGTCTTATAAGACGAATAGAATAAATGGCCTATAGAGCAGGCCACGTGTTTGACTTTCAAGCAAAAAATCATATTGGCAATTCAGGAAGTGGCTCTTTTTCATCTGAGAGCGCAAACCTAACCTGGAGTTAGGCCGGCACAGTTAGGCCAGCAATGTTTGGATGGCACAAGGGCCACAGTAAAGCGTGTTTGGACTACTCTTGGAGTCAAGGAGGATTGTGCACGTCTGTCTGCTGCCTCTCTGACTCAGAGAGTGGTCCAAACCTACTTTACGGTGTCCCTTGTGTCGGCCAAAGTTCGCTGACCTAACTGTGCTGGCCTAACTCCAGGTTAGGATTGTGCCCTCACTCAATGCAGCAACATGCTGAAGATTTGGTGTTTGGTGGAGCTGTGAAAATGAGTCCCTGACTGCCATTACTTATTCAGGCGCTCTCTGTACATTGGGTGAAAATAGGAATGTTCAAACTAGTGTCCTGGCCAAATTCCAGTATGGGTAATTACATTCAACCCACCTACATGGATTGGCAGGGACAGAGAAAGACATTGTGTAACTGCAACAGTAGGAAGCACAAAGAACACAGGCAAATTAAACCACTGTTTTAACAAAGGCTCTTGTTTCAAGCTTTATGAGAAGTGAGAGATCCCGCAAGTCACGTAGCTATCTTTTAAAGAGCAACACAGCCGGAAAGCTTCTGTTAGTAGACAGTGCCAACGGATTCCTTTGAACTATTGATCGAGGTATTCTACCAGCATTGCCTGCTTAATAAAAAAAAAAAAAGGAAGGTACAAAGGCAAATCTATTAGGAAAGATATGCAGCAACACGGCTTAAAAAAAAAAAAGGTACCTCTGAACAATTCAGAGGTTTGAACAAGCAGGGTTCAACACCACAGGCAAGTGTGATTAACAGTCCTGCAAAATTAAGTCAAGGAATTGGCAACCGGCAATGGCTCTCTAGTAACAGTAACTTTGTCTGACTAGCTTCGCTTAATTATGTCGAAGAGAGTGTGACAAGCAATTTGTTGGGAGAGGACATGATGGATATAGTTTTATGAGAAATGTCTTTACCTGCAATGCTCATGGATGTTTCCCTCCATTTGCCAGATGACTTAAGTTCGTTCCAAAGGAAACAGACATAATTGCAGGCTAGAGGCTTTCGAACAGACTGCTGGAGCAGAGGGAAGCAGCAATTTACAACCACCTCTTTCAGTGATATATTTTGGTTTACGTGATCCCCCTAACACAGTGTTCCCAAACAGGGACTGAAATTGGGACCTTTTGGAGGCAATGCATCTGTTCTACCATACATGTAACATTCCCTGTAACTATTTGGCAATAATGTCATCACACCATTGTCCAACTTCCAGGTTGCTGAGCTCCACATTGCACTGCAGGGCAGGGAGGTGCACGGCTACTCAGCTGCACAAATTAGACAGAATACTGCCTATAACCCTATCCCCAAGCAGGCTGTCCATAAGGAGTCTCAGAGCACAATCCCAAGTGCCCAGTCACATTGATGCAACAAAACAGAGTTATAACTTAGCACCGATGCGAGGCGCCGACCAGCACCCCCGCGTCAGTGCTAAGGCTCCCAGGCCGGCGCTAGCTGTATAGCTGGCCTGGGAATGTGGGCGCTGAGCTGCCTCTGGCGCAGGGGCGGTTCTGGGAGGGTGGGAGGGCGGAACTGGGCAGGGAGTGGGCAGAACTGGGCAGAGGGCAGAGGCTCCCTCAATTCAGAGCCCATGATTTTGCGGGCACAGATCCGAGGAACCCATAGGGGAGGCTGGAGCCCAGGGATGCTGCCCAGGGATGCCAGCCTGCCTGCTCCATCACAGCATAGGATTGGGCTGCCCATGTCTACCATGGGATGCCAGTCATGACACCAGAGCTTATCCTAGGGAATTCTCTCTCTCTCTCTCTCTCTCTCTCTCTCTCATCCTCTTCCTCAGCCTTTCATTGTGATTAGTTCCTTACAAAAGGGGGAGAGAATGTGCAAATTGAGATTAACCCAGGCCTATCCCCAGGTATTTTCAGCTGCCATCAGCATGCATATTTTAAATTGTTGGAAGGGAAGCACAGCCAAAGTTACTAGCCAAGTAATTACTCTGAAATGAAGTCCTTGGCCCACAACCATCTACCCTTAAATAGAGCAGTATTTCTCAACCTGTGAGTCAGGACTCACTTGATGCGTCACAACCTGATGTCAGGTGGGTCGTGGAAAGCTAGGAGAAGCCATCTTGGAAGCTCCAAACCTTGTTCTTGCTATATTCCATTTATGAGTTCTAACAGTTTGAATTTTCAAGTGAGGGTTTTTAAAATTTCGTTTTTCGTTCAGTGCTTTCACGTATTTTGTCATAATCCTGCTTTCTCTCAGGGAAATTTCATGTTTGTGCAACTGCTGAAGTGCAAGAATGACAGTTTGCATTCCAGGAGTGTTATTTTATTATGTCACAATAATGGCACTTCCTGCTTGACGACATCACTTCCAGCTATGACATCACTTCCAGCTTAATAACATCACTTCCAGTGGGTCCCGACACACGTGCCACTCTAAAAGGTAGGTCCCAATCTAATACATATGAGAACCACTGTCATAGAGCATATAAACTGTGTGCAACCAATGGCATTTTAAAAATATTTTGCAGTCAAAGACATCGTTACAACTGCCAGAGAAAAAAATCAGGAATACTTTAAATAAATCTGGTTTCACTGGAAACCAAGCATATGGGCACAGAATCAAACCATAAGGAAACAAAGAAAAACAGTGAAGAAAAGCAAGGTGATTATTTTCATGTTGACCTGGCAATGTCAGAGTGAGGGGAGGCCCCCAAGACTGGTTATCGTGTTGTTAGAGGTATTCGGCCAATATCTTTCTGGAAATCTGCCCAGAAACAGCTTGCTCCTATCTTACACTTTTGAGAGCCAACATGAACGCAGTGGTCAGGTCTCTCTCCTGTCAGCATCTATTTTCATTCAAACTGCTGTCCTTTGTGATTTTCTTAGGCCAGGGATCTCTAAACGTTGCAGCATGAGGACAGCATTGCATATCACCATGAGTCTCCAAACTGCAGACCTTGGTCTAGATCCCAGGTCCCCATGGGGCAGATCCAGGGTCCCAGTGGGCTGGATCTGGCCCATGGGTGAAATCCAGGTTCGCGTGTGCTGGATGTAGGGTCCCTGCAGGCTGGATGTGAGCCATGGTCTGGATCCAGGGGTCCCCGCGGGCCTACTCAGATCTGCACTTGTGTGAGAGCACAATCCTAACCTGGAGTTAGGCCGGCACAGTTAGGCCAGCAAAGTTTGGCTGGCACAAGGGGCACTGTAAAGTGGGTTTGGACCACTCTTGGAGCCAGTGGGGATGGCGTATGTCTGTGTGCTGGTCTCTCTGTCTTTGAGAGTGGTCCAAACATGCTTTACGGTGGCCCTTGTGCAGGCCAAACCTTGCTGGCCTCACTGTGCCGGCCTCACTCCAGGATTGTGCCTTCAATCTGCCACCATCTCCACCACCCTCCCGGGCCTGGCTTGCATCCTGATCTACCCTCCCACTTCCACGCCCTGCCTTCCCCTGTCCTGAATGGGCTTAGCGGCATCTGGTGCTAAAACTGCTCTTGTTCTGTTGTCTTCATGGTGCTGAGGCCCAGGGCTGGCCCCCACACTGTTACCACCAGAGCCAGAGTGCCTTACAGCCAGTGGTGTCATTCAAATGATTTAGGAACAGGAACTCACTTTTGATTGGCACTTGTCGGGAACCCAGAACCAACCACGGAGCCCGTTAGGATCCGGAACGCCCGTTCTGGTCCGTTCCCCCCATGGAGTTATAATAAACATGGAGAAGAAATGACGTCATATTCTTGAAACTTCCGGTCTGGTCTAACAATATGGCCGATGCAATGGGTCTGGTCCCATGGTCTGGTCTAACAATATGGCCGACGCAACTCCATGGGTCTAACAATATGGCTGACTAATTATGCAGAATTAAACCTTGGAATTGCATATTAACTCATAATTAGGTTACCAATGATGTTTCTCCATGATCACATGTTGTTATTTTGGTAAGTTTTTACTTCAGGAGTAAACGATTCAGTCCTAAACACTACGCGCAAAGCAATCTGAAATGCTTGGAATCAGCATTTTGAGTATAAAAACATGGCCGCTAAGCCCGCCCCCTCTGGTCTCACTTCGTTCCTATCTAACTGCATGGGCAGAGCCACCCCCTGGTTCCCCCTGAATGACACCACTGCTTACAGCCCTTTTTTCAACACACAGAGCCAGGGGTAAAATAGGGTAAGCTAGGATCTGGCTGCCCTTCTCAAGGGACAAGAATTGTTCAGGAATAGCCCAGAACTGAGACTGGCACTTTCTGCAAAACAAATGTTCTTTCTGTCTTAATTAGGCACTCGACCTTTTCAAGTGGTCACTGTTATTAATTCAAGTAGGGCACATGTTAGGTTCTTCTGATAGAGAAATGCAGAAAAACCGTACAAGTGGATTTGTGCTGGCGTAGCAGCACTGTTGTGCCCACTGCGTAGTCTGTATTAACATAACCCAAGGGATGGCAGGATGGCCTGACTGTGCAAGGGGCAAACATGGCAGGAGTTTCAGCGCATGACACAGAAGGAGCTGGATTCAGTCCCAGTTCCGTGTGCTCTCAAATATTCATCATGGCTCCAATACGTGCACCATGTGCCTTCAATATGTTCCTTCAAATGAGTAGATTTGCACTGATTCTACTAAAAATGTAATTGATGGCATTGAAAGCACCCAACTGATGGCATCGAATTAGCCATTTCATCTTGTACCTTTTGCCAGCTCTGAGAGTTGGGGGCAGCCATGACTATTCCCCAGTCAAGGGGTAGTTCTCCTATGCAAGCCCAATGAAAACAAATGGAACTAATCAAAAGAGCTACCTTGCAGCTCCCATTCATTTTGATGGGACTAGACTCACAGAGGAAAATCTGCTGCTGCATTGTGGTTTTGCTCTTCATTTTCTAAATGCTTCATGGCTGAAATGTTCAAGGTGATTAGGCAGCAGCAGACCATCAAACCAGAAAATGCACCACAGGGCTGCTTGCAATCTGAAACTAAAATATTGAGCCAAGTGAGATTTTTTTCCTGGGTGCCCTGATCAAGTGCAGACAAGTTAATAAAAAAGAAACTGAGTTGACTATGTGCTGGGCTAGGCCTTTTCTTTAAGAAATGGGTGATTAGCTCACCTCCGCATCTAGGCTGGCAGATTTTGGCTCCTCACTTTAGGAGAGAATAATATCTCACTCCTTCTGCCATAATGGCCGATTAAAGTGAGGCCCTTTCATTTTAATCTCATGGATACCTATTTTCAGGGATCTTTTTTTTCACATTTGATCCATGAAAAATGGCTTTGGCGGTAATTCACAGCATCCAAGCTGCTAATGAGCCCCCATGTGCATGAGTGGTGCAACCCAGAATGCTGCCTGATGCTGTGATCTCAGGTCCACTGCCTTTGCACTAAACCAGCAGCTTCCAAACCTGAGATTGCTGCCGCAGTGAAACCTTCCCTGGTGCAACTGGCACTTATCATTACATATAAGAACATAAGAACATAAGAAGAAGCCTGCTGGATCAGGCCAAAGGCCCATCTAGTCCAGCTTCCTGTATCTCACAGCGGCCCACCAGGTGCCCCAGGGAGGCATGAGACAACAAGATGCTTGCATCCTGTTGCCACTCCCTTGCACCCGATACCAGTAGCCCACCACCTTTGTAAGGAGGTTGCACAATCCATCATTGTCTATAGCCCACGATGGACCTTTCCTCCAGAAATCTGTCCAATCCCCTCTTAAAGGCATCAAGACCAGATGCCATCACCACCTCCTGTGGCAAAGAGTTCCACAGATTCACTACCCACTGGGTAAAAAAGTACTTCCTTTTATCTGTTTTAACTCTCCCAACCGAATGTTTTAGCGAATGCCCCCTGGTTCTGGTGTTTTGAGAGAGGGAAAAGAACATCCCTCTATCGACTTTATCCCTTCCATGCATAATTTCACCGGGGAAGCTCTGTAAAGACCCTTTTACAACCCCTAAGAGTCATTGAGGCCAGCCACGTCTGCCCAAAACTCTGGACAGGACGTGTGCTGCAACAACGGAACCTGGAAGTAGTTGGTCATGGTGACTCTTGGGGGCTGTAGGAGGGTCTTTATGGACCTTCCCCATGGAACAGTAAGCACCATTCATCCGGGGGGGGGAGGTGCAGGTGGGTGCCAGATCCAGCCCATGGGTTAGAGGTTGGAGCTCCTGAACTAAACAAACATACAGGCGTGCCCCAGGGATACCCACTGATTCAGTATCCACTGTTTCAGTTATCCACGGATACCACGGATACTGAGATGTCTATTAAAAAGGCAGGGGAGCATTAAATGAATTTCTCTCTTTTTTATCTTGTTGCAGCAACCCCATGATGCTCCCCTATTTTTAAAAAGGCACCCTGTGAGGTCCGTCTCGGGGGCAGGACTGAGCCCCGGGTTGTGAAGGGCTGATGGGCGGCCTGTGCATCCCTAGGGGGTTCAACCTGGCGCAAATAAGCTTTCTCAGCCTTCAGAGGTCTTTTGCAGGCACGGTTTAATTGAGTTAGAGCCTTTACATTCATTGGGCCCTGTTACATCACAGGGTCCTGGAACAGTTCATAGAGAGTAGCATCAGCCCCTCGCACCCTGTTGGTCATCCTTGCTGCCCACAGGGTGGACAATGGTTGAGTCCGCGCCCTGTGGGGAGGCCTGAGCCCATGCTGCATAGTGGAACCCTCTTAGCCAGGGCCTGGTGTTGCTAAGGGGCCGGGTCACCCACGGCAGGGTCATTGCGATGGGGCCTGCCTCCATCCTACCATGCTCCCTGGTGGTCCTGGGTGGCCTCGACCAGGCACCTCGGCTGGTCCCAGTACCCCCAAGGTGACACGCCCCCAGAATCCATGGTTTCAGGTATCCATGGTGGGGTCTGGAACGCCGCCTATGAGAACTGCATTCCAGAAAGGCAAAAAAAATGCCAGAGGTAGGCATTACTTACATTAGTCAAGAGGCCATTCCAACCTCATCTCCACTCCTGCCCTCAATGCCCTCTGCTGGAATTTTTCACATTCTTACAGGCCATTCCTGTCCAGAGCCAGTCCAGCAAATCCAGTGCTGCTGATTCAGTGTGCACTGGATGCGATGGACCAGCTGGGGATCAGGCAGCCAGCAGAAATAAGTATAGAAGAATTTTACTTACCTCTTTGTTGGATGCCCAGTCCTCAATAGGTCTCCGCAGACCTTTTGCAGATGTAAGCCTGAAGAGCCTCTGGGGATGGATCTGGACCAGGAAGAGGGGATAAGATCTGGCATAAGAACATAAGAAAAGTGAAATATCTGGGAACTACAATGACAAAGAAGACAAGTACTTTAATGGCAGATAACTACTTAAAAAGAGATTCAAAAAGACTTTGATTAATGGAATAAGCTACAGTTATCATTTATGGACAGAATCGCTACTGTTAAGATGAATACTCTACCGAAAGTGATGTTCTTATTCCAAACTATACCTATAATATTAAAGAAAAACGTTTTTTGTATAATTAAATAAGATGACATCTAAATTTATCTGGCAAGGCAAAAAACCAAGAATTAAACTAAAACTGCTACAAGAAGATAAACAAGAGAGCCGGCTTTGGATTACCAGACTGGGAAACATACTACCAGGCTGCAGCGCTCAACTGGATTAAAGACTGGGGAACATTCTCTGCAATCAGAGAATGTTGAAAATAGAAGGACATAATCTGCAAGTTGGATGGCATGCCTTTTTGATATACCATAAAGGTAAACATTTTAGTGATTTCAAAAATCATTCATTGAGAATAGCATTATTATGGACACGAGAACAAATAAGATACAAAGTCTGTAGGAAGATACCAAGAGCAATCAATCAATCAAATTTTTATACCGCCTTTCAACAAAAAGTTCACAAAGTGGTTAGAAAACCATTAGAAAATGCGACCAAATCTGAGTAGATCAAAAAAGATCAGAAGTTATAAAGAAATGTTGGATGAAAAAGATGATCTAATGAGCAAAGATTAGAGGAAAGATTTTTTATTAAAAAAATAAAGGAATCTCACTGGACTGATGGTGTGAAACTCAGATTAAAGCAAGATTTAAGGAAGATAAGAAGATAGGCTCTGAAGAAAATGACATGGACTTTGACAAGATTTTTCTGATGAAAGAAGAGGAATATATCAAAAAGATGTATGATTTTTTATTAAACATCAAAATGGAAGACGAAACTGTGAAAGAAACAATGATTCAAATCAATGCTGGAAGTGTAAAGAACCGAACGGAACTTTTTATCACATGTGGTGGACATGTGCAAAGGCAAAGGAATATTGGAAAAAAATACAAAAAATTCTACAAGAAATATTGAAATGCTCTGTACCACTTAAACCGGAATTATTCCTTCTTAATATTATTATCATAATACAAGATAACAAATGTAAATATCTTTTAATACATATCACGACAGCAGCTAGAATCTTATATGCACAAAACTGGAAAAGTGAAGAGATACTGGACACTGAGACATTAATAGACAAACTATATGAAACTGCAGAAATGAGTATTTTAACAGAGAAACTAAAAGAAGGGAATTTGAATAAAATAGAAGCATGTTGGAAGTCTTTTTATGATTGGATACAGAATTTTAAATGAATAGCTAAGAATTTTAAGATGTTTTTTATTATTTATTTGCTAAAATTCTGTATAATAGAGTTTATGTTAATAGAATGAAGAGATAATATAAATGAAGAGATAATGTAAATTTCTTTTTATGATTGGATACAGAATTTTAAATGAATGAAGAATAGAATGAAGAGATAATGTAAATGATAAGAGATAACAGCGGTATTAGAAAAATAAGATGGGAAAAGATAATGAAAAGGAGACTAGATAATATTAATTGATTGTAGATATAAATCTGTATTTCTGGTTCAGTAACCTTTTTCGTGTATACCTTGTGTGCCTATCCCCTCCCCTATCCCCCCTTGTTGTACATCCCTACCCTACCTAATATATAATTTAAAAAACTATTAAAAAAAGAAAAGCTCTGCTGGATCAGGCCAAGGGCCCTTCTAGTCCATCTTCCTGTATCTCACAGTGGCCCAACAGATACCTCAGTGAGCACACAAGACAACAGGCTGCCTGCATTCTGTTGCCACTCCCCTGCATCTGGCATTCTGAGGTTAAATTCTGAGGTAAACACACTGGTGGCTAATCAAGATTCTTCACAGCATTTCTCTCTGACCGCCACCAAAACAAGATGCTCCTCTTCAGACATGTACTCATAGGAACAGCCCCGCTGGATCAGGCCAAGGCCCATCTAGTCCTGCTTCCTGTATCTCACAGTGGCCCAACAGATGCCTCAGGGAGCACACAAGACGACAGGCTGCCTGCATTCTGTGGCCATTCCCTTGCACATAGCATTCTGAGGTACATTCTGAAGTAAACACACTGGTGGGTAGTCAAGATTCTCCCCAGCATTTGACTTTGACAGCCACCAGAATCAGATGCTCCTCTCATAGGAACATAGGAACAACCCCACTGGATCAGGCCCAGGCCCAGGCCCAGGCCCATCTAGTCCAACTTCCTGTATTTCACAGTGGCCCACCAGATGCCTCAGGGAGCACACGAGATAACAAGATGCTTGTATCTTGCTACATCAGGCACTCTGAGGCATGTATGGCTGCTGCTGAGATCCACTTCCCCCTCCAGTCCCCAAACCTCCCACAGTTGGGCCTGATCCCTACCCCAACTTGCACCGGCTGCCAACTTACCAGTGGTGGCAGAAGTTCTGCAGGCAGCTTTCTCCTGTACATGGCCTCCTTGGTTTTGCAATGGTAACAACTCTGAACAGCACCTGCTGCATCAGCAGCCTGTGGGATATAGTGGCAGACTGCAAGATCTGTCATATCCCACAAATAGGACTGGGACATTCCTTGTGCTAATATCCTATCACAAATAATTTGTGGGGGAAACTGCTGACCCACTGGTTCGTATGGCTGCAACAAAGGAATTTACTTGAAGCTTCTTTCATTGAAACCCAAGATATGTCTTTATTGCTTTAAGTATAGTGTTTTCTAGATTTGGATGCTGTAGGCGGACAGCTTCCAGTCTTTTTCTTGGTTTCCTATTCGAGTCTTCTTTCACATAATTATGTCAGAGTAGGCATTTCTCCCTGCAACACTTGTTAATGTAATGGTATCGAGTATCTCTCAGAGGCGCTGACATTCCATCTATGATTAGTCATCACTGGAAACTCTCTTTTTTCCTTGTCAAGGCTATCAAACATTTCTTGATACAGTTTATATACAACATTATAGCCATCGTAAGCATTATGCAACACACTCCAGTTCAATTCTGCACATTCTATTTGGGATCTTTCATCTCCTTTCTAGTGCTCCAGCCTGTTCAAGATGACTCCTTGAACAATTCTGCTGATCTACTTTTATTTTTTTAGAAGGGCAGACCCTGATCATAAGAACATAACAACATAAGAAGAGCCCTGCTGGATCAGGCCAAAGGCCCATCTAGTCCAGCTTCCTGTATCTCACAGCGGCTCACCAGGTGACCCAGAGAGGCACGAGACAACAAGATGCTTGCATCCTGTTGCCACTCCCTTGCACCCAGTACTCTGAAGTAGCCTACTACTAATGTAAGGAGGCTACAACCCATCATTGCCTATAGCCCACAATGGACTTTTCTTCCAGAAATCCGTCCAATTCCCTCTTAAAGGCATCCAGACCAGATGCCATCACCACCTCCTGTGGCAAAGAGTTCCACAGATTAACTACCTGCTGGGTACAAAAGTATTTCCTTTTATCTGTTTTAACTCTCCCAACCCTCAGTTTTAGCAGATGCCCCCTGGTTCTGGTGTTTTGAGAGAGGGAAAAGAACATCCCTCTATCGACTCTATCCCTTCCGTGCATAATTTTGTATGTCACAACAATCATATCCCCCTTCAGGCGCCTTTTTTCTAGACTGAAGAGCCCCAATCGCTGCAGTCTTTCTTCATAAGGGAGGTGCCCCAGCCCCGTAATCATTTTTGTTGCTCTCTTTTCTTCTGCACCTTTTCCAGCTCCACTATGTCCTTTTTGAGGTGCGGCGACCAGAACTGTACACAATATTCCAGGTGTTATTATATTCCATATTCTTCCCTCTGCTATAGAATTATAATTATAGTATTATTATATTATATTATATTCCAGGTGTTAATATATTCCATATTCTTCCCTCTGCTATAGAATGCAGCCATGACAAAACAAGCAGCACAATAAACAAAACAAGCAGCATGATAAACTGGGGGGGGGGCAATTGGGAGGCTTGGGAGAGGCAGGGAGGAAATATTTTCCCTTAACCTTCAAAAAGCCCCCCAATCACCTATTGGTCTTCACACATTTGCACCATATATATAGCTGGCACAAGGAGAGACAGGAGGCATGTCAAGAGGCTGTGGAAGAGAGAGCATCCTGATGCATAATGCTCAAGCCGGGATGCATCCACTTTTGCCTCCAATATGCCATTACCCCTCCCACAATCTCCCCAGGAATGCCCTACCCTCACCCCCAAACACCTTCTACCTCTACCAATATGCTGGCCTCAGTAGAGCCTTTCCTGGGGCTCCAGTACAAAGGATGCTGTTGCCATCCGGTGGTGTTCTGGGAGCAAGTGACAAATGTGCTCCAGTGCAATGGCACTTGCAACATCATTCCACAGCCTGAACATGCGTAGGATTGGACTGGCAATAATTGTTCCTGAAAGTTCCTGATTTAATTCCAGATGCAAACTATGGCACTTTTAATAATCTGGTTAACTAAGTGAAGCATGGCTGTCAACTTTTAAGGGTCCAGCTGCTGCTGAAATTTCAAGTTATTGTCACTGCACAGCCTGCTCTTGCTCAGACACTGCTATGGCAAGAAAGCACAGCAAAGGGGTTTCTGCGATGGCCTTCTTTGTATTGGCATACTGGGGGGTATGGTGGCATTTTGGAAGCAAAAATTAGGCTGTTAGACTTAATAATGAAGCTTCCAAATGTTTTACATGGTTGGGGAGGGATGTGCAACTTCTGACATGCTGGGTGCAACTCAGTAGGCATGGACTGTGGTCCAGTAGGGGGACAATGAACCTTCTGCTTTTTCTGTCTGCCCAGGCCAGCAAAAACAGGGGTGTTGTCAAGCATCAGGAGATCAGCCTATTTAGGTAATGACCTACATTCAGCTTGGTGGCTCATAAATTGAGCAGGCCTGGTTTCATGAAAGGAGGATCCACTTGCCAATTAAAGACGTAAGATGAAATACTTTTTAAAATACTTTTTTACAAAAAAATACTTTTTTACCCAGTGGGTAATTAATCTGTGGAACTCCTTGCCATAGGAGGGATGATGGCATCTGGCCTAGGTGCCTTTAAAAGGGGATTGGACAGATTTCTGGAGGAAAAGAAATCTGTCCAATTTCATGGGCTACAGGCTGTGCAACCTCCATACGTTAGGCTACTTCAGAATGCCAAATACAAGGAGTGGCAACAGGATGCAGGTATCTGGTGGCATCTGGCATCAGGTGGGCCACTGTGAGATACAGGAAGCTGGACTAAATGGGCCCTTGGCCTGATCCAGCAGGGTTCTTCTTATGTTCCTATTAAGACCAGGTCTCAGCCCAGGAAGTCTTTGAAAGGCGTATATATTCTACTCACTCTAAAAATAAAACTGACCAGACAAGATCATAGTAAATAATGCATTAAATACCTAGTTATCTTGAGCACCCAGTTACCTTGAGCGGCAGTTTCTTTTGCAATATAAATGACGACAACAGTTTGATGCTCGTTTGACATTCAGAAGTCCCAGGCCAGGAGCTCTCCACTGATCCACAGGGGAACCCAGAGTTATTTCCTTCCAGTGCCAAAACAAGACCTGTACAAGCCTGTGAGCTTCTGCCACTGTTGTAAAACACAATTTAAGTGCAGAAAAGGAAAAAGAGAGAAAGGGAGGGGGGAATGAGCTCGTGTTAACAGAGTTCCACTATGAGCAGCTTTTCTTCTCCCCAGTGGCATGGCATAATAGGATTTGGCACAGGTGTTTACAGCGAACGTGATACCTTGGGAAAACATCCCTCACTTGAGAGCTGCCTGTCTCTCTGTGGGGTAGTGTGAGTGCACCGGGCAGGACCAGAAAGCACTCAAGAGGACAATAGGCTCTTTACCCATTGAAAGGCCTTGGCTCCAAATCCAGTTCCTCTACTTCGCTGTAGAGCGACAGACGTTTTGTCCATTATGTATCAAGAGGAGAGCAAGTGTGTGTGTGAGAGAGCGAATGTTGAAATCATAGGTAGAAGTGTGCTTGCAAGCACATGCCACAAGTGGCATGCCACAAGTGGGAACTGGAATGGCTGGTGCCAGCCCCCAAAATCATCTGGGTGTCTCCTGGCCTCTGGGAGTCCTTGTAGAGCTTTTCCCAGGGGACACAACCAGGAGAATGTGGGCACAGACGAAGAGCCGATCAGCTGTTGCTGATCTTCCTGTGCAAATCAGCTAATTATCCCCAGCTGGGTGTAGCTCAGCACTGCAGCAAGGATGTGGGTAGTATTGGCTGGCCAATTAACACATGGCCATTCAGCTGGCATTTCGGCCAATAAAAGCCTTGTTTTGGGACCATTACTTTGCACATGGACCTTGTGAATGCTAGCAGGCAGTGTAGTGGTTGCTGGAGGAAGAGGAGGGGGGGGCGGCGGTTGAAATTCAGCCTTGAACTTCATTTATTCCTTCCTCTGAGAAAAAGAGCCTTCAGCCCCTGGCAGGAGCTGTGGCCTGGAAGCAACAGGAACTGCAAACAGACGCATATACTGTATTTTATAGCATTTTCATCAAAACTTTCTCATTAAGAGGATCCAAAACAAGTTACAATAACACAACAGGAAAGGGAGATACAATAAAAAACTGAACACAGAAAGCATGAAGTATTGCCCAGGTAATAGACAAGAAATCTCCTAAATTTAAAAACCTAATCTGTCAGTGGCATTCGAATAGGGGGGGCAAAATGCTAAGTTTAGCAAGAGCCTGAGCTCCTGTGTAAAGCAGCCTCTTCCTCTTGGCTGCAGAGCAATTTCTAGCTTGCTACTTTCTACAAGTTTCATTTCTGTAAAAACAACAAGTCAAATTTGCAAAAAAAAAAACCCTTTCATTTGGCTTTATTATTTAACAAATATTGGTGTTAATATTTAATAATAATAATAATTTATTATTTAATACAGTGCACAGGTAATGACTGTGGCTGCACCTGCTGATATGTACCACCTAAAACTAGTACAGTTTTAAAGGAATTACAATTTATAATTATAATGGAAATTTTGAATAAAAACACATAACACCACTTTCTACACATCTAACTTTAGAAAACACCAAAATCCATGAGAAAAAAATCAAATTGTTTTGTCCCACCTCTACTTATAGACAATTCTCCTGTTGTTCATGTCATTATCTAGGAAGTGCTTTTTATGTAACCTTCTATACTCAAGTTTCACTTTCAGAGTATAAAATACACATGTATTGCAGCAGATATGAAGGTCACACAGGTGTATAGAGCACAGTGGTAATTGCTTTAAAATTCACCCCCGCAGTGATCAAGATAAAATATTAAATGCTCATGTGCATTTAAAAGAAAAAACCCCCCACAAATTATTCATGCACATGTCCTTCCTATCTGATGTGACATGAATTTTGCACTTGGCGCATGAGATGGGCACATGAGAAGAAACGTGAGTCCATGGTATTATTTAGTATGATATGGATACTTAGAGTATGAAGAATAACGTGATTAAAAATCGGTGGTGGCAAACTTGGCAAAAGGGTTTCAATAATGGGAGCAAGTAGGAATATTTGTGCAGGGCATTGATTTAAGAACAAGTACAACATTCAGGGTGTGATCCTAACGTGGAGTTGCAACCTGCAAATAGGGGAAGGGTCAAAATGGGATGCATAAGAACATAAGAAGAGCTCTGCTGGATCAGGCCAAAGGCCCATCTAGTCCAGCTTCCCATATCTCACAGTGGCCCACTAGATGCCTCCGGGAGCACACAAAACAGACTACCTGCATTTTGTGGCCATTCCCTTGCACCTGGCATTCTGAGGTACATTCTGAGGTAAACAAACTGGTGGCTAGTCAAGATTCTCCACAGCATTTCTCTTTGACAGCCACCTGAACTTGTTGCTCCTCTTCATACATAGTACATGTACATAGAGGAACAGCCCCTCTGGATCAGGCCAAGGCCCATCTAGTCCAGCTTTCTGTACCTCACAGTGGCCCACAAAATGCCTCAGGGAGCACACAAGACGACAAGCTGCATGCATTTTGTGGCCAAGCCCTTGCATCTGGCATTCGGAGGTAAATTCTGAGGTACACACAATGGTGGCTAATCAAGATTCCCCACAGCATTTCTCTTTGACAGCCTGCAGAACCAGACACTCTTCTTCAGATATATACACAGAGGAACAGCCCCTCGCGATCAGGCCAAAAGCCTATCTAGTCCAGCTTCCTGTATCACACAGTAGCCCACCAGGTGCCTCAGGGAGCACATGAGATCAACAAGATTCTTGCATCCTGTTCCTACTCCCTTGCACCTGGCATTTTGAAGTAGCACCTGGCATTTTGAAGTAAACCAGCCTTCCCACCTCTGCTCCAATCAACCCACACTACCCAGCTCCACAAGCAGAGAGATGTTGCAGAAAGGTGCTTCCAGGACAAAAAGGAGGAAGGGCATTTAACATGCTCCCCAACAACATATCTTTGGCCCCACAAAGACAGAGTGACAGATACCTTGTGTTTCATATAATGCTGATATTATAGGACAGAACCAGGGCAGAAACTGGACTCAGTAAACAAGTGGATCCCAGATCAGAAGTCTTCCTTGTAATCCATAAAACACTACAGACCAGAATGGGTAGTCTCTAGAAGCTGCACCTACCTATACATCCAAGGGAGATGCGGCCATCTGCTTTAGCATTTAGGTTTCTGCTTTAGAAGTAAAAATGAGTCACTGGCTGTGCTGTCTGCAAATTCAGTGAAACAGAACAAAAAAAGATGAATAATGAAAAGCTATTCCATGGGCCATCGTGCACACAACATTGATGCATATGCATAAAAATACTAAAGTGTTGGGGTATTCTTTGAAAAAAACAACAACTATTGTTATCCTCGGAATAGAGTCAGAACTGAAAGTAGGAAGGCAAACAGAATGACAAATGGAAGGACCATTAGCGTGATGAACTGCAGCAGTTTATCTGTCAAGGAATAGGATGATGGCAAACTCTCCCAAAGGTGGTGGTTGTCAAATAAAAAATGACTCCAGGAAAAGCGGACTTTATCCCTTTCTTCAGTGCAGTTGAGCCCAGACAGGAGGCACAAAGGACTTGGTCCGAGGCAAAGGTGAGGCAGACTCGGGAGTGGGGATACCAGCCATGGAAGGGAGAGAGACAATCATGTTCAAGGGAAACTGAGTAAAGCTCTCACTAAGTTCAATGGGACTTAAAAAGGTAAAGGTTTCCCCACGACCGAATGGTCTAGTCGTGACCGACTGTTGGGGGCAGTGCTCATCTCCATTTCTAAGCCTGTTGAGCTGGCATTTGTTTGAGGACAAGCTTCTGTGGCAGTGATGTCATGCAGGGGGAACGCGGGGGAACTCAGTTCCACTTGTTAAAATTAGGGCTGACTCTGCCCACTTCACTCTCCCTCCTCCCCCCTCCCGATTCCTCTGCAAAGAGCTTTTCTTCTTGGTTGGCTGGCACTCAGAGGGTTAAAGGGAGCAACTCCGGATTCCTAGAGGGGCGAAGGGGGAAGGGCTGCAGTGGGGAACCCTTCCACAGGTTCCTGCCTCATTCTGCTCAGCCAGCCTCGGCTTCGAGGCTGCTGCCCCCGTGCCAATTTTCAACTTCCCTGGCAATTTTGAATAACTCCACCTCGCCTAGCCGTGAAGACCAAGGAAAGGCTTTCGCCACTGTCTCTCCAGTCCAGAGCATTTTACTGGTGCTCTGGGTGTGAGGTTTCTTTGGGAGACTGTCCCCATCGCTATTGGAGCTGCAATTGGGGAGGGGGGAATTCTTCGCTTTCTGTTCTGTAGGCGCCAGGCGCTGTACAGAACTGACTGGCTCCGCCCACTCGCCGCTGACGTCGTCGCTGGCTAGGAACCAGCCACAGGTAGACCTGCGCTCCGCCAGCCTCCGTCTTATGACGTCACTTCCGGTGGGCGTGTCCTGACACATGCCAATCAAAAGTGAGTTCCTGTTCTTAAATCACTTAGATGACACCACTGTTCTGTGGTCATATGGCCGGCATGACTATACACCGTAGTGCACGGAACACCGTTCCCTTCCCACCAAAGTGGTCCCTATTTATCTACTTGCATTTTTACATGCCTTCAAACTGCTAGGTTGGCAGGAGCTGGGACAAGCAACAGGAGCTCACTCCGTCGCACAGTCTTGAACTCCCAACCTTCCGGTCAGAAAGCTCAGCAGCAGTAGTTTAACCCACAGCGCCACCATGTCCCTGTTGAAATGGGACTTACCACTTGGTAATTGTGGGCATAATCCAAGAATGCTCTTGGGCCGACGCAGGCTGCCTGTGTCTGCCCAGAGCTGTTGTGAATGTGTGAAAGCACGTTCGCATCAGCGCAAGGCTAGCTGGGCTGCCACAGGCAGATGCATCACCCCAGTTGCGCCGAGGAGGCGCCTGGGTAAGTTGCCCCTGTGCTGGCTGCATTCGGCCAGTGCAGGGGCTTTTCTGGGCAGGGGGAAGGTGGGAGAGAGGCAGAACGGGGTGGGGAAAGGGCAGAAGGAGGGCGTTCCCATGGGCGGGGCAGCCTGGGGAAATGGGAGGATCTTGGATCTGGTCGTTAGGCTGGACCCAACCCTCTGGCCAGTGGTGTCATCTAAATGATTTAAGAACAGGTACTCACTTTTGATTGGCACGTGTCGGGACCCGCCCACCGGAAGTGACGTCATAAGCCGGAAGTGATGTAATGTCGTGGCAGGAAGTGACATGAAAAAAGCCCTTTTTGAGGCCTCAGATGATTTTAAACTGACCCAACAGTTGCAACAGTATTCCACAGCACCCCCAGAACATGTTAAGGAGGACTGGCATCATGTTAAAACCCCAGAGCAACTCATTTTTCAGTGGCAAGGAAAGGAAAGGCTCCGCTCGCTGCCTGCCTGCCTGCCTGGCTCTGAGAACATGCAGGCAACTCAAACATGCAGGAAATTCAAACGTTGCAGAGGGCGGAGTCGACGAGTGGGCGGGTGAATGGGTGGGGCCAGCTCTAATCCTAGAAACCGGTACTCGCGTACCCCAGCGTACCCCCTGCATGACATCACTGCCTCCGGCCCTGGGCCAAGGGACCGTGATCTGGGCCATGGCAGGGTGCTCAGACTTCCATCTGCCAAACAGCAGGTGCAGCTCCGAGCAGCTCCATTGGCCTGATTGGGGCTTACCCCAAGGCAGGGGAAACCTTCCCCTTGCCCCGTGATGAGCTTCAACAGTCCTTCTCTGCACTTGGATACAGCATAGGCTGGCCTGCCTGCCCGCCAGCGCAGGTTAGGATTGCACTGTGTGTTTATAGGATTGCAGCTTAGATTGTGATAGTCTGGTAAGACTATCTTGGGGGGGGGGTTGAGGTGAAGTCCTAATTATGGGCGGAAGTGCATTTTAATTTTCATTGAATCACTAAAGCTTAAAAACCTGCACAGATATACATCGGTGTACAGGTAGATGATCCCTTATCCAGATACCTGAAATCTGGACTATTTTGAAATCCGGATATTTTTGTCCAAAACTTCAAAACAAAAATTTTTTTCTGTAATGTGAACATGAGAATGTCATATGCTCATTCCCACATACAGGCTCTGTGAAATTCTCTGCTCTGTGGTGTGTGCCATTGTTGAAAAATGTCAAAGAGGCCAGCAGACACCCAAATGGGTAGCAGTGAAAAGAGCAAGAGTTCTCATTATATTTATGCACTTATTAGAAAAATCTGCAATCTGGACACCTCCCTGTCCCCAGCAGCCCAGATAAGGAATACTCAACCTGTACTTGCAAACTATGCTTTAACGACTTCAGAACGCCATAGACAACATCAACACCGCGTCAACGATCTGTTATTCTGCCTTCATTTTAGTTCCTCAGTTAAGATTAACGTTTGAAGGATAATGGCCAAATTTATATTCCTTCTGGATATTCAAAGTTGTAATTCATAGTGAAATTACCAGCAGTACCTGAAATATAGTCAGTCACAGATTTCCAAATACCAGATTGTTCATGAAATTCACTAGTTACTCTTCAATAGGCAGTTAATTTGGCCATGGGAAGAAACTATCCGCAGTCTCTCTTAGCTCTCTTTTCCACGGCCCAAGGAAACCAGTTTCCCCCATTGCTTCAGTGGAGCCTGACAAGGCAGGACCAAGGAGAAATCTATGACAGAGCCTACAGAACTGCGGTTGCTTTCCCACCCTCTCCACTGGAAGGAGAGGGGCAATATATTCCTGAGACAAGGACATGCACAGCACAATCCTAACCCTATGCACGTTAACTGGCTTGCCCCATATTCAGCACTGGGCTTCAACAGGCCACAGTGCAACCTGGAGCAAGGGGAATTGATTCCCCTTACCCTCAGTAATGTGGCAGTGGCCCAAATGGGGCGACTTGGATCTGTACCACAGATGAGGCGAGGTGGAGTTATTCAAAATTGCCAGGGAAGTTGAAAATTGGCACGGGGGCAGCAGCCTCGAAGCTGGGGCTGGCTGAGCAGAATGAGGCAGGAACCTGTGGAAGGGGCTAAGAGGCGGCACCACTCCGGACGGCACCCTTGGGTGCTTCCCCACACCAAAGCCCGCTTACGCCTGGCACGTCAGGAGGGCAGCTTCAAAAAGTCCTGGCTCCCCTCCGTCCCCTCCGGGGCCCCCCTCGATTCGCCACCACACCCCCAGGATGCCCCTTCTCCCCAGTGGGCTGCAGACTCACCAGAGCGGCTGCTGACTCCACGTGTGTTGCTGGAGGGAGCGAGGAAGGGGGCTGTGCAGGACAGGACTTCCCCACTGCAACCTTTCCTCCTTTGTCCCTCTAGGAATCCGGAGTTGCTCCCTTTAACCCTCTGAGTGCCGGCCAACCAAGAAGAAAAGCTCTTTGCAGAGGAATCAGGAGGGGGGAAGCGCCATGGAGTGAAGTGGGTGGAGTCAGCCCTAATTTTAACAAGTAGAACTGAGTTCCCCCACGTTCCCCCTACATGACATCACTGGTCCTAAGTGGAAATAATTCATACATTGTAGAGAATTAACAATATTAGTCTGTAGCGGGAAAAACATGAAAGAATCTTGTGTGACCTCAAAGACAGCTGAGTAGATTGTAGAGGAAGCTTTTGTGGGCCAGAGCCCTCCTAGCCATGGATCTGATCAAGTGCCCTCTTGTCCATTAAAGTTTCTGCCACAATATATTTATTGGTCCAGAAGGTGACGCAAAACCCATGGCTCTAAATCAGGGGTCCTCAAACTACGGCCCGCGGGCCAGATGCGGCCCGCTGAGGACGTTTATGCGGCCCGCCGGGTTATGGCAAAATCAGACCGGAAGTGACGTTCGACCTAAACTCGCGTTAGCTGACCGGCACTCTGAGGGTTAAAAGGAGCAACTCCGGATTCCTAGCGGGGCGAATCGGAAAGGGGCGGAGTGGATCGAGAAGCCACTTCTTGCTCTGCCTCTTCCTGTATATGAATCTATATATGTCTGTCTCTTGGCAGCGCTACCGTCCGTTACCCCCAGGCAGTGATGTTATTGAGCGTTCTGGATCCTGAAATCTGGGCTAGCTGCGCCCACTCGTCGCTGGCTCCGTGTTTTTATTTTTTTATAAAAAGTCCACCTTAAGAGCTCCGTCCACCACGGTCCACCTTAAATTGTATGAGAGGCGTGGTGTGGGTAGTCCCTAGCCAGCACTTGCGTACTTCAGCGCGGTTTGCCTAGCAGCCACCACCACACCATGTGCACGGAAAGAGAGGTGTTGAGCGGATCGGTGCAAGGCAGGGAGTGAAGAAGAGGTACGTGGCTGCTGCTGGCTGTATGGGGGGGCCTGCAGGGAGGGTGGAAAAAGACAGCGTGGGGGGGGCTTCGTGTGTGTGTGTGCGCGCGCGCTTTTGGCCTGATCCCTAAGACGAGGTTGGTGATTGGGGTTTGCAACTTGGAGGGAAGGCGCAGATGCGGTGAGCCTAAAAAAGACGGCGGGGGGAGGCTTCGTGTGTGTGTGTGTGTGTGTGTGTGTGTGTGCGCGCACACACACTTTTGGCCTGATCCCTAAGACGCGGTTGATGATTGGGGGTTGTAACTTGGAGGGAAGGCGCAGATGCGGTGAGCCTAAAAAAGACGGCGGGGGGGGGAGGCTTCGTGTGTGTGTGTGTGTGTGTGTGTGCGCGCGCGCGCGCTTTTTGTCTGATGATCCCTAAGACGAGGTTGGTGATTGGGGGTTGCAAAATAAGATATATGCAGCGTGCATAGGAATTTGTTCATAGTTTTTGTTTTTACTATAGTCCGGCCCTCCAACAGTCTGAGGGACAGTGAACTGGCCCCCTATTTAAAAAGTTTGAGGACCCCTGCTCTAAATAAATGATGTTTCAAAGGGTTGAAATACTTGTAGCTAGACAGAAAGAAATGATTCACACTGGAAGAACAACCTTTCTCCAAAACTTGTTCCAACTCCAGCTCCTGGGGCAACAAAAGTTAAAGGACACATCAATATGGCTGCTGAATCTGTGCCGCAGCTTCCCAGAGCACATTCTTGAACAAAGCACACTTCAAGCACATCTGTTGCTCTGTTGCATTCACAATATGTTCCAGGAGGCTCGTTTTTAGCAGGTTTGTAGTAAAATGAAACAAAACAAAATGCTTAAGAAAAGGAATGAATCAGCTGAGCAACTATTGACGTTTAAGAGCGCTATCCTAACTTGGAGTTAGGCAGGCACAGTCAGGCCAGCAAAGTTTGGCCAGCACAAGGGATACCATAAAATATGTTTGGACCACTCTCAGAGTCAGAGAGGCCAGCACACAGACATGCGCCATCCTCCCTGACTCTGAGAGTGGTCCAAGCGCGCCTTACCGTGTCCCTTACGGTGCCGGCCAAACTTTGCTAGCCTAACTGTGCCGGCCTAACTCCAGGTTAGGATTGCACTCTAAGAAATGGACTCTTTCTCCCAAGGAGCCTGCAGAGAGCTGGGCACCAGAATAAATCTGTTTTTTCCTCTTCACAAGCGGGCAGAAAAAAAAAATGCAACAACAGAGAAAATAAAAGCTCCCCACTCCCCTGCGAGAGCTGCAGGTCATCCTCCGATGATAGATTGCTTGGACATTGCGACAGTGCAACGGGGAGTTCCAGTTCTTTTTAATACATCTTCGGAGAGAGGGCCCTGAAGGAACTCGAGACACCCAGATGGATGAGGCGTGTGAGAGGCATTTAAAAAAAAAGTGAGAGAGAAACGGGAATGCCAGCTTAACAATGATAAATGGCTGTTGGGGTGGGTTTTTCTTTTGCAGAAGGCTTAGATGTTCGCTGTGTGAGCCCTACCTCATGATGTTTTCACAGCCTCAGCACCCCAAGCAAACGGCTTTCATTCTTCCCCCAAAGAAGCTGTCAGCTGCCTGAGGGGTGATGTGAAAAGCGTGACATTCTCTTTGTTTCCTTTTGCGATTTGGGCCAAAACTGGAAAACAGTCTTCCAACACCGGCACTCGGCTTACCTGACTGTCATTGATGGCAGTTGTGCCGCTGGGCCTCTGTTCCCCTCTAATAAACGAGAAGGCACCATGAAAATACATTTGGGGCACAAAATTTAAATCCAGGTAATTAGTCTTTTATCCCTACCTTGTGAGTTTCCTAATTAAGCATAAACGATGTGATTTCTCACAGCACCAGAGAGCCTAATTAAGGATTTTGGAGGCGATCGGCTGGCACCCCGTTTTCCAATGTGGCTTTCGGCAGTTTCCCAGCTCTCAAATGTCAATGTCACAGCACAACTCTGGCACTATGAAATCAGTGGTTCTCAAACGTTTTAGATCGGGACCCACTTTTTAGAACGGCACTTGTGTTGGGACCCACCAGACGTGATGTCATTAACCTGGAACTGATGTCATAGCCAGAAGTGCCATCAAAACAGGAAGTGCTATCAGCGTGACGTAATCAAGTGACACTCCTAGATTGCAAACTGGCAAATATTCTTGGACTGAAGCAAATGCACCACCATGACAGAAAGCAAAATTTGACAGAAAGCAAAATTAGGACAAAATATGATGTAAAAGCACTGAACTAAAAACAACATTTAAAAAAATCTCATTTGAAATTCAAACTGTCAGAAAAGGAATATAGCAAGAGTAAGGCCTGCAGATGGCTGCTCCCAGTTTTCCGTGAACCACCTAACATCAGGTTGCGACCCACCAAGTGGGTCCTGACCCACAGTTTAAATAACACTGAGCTACATCATACAAATGCCACAGAGACCCCTTTCTTCTTGCTACAGAACAAGTTTCCATCCAGAGATATCCTGTATCAGAAGCAGGGATTGCCATTTAGATGCCAAGTCTTTTCTCTGCACAGAAATGTTGTGCTTGGAAGCAATTCCTCTGTATGAAAATGGATCCACAAGCTTGAGCATTGCACATAAATTTAGAAGCCCTGAGGCACTGAAAGAAGATACCATTGCTCTGGCTCCTAGCATAGTTGTCCATTGTTCTCTTCCACCAGCTCCTACTTGCTACAGCTGGTGGGAGAGGAGCGTGGATGAAAGGCCTGGTGGAGACGCAGGCCAGAAGATGCAATTGCTGCATGCTTTCAGCTTCCTTCCTCTCTGCTTGGTTGTTGAAAATGCAGGCACAGGTGCCACCAGGTGTATTTTTTAGAACACACGTAACATGTGCACAGAGGGAAATCTACTATGCATACGGGGATCAAGTGTGGTAGGCAAAGGCACAAGCCAGTGAAATTATTATAATTATTTATAATTGTTATCTCATTAATAATTAAATTAATTAGTTTGGGCAACATTATTGAATGAGTTTTGGAGAATCCTCATCAAAGCTCTCTCCAAAGCTAGCAAATTATTCTTTTCCTGCGTTAATTGGGTAATGCCCTGCAAAGTGCTTTTTTCTCGCCAAAACATTGTCACTTGTTTCATTTCTCTTTGCAGCACTTATATCCATTGTCAGACATGAAGCAGAATTACTTTTGATTGCTATCTTTCTGCTCATCAAAGTCGCCACATATTCATTCTCATTGGGTTGTAGTCTAAGCACAGCTTCTGCTTGTGGAAAAAGCTCGGTTTGCACAAGGGGGAAAAAAAGTTCCACCAATCTCTCCTTCCCTGTGCAAGCCAGTGCTCATTGAAAAAATTGCTCCTAAAGGTTGAGAGATCCTAGACTTGATGGTGGCTGCAGAGGGAAGGGGGAAACTGCAAAACACCCCTCTCCCTTGTGCAAATGAATCTCTATCTCTGACCAAAACAAAAGCACAGGTTCCAAGTCCAACCCATGGATGTTTTCTCATAACCTTTACAACTTTATTAACTCACGTCTAAGACAAAATTAATTCATTTACAACCAATGCCTTCCCTATCAATGAATTCATTAAGAATTAATGATGCATTCCAAAAAGGCATTCAGATTTCCCAGAGATATGATCTTGGTTCACACAACACACTAATAAAAAAAGAATGTCCGTCACAGGGCAGATCATATCTAATATCCCCCTCCGAGAGCCTCCCTTCAATGTGGCCTCTGCTGAACCCGCGTGGCCAAATAACTGGAACCTGGAAAGGAGTCCAGTGCATAGTTGCTCAATCAAGCTTCCCCTCCTCAATACCGCAGATTGAGCCGCTATTGGAAGCACACAAATCGGCCAGGCTTTGCGAGTCATTTGACAATCCAAGTTCTGAGTGTGATCTGACAGTCAGATGACAATGAATACAGTACTTCCACCTATTTGCATTCCTTTATAGGAATCACCCAATCCCCCCCCCAATAGTTCAAAGAGGCTTACAATAAAAATTGTTCAAAGGGAATCTCCATGAAAATATACGGAAGAAAACATCAGGGTTTTTTATTTATGATGCGAGTTTGTATTCTCAGCAGAGCTCCCTGTCCCTTCCATGGGTTTTCTCATTTCTCACAATCTCATCCAAAAATAGGGCAGAGTGTCAAGTGGGTGATGGGGCCTGTTCCCCACCCTCTCAGTGCCATCCTGGCAGGGAACTTCATGGAAAATACATGTTGCATTTTCAGTTTTGGGGTTTTTGGCCATAACGTTTGATAGAATGAAGATATTACATTTAATTCCAGGTTTTTTTTCATTGAGTTCCTCATGAAATTCTGCATTGAATGGTATGTAACATGATGGTATTATTCCTTAAATTCGTGATTTTTACCATTTTGGTCCCTAGTGGTAACACACACACCCTGAAGGTGACACTGGGTGCTCTCTACCCGCACCCCACAGCTAGCTATGCTACTGGTCATTGCTGGGAGAGACATACTCAGCAGCCTCATCCCAGTGCGGCTCTCTGTGATGTTGCAGGCAGTGGTGATGCCTTATCTGATGTGTGGGGTATATCTGCTATTTGGTGCTATCTCTCCTGCAAGACAGGAGATTCTGGTTGGTCATCAGGAATAATTTCTTGACGATAAGGGGGGCTTGACAGTGGAACAGATTGCCGAGGGGGGTGGTAGATTCTCCCACACTGGAAACCTTCAAGCAGAGGCTTGACAGGCACCTGCTGGAGATGCTCTAGGAGGGTTTCCTGCTACAGGCAGGGGGTTGGACTAGATGACCTTGTAGGTCCCTTCCAACTCTATGATTCTTTGTGTCTTGGCAGCTCATAGTGGGCCGTGCTAATTGATGGGTGTACCCTGACAACTCCACCCCAAGCTTTCTGTTGGGTTTATATCCCAGGTAAATTAATACTTAATTCAACTAAATAAAATAAGATATAATTACATTTATCTCCCCAACCCCAGGATGCTGAATACAGTGATGGGATACAAGATGGATTGATGTCATTTTCCTTTCCGCCGGTATGCTAATGCCACTCAGGAAACTTTGATAAACACTCAAATCAAAAGCAGTTCTGCCCCCCTTTCTGATATTCCTCATCTTTATGACTTGCTATTTGCATGAAAATGGAATCTTAATTTCTTCTGCATCTGGGCCTACAGCATAATTTCCTGTTTGTGACTTTATCATTCTTTGTTCTGATGTTGTGGTGGGAGGCAGACAGGAAGTATCTGATGCCAGATGATCAGATCTGCAAACAAAAAGCAAACAAAACAAGACAAAATAAAGGACTATCAAATGCTTGACAAGTGCTATATTCTTGAAGCCTCAATCAGACAGTTAAAAAAAAAAAAAGAAGGATCACTGAGCCCTTCATAGGTCACACAATACATTGCATGCTGCATGCTTTATCAGCAACCCAAGGTCTTCGGGCATCTGCGGTAAGGTACCAAATACCACCTGCCCCATCCCGCAGGCTTTAAAAGGGTTAAGGAGGAAAAGTTGCTGGCCTTTGAGGGTTGGATCTGGAGCCCCCAGAAGGCTTTAAGGATGGGGCTGGGAAGGGCCAGGGAGAGGACAAGCTGCCAGTAGCATCCCTGCTACAGCTAAGTAGCAAGCTCTACTCAAGTCCTCCTTTTGGGAGAGGAAGTGGAAGAGAGGAGAGCAGTGGGGAGACACTCTATCCCACCACTCTCTTTCTCCCTCTTCCAGAAGGAGGAAGAGCAACAGTGGAGACTGTGGGGCTGCAGCTGCAGCGGTAGTGACTGACAGGCAGTGGAGGTGTGGAACATGCCCCATAGGGGCAGACAGGGGAGAGAGGGAGACATGGAAAGAAAAGTCAGAAGCAGCCACAGAAAGGTGGGGTGGGACCCATGGTAGTGGAGGTGGCTGTGGTGGCAAAGGCAGTACTTTCTACCTCCCTGTCCCTGCTACCTGAGACTTCCACTCACTTCATGAAAGGGCCCACCATGTTCCATTTGCTATGTCACAGGTTATGCAGCTGTTTTAGTCTGTTCTTGCAGCGGTGTCTTGCCCTTAACAAAAGGGTTGCCAGTCCATTTTGGTTTTCTTTCTATAGCACTACGTACTGCGCATGACAAGCAGAAATTCAATCGATCAGAGATCTTGCTTAACGTAAGAGCCATGTACAATAAGCTTCAGATGTTTGAGAGCCCCAGTATTTAAGAAGCATTAAAGTTCTTCAGTATATTTACTCACCACGAACCTTAAACATACACTTTAATTCAGTGGACTCTCAGTTTATGCCCAGTTGATGGCTCAAATACTGGTAAAATGCTGTTTTCTCGGAACAGCAGCACTGTTTGATGCCTGGCTGTACCACAACATCAAAGAAACAACTGCTTAATAGACAATATAATGGGGCAAGGGCAGTAGAGTCATTCACAAACGAGCTGCCGGAACGCGAGGCGGGACTTACCGCTTGATTGACAGGCAGTCCGTGACGCGTCGCTGCCTGCCCGCCCGCCGCGGGGGCTCCCTCCGGGTGGCGCACCCCTCCACGGCTCGCCTAGGCACCCAGCACGCCCCCCAGGCAAGCGGGCACCCCCTCCGAAGCCAGGGGTGCCCGCGCAGCGGTCGGGCAGGCAGCGACGCATCACGAATGAGCAGCCAATCAGGCGGTATGTCCCGCCTCGCGTTCCGGCAGCTCATTTGTGAATGACACTACTCGGCAAGGTCCTACTCCGTGTTGGCCCTACCACCACCAATCCTGCTTTACCAAGAGAGATGCAAAAAGCCTCCACTATTCCCACTCTCCAAAAGCTACTAAATGCTTCATGTGTCTCACTGGGATTTCGGGCTGTGATTGTCCTTGAAGACGGCTCCTTGTGTGGATTTGCTCCCTGTCGGGTTTTGCCTGATGGTGTCACTGTCTTTTAGAACACTCCTTGGGAGCTGCCTGGAACCATATGGGGAAGGCCTGAAAAGGAATGCCACCAACTAACTACAGTACCTAAGCAAACAATTGTTCGTGGAAGCCCTTCAAACTCCAGCTGCTCACAGCAGTAGGATTATTGTTGGGCGCAGGTACAAGCACAGCTTGGTGTAACGCACCCAATAATTCTTTGTGGTTGAAGATAATTTCCTTTTAAAGCAAAAGCAGCCCGACCATTTCTTCTTCAGGAGATACCCTGCAGTTTTTCTGTCCATATTAAACCTCCACCTTTTTTAGTATTGCCATGATCAGCTTCTTATCTCTGCACAGGGTGAATGCAGTCTCTCTCCCCCCACACACACCTTTCCACCTCTCCCTGCTGTTCCTGCCCCACTCCACTAAAGCCTGCAGCTGTTCATCCTTGCTTCCTCTTATTTTAAAGAACACAGCAGGCACTAAGGGACCAAGGGACAAACAGCCCCTCCTCTTGCCCTTTTAGCAGCCACAGCTGAAGTGCAGGAACCAGCTTGAGAAAACAACACGGTGCTCAAAGGACAAGAGTGTTCCTGAGAACACACAGAGCAGGAGCGAGCCAGCCCTGAGCTTAGGCCCATTGATGGCTACTATGAGCATGAAATTGGGTTGAGGGGGCAAACGGGTGAAGCACACCACAATCTATGCCCCCTTGCCACTGCCCTGACACCAGCATGTCCCCTTCAGGCCACTGCTGCTCCCATCCTCTTAAACGCACCTCTTCCAGCCTGCTGCAAGCCTTTTCCTGAACATTCAGGACCAGGGACCTTCCTCCCCAGCCACTTCCTGTTAAATGGCCACAGGGCCCGCTCTAGGAATGGCAGGGGGCAATGCAGGGCATTCCCACGAGGCCCCTCACCCTCCCTGCGGGGGCCCCTCTCACCAAGAAAAGCGCTTGGGGTGCTGTGTGCGGCCCCTGGAAATAAGTGGTGGTGACATGATGACATCACCGCCAACTGCTTCCAGGAGGCCCATTTTGGTGGAGTCTCAGCTGCCGTTTCGAGCAACAGCTTGGGCTGCACTTGGCAGAGGCTGCCGGCAACATCCGAGAAGACATTTGAATAACAGCCCCAGTTTAGAAACAGGGCTGTCCTTATATTAATATAGTTCAGCCAGCTCTGCAGAGGCCAGCCTCCCACACCTCCAACCTTGTCGCCCTTTCCTTGAGACCCGAGCCAATGCTTCTCCTTCCCCACCTCATCCTCTTTCCATCCTCTTTGGGCACATCCTCCTGCTCGGCTCAGGATCTTGGGGACTGAAGATGGGGAGCATCTTTTTAAGCAGCAAATAATGGGGTTGACTAGAACAGCCACTCCCTGAGAATATAGAGAAATATTCTTAGTTTTCCTTCTTTTCATTTCATGACAGCACATATACATCAATTTTGCACATTGGGGCAAAAAGTCAAAACTTCACATATAGGCCACTGGGTTCTGAGAGAAATGACTAAAGACGTAAAATGAAATACTTTTTTAACCCAGTGGGTTATTAATCTATGGAACTCCTTGCCACAGGAGGTGGTGATGGCATCTGGCCTAGATGCCATTAAAAGGGGACTGGACAGATTTCTGGAGGAAATCTGGAGATACTGGCCATCACTGGAGGGTACTGCTCAGAGGCATACCTAAAGGGGGATACACTGGAGGGTACTGCTCAGAGGCATTACCTAAAAGCATTAAGTTTTGCAAACAGCTGCTCCCCTCATCTTCAGAGCGATTCCCAGCGGCTAGAGCAAAATGGAGGGTATGTTGGGCAGAAGATTTAGTCAAGAGGGTTAATGCCTCCGTTTGCCTGAAGATACGAGCTGAAGATCCGAAGGTTGCCAGTTCGGGACAGCCGGAAGTCTCTGTGAGCGGCAGACCTCGTTAATTGCGACTGATTAACAGCTGAGCTGTCTCCGGCTGCCTTGTGTGAGGGGGAGTGTGCCAGGGCAGCTGCTTCTCTGGTGGGAGCAGGGAAGCTGTTTATCAGCCAGCAGGAAGACAAACGGGTGGCCAGAAAGAAGAACTAAATCCAGAAAGATCCATCTGTATGTGTGTAGTTCTTGGAAGATATAACGTTTCTGTATAGTAAAAAATTGTAAAAACCTTTGGGTTTCTGAATAAAGTCTGCCTATGTAAACCGCCTTGAGAAATTAGAGTCATTAGAGAAATCTGGTGACCTAAGAAAGGCGGAATATAAATCCAAGTATTACTATTATTACTTATTATTATTATGTTGGCTCTGAAGAAGAGGGGGAGCAGCTGCCTGTAGCCTACAATGGACGTTTCCTCCAGAGGCACCTAGCCAGACGTCATCACTACCTCCTATAGCAGGAAGTTCCATAGATTAATTACTTGCTGGGTAAAAAAAAAGTATTTCTTTTTATCTGTTCTCACTCTCCCAACAGTCAATTTTAGTGGTTCCGGCATTGTGAGAGAGGGCAAAGAACATCCCTCTATCCATTCCATGCATAATTTTGTACATCTCAATCATGTCCCGTCCCTCGCTGCCCAAGTGGCTTCTGCATCAGACCATTTGAAATCTATCAAAAGCTCAGGTGTTCCTAAACAGGTAATTCCTGAATACAGCTGCTCCAGCACAGTGTCATGCATTCATGCACACACTCCCACAGTTGCTCATTCAACGTGATTATTTAGTAGTGAAAAGCAATCTGTGCAAGCTCAAGCTCAGTGTATTCCTTACTACAGTACTTTCTATGTTCCATGCAGCGACTGGGCTTCGACTGAGAACAGTGTGTGCCACCAATAATGATCTAAAGGAGCTAAAGGGACACACTCCAGAATGCCTTGCAGTGCTTGACACATGTTCTGGATGCAAACGTCACACCGGGTGTGATCTTGAAATGTGTACACATTAATCTGGGAGTGCATGCAATGGAACGTAGTAGGGTTTACCACTGAGTAAACAAGGAAGTCTTGCTTACTGCACTTTGATCTTTTATCATCATCTTCTCTTCCCATATTGCTAGTGTTGTTTAACATCACCAGCCTCAATATCTGCAATACCTTTTTTATCAGAAGCAGAAAATCCCATTTCATTCAGAGCTATGCCTGGCCCCTTTTTGATGCCCCTGCCACCAGCCTCCATCAGCATCAACTGGGTCAGCTCAGCTCTTCTATCCACCTGTCCTTGGGTAAAGATGACAAAAGGAGTCAGATTGGTCGCTAAATTGACTCTCGTTGATCATTTGCCAACGGCTTGATGAGTACCATGTAGGTCCAGAGAGTGTGCACTGCAGGGTGAAAACAAGGCTACTTCCAAGTACAGCCCAGTCTTATGGGCTCTTTATATGAAGAGCTGAATCCTATGGGCCACCATAAATGGTACACCTCTGCCAAGAGCATCAGAGATGCTGGCATAAATGGTTGGCAGCTCCACTTGTCCCCCCCCCCATGGACGTGCCAGATCGTGCCAGACCCCAGACCGTGCCAGAGCATGAAAAGTGGCAATGGGTGAAACCCATGGATGGGTGATGGGCACTTCAGGGGAGCAGGGAGGGGAAGGGCAAGGGGGCAGTTTGGGATGAATGGAGTGGATTCCAATGGCAGCTGTGTGTACCAGGACACGATCCCCTTTTTTGCAGTTCAACACACCCTATTCCTCTCCTCTGACGTACACCAGCAAATAGCTGGCATGGGTTCAAGGAGACCCATAGACGATCAGGCAGCCTGGTGGAGGTAAATAAACAAATACACTTTGAACTTACCTTTCACTGGCTATCTGGTCACTTCTCCCACCATAGCGTATGCTCCTTTGGCACAGCTGCATGCTGTGCACTGGCAGGGGATAGGATTGGGCTATTAGTCTGGGCCAATGATCACAAGTATGCCTGACAAATGTTCTCTCCATTGCTGCTCAGGCATAAAGATTTTACCGTACCGTGAATGGTGTAGACTCTCCGATAGTTGGGGCACAAACCTAGCTAATAGGCCTGCCCCTCTCTCCCAGGCTCCCCAAGATACATTTTGGGGGTATACATTTTACAGCCAGCTTAACTTTCAAGTCAAGTGAAGGAACTTTCATGCATAATAACACAAATCTACGTAGTCAATATAGTCACACAGATCCTCCCCTTACACAGCATCATTTAAAAACTGACCTGGCTCTTAACGATCTCCCACAGAAAGGCTGCTGTTCTCTCCACAATGTCCACAATGGACTAGTTTGTCTACGTTATGTGAGCTCGAGCAACGTTTTTGAATTTTCACTTTTGATAACGTGACATTTTGCGGCCGATGTGCAGCCAACGATTTCCGAGGAAGGGAAAAAAAAGTGACCAACGTGGTTTGCTAAAAAGAGACTTGGATGGAAGTGCACAGTTCCAGGAGAAGAACTGAAATCCGAGAACATAATGGAAGGCTGTGTAGGGAAGCGGAAAAGGCTGACAGCCCCACCAGCCTTTGGTCAGAATGATAAAAATATCTGTGACCTTGGAAAGGCCAGCAGCAACGTTCCCCTTCTCCCCAAGCCCTGGACTACAACCAGAACCTTAAATGTTCCGAAGATCAGAGCTTGGGAGTCACTCACATCACCCAATAATTAATTAATTAATTAATTATACATGTATTTATATATTGCCTTTCTCAAGATCACTAGATTTCTCTAATGACTGTAACTCAAGGCGGTTTACATAGGCAGACTTTTATTCACAAACCCGAAGGTTTTTACAATTTACAGAAATGTTCTATCTTTCAAGAACAACACTCATACAGATTTTTCTTTCTGGATTTAGCCTTCTTTCTTAGCCACCCGTCTGTCTTCTGCTGGCTGATAAGAGGCTTCCCGGCTCTCACCAGAGACGCAGCTGATTTCAGCACATTCCTCCTCCCACGAGGCAGCTGGAACTCAGCTTTTAATCAGCCGCAGTTTGCAAGGTCTGCCGCTCACAGAGACTTCCGGTAGTCTTGAGCTCACAACCTTCAGATCTTCAGCTGTTATCTTCGGGCAAACAGAGGCATTAACCCTCTTGGCTAAATCTTCTGCCCTCTCGGCTAAATCTTCTGCTGTCATCTGCCTGAGAACAGCAGGAGGGACCTTACTAAGGGCGCAATCCTAACCTGGAGTTAGGCCAGCACAATTAGGCCAACAAGGTTTGGCTGGCACCAGGGCCATTGTAAAGCATGTTTGGACCACTCTCAGAGTCAGGGAGGATGGCGCACGTCTGTGCGCTGGCCTCTCGGACTCCAAGGGTGGTCCAAACATACTTTATGGAGTCCCTTGTGCCAGGCAAACTTTGCTGGCCTGACTGTGCCGGCCTAAGTCCAGGTTAGGATTGCACCCTTAGTGACTTATGAAATGGATTTTGCCTAAGCTCAGATCCAGTGTCTGCCATGCTATATCCCAGTGGTCTTCAACCTTTTTCATGCCATGACACCAATAAATAAATAAATAAATAAATAAAAGTGCAAGACTGGGGACCCCATTGTTCCTCCTGCCGCCTCCTGGGACCCTATCCGCCCTCTCTGTGTCCCTGTTATAGCCTCCCAGCACTGTTCACTGTAGCCAAATATTCTTATTAGAGAGAGCAGAAACGGTTACCATGAAGTCAGGCGCTAGTGGGAGCCTGTGCAGCACAATTGCTCAGAACCTGAGCAGGACTGGGACACCATCTCCTGGTACCTGAAGGTGGAACACCAGATGCCTCCCTTTAGTCCAGGCTTATTCTTTCCTGTAAGTTGCCATGACCTCACAACTGAGGCCTCACGACCCCATTGGAGTCCCGGCCCCAAGGTTGAAGAACACTGCTATATCCCATCCCCCACGTAAACAGACAGTGCAACCTTTTTTTTTCTCAGCCCTGCTCTCAGCCCTCAGCTCTCAGCCCTCCTCAGCCCTGCTCTTGTGCTTCTGACAGCAACCTGGCACGTAAAACTTTAGTAGGGAGATCCTTTTCCTGGCTTGGAGATCAAGAGATGCTCAATCACTGGGTACATTTCTGTGTGCTGGACTCAGGACTCACTAGAGCTTGCATCACACAGTGCGAGAGCTGATTGCATTACCCCCAGGATGGTCCTCCTTCCATCATATGCACAACATAAATGCAGTGGCCTCATTAGGGATAGTGTACCCCACATTAACTTTATATAAGAGGTCATCCAACAAAGCAGTAACAAACAAAATTTTGATGCCGCTCACACAACTGAGGTCCCAGTCCTATCCAATTTTATTTATTTATTTATTTATTTATTTATTAGATTTATACCCCGCCTTATTTGCCTAAAGGCGCTCAGCAGAGATGCAGGCAGAGATGCAGATTTTCCAGCAGAGATGCAGGCAAACGTTTCAGCCAGCCTCATGGGTGGGCCAGCTCTGACCATAATGACCTCACAACTCATGCCACATGTCATTCACTGTCAAATATTAGGGGCTTGCATTTTCCTAGGAAAAAAATGTGGTGATCCATCCAGTCTCCTCAGGCCCCTGAAATTTCCAAGGCCCAAATGGACCAGTAATTGGAGATCATTCTCAGAGCACAATCATATAACGGACATAGTGCTGATGCAACGTGGTTGCGTCAGCACTACGTCATGAGCACTGACATGGAGGCGCCGATCAGCAACCCCGCGTCAGTGCTAACACTCGGAAGCCGACGCTACGAGTAGCATTGGCTTCAGTGCGCCGACGGGGAGCCTTCCTCGTGTCGACTGAAGCCGGCTGGCGCGAGGGAGGAACAGTTCCGTTGTGGGACGGGGATTGGTGGAGGGGAGGGAGGTTGGGGGCAGGACATGGGCGGGCTCGGGACGTGGGCATATGGCTGCATCCTAAGTCCATTTGGGAGGCCACGCAGCCCTGATTTGGGCTGCGCGGTCTCCTTGGATCTGCGCCCGCTATTTAGCAGGCGCAGATCTGAGGAGCGCATAGGGGAGGCTGGAGCCTCCCCTATGATAAGGGAGCGCATGTTCCCTTGCTGTGGGGAGGCTCCAGCCTCTCCTAAGCAGTGTCGGATATGGCACTGGCCCATCGGCCTTGCCAGTCCGGCGCTGCGTAGGATTGCGCCCTCAGTCAAGTTGTATTTATCATTTCCTCTCTCTTAGCTTGCCCTCCTCCCCCTGCCGGGACTTTCCAAGGGACTGTAAGCATAAATCATGGAATTATTAGAAGTTGACTTTGCACAGCTCTTCTCACCCAACCCAGCAAGCTCCAGTCAAGCGCTAGCTTAAAGAGTTGGTGAGATAACAAGCTGTTCCACAACTTCACCGTAGCACTGGGGAGAAGAGGGGTTTTCTTTTTCCTTTTTTCCGAAACCATCCCGACATCATCTATGACTATGAGAAGAAATGAAGTCTATAATTATTTCGATTCTGCAGTAGAATAAAATCAATGACAAACCAAGCGATACTAAACAGAAATCAAACAAAAGGCACGACAAGGCATAAAAGCAAAGGAAACAGAAGAAGAAGCGGCAACATAAACCAGGGTTTTTATTGCCGTCTTTATATCCACAGTTGGTGGCAGGGCTATTGATATTGCCGGCAAGAGATATCAGATCTACTGACAGTTTCTTCCGGACCTGGTATGCAATTAATATTCAGAGCAGCACCGAGCCACTCCTCCTTTGCATTAAAACTTTTTAGCAGGGTGGCAGTGAAACTGCCATTGAATATGCCCTCATCAGGGACATGTGGTGACTCTTTGGGCTGGGGAGGCATAACTTCACCAGCCCAGTAATGGCAGGAAGTGACATCACTTCCAGCAACATCCAGCTGCTCCCATGTAAACCAACGGGTGGCCATCCCATTGAGTTTCATGTTCAGGATTTGAAGCCGGGAGGCGGGCTTAGCGGCCATGTTGTCAGGTGCAAAACATTGCTCATTCCAATGATTTCCAATGGGATTTCGCATGATGTTTAAGGCTTAATCGTTTACTCCTGAAGTAAAAACTTACCAAAATAACAACGTGTGATCGTGGAGAAACATCATTGGTAACCTAATTATGAGTTAATATGCAATTCCAAGGTTTAATTTTTTTCCTTTTTTTCTGTAGCAACGAATCACAATGATTTTACGAACCTGTGGAAAGTAATCCCATTTTTCGTCCAGCGATTTGTGCACCCATATGCAGAACACGAAGGCATGATTAAAGTGGCTGAGATTGGCTTTCACACGCGCGTTCGTCATTCGCGGACAAGGTCACTTTCAGGCGAGGGACGGCGCCGCGCCTTGGCGCCGCGCGCAATTTTTCCTCCAAGTTCTCTTGCCTTCTGGTGGCCATATTGTCCGGTCCGGAAGCTTCAAGAATTTTGCCATTAGGGCATCTCCAGCAATTTTTTTCGTCCAAGATGTAAACCTCCGACAATCAGTTTGTCAAGAACAAAAGGGGGGTTGTAACCTCTGACCCCCCCTACTCGCCCACTCGGTTTGAACCCGCAGCCTAGTGGGGCATACCTTGGTAGGTTAAATCCGCTGCCACCAGCCCAGCTACCAGGTTACCAGAGGAGTTTCCTGGGCTAAACTCCTCTCCACTGGAATCCAGAACAAGGCAGATGGACTTATGAAAAAGATTTGATTAACAGTTTGTAACGATAAAAGGGGTTGTAACACAGGGCCTAGGAAGATACGGAACAAAAATAACCACGAACCTGATGGGGTCTTGCTCCCACTCAGGTCCCATCTCAGTCTCCCCACTGCTAGGCCTCTCCCAGCAGCAACCCCACTGTCTCCTCGCAGAGCGGCTCTCCCTGCAGCCATCTTGTAGCGAGGCCAGCAGGAGAGAGAGCGAGAGACTCCACCAGGGCCTGGGCCTGGTGGTTATTTGCATAGGGAGAGTCTGAAGCTAGTGGGCGGGGTTACGGTGACATAAATATACTCAAAACAATTCTGATTCCAAGCATTTCCAATGGGTTTTCGCATGATGTTTAGGAGTTATTTGTTTACTCCTGAAGTAAAAACTTACCAAAATAACAACGTGTGATCGTGGACAAACATCAGTGGTAACCATATTATGATTCAATATGCAATTCCAAGGTTTAATTCCGCGTAATTATATTACTGAACATACCGGACGAAATGCCGCTTGCTGCCTATGTAAACTCGGATTGCACTGCTTTGACAGACTTATTTTTTGAAATCTACACAACCAAAAATAAAGTGTGAACGGGAAGGAAAGAAAAAAAGGGGGAGGGTGGGCAAAAATCGGATAAATATGTAGGAAAATTACATTAAAATCTCTCAATGTATAACACAAGCAGTTGTCAATACGAAAGTAATTCTTTTTTACTTCTAAACTATTAAGAGTATTTTTTTTAAACTTCTACACTCACCCCCCCCCCAAAACAAACTCTGTTAATGTTCGGAATTTCAAAAATATTACCATAGAAAATGGAAGGCGGGGAAAAAACGTGTAAACGGGAAGGGGGGAAAAGGGGCGGGGTTATACCCATGGCTTCAAGTATGTGACATCATGGCCACTCCATGTAATAATAACTCGATGGACTCCACCCATCCCCTGATCTCCAGCTGGAGACTCACCCGATTGGCCGGCAGCCACTCCTCCTCCCCCCAGCCAGGACACCTCTGGCCACAACAGACCAGGCTCTTGGAAAGTAAACAGAACATACAAAACAGAAATAGGTACGTGAAACATAACTGTTTCATCACACAGTTGATTGTCAGAAAAGAAGATAAGACACAAACTGCAGCTGGGCTTTACTTGCGTTTTACCTCTTTTTCTAATACGGATCCATTGCATCCCCACCACCATCAAAATAATGAATACCTGCCCTCCATTTTTTTTGCACCCTCTCTAAATAATATAGCCAGGCAGTCACTGCCTCCCTCTCAGAGTGCAGTCCTAACCTGGAGTTAGGCCGGCACAGTTAGGACAGCAAAGTTTAACCGGCACAAGGGACACCGTAAAGTGTGTTTGGATGACTTTTGGAGTCAGGGAGGGTGGCCTCTCTGATTCTGAGTGGTCCAAACATACTTCACAGTGTCCCTTGTGCCAGTCAAGCGTTGCTGGCCTAACTGTGCCAGCCTAACTCCAGGTTAGGATTACGTCCTCGCTCACTGTTAGCCCAATTGCCAACACAAGCTTAGGCATGTCTACTCAGCAGTAAATTGCATGCTAGGCAATGGAGCCTACTCCCAGGTAAGTGTGTGGCCTGCAGCCTGTGTGATTGAAGTGCTTGCCTTGTGTTGTGTGAAGCAGGGACATTTCAGCAGCATTTCAAAACCGCCTGAGCGTGCAAGCAACTCGTTTCCTCAAAAGGAGCCCAGTATGAACTCACTGCATCTCCACCATCGTCAAAATAATGGACGCCCGCCTGCCAACCTCAATTTTTTGCGCCCTCTCTAAACAATATAGTCAGGCAGTCAATGACTGCTTGCAATGACAGCACGTCCCTGGCCCTCACAGGTAATCCTCGCTGTAGCCTGGGGCCAATTTCAGCTAGCTGTGCAGCCAACCAGTTTTCTAGTTTATTTGGCCTGGTAACGAAGCGTGGAGTCTGAAGAGCCAATTCATTCCTCGCTTGGTCAGGCTCGCCCTCTGCCCAAGGCTTGCCAGGTTCTCCAGCTGTGACCTGCCTTGTTTCACCTTGGCTGCATCCCATCTGTGATTTTGTCCTCAATCCACCCTGGACTTGCTAGATACTTCCATGGCCTGTCGTCCCTGACTCTCAGTTTCAGCCCTGATACTCCATGTCCTTGATGTGGCAGATGTGGAGCTCCTTCAGGTAAGAGCCGCATAGTGGTGTTCCTACAGGGGGGAAAAACACTAAGTTGTGCAGAAGCCTGATCTCCTGTGTCACGTTGTTGCCAACTTACCAAAGTGCAGCCATCTTAAGTCTGGTGCTTAGTCACTTGTCTTAAGCTGCCAAGCTGCCAAAGTATGTAACTATTTTCTCTCTTTGCTTCCATTGTTCTCATCCAGGGCTGCTAGGCCTCACAATAGATAAGGTGCCGGTTCAAGCTAGCAGAGCCTCCTCCCTTATCGAAATTGTCACGGCATTTTCAAAGCCCAATTGGCTCAGAGCATCTCATGCCCCAGCCCCTATGATGTGATTTCCAACCAAGCAGGAACTTGGAGAAGAAGGGGAGGGGGGTATAAAAATGCTGGTAATCTATATTTTTTTGCCTTTTCCTTGTGAATTGGTCCGCCTGCGCAGGTGTAAATAAACATGATCCTCATACTTTCTCAGTTGGTTGGTTGCCTTTTTAAATGCAATCCCCACGATAGAAACTATTCTAGGCCGATTTTCGGTAACAACGTGGCCACTCCCCTTCGCTTTCAGAGCCATTTGTGGTTTAGAGACTTTGCTTATTACTGTCTGGCCACTCAGAGATCTTCAACAGAGGCCCTGCTTCTCGGCCTACTACTATCAGAAATGCAGCTTGTGGCCCCTTTTCTGATGTGACCCCCAGGTTGTTAAATTCCAGTCTGATTCCCACTTTAGTTGGGTATTCTTAAGACCATTTGCTTTGCTGTGCCTTTGGTTTAGCTCAATTCCCATTTCCTTCTGACCTTCTGTTGCCGTCCTGCCTTCAGCTGTTGATTTGCTTGTTTTCAAAGAGGATTTCCATATCACTGTTCTTGACATTCTGAAATTGGATTCTTGTAAACTACCTTCAGGGTCCTTTGAGACCAAAAAGCCAGGTACAAAATATTTTCATAAATATAATAAACATTTGGAACAGTGTGTTTTGAAGTATTCAGGTGAATCAAAATACAAGTTCTGCTTGCAACAATATTTCCAGTAAAGTAAAAAAAAAAAAAAACTAAAACCCTATCTTTATCATAGTATTAATCTGATACCTAAACAAGCATATCAAAATCAGCATGGTGTTTTTCTTAAGATCAAGCTTGCATATTCAGGCCTAACCACATAGATCAGTGGTTCTAAAACCTTTTAGCACTGGGACCCACTATTTAGAATGGTGCTTTTGTCAGGACCAGTGGTGTCATCTACTCACCAGTAGACGGTACGCTGGGCGGGACTTAGCGTGATCGACAACCCATCCACTCACTTCCGCTTTCTTCCCGCGCAGCACGCGGCTTTCCCTCACCTCGGAGGGGGCGCCTGCTCACCAGGGGGGATGGGTGGGGGGCGCGCCGGGTGCCTGGGCGAGGAGGCGCCCCCTCCGAGGCGAGGGAAAGCCGCGCGGCGCATGGGAAGAAAACGGAAGTGAGTGGACGGGCTGTCGATCACGCTAAGTCCCGCCCAGCGTACCGTCTACTAGTGAGTAGATGACACCACTGGTCAGGACCCACCAGAAGTGATGTCATTAACATGGAAATGATGTCATGGCTGGAAGAGACATCATCAAGCAAGAAGTCGTCATTGTGACATAATTAACTGACACTCATGGAATGCAAACTGGCACTCTTGGACAGCAGTAATTGCACAACCATGAAACATCCCTGACAGAAAGGACCAAATATTATGTAAAAACACTGAACTAAAAATAAAATTGTAAAAAGCCCTCACTTGAAAATTGAAACTGTTAACACTCACAAAAGGAACATAGCAAGAGAAAGGTCTGCGGCTTCCAAGATGGCGGCTCCCAGCTTTTCGTGCACCACCTGACATCAGGTCATGACTCACCAACTCACATCAGGCCCTGACATCAGGCTCTGACCTACAGTCTGAGAAACACTACCATCCTAGATGATATTGTACATATATGGGGGGGGGGGAATCTGCTCATAGGACATAGTGCTGGGAGGAGTACTTGATTAATATTTTACATTTTTATTACGTTTTGGGGTTAATTATTTTAAAATCTGAATGTTAAAAATTCCAGGAAGTCCAAAGTGCCTGTTCAATTAGTAGGCTTAGGAGCAGGTTGGCTTGAAAACATTGGGTCAGATCAGTCCTGCAAGACGATAAATAGGTACAGCAAGGGACTGTTAAAGCTAACTGTTAAATCTACAAACATTGGCAAGAGGCAGATTAGGTAGGAGATTAAAGTGATCCAGTAAGGCAGTGGTTCCCAATCTTTTTTGCACCAGGAACTTATTTTTAGGTACGACAACCTGTCAGGACAACCCTAAGACCCAGGGCTGGAAGTGATGTCATTAAGCAGGATATGAAGCAATTATTTTTTATAAGTCACACTTTCAGAAAAGTTGAAAGAACTCCACATCCTGTTTTGAATGTTGTGAACACTTTGTATCTAGGAGTGCAATCCTGCCCTAGAGTTAGGCCAGCACAGTTAGGCAATCAAAGTTTGGCTGGCACAAGGGCCACCGTAAAGCATGTTTGGACCACTCTCAGAGTCGGGGAGGATGGCGCACGTATGTGTGCTGGCCTCTTTGCAAGAGTGGTCCAAACATGCTTTACGGTGGCCCTTGTGCTGGCCAAACTGTGCCGGCCTAACTGTGTTGGCCTAACTCCAGGTTAGGATTGCGCTGTCAGATTCAGAGAGGATGGTGCACATTTGTGAGCTGGCCTCTCTGACTCAGAGTGGTCCAAACATACGTTATGGTGTCTCTTGTGCTGGCCAAACTTTGCCAGCCTAATTGTACTGGCCTAACTCCAGGTTAGGATTGCACTCTAAGTGACATTTGAGTTTTGAGTTCAGTGATTGATTCAGTACTGAGAACCACATTGCACAGAATGCATTGCAGCTTCTCTATGCCATTGCTGATCAACATTATAAAGCTGAATTTTAGATCGTCTAGTACTGGAGTATTTGTGTTCCTTTTCCTCATGTGCTGAGACTCACTGAGGCATGTACATGGAAGGCGTGACTTGCCCGCTCGAAAAGAGACCTGGGAGAGACTTCGTCACACGCATACGCACACACCAAGATGAGCCCACAGCAAGGCTAATTTCCCTGCAGCTACAAGCATGGAGGGAATGGAAGCTTAATGGGGAAGAATCTTCCCTAGCCAAAATGAAATTTCCAAGATGGTGGTGCCCGGCTTTTTAGGATGGCTGCCCCAAGCTCTTTGCAACCCCCTGAAAATAAGTTTGTGACCCCAACTTGGTCCCATCCCCCAGGTTGGGAACCACCACTGTAAGGGTTATTCAAGGTCACACAAACCCGCTCAAAGTAGCCGCCCGCAGCTGTCACTGGCAGGAACAACCCAAATCAGGGCATGGATCCTTTGCAGTATGTGCAAGCCACACAGTGCTTGCCAAGAGGGTTGCAAACTGCTCCTGTGCCTTTAATGGGAGAGCCTGACACATGGAAACTTAAGCAGGGGAAGTTTTTCCCCCTCTCTGTAACTCCATGTAACTCAATTCATTCTTTGATACTTAGAGCACACCACAGGCAGTGCAACTTCCTCTTGTCTCTTTTATGGAGTTAATATTCAGAGATAATTGTATCCCATTGATTATTGCCATACTGCCATGCTCCTGATATTCCCAATATAGCGATGTTCTTTTCTAATACCAGACACTCTTACTCATCTTCCCTGGCTTTCAGGCTTCTGGCGTTAAGGTAGAAATACATTCTCCTCTGAAGTTAGTCTGCATGTATTAGTGATTCATACATTACCGTATATACCTGCCTATGCAGATGCAGAAATAACCCCTGGGTCTGTAAAAATCCTACCCATCATCATCTTTCAGTGTATCACAGTAATAGCATGATAGCATGACTGCAAGAAGTATCCAGATGCATCATTCTATGCATAGCTTTTAACAGCACTAGCCATGTCCCCTTTAGTCTTACACACTGTACTGCAGTTCCGCACTGTTACACAAAGCACGAGATATGACTCAGCAAGATGACTGGGACCAGCCCATAGAAGATATGAACAGAAGCCAGATATGACCATGTTGTGCAGAGGGTTTGTGCATGCAGTGAAATGGGGTTCCACACCCTGTATCTTCCTGCCATTCCCTCTGGTCCACTGCTGACAGAGGCATAAGAACAAGCAGAGCCCACCTGAATCAGGCCAAGGGCCCATCTAGTCCAGTGGCCCACCAGATGCCTCAGGGAGTACACAAGACAACAAGATCCTGCATCTTGTTGCCACTCCCTTGCACCTGGCATTCTGAGGTAAATTCTGAGGTAAACACACTAGTGGCTAGTCAAGATTCTCTACAGCATTTCTCTTTGACAGCCGCCAGAACCAGATGCTCCTCTTCAGACATATACTCATAGAAGCATAAGAACAGCCCCTCTGGATCAGGCCAAGGCCCATCTAGTCCAGCTTCCCGTATCTCACAATGGCCCACCAGATGGCTCAGGGAGCGCACACCAGACAATAAGATGCCAGCATCCTGTTGCCATTCCCTTGCACCTGGCATTCTACTTCTAATACCAAGAGGTTGCATATATCCAGCCAGTTCACACCCTGATTGCCTTCTTGCTTGCTCAAAGCAAGCAGGAACAGGATCCAGAGAACAGGGGCAGGTAAAAAAAACACCCAGATATGTCCAGAGGTGGAGAGGTGGAGCCTCCATCCCTTTTCCCCGTCTCCCAGCTTCAGCGTCCTCACACCACCCAGGTCCTGCTTAAAATGCTGGATTCCCGGCATACTGCACTGTTTTGGGTCATTTGACCCACCCAGGCAGAGTAAGGAGGCGGAATCTGGAGGAAAGGGAAAGAGGCCGGAGGCTGCTCAGCTTGACGGTTCCCTCCCTGTACTCATTAATGCATGTGCACTAAACTGCCTCTTCTCATTTCAATGGGGGAGGCAGCAGTGGCAGGGGGAGCAGTGCTGGTGTAGGAACCCTGGCTGGGCAGCCTCCAGCCACTTTCCCTTTCCTCCAGATTCCACCTCCTTACTCTGCCTGGGTGGGTCAAATGACCCAAAACAGTGCAGTATGCCAGGCCCTAATGGCATGTGGGGCTGAGTGACATAATGGAGTTGCATGGAACCTCCCCCTGCCCCAGGGTCAGAGGAGGAAGAGGAGGTCCTCCCACTCTGCTCCGCCCCCACGCCACGCCAGGATCCCTTTTAGAGCCATACGATGGCAGGAGAGGTTGGGCAGGCCAAAACCTCTCACCTCTCTGAGAGTTGAGTCGCCTCATTGTCACCCTTCTCCCGCTCCAGGAGCGTAGCGCCCGGGGCTTTGGCCCCCTCCAACATCATGGTAGGTCTGTGACCGAAGAGAGGGCCAATCCTGCAGTGTTTTCCATGCAACTAAGGTGAGCGCTGTCACGTCCTTCAGCAGAGATGGCTGAAAAGCACCACACTACCATGGGGGCTCATGTATCCCCCTGGCCCACCTTAGCTATTCCACCGCCCGCCACCCTCTTCTCTGCAGAGCCATAGACTGCAAAACATCTCTTCCCAATGAAACTGTTACTGTTGTTATTATTAGAGGCACTTCAAATGAAGGGCTGCCATGGGCAAACATACCATTTGTTTATACCAAATTACCTTCAAAGCTCTCCACACTGTCTTTCTGCCTTTATCTGCTGAAAAACCTCTGCCTGTGACCTTCACCCAGAGGCAATGGAGGGTCAAATAGTCCAAGGTATCGCAGTGAAAACCCCATGCCAGAAAGGGGGGACCAAAAGGGGCTTTTTGACTTCTGAAACCAACTAAGGAGGGACACCATGGATTCTGGGACAAGCACCAGAAGAATATGGTTGGCCTTCATGACTTATTTGTCAGCTTCTCCTTTGGCTGACTTCTATTAGAAAGGAAAGGAAAGAGGGGGCAGTGGAAAAAAAGGTGGTAAACTCCCTAAAGGGGCCAACCAATTGAATTTAATATAAAAATTCATCTCTGTAGGTCCAACACTTTGCTCTCTGCACTGGGCTACACATTATTAGCTATGCCCCTGAGTATAAACATTTGGATTGCAAGCTCCTGGACATGTTGAACCAAACCTTGTGAAGTGCTATGTACAGAGCTGGTGCTGCAATCAATCAATCAATTAATCAATCAATCAATCACTTCTGCAGAATGAACGCTAGTCAGCTGCCACACAAACTTCATTGGCTAGTGAAGGCTCAACTGGCAACACCAACAAAAACGTGGCTCAAACATGTTGAGGAAGATCTAAGGAACCAGCAATTGACCATCAACATTGCCATTGCCACCAATTGCCAAGAACGGAAGCATCTTATGAATGACACATGGACTTATACAGCACCTATAGTAGCATATTGACTGAGAGGACATCCTGCTCACCAACTAAGCACCAGTAAGGACTAAAGAAGAAAAGAAGATTCATTAAATCATTCCAACATAATTTCATCCCTTCCTTCCACTGAGATGACTGACAGCTCAATCCTATGCATGCTTAAACGTACGTCCCATTATAGTCAATGGGGCTTACTCCCAAGGAATTGATAGGATTGCAGCCTCAGGGTGCAATCCTAAACTGAGTTAGGCCGGCATAAACTAAGCCAGCAAAGTTTGGCCAGCATAAGGGACACCGTAAAGTATGTTTGGACCACTCTCGAAGTCAGAGGGGCCAGCACTCAGACGTGAGCCATCCTCCCTGACTCCGAGAGTGGTCCAAACATACTTTACGGTGGCCCTTGTTCTGACCAAACTTCGCTGGTTTAACTTTATGCCAGCCTAACTCTAGTTTAGGATTGCACTGAGTGGTCCACAGCTGATCTGGTGTATTCTGTGGGTGCACACTCCATTGCGTGTGCCCTGCTCACCAGCTTTCCTGTTTTGTGCACCGTCAAATGGGATTGTAAGCTCACTAGCACCTGTCGGACAATCGCTTCAAACTAATGAAAGGTTTTCATTCACGGCAAAGGGCAACAAACATTTCCTTGTTCCTCTGCTCCCATATCAGATAATTACCCTGTGAACTATTGACATACGTAGGATGAAGCCTTGGTATTCAGTTTGCCAATGCACTTCAAAAAGATGGCTCTCCTTTGTAGGTGTTCCTTGGTGAACAGCTTCAAGGGCTGTAGCACACATTTGCTCTTTGTTTCAGAAGCTCATTGAACATCTGGTGTCACGCTGTGGCCTCCGAAGCACTCCAATGCTACCTGTTTAAGCCAATGTTTGGAAGGTGTCACTTCCTGGATGCCCAGAATAAGCATTTCTCTCTCCAGCCTGAGCTTTTGGAGTTTCTGTAATTAAAGATGTATCTATTTTTATTTAACTATTTTTATCTCTCAACATTTGGGGGTTTAAGAAACGAACACAAGACAGTAAACAACATTTACAATATCAAAGGCAATAATAAAGCAAAAACAACAAGAACAATTAGCCTAATATCAGTTGAAAGCAGCAGTCTAAAAAGTAGGTGTGGCTTTACTGATTGATTGATTGATTGATTGATTGATTGATTGATTGATTGAGAGAGAGAGAGAGAGAGAGAGAGAGAGTTGTGAAACAAAAAGTTTTCAAATGCTATTGAAATAGCACCAGGAGAAGTGAGAGGGGCGGCGGCCAGGAAGAGGGCCTTCTCCGTGGTGGCCCCCCAACTTTGGAACACCCTCCCCTTAGAATTGAGAACTGCTCCCTCTTTGTTTACATTTCGGCGGGGGCTGAAGACCTTTTTATTCCATAAAGCTTTTAACTGTTGACAGGCTGGCTGGCTGGCTGGTTTGTGTATTTGTGTATTTTTATAATTTTATGATCCACTGGACATGTTTTTTAAATTGTATCTGTTTTTAATTTTGTTGTATTGTTTTTAACATTGTTTTTAATTGTTTTTTAATGTTGATTTTATATTGTATTTTTTATGTTGTATGCCGCCTTGAGTGCCCCCGGGCAAAAAGGCGGGGTAAAAATCAAATAAATAATAATAATAATAATATTCAAAAATGATAAAAAAGGAAGCCTGCAAAGCCCACCCCCCCGGGGGGGGGGGAGAATATTCCACAGATGAGGTATCACCTCTGAAAAATGGATACCTGAATCTGGTACCCTAAGTTAAAGGGCCTGGGCAGGTTCCTTTTGGAACTATGCTGTCCAGACTGTGTAGGGATTTAAAGGCTAAAGTCAATACTTGGAATTGAACTTGGAATTGCATGTATTTATTTTTAATAGGTCTAGACTGTTGTTGTTTTTTTCTCTGCCCATACTGGCCATCAGATCCTGGATCCTGCCTCTCTGGATTGCAAGCCTTCCCCTGCCTGCCATGCAGTTCGGCAAAGGAGGGGACAAGACTGCTCCCAGGGACAAGGATATTCCCAGGGACCAGGCTACTTTTATACTCTCTCTACTAGAGAGCCCAAAGCAGAGGTGCGGCTGGTATTTTATCAGGTTGGAAGTGGAGGGGGCTGTAACAGTGGCAGACCTTTTCCATGCAGACGGTCCCTGGAAGCTCAGGTAGGGCTGGGGAAGAGCCCTGTCTGAAACCCATCAGTGACAGTCACTGCTAGGCAGCAGTGGTTTGTGCTAGAAAGATGGCCCAATGTAAGGCGGCTTCCTATGGGGATGGGGCATTTGCTGACAATGGACCCAGGAGCTTGTCTTGTAATGGAATGTAGGCAGGGGTTGTGAGGAAGGCAGGGGATTGGTGGGTTCGATCTGGGAAGGGGCTGCGTTTGGCTGCAGTGGCAACCACCAGAACACAACCTCCTTCCCAGACCTGATCCTGCTGTGTGGCTCGTTTTCCCCCAAGCTCGAAATGCATATTTGCAAGTGGTTGCCTAGGTTGCATTGCAGATGTGTGTGCATCACTTAGGGTGCAATCAGTGATGTCATGCAGGGGGTACGCGGGGGTACGCGAGTACCGGTTTCTAGGATTACAGCTGGCCCCGCCCATTCGCCCGCCCACTCGTCGACTCCGCCCTCTGCAACGTTTGAATTTCCTGCATGTTTGAGTTGCCTGCATGTTCTCAGAGCCAGGCAGGCAGGCAGGCAGCGAGCGGAGCCTTTCCTTTCCTTGCCACTGAAAAATGAGTTGCTGTGGGGTTTTAACATGATGCCAGGCCTCCTTCACATGTTCTGGGGGTGCTGTGGAATACTGTTGCAACTGTTGGGCCAGTTTAAAATCATCTGAGGCCTCAAAAAGGGCTTTTTTCATGTCACTTCCTGCCACGATATCACTTCTGGCTTATGACGTCACTTCTGGTGGGCGGGTCCCGACACGTGCCAATCAAAAGTGAGTACCTGTTATTAAATCATTTAGATGACACCACTGGGTGCAATCCTAACTTGTGTTGGTGCGGGCAGGCGGGCAGGCTTGCACCATATCCAGTGCAAATTAGGAGATGGCTGGAGCCTCCATGTTCGCGCCCTTACTCCGGCGTAGGCATCAGCTGGCCCAATGGGCTTGCTCGGACCAAGCAAGCTGCGTGGCCCAAATCGGGGCTGTGTGGCCTGGGGACAGGGGGTTGGATGGGGCCTAGGCCACATCCCACCTCCACACCCCTCCTCGGGCCAGCACGCCTCCCGGCCTGCCCACCCCTGCCCAGAACTACCCTCCATCAGAACTACCCTCCCTCCCACCCTCTCCCACCCAGAAACGCCCTCCTCCCACCCAGAAATGATCCTGCGCCAGCGGAACTCGGCTGGCGCAGGAGCAATGCACCACTGGCTTCGGCCAGCGCTGCTAGGCTGCTGCTGCTGCTGCTCACATTGACCCAGTAGCAGCAGTGCTGGCGCAAGGGTGCTGGTCAGCCCTCTCGCGCCAGCACTGCTGCTGTTGGGCCAACGCTAGCAGCTAGCATCGGCCCAGTGTGGCAATTTGGATGGGGCCACCCATTATGTCCAGAGCTGCTTTCCTGCCACCTCTCACCACATACTTGCCGGCTTCTTGCTTCTTGGCTCAGCTACAGCTTGTCTCCAAACCACTCACCCTAACCGTAGGGCTCTTCTTACCCTTTTCCATTCTCTGGCAATATGCCCATTCCTCTCTGGCCCACCTGAGGAATGTGTCAGCTGACGGAAGCTATATAAAGAACCTTCGATCCGGAAAGGCCCCCTGATGGCAAAGAGGCAACCCTTTCCCCGGAACTATTGTGGAGTCAAAATAATGCGATACTCTGCAAAACAGATCCGGCTGAAGGACAAATGGAAACGCTGAGACGGGCAGAGGAAGCAAGCCCCGGAGACACCGTGCCAACGTTTGTGAAAGAAATCCATCGGAATGACCACGATTGGAAGCAAGAGCCTGGGCTAAATGCAGAAGTGGTGCGAAATGAGCCACAAAACCCCAGGAGGGAGAGGAACAAAGGCACAAGTAGGGGGAGGAGAGCCTGTGGGGCCATTAAGATCAATATGTGGGTACGCTGAACAGAGCGCAAGAGGAAGTGGGCCAATAAGTATGATAAGGATTTGAAAAGACAGCCTGATTGTGTCTTTCTAAGTATTTGTGGTCTTCTTTTTCTTTGGAGTATTTGATCCAATAAGCAAACTTCTGATGTCCCAGGGTGCAATCCCAACCAACTTTCCAGCACCAGGTAAGGGCAATGTAGCTCCGAGTTAAAGGAGCAAACATTCCCTGACCTTGAGGAAGCCTCCGTGACTGCCCCCCAACTGCAGGATGCAGCACATGCCCCACTGGAACTTCTATGTCGGTGCTGGAAAGTTGGTAAGGAGGATTGCACCCTCAATCTTGTAACACACACATACACACACACTATACACACAAGGAGCTGCCTGTTCTGTGGGTCATGCCTAGAGATACTGTACAGATGGTTTTTTCAGTTGAAGCCAACTGATGTTTCCTTGCAGTTGAGGTAGTTGGGACAAAGGGATTTTTTTCCCCATTGATCCACAATTGGCATCCACAGCTCTGCCTTTCATTCAGAAAGTATTTGGCACAGGTTATGGCTTTGCGAGGATCTCAAGGAGTTTTTCCACATGGACACATCACCACCATTCTTGCCATTATGGCTATGAAGGTACATTTAACAAGGTGTTGCCTATGTGCACGAATGTTCCAGCCTGGGGTATATTAATCCATGGCTGCACCCCTACGCTGTCAAATATTTTGGGCCCCCGTCGAAACGCTTCAGGAAAGCTCCTGCCACACTAAGGATGCAATCCTATGCAGCGCCGGAATGGCGAGGCTGACTTGGCAGCGCCATATCCGACAGTGCATAGGAGAGGCTGGACCCCCCACACACACACACACATGGCAAAGGAGTGTTCGCCTCCAGCCTCCCCTATGTGCTCCTTGGATCTGCACCCGCTAAAAAGCGGACGCAGAACCGAGGAGACCACGTGGCCCAAATTGGGGCCTCGCGGCCTCACGGATGGGCTTAAGATGTGGCCATATGGCACCTCCCAAGCCCACCCATGTCCTGCCCAAGTCCCGCCCCCCGCCTCCCTCCCTCCTACCAAATTGCGTCAGCACTACACCCATTGGAGGATTGTGCTGTCAATGGAAGCCCCAGGTGGGCGGGCGGGCATGGCTCCCCTCTCCCCTTGACAATTAAGGCCTCTGCAGTTCAGCTAATGCATCACTTTTCCCCATCTATTGCCTTGTTACAACACACAAAACACACACACACACACACACACACACACACACACACTTCTAACAAATGAACCCAGGCTTGCATGGAAGCTCCCCACCCCAACACTCCACTCCTAAAACACAGGCAGAAATCTGGGGGACAACAAACGGAGAAGCCAGGCACTTCTAAGTTATGCCCCCAAAGGGGACAAAACTCACAAACAGAGCCAGGCTTGCATGGAAGCTCCCAGCGGTGCAGCCCAGCTCAAGCCCTTTCCCCACATGGTACCTGGGGAGCTCTGCAAGCCTTGCCTTTTCAAGGCTGTGCTTGCTGTGTTCTCTTGCTGGGTAGGGAGTTCCCAGGGGCCAGCTCTGGAGAGCCATGCAGGAGGCTGATGCCTCCACATGCCAGCTTGATGGTCCCTGGTCCCTGTGAGGCCCCTCGGCTTCAGCCTACTCCGCCTAATGGAGAACACTGCCCTGGTTGACACCAGGGTTGACTGCATGGGGTGACCACCTCTGTCCAAAACCAAAGCCGTCGTCTGTTTGCACGAAATTTCAGCTTAAAGAAGACTTAAAGAAAACTGCCAGTGCCGTCTAGGCCAAGTTAAGCATATCTACAGGAGTGTTAAGGGAAGGTTTCAGCGCCCATTAGAATCGGCACCGCTTCAAAGGTTACAAATTTTGTACATACAAAGTGTGTTTGTTTAAAAGCATGACATTTGTGTGTAGGTCAACACAGGTGACATTTATGTTGCAAGCACTTCCTTGCAACCCCCTTGCCTTGTAGTTGCTGCTAACTGCCCCATCGCATCCTCTGCCAGGGCAGCCACTGCCAGATTCCCCATGCCAGCCCCTGCCAGTGCCAGCCTGCAGCTGCACCATGCAGCTTCTGCCAGACGCAATGATCTCTGCCAGCCAATCCTGGCTGTCTCCAGCTGCCCCTTTCTAGCCTGTACCTGCCTCTAGCTACTTCGCCCAAGCTCCATGCCATGGGGTGGGGTGTTGGGAGATTATTTTATCCTTCCCCATTATTCATTATGGGATTTCTCCTTCCTCTGCCAGCTCTGTTGCTGGCACAGGGTTTTCATGGCATCAGATCTTATCTGTTTTCTAAAGGTGGAGGGTTAGGATATTGCATACAATGATTCCTCCCCATCCCTCCCACTTTATGCCCAATCTCTGCTTTGGCCGCCGGCAGAGTTGTACCCACACTATGTTGGCACAGCATTTTTCTGAGGTTGTGCCAGCATCCATCCATTGGCAGACAAACGTATTCACTGGTGAGGCTGTCGTTGCACCAGCATCTGTAGATGTGCTTGCATACACTAGTGTACACTTTATATGTGACCTTGCTATCTGTGACCTCGCTTATCTGCGAGGGGCAGAATTGCTACTTTCCTCATTATCTGCACCCCTGTCCTCATTATCCACTATGCAGAGACCTTCCAAAGGCTGCAGGGATTGTCAGAATGGCACCTGAGACCAGTGCTGACTCCTTTATAATGGCTGGCAGAAGCATCCGCCAGCCATGTTTAAGAGGACCATGCTGGTTGCAGCTGCCATTCTGAAGATCCCTGCAGCCTCTGGAAGGTCTCTGCAGCATCTTTTGGCACTTCCTGTTGCACTCTGTTGGATTTTTCTGATGGCAGATACGGTAGTCCTTGCACCCACCTAACTCATAGGCACTGGCGTAGCTAATGAAAGCATAGCCCAGTGCAGAGGGCAAAATGATGCCCTGGAAGTGATGTCACAACGGGAAGTGACATCACAGTTGTATTTTCATGTTCTTGTTTTTTGGGCCTGTGGGTCCAGGGTATCCCCGCGGGGCTGCTCCCCAGGGTCGGGGATGGTGGTGCACCCCCGCCTCACTCTGGCAGCCTCGCGACGTTGGGCAAAGATGCAGCGGGACGCCTTTTGTGGGTGGCACAATCGATTTAATCTGGAAAGCGATTTTACATTCATTAGGCCCTCGTAGGCTGGGCTGTCAGATCAGGGCCCTCGGACCCTGTTACCTCACAGGGCCCAGGGCCCAAAGTCCTCAAATGGAGTCTTGTCGTGAGTAGCGGTACGCTGGGTCAAGCCCCAGCGTTCGTCCTCGTCAGGTGGGGTGGCGGCCCCCAGTTTGCGCTCTGAAGTCCGGGTGGTCCCCGGGGGTCGTCCTGTTCACCCCCTGCTCGGGGTCAGCAGACTCCCTATACTTGTGCCGGCCCAGGTGGGCCATATGCCAGGGACCGGCTGGGGAGGAGGTCTCTCGGGGTGGCAGCAGGTGGGCGTCCCTGTCACCCCAATGGTGAAGGAGAGCAGGTACTCCGGCTGAGCCCCACGAGGACCCGGTCCTGGGGTTCCGCCTCTCAAGGAGCGGGGCTCGATGGTCCCCTTTCAGGTCACGGTCAGGTGCGAGTCCAGGCGGCCTGCCTGGCTCGTTGGGCGCCTTCCCTCCTCTAGCACTCCAACTCCAGGAGGGACGTCCTCTCCCTTTGCTGCCTGAGCTCCTTATGAGCTCTCCAGCAGTCTCTCTGGGCTCCTCCCCTTCTGGTCTCACTGCCAGGCCCAGTTCTCGTGAGACTTGGCCGGCTCCTTGCAGGATCTCACTTCTCCTCAGCGAGTCACCCAAGGCTGTTTGTACGTTCTCTGAGCTTGGCCAGACCATGCACCTGCGGCCCCCTGTGGCCGAGTAGGACCCCCGTCCTTGGTCTGAGGCCTCGGGGCGGACATGGGGGTGTCCAGCTCCCATTCTACCAACCTGTGCAGACCCCTGCCCTTCGGAGCAGCCCATGGGGCTCCCAGGCCCTGGGTGACAGGGCCATTAGTTTTAATAGAATGAAGATATTACATCCTGGTTTGCTGCACTGCATCCTGCATGAAATTCTGCATTGAATGGTATATAACATGATGGTATTAGTCATACATACCAAGTTTTTCACAATTTTGGCCACCAATCTCAAGCTCAGTTTGTTGCCTCCTTAAAGCTTGTTGCTCGGTGCAATTGCACTCCCCCTGTACCTCTTTAGCTACGCCCCTGCTCATAGGATCAATGGTTCATTATCTGCAAATTCACTATCTGCGAGGATTTCCAGGAACCTAACCCTAGCGGACAGTGAGGATTGACTATATCTTGAGGAAAGGATTGGGTTGTCAGCAAATTATTCCAGCCCCAGGTTGTACCTTTTCTGTCTAACTTTCTGTTTCTTCTGCTTCCAGCAAGCAGTGCCTCAGGGCTGTTGCTTGCAGGAATTCCTATGCCTAAGGACCCAGCTGGTGGGGTGTGTGTGTGTGGATGGGTAAAAATATGTGATGAGAAAGGAGAGGTGGTGTATCCAGGGCCAGCTCTAGCAGTGGTGGGGCCCAATGTGGGGCATTCCTGCAGGGCTCCCAACCCTCCCTGTGGGGGCCCCCACTCACCAAAAAGAGCTCTGTTCGTGCCACATGCAAAGCATGGCATGTGGAAGTAGTTGGTGGGGATATCATAACAATACCGCCAACTGCTTCCAGGTGGCCCATTTTAGGCTGTTCAGAGGCAGAGGCAGGTGGGAGAGACCAAGGTGAAGCTGCTCTGCTCACCCCACTGACTTTCAGCCCATAGAGATTCCAGCTGCAGCCACAGGCAATATGCTCACCCTGCTAGTGCGGGGCCCCCTGAAGCGCGGGGCCCGATGTGACGACATTGGTCACATTGGCTTAAAGCCGGCCCTGGGTGTATCCATTAAAATGGGTCAAAGTGTAAAAAGAGGGATGAATGGGATAAAGGCTTTGTGCATGTATATGGCAGGTATTACAAAAATTATCCCAGAGCCGGAACAATATTCTTAGATTATTGCTTTGCAACAAGAGAGGACTAACCCAATTGCCCAGATAACAAGGAGGAGCAGGCACCAAGCCGTTTTAACTTATTGCTCCGATGAGACCAGTTTGATGATAAAGCAGAAGGAAGACATCTCTGTTTATGAATGCATTTAAAATACTTGATTGCCCTCTGCTGGAAAGAACTTTGAAGGCCACTGCATCCAAGACATTTTTTTCCCCTTCATGAGCATATGTGGGTGCAGGAAAAAAAGAAATAGGGTGTAACACTTGAGACTGTCTATCATTTGTGAACAATCATGATTCACTTTGGACACCTGTGAATGGGCACATTTAATGTTCAGGACTTCAAGGGTGGAATATTACAAAGCAATTGTAGTTATGCTAGGGGTAAAGGTAAACGTTTCCCCCCTACCGAATGGTCTAGTCGTGACCGACTGTAGGGGACGGTGCTCATCTCTGTTTCTCAGCCGAAGAGCCAGCATTTCTCCGAGGACAAGTTTCCATGGTCATGTGGTCAGCATGACTATATGCCAAGGCGCACAGAATGCCATTACCTTCCCACCAAAATGGTACCTATTTATCTACTCGCATTTTTTATGTGCTTTCGAACTGCTAGGTTGGCAGGAGCTCCCAAACAATGGGAGCTCACTCCGTCACGTGGTCTCAAACTGCCAACCTTCCAGTCAGCAAGCTCGCAACTCAGCAGCTTAACCTGCTGTGCCACCACGTCCCTTATGTTAGGGGTATTTCACCTTAATTTGAAAAGTTTTCAAAGTTATTCATTATTTTATTTATTACAAAGCCACCATGATTTCATTATCTCTATAATTACAAGTAGATGATCCCTTATCCAGACATCCAAAATCCACAGACATTTAGTCCAAGACTTTTTTTTTAAACTTTCTGTAGTGTGAACACTAGAAAGCTCTGCTGTAAGTTCTGTTCTCTGCGCTGCGATGTGTGCTTATACAGACATTTTTAGAAAATGGCAAAGGGGCCAGCTGACACCCAAACGGGTAACAGTGGAAAAAAAACGAGGAAGCATTTCTCATTAGATTTATGCCGTTATACAGAAATCAAGACAAATCTGAAATCTGGACACCTTCCTGTCCCAAGCAGTCTGGATAAGGGATAGTCAACCTGTATATATAAAATCATCAGTTTCCAACACTCCATCATATTCTTGCATATTCAAGGAACTGAATCCAGGATGGAATCAACAGGATCAATGAGAGAAGAGAACAGGTTCAGGGTCCAACCAGGGGTGCCCCCAAATAGATCCGTTTACTCTTCCCCATCTGACTGAATGGCTCGTATTTTGTTCTGCTGGCAGAAAGCTAAACATGGCAGTAGAAGGGCAAATTTCTGTTTCTCCCTGTGATACCGACCCTAACATGTGAGGATCTTGCAGGTGGGCACAGTGTGTCTCCCTGCACAAACACGGGGCCAGCTGATGCCTCCACACAGTGGAGATGCTATAAGTCCCATCACACCTTGCCTTGACTTCAGGCAGTCAAAGCTCTTCCTGTAGACTCCAGCCAGCAGTGTAGCCAGAGGGGGGGTCAGTGGGATAATTACTGCAGGTGTCACACTGTGCCATGTAAGTGGCCCCTCCCACTCTCTGTCGGGGCCATTCCAGGCAGTGATGGTGAGTGGGAGGAGCCGTTTACAGAGTGGTGATCCTACCTGTTTGTTTGGGGGGTCAAATGCCCCCGGGCGGCATGCAGGTAGGAGCGGGTGGAGCAGAAGCACATGGTGCTGCCAGTGGCAAGCAGCATTTCACCCGCCCGCCCCAGTACCTGGATCGATCCAAAATGAAGCATTCATGGACACAGGGGGCCGGGAGCTGGCCTGGGGGTGGGTCATCATTGCACCTGGGCCCAGGGCAGAGACTCAGCTGGGCCTGCCTCTGTGATTACATGTTGTGTTGCAGCCCCTGCAAAACGTACCATGCCGCCCTGCCTCTGGCTACACCACTGACTCCACCGACAGCTCTGTCAATGGAATCTCCATCCATGATTGCGATTTATTAAACTAAGGATTTCTCCACTGTGGAACCTCTTTACTTGGGCAAATGTAAAGTGAATTTTGAATACCAGCTGCTAAGGATAAAGAACAGGGGAAGGTCGTGCCTTAGACTTCCAGAGACATCTGGCTGACTCAGATCCCTCCCAATATACTCCTTGTTTCTCCCTCCCAAATCCTAATTTTTCTCATTCCCCACCAGTTTTCCATAACACCGGCAGCCCAGACCTCATTTTCCTCGTTCCATTCAGAACTAGTTGCTAGGGGGAGGCTCTTTTCTCATCAGTCTTCTCCCACGCAGGCAGCCTGATCCGAACACCTCTGTCTTCCCAGCTTCGGGTGGGAGAACATAAATATGAAATTAAATATGTCCCTCAGTGGCCACCCACCAGCACTCTGGCAAACAAGCTGGGCTGCCTCTACATCATGCTGCAGCATTAGGCAGCAGTGTGGCACCTGACACCAGTTATAGGAGCAGGCAGAGAGTGTACACTTGCCATTCTAGCACTCCTACGCCCCATGCATGCCAGCATTGGCTCTAACCTGGAGTCCCCCACCCCTGCAAAAAAAACAAAACACCCCTCTTTTTTTAATTGCTAGCTTCATGCATGTGCATTAGAGTCATACCAGCTTGATGGGGGCCAAAATGCAGCACTGGATTGGCGGGATGTGGGCGGGATGTGGGCGGGTCCAGGATTGAGCCATAAGGCCGAACCCTATACCCATTTGGGAGGCCGCACAGCCCCAATTTGGGCCGTGCAGTCTCCTTGGATCTGCGCCTGCTGTTTAGCAGGCGTAGATCTGAGGAGGCTGGAGCCTCCCCTACGGTAAGGGAATAAACGTTCCCTTGCCACCTGGAGGCTCCAGCCTCCCTGACCCAGCGTTGGATATGGCGCTGGCCAACCGGCCTTGCCATTCCAGCACTAGATAAGATTGCATCTTTAATCTTTATTTTGCCCTTCTTCAAAATGGCAAGCACATTTATTAACCACCACCACCACCACCACCAGTATGTATATACCACCTTTCCTGTCACTGGATTTCTCCTCCGACTTTAATCCAGGTTGTTTACACAGGCAAGCTTTCTCATTCCCACATAGGGGTTGTTACAATCACAAATTCTAATCTTACACAGAGCTTTCTTCCTTTCCAGGTGATAACCTTCACAGTCTGGCATCTCTCTGGCTGCACTCGCCTCCCATGCTTGGCTTGACAGACAACTCATTTCAAGGGTCATCATCTCCACTCCTCTCACCATCATCTCTGACTCATCTCTGTCAGTAGGGTTTTATCGGCAGTTCATGGTTACTCCCAGCTGACTCGAACTGCTGTCCCAGGGGTTCTTTGGGCTTCAGAGGTGGAATGAGGATCTCTCCTTGGACATGCTGCATACACATGTGCACATACACCACGCAATATAAAAGCTCTCCCTCCACGCATATCCCTGTAATTGTTTTGAGAGTAAGAGTTAAATAGAGCATCATGGCCTAAAATGCAGCAATTAGTAGTGAGCTGAAGGACGGATAAACAGATAGCTATGGAATTAGTTTTCTGGTGTGTGCTTAGACCAAGAACGCATTACATCAGTTCAAACATTTGTCATATCACTTTTTCAAGAGGCTTACTACAAATTCAAGGATTTGGTGGGGAAATCGTGTTCTGGTATCATCTCAGTGAGCACCCGTTTGATTGGCAGTCAGACCAAAGCCACATTATGCCTTCCTGGCAGAATGAAGAGAAACTGTCCAATTTCCATCCCAAGAGCATCTCCTGAACAGATGCTGCCAACATTTGCTCTGGCATTAGGCCTGGACTCATCAGATATCAGAGTCTGACTTGGACAATTCAAGTTTGTACTGATGCTGTACTTGCCATGAAACTCTACGCCAGTGACAACTGTCAAGGTTGAGTCTACGGGTGCCTGCCAAGTTTAAGCTTCTACATCAAACCCTCCTGCAGGATGACAGACCGTGTGCTAACCCAGTGATCTGAATATTGTTGAGATCCAGCAGTATTGTAACAATTTAATTGCTATTATTGTAAAAGACAGTGACAGAGTTCATTTTCCTGGGCTGCAAGATCACCACAGACGGTGATTGCAGCCATGAAATGAAAAGATGTTTACTTCTTGGGAGGAAAGCTGTGGCAAACCCAGGAACGAACGGAGCCCCGAGTGCGCCCATGGCAGGGCGATGAAACCGCCCCCCCAGCACGTCACCCCACCCCACCCCCCGTGCATCACCCAGTCACATCTCCCTATGCCCAGAATAGCTCCATTTTGGAGCTCCAGACAGCGCACGGGTTAGTCCGTGGGCTCCGCACAATGGCGCCCCGCCACCCCCACCGCCCATGGCTCGCACCACCCCAGGCTACACCCTTCCTCCGCCTCTGGGCAAACCTAGACAACTTAATAAAAAACCAAGACATCACCCTGCCAACAAAGGTTCACATAGTCAAAGCTATGGTTTTCCTAGTAGTAATGTATGGCTGGGAGAGCTGGACCATAAGGAAGGCAGAGCGTTGAAGAATAGATGCTTTTGAATTATGGTGTTGGAGAAGACTCTTGAGAGTCCCCTGGACTGCAAGGAGATCCAGTCGGTCAATCCTCCAGGAAGACAAGCCTGATTGCTCCTTGGAAGGACAAATACTGAAGCTGAAGCTCAAATACTTTGGCCACCTCATGAGAAGGGAGGACTCTTTAGAAAAGACCCTCATGCTGGGAAAGATGGAAGGCAAAAGGAGAAGGGGGCGGCAGAGGATGAGATTGTTAGACAGTGTCACCGAAGCGATGAACATGAAATTGGGCGAACTCCGGAAGCTAGTGGAGGACAGGGAGGCCTGGCATGCTGTGGTCCATGGGGTCGCAAAGAGTCAGACACGACTTGGCAACTGAACAACAACATTGTAAAAGAAATCCATAATTTTTTCTTAGAATGTTCAACAAATATCTGATGTCTAAGAGTTCCTTTGGACATCCTGAATTGCCACACCAAGTATTCATTCATGGAATTTCCAAATTTAAGAAGAAAAATATTGGGATAAAAATGTGTAGTCTTGTTCACTGTTTGCATTTGCTAGGAAACATCAGTGTCATAATCTTTGCAGCTCTCTCTCTCTCTCTCTCCATCCTGTGTATTAATTTATTTTTGAATTCATATGAATTCCTGCTTCCCTCGTTCACGATTTTTTACAATATGCGGGTGTGAATCACAGAGTGCCAATTACCTCGTTTCCGACTACAGAGAGAAGCAAATTGCAGAAAAATTCTCAAGGGATTTTATCATCAGGAAGGCAAAAATTGGAGAACAACAGAGTGGAAATTGTAACCTATTTCTTCCCTGTCAGGACCTTGTTCTCTTTCCCACAGGTGCTGTTATACACAAACATGCATCAGTGAAGCACTGGATATAGTGGATACTCATCAAGAAAATGAGAGCAAGTGTTACTTTGGGGAGTTTTTTAATTTCTACAGAAACCATAGATACTGAGCACACAATGCTGTTGGAGAATCCATATTTTAAATGGCAATGCCACACATAATATCATATGGCCATTGTCGTTCCCCCACCTCTTGTGTAAAATAGATTCTGGGCACAGCTTGCTCTCTTATTTCCTCAATTTGCAGACCAGCCTTTCCCTCCCAATTCAAGGGAAGGTTGGCTTTGTCTCATGACCAGGGACAACCTGTCTATGGGTGCAATCCTAACCTGGAGTTCGGCCGGCACAGTTCGGCCAGCAAAGTTTGGCTAGCACAAGGGCCGCCATAAAGCACTTTTGGACCACTGGCGGAGTCAGGGAGGATGGCGCATATCTGTGTGCTGGCCTCTCTGATTCCCAGAGTGGTCCAAACATACTTCATGGTCTCCCTTGTGCTGGCCAAACTGTGCCAGTCTGTGTTAGGAAAACTCCAGGTTAGGATTGCGCCCTATGAGGCAGGCTGAGGTGATTGCCTCACCTCCTCTGACTCCACCTTTGCCACTCTTGCTGCTCCTCCCACACCCCCTTGATTTCGAAAGGAATCAGGAAATGGAGCAAAAGAGGAAGTGTAGAGGGGAGGAAAGTGGAGTGGTGGCTTAGATAATCCCTTGGGAGACACTCCCTTTTCAAGTCTAAGGTGTGCAGAATAATAATAATAATAATAATAATAATAATAATAATAATAATAATAATACTTGGATTTATATACCGCCTTTCTTAGGTCACCAGATTTCTCTAATGACTATAACTCAAGGCAGTTTACATGGGCAGACTTTATTCAGAAACCCGAAGGTTTTTACAATTTATACAGAAATGTTCTATCTTTCAAGAACTACACACATACAGATGGATCTTTCTTGATTTAGTCCTTCTTTCTGGCCACCCGTTTGTCTTCTTGCTGGCTGATAAATGGCTTCCCTGCTCCCACCAGAGAAGCAGCTGAACTTCGGCACAACTCCCTCACACAAGGCAGCTGAAGCTCAGCTGTTAATCAGCCGCAATTAACGAGGTCTGCCGCGCACAGAGACTTCCGGCTGTCCCGAACTGGCGACCTTCAGATCTTCAGCTCTTATCTTCAGGCAAACGGAGGCATTAACCCTCTCGACTAAATCTTCTGAAGTAAATCTTCAGGCAAACGGAGGCATTAACCCTCTCGACTAAATCTTCTCGACTAAATCTTCTGAAGAAGACTAAATCTTCTTCTTCTTCAGAAGGTGATGGAGCAGCAGCAGCTTGTCTTTGCCCCTTATTACTGGGTAAGGGGGCCTCTGGTATTACTAGGTAAGGACAGGGGGCATGTGATATCTGCAAATATCCTCAAAGCAGCAAAAATCTTGTATTTTCTCTGGAACAAAAAGAGAGATTTGCCAACACCTGAACATTTAGTGCTCAGCTTTTGAAAAATAAAGCTCAGCCCCCAAGGCAGCTAGGCAACCAAATGCCACCTCTGCAAAATGTTCTCGAGGGCAGCTCCTCTACAAAACAACTAACCTATGCCTGGGCTTCCAGAATCTGCAACATCGACTCAGTAATAATGCACCTACCTAGGCTGTTCTGAACCCATCTCAGGTTCCGAGAATGGTGGGAAGCCACTGTAAAGACTTCAGGTTCGTTCTCTGTGCATTCATAGCTAAAACCCGAATCAGCTGCCAGAGGCTTCGCAGCTACAGGCCGGAGAACAATGCAGCAGCACTTAGTTAGCCTGGCTTCAACCAGGGGGTCCCCCGCTATGGCTCACAGATCGCATCCGGCCCATCAGTACATTACGACTAGCCTGCTGAGCCAGGCAGCATTATAATTACCGGTGCTCCCTGCACTCCTTCCTCTTGTCCTCCCACCCCCAAGCACCTTCATCCTCCTGCTGAATGAAGCAATTGCTGGGCTACCGAGGGACAGACGGACGGACGGACGGACAGACGGACGGACGGACGGACGGACGGACGGACGGACGGACAGACGGACGGACAGACAGACAGACAGACAGACAGACAGACAGACAGACAGGTTTTCTCCTATTATGAACATGCTTAGAGTACAAAATGTGCATGTGATTTCTGTAACTGACACACTCCAGCTCACCATTAAAGCAAGACTGAATTATGTGGCTCTGCCAGCTGAAAGCTCAAAGGGAGCTCCTTTCGGACCTCCCTAGGTGGCACTCCCCGGAACACGTTTCTGAGCAGGAGCACCAAAGCAGCAGAACAGTGGCTTGTGTTCCAGCAGGGCTGGCCTGGGTGATGCCGGGGGTGACTAGAAGAGGGCCAGGGCAGAGAAGGAGGGGATTCCTGGCTCAGGCAGTGAGTACTTCAGCGGTGTGAAATGGGCACTGCGGCTGCCCACTTCTCCCTGGGGCCAGGTGCAATGATTGCCATCCCCTGCGCCGGCTGCCCATCCCCTGCGCTGCCCCTGCCACACCCTCAGCATCTGCGAACATTCCATTTTGGAGCAATCCAGGTGCAGGAGCAGGCAGGCAAAATGCTCCTCACTGCTGGCAGCACTATGCACCCCCGTAATGCCTCCCTCCATTCCACAAGCGTGTTGCTCAGGGGCACTTGATCCCCCAAACAAACAGGTAGGATTGCCACTGCCACTTCTCCAACCAGTGTTCCAAACTGGCTTGGAGAGGAAGATGGCCTTAAAGCAGACATGTCATGTAGCAGGTACGCGGGGGTACGTGAGTACCCGTTCCTAGGATTAGGGCTGGCCCCGCCCATTCGCCCGACGCTCTGCTCCACCCCCTGCAACGTTTGAATTGCCTGCATGTTTGAGTTGCCTGCATGTTCTCAGAGCCAGGCAGGCAGCAGAGCGAGGGAGACCAACAGCAGCAGCAGCGGGAGCAGGTAGGTTGCCTGGGGCTCCCTCCTGAGGAGGTGCAGCAGTTCCTGGGGGGGAATCAGTAGCCCACGCAGTGGCCCCAGGGAAGGCCTGGGCCTTCTCCCGGGCCGCCGCACGGCCTACCGAGGAGGTGCGGCAGTTCCTGAGGGCGGTTCCTGGGTTCCGGCTATGACCTCACTTCCGGTGGGCGGGCCCCGACACAAGTGCCCCGACACAAGTGCCAATCAAAAGTGAGTACCTGTTGCTAAATCATTTAGATGCCATTACTGCCTTAAAGCAGCACCCCTAAGGACCTTTTGCGGCACACCAATGTGCCATAGCACAGTGGTTGAAAATAGCTGCTTTCAACCACTGTGCTAT
>JAJKFI010000007.1:14838987-14874086 GCA_029204185.1 Lerista edwardsae | reverse complement strand
GCTATAATAATAATAATAATAATAATAATAATAATAATAATAATAATAATAATAATAATACTTGGATAATAATGAATTGTCTGTTTCTCTTCCACACCAACAATTCATTACTATAGATAGTGGCCCTAAAGACAGAGCCACAGAACCCGGAAGAGTGTCCTGGAAGCAGGAAGTGACATCACAAGAGGCAAAGACATAGAGAACACCATACAGCAGTGCTTCCCAAACTTTTCAGTTGTCAGGTGGTCATAAAGCACCTAAAGCAGCCATATTGAAAATGCGGGAAGATGGGATGCTGGGAAGGGGGACAGCTGTGTGGTTGTTTTGCTTGTGTCAGTTGTAAATAGGCTTTGTTCTTTCTGATTCACTTTGCTATTGGAAAATGGCTGAGAAATAACCCAATTTATTGCTGCATTCTCAGGGGAAGCAGCTGTTCTGCCAAATTCCCTGCTGGGCCTCCCCAAGGGTCCCAATGCCCACACTAGGCTAACTAGTTTCCCCACAGAGCAGCCTCAGAGATAGGCAAGAGGGAGGGGCTTTATTCACCCACTGGGCCTCCTCTCTTCCAGCAGCTTTGCTTGGAATCACCGGCTGGCCAGCCTCCTCCAGACTGCCCTCATCACTGGCTTAGCTCAAGATACCATCAACAAACCCCACCACCAAACAATAGGCAGTCAGGTTGCCTAAGCCACAACTGCCTCCTCCACTTCATGGCTTCAGGGGCATGGCATGGCATAAACAATTCCCAATGGTTATTCCCCACAATAACCTTACCTTATCCAGTCCTTCAGTCACAGTCTGTTCAGCAGTCATTCAGGCAAGCAGTCCATCCAGCAATCCATCCATCCAGCACCTACCTGGTGCTCCCATCCAGCACCTACCCAGATCCTAATCATCCTTCATTTCTTAATAAATCCCATTCCCTCAAATCGGCGCATTTGACTGCCAATTTATGATTTAGAGACTTTCAAAAATTGGCTCCACCAAATGACCAGAAACTTGCACTGTAAACAGTGTAAGGATAGACCTTTTTAGAGGCACAGTTGTTTTGACTGTCCACCCATGTCATCATTTAAGAAACAGGGGCAGAATTTTGGTGGGTTTTTTTTTGTTTTATGGGGGGCCGTTTCTGAATCTGATTGGGGGCCCCCAAATCTGAAATGAAAGTTGTCATTTTGGCTTCCTGTGTTAGGGCAGGAGCTAACCTTTCTCACTGAGTCAACTTTAAAGCTTTCAGGTACAATTAGCACCTGTAATAATTTTTTAAATAATTGGCGGGCAAACACGCCAATGGGACTTCGCATGTCTACTTCCATTCAAACTGTTTCTTTGTAGGCTAATTATCTTTTTACTTTGGGGGACAAGTTAGGTGAAAACATAGAGGAACACACATATCTCCTAACCTTTGTCCTGTGTTATTTCTAATGTTCTGATATGTCTTGCCTTTAGTTTTTGCAGGTTGCAGGTACGTTCAGAGACTGTGAATAAATTATGTTTTTTATACTCTCCTCCACAAAACATTAGACAGCTGACACAAAACATTAGAAGGCAACTCCAAGATCAAATATCATAAGGCTGTATGAACTTCAGATCAATAATGACCTGCCTCACCAACCTCACAGGGTTGCTGAGGGAAGGATTGTCTACACAACCCTGAAGTCCTTGGAGAAATGGAAAACAAAATGTTAAATGTCAAATAAAGAAATAAAGAATATTCCTTCTCCTTTCCCCCCCAAGTGCATTTGTCTTAGGAGGCAACCCCTTACAAGTCACAAGCATGGCGAAATAAGTAAATAAATAGTGGTGGATGGTTGGACTTGTTTGCTTCCTGTGGTTGGCATCAGAGGCATAAAAAGTGTGGAGCCAGAGAGGCACCTGCCCCAGACGCTACACCAAAGGGGTTGTAGTTTTCCTGCAGACCCCCTTTAAAAACATTCAAATATAAAGAAAAAAGCCCAAATAGAAAAAAAATCCCTTACTATTACAGAGCAAAACCGCTGCATTTGGCGTGCTCTCCAGGGCAATTTTCTGAGCTCCCTGCAGCCTCAGTGTCCCTTCCCTTTGCCCAGGCTTGCTTTGGGGGCACCACTTACTTCCTTGACCCAGGCGTTTTTTTGTCTAGTTACACTTCTGATTGACATAGTAGACATTACCCTTATTACAAAGGTGAGCTTTCAGACAATGAACCGTATCTGCAGTTGTGTACACCATGTTAAATTATTGCTCTCCTTCTAGTGGATTGTGCAACAGCAGTGGCTCTGCAGTGATAAAGGCCCCAGTGTGGAAATGCATACTATGAAATGCAACACTTACTGATCTGCTGGGCTCGGGAGAAGGTGAGGGCAATTAGAGCAAGCAAAATGATTACTGGGCTGGGGTACCTCCTTTACGAAGAAAGGTTACAATGTTTGGGGCTACGTTTGGGGCTCTTCAGTCTAGAAAAAAGGTGCCCGAGGGGGGACATGATTGAGATGAACAAAATTGTGTATGGGATGGATGGAGTCAGTGACGTCATTCACTGGCGCCAGCAACCGGAACGCTGCTGGCGCCAGGATCTGGAACGCTGCGGGGACGGACGGGTGAGCTGTAGCTCCCCGCCCCCTTGCGTCGCCAGGCAATGCCTCCCTACGCCCGGAAGAGCTCTCTAACAGAGCGATCCAGGCACAGGGGTGGGCGGGCGGGCAAAAACAGCGCGCGGAGTCTGCCGTGCGCTGCTGCTCCGTTCCCACTCTCCCCGGAATTACCGGAATGGGGTACCGCCCTGTTCCAGTAGGATGACACCTCTGGATGGAATGGATAGAGGGGAGTTCTTTTCCCGCTCTCACAACACCAGAATCAGGGGACAGCCACTAAAACTGAGTGCTAGGAGAGTTAGAACAGATAAAAGGAAATACACTTTTGCCCAGTGGGTAATTAATCTGTGGAACTCCTTGCCTCAGGAGATTGTGATGATGTTAGGCTTAGGTGCCTTTAAAAGGGGATTGGACAGATTTCTGAGGGAAAGTCCATTGCAGGCTACAACATTCCATAATGTGCAACCACCTGGTTTTAGAAGTAGGCTATCTCAGAATGCTGGCAGCAAGGAAGTGGCAACAGGATGCATCTTGTTGTCTTGTGTGCTCCCTGAGGCATCTGGTGGGCCACTGTGAGATACAGGAAGCTGGACTAGATGGGCCTTTGACCTAATTCAGCAGGGCTCTTCTTACGTTCTTATGATCCTTTTCTTTGGGGGGGGGGGGTAAACTGAAGCAGAGGTGTAAGCAACATGATTAATCAATGGAACTCATGCTTGAGATTAATCAGTTGAAAATAATTGGAAGTTTTGTCCAAATTCTAGGCCTGTATATTATGTTGCCTTTTTATAAGCAGAAGGTCTGTGTCCTTAATAGTTAGGGTTACCAAATACAAACTGGTATAGGTTTGTATAGGTATAGAGTGCCTATACCTTTAACCATTAGAGGGAAGATGGAATTTGGGCAGGTGCAGCTCATCATGGAAGAACTTTGCACCTGCCCAAATTCCCTCTTCTGTTCCATGATTAAAGGTAGAGGCACTCTGTCCCAGTTTGTATCTGGTAACCCTATAGTTGCATGGCAAAAAGTGATCAACAAGTGACACAGTGACAGGAAAAGGTGGCAATCAATGCATTTCTGTCTGCAAGAATGAAAAAAGGATGCTAGGAATAAGCCTTGAATTTGATAATAGTATCAAGTCATTTGTCTGATCATAATGCCTAAAACAGCAGCCATCCTGCAAGGCGATTTAACTAGATCAGTGGTATTCAAACTTTTGAGACCGGGACACACTTTTTTGAATGACACTCATGTCAGGGCCCACCAGAAATGATGTCATTAACCTGGAAGTGATGTTGTGGCAGAAAGTGACATCATCAAGCAGGAAGGGCTGTCATTGTAACATAATAAAATGACACTCTTGAAATGCAAATTGGCATTTTTGTACTGCAGCAATTGTACAACCATGAAACATCACTGTCCAAAAGCAAGAGTAGGAGAAAATAGTATGTAAAAAGGATGAACTAAAAACAACTTTAAAAAAAAAAAAAACCCTCACTTGAAAAATCAAACTGTTAACACTCACAAAAGGAATATAACAAGAGTAAGGTCTGCAGTTTCCAAGACGGCTGCTTCCAGCTTTCTGTGACCCATCTGACATCAGGTTCACAACCCACCAAGTGGGTCTCAACCCACAGTTTGAATACACTGAACTAGATGGTAGCAAATGCATGTTAAAACTTTTCTTCCTCGTAAACAGATGCATGAAGAAAAGGCACTAAGATCTTGAACCTGATGTTCTATTCATTGGAAACATTTACGTCCTTAATCTTCTTATGGCTCATCTCCTCCGTTGTGGTCACGCTGAGCTCATTCAGCTCCTCATCTACCCAATTATGCGCCAGCATATTCCTAATTATGGAGCCCAGCTGGCCTCCGATTTCCATCTCTCCCAGACTGAAGTCAGGGTCAGGGTATCCAGGCAGCTGCCTGTGAATTTGAAAAGAAGGATGCCTTAGAGACACTCTAATAACTCTGGTATAAGAGTGTAAATGCAGAGTGTTTGTATCAGGAAAAAAAACTTCCTCAAAGTTGCTCCTGTTGGAAACAGCTCACACTGGGCTCGCCGGAGTCTGTAATAAGGTTCGACGCAACCTGCGAAAACCTCACTTTTTTCTGAGCATTAACTAACTCACTTTCCTCCTGTGGTTATTCCTTTTATGCAGGAATATATTTAAGATTCATGTCAGAGCATCTGCTTTATTATATCGGAAGAGGGGGAAGTTCGCCTGTTGTGAGAAATGTGGGGACAGTTTTTGATCAGTCGAGCTTTTTTATGTATCTGGCCATACACTGAGAAGGTATTTTGCCTTCCTTGGTTTCCCGGGTAGATTCCCTGGGCCTGCAACAGTGGCATGGGAGGTGGAGGCTCAGCAGCAGCAGCTGCTCCAGCATGGCAAGCCAGCCTTAGGGAACAGTCCACTTCACCTCGGCCAGGAAGGGGGTAGTCCTGCTTTGAGGCTGATTCATGGGCTTGGAGGAAATCAGGCTGTGCAGTCCTAACCTGGAGTGAGGCCGGCAACAGAGGCAGATCTAAGGGAGGGCAAAGCTCTAAGTTTTGCAAGAAGCCTTCCCTTGCAGTGGAAATCACTCCTCTCCTGCACCGTTTTAGCCAATCCTCACAGGGAACAGCAACATCTTGGCGTTGCTTACTGGCTACAGCAGCAAGGGAGAGGAGGGATTTACATGACAGGGTAAGGCTTCTTGCAACACTTAGAGCTTTGCCCTCCCTGTAGATCCGCCTCTGGCCGGCAAAGTTTGGCTGGCACAAGGTTACACCGTACTGTACGTTTGGACCACTCTTGGAGACAGAGAGGATGGCGCACGTCTGTGTGCTGGCCTCTCTGATTCCGAGAGTGGTCCAAAAAGACTTAGCAGTTCCCCTTGTGCACCCAAACTGGCCTAACTGTGCTGGCCTAACTTCAGGTTAGGATTGCACTCGGAGAAGATTATGGTGTCCCCATATAGCTGTAGGATTGCGCTCTTAGTTAGACCTGACCACAGTGATCCAGTCACTAGTGGCATCAAGAGTCATGACTGCAACATGCTCTACATGGGACTGCCCTTGAAGACCCACCCCCAAAGCAGCATTGGGGGCAAGAATGTCTGGCTATTAAAATGCCCAATGCCGAAAGCAGATGGACCATTGCAACTGCTGTCGCTGCCCAGAATGGCTTTGGTGCCAAGTGGGAGGGGCTGCTTACGGCACATTGTGGCACCTGCAGTACTTACCGCATCACCCACTCTCCCCCTCTGGCTATGCTACTGGCTCCAGGCTGGATTTAGGATTGCCTGCTGAATCTTGATGGCACACACCCAGAGGAGAGAACCACACTGTGAATGCTACATCTGGGACTGAGGATTCGGTGAATCTCAAAATACTGTATATTTGTAAAAAGCTCACTGAAAAATGGTGGTTTAGACTAGCCTGCCTATGTAAGCTGCCATGTGCATTTCCTTCTGCATGGGAAAGGTGGGGTATAAGTTCTTCAAATAAATAAAATAAAATCAGTGGCTGCACCAATCCAGTATGGAAGCACCTATGAAACGCCACAGCTTGTCCATTAGCCCATACCGGAGTTAGAATGCAGTCTTGTCTTTGGCTTGCACAAAAGCCCACTGGCTCGGTCTGTAAGTACCTAAGAAAAGTCAGCAAAGCCCCAGGCTGCTCCTGCTGAGACAATAGTCTGTGACCTCGCGTTTATGAATTTGGCATGATTATTTCTAACAACGAACCTTCTGAAAGCTGTAATTCTCAGCTGCCTCTTTCTCGGCAGATGAGCGCGTGCTTTATTAGGACGCCTCCCTTTGTTGTTTTGCACAATGCCGGGGAAATGATTCTACCTGCATGCGGAAGATGCTGCGTGACGGGACAGCTGCCGTTTGCAAGGCTGGGGCCGGCTGAGTTTGAGAAAGGTCAAGGAGAGCTGCAGGGCTGGGGGAGCAAAGCTGCACTCGGCTAATAAAGAAGAGAAAAAAGATGCCAAACTGATCTTTGCCTCCTACCTACGTTTCCTTCTCTTGCTTTCCCCCTAGCAACATGCAGCGCGCAACGAACAGACAGGAGAGAGAGAGAGAGAGAGCTCCAGGCACCACCTGACATAATTAATTTTAGATCAAACCTGGCTCTGCGTCCTGGCCCTGGGTCCCACTGTTTCTTTAACATCAAGGCAACGTGGGTACAAGCAGCAGAGATTCCAGGAAACAACTGTCTACTAGCCTGAAACACAGGCTGGTGTGTTGGGACGGCGAGGTCTCCTGTTAAGCCACGGGGCTCTTCTAGGAAGCAGGTCCCCGGCTCAGCGCTTTGCGAGGCAGATGGGAAAGAGGGTGAATCGTGGAAGGGAGGCAGAGCTGGGCTGGAATTCAGGCTCACGTGTGGTCTTCAGAGCCAGGTTCGGCAATGCCAGTGCTGGAGATGCCAGTGCTGGACAGTTGGTTCGGATTGCGCCCTGAGGTTGCAACTGTCTGCACACAGTTACTTGGGAGCAAGTGTGAAATCACATGCTGATGATCCTAGGCAAACTTACAATGGGATGTGCCCTGCTAACTGCAGCATTCAGGTGCTGTAATTTTGTAATGAAGCGTTCCTTTACAAATATACATGATGAACGGGTAGCAAACATATCGGCAGGCAGTGTCTGTCAGCTCTGAAAAGCATTGTGCTAACTTTTCTTTCAGATTAAATTGAAAATTGTCCCCTTCCAGGGGAAAGAAGAAAAGCTGCCAAATAATCTCTTTCCAGGCCACTCACTTGTTTTGCAGCTGCGCTTTTTGTGAAAAGGGCAGTCAGGAAGGGGTGTTTTTTTTTCCATAGACCCCACCACCCCATTTCATTACGTCAGTGATATTTGAGATGAAATATTTGAGATCGGGGCTCATTCGGCTTGTGGTGGCCCATTCATGCATGTAAGTGATCATGTGACATTGTAGCAATCAAGTGGTAAATATACATGTGCAAGTACCAAGGACCCAACCCTATCACCCACCATCCTCCTCCATGCCAGTGTCCTGAAAGGGCAAGGCTGTATTATCCATTAGGCTGAAGCCTAGGGGCCCCGCAGGAGCCAGAGCCCATCAATATGGCACTGTTACTGCACCTTAACCCACCCTGATGTTGGAGCACAAGGCCCAAGCTGGGCCCTGTCACTCATGGCAGATGGCAGCGAGAAGCCTCCTTTTTGACTGAGAAACACAAACTAGCTATGTCTACTCAGAAGTAAGTCCCATTATAGTCAATGGGGCTTACTCTCAGGTAGATTGGGTAGGATTGCAGCCTGTGTCTCTTTTTGAGTGCTGCCTTCTCCCCTGCTGTGACTGGTCTGGCTTGCCTGCCTGTCCTCTGACAGAGTTTCCAGAGTTGAAAATCCATGCTAAAGGGTTCAGTATTGAAGTGAGGGTTAGGGTTAGGGTTAAAAGGTAAAGGTTTCCCCATGACCGAATGGTCTAGTCGTAACCGACTGTAGGGGGCGGTGCTCAAAGCCTGTAGAGCCTGCGTTTTGTCAGAGGACAAGCTGCCGTGGTCATGTGGCCGGCATGACTATATGCCATAGCGCACGGAACGCCATTACCTTCCCACTGAAGTGGTCCCTATTTATCTACTTGCATTTAGGTGCTTTTGAACTGCTAGGTTGGCAGGAGCTGGGACAAGCAATGGGAGCTCACTCCGTCACGCAGTCTTGAACTCCCAACCTTCTGGTCGGAAAGCCCAGCAGCAGTGGTTTAACCCACTGTGCCACCATGTCACCAGGGTTAGGGTTAAGTGAGGGTTAAACTCTTTGCCAGAGAGGAAAATCAGGAAGTGGGCAGTGCCGTGACATCATCACAACTGGAACCACCCAGTGGCTGGTGAGTTTGGGAAAATGGGGGGACGCCAAATACTTTCTTGCCCCAGTCGCAATCTTCATTTGCTACGGTTCTGCTCCACCCACCTGGCCTTTACTCATTCCCTCACATACACGAACAGTCCTAAGGTCTGAACCTGAGCAGTTTTGGCAACACTCCTTCAGGTCTAGGCCAACATTCTTCTAACATTCAGAAGAGAACACTAGTGGGCAGATGGGCAGCCCAATCCTAAGTAAGGCCGACATAGCAGGGCTGTATCCTAAAGCCCATTAGGAGAAGGCAGCAGCAAAGTGCAGGACATGGGGAGGTTTTCCCCTTGCACTCGCGTAAGCCCCAACCAGCCCTATGGGGCTGCTTGGATCTGCGCCTGCTGTTTTGCAGGGGCAGGTCAACATGTGCAGGAGCAGCCTGAATCGGGGCCGCCCTGGCCAGGGACGGGCTTTAAGATTTGGCAGTATGGCCATCCTGCATCACTGCCCCCGTCGCCACCCACTGTACCACCCAGTTACGCCCCCGGCACGACTCTGGAATGCCCTTGGCGAGGCCCTGCGCCAATCGAGCACCACCGACACTCGACCGGCACAAGGCCAGTGCTGCTGATGGTTGCGTCGGTGCCCAAGTGTCGGTGCTGCTGCTTGCGCCAGTCTAGCGCCTTACTGCCAGTGCTGATGCTCTTGACGGCACGTTTGTGACCGCGCTATACCAGCGCAAGAGCGTTGCACCAGCGCAACGCAGGTATAGGGTTGCGTTCTCAATTCCTCCTCCTTGGGTGAGGTATTGACAGGGGTATTGACACAGAGACCCCCTAAGTCAGATCAGAACTCTGACACCAAAATAGTTCCCTTAGCTGAGAATGGTAAACTAGAAGCTGGGAAGAGAAACCGAAACAAGAGCTGCAGCATCCCTGCAACCGTGTCACAGTACGACCTGTCCATCACGAGCATGGATGCTACCTTGCAACCACAGAACAAGAGCTGCTTTGATAGTTTCTGGACCAGACCTAGACTCTCCGTGGGGAAAAAAAAGAGCTTAGCCCTTGGAGGACCCTTGTGATGAAAACACAGCAGACTTCACAATGAGATAGGAGCATCATGCCCAGCTATAATTTCTTCCTTATTCTGAGCATGATGGTGGGAAGGCTTACCGGATTTTTTTTTTTTTTGCCTTGGGGCCTCATTGAAGCTGTATCTTTCCAACACCCAGGTTTCAGGATGCCTTTTAAAGACAGTCCTCCCCCTCAAAAAAAACTGGACATCTATTTTAAGCCTTTAGAAGGCATTCTGGGGAAGCCATGTGCAGCTTCCCCGGCCTGCTCCCATCTGGAGGGCCCTGGGGCAGGTGAGGCACTGCCTCATCTGCCTCTAATGACTGCACATCTCTGCCTGTGGGAGGAGGAGACTGGGAGGCTTGGGAGAGGTAAAGGAAAATATTTTCACTTGCGGGAGGTAAGCCTGTTGGTCTCAGGCATGTCAGCTCTTGAGCTGGCAGAAGTCTGAGGAGAGAATGGAGACATATTGGGAGGTGAAGGGGGATAGCAAACTGGCACAGGATGCATGCACCAAAACACCTCCTGCCTCCATCTTCTCCCATGCCCCATCCTCCCCACCTCCTGAGGGCTGGGAGACTTAAAGTTCCAGTCTGAGGTTTTAGGATTTTGCATGCATTTTGGCCCATTTACAGATTGGGACCTGGTGGAAATGGCCCACCCCGGGTACTCCAAAGTTCCCGGACTGCCTTTCCTGCAATGTGCACACCCAGCTCTGAGAAAAACTGCAGTCATACCTGTGGTTGGACTGTGTCCGAGCTTGGGACTGGCGCAGTTTACGTATAGGACTTTTCAATGCATTTTGGCCTATTCTCAGAATGGCATCTTGTAAATGGCCCACTTCTGGTACTCGGAGTTTCCCGGGGTTTCATCCTGGCAATAGGCACACCTAGTACTGTCGAATCCAGTTGAGAGGGCTTTCGTTTGAATTCTTTTGATTTGATATGGTAAGTGCGCTGGTAAGGAACTGGACTATGTGCTCCATCAACAGCCATTTTACAACAACGGATGTGTCTTCTGTTGTTGTAAACACCTCAGCACAACAGTCCAGTCCTAAGCCGGTGATGACTATAAGAGTTCCAGTATAACATTAAGGGCGTTTTGCAAAACATGTATTATCACTGAGCAGAACTATACTGAAGCCAATTTGCCATACGATGTCTCCATCTTTTGGTTGATGCAGGGAATGCAGTTTTCAGAAATCTAGACATGTCAGCTAATCGCATGAACCAGACTGTGGTTAGGGTAAATTCATAACCATTGTTGACTGTTTATGATATTATTCTCCCCACACACACACACACCCCTCCCAATTACTTTTCAGTGAAGTTCTTGATGGAAAGATGTCATTGAAAACGCTACCATTTTGATCCTGGATTTTTATATCACATTTTGAACCAAAACTGAAGTGTCACCTGGATTGGTATTGGAGGAGGCATAAGACCACTGAGAAGTCGGGGCTCCCATCTCAAATTTGGTAGACTGTTGTCAGGAGGATCCAACAGGCTACATAACTTGCTCTACATGTTCAGCACCTTTTCCATGCAGCATGCGAAGCAGAACAACAAACCACTTTGGTAGATGAAGGAAGTTTTAAAAGCAGGTTGTGATGTAGACTGAGGGCGCAATCCTAACTTGAAGTTAGGCCAGGACAGTTAGGCCAGCAAAGTTTGGCTGGCACAAGGGACACTGTAAAGCAGGTTTGGACCACTCTTGGAATCAGGGAGGATGGTGCACCTCTGTGTGCTGGCCTGTTTAACTCCATGAGTGGTCCAAACATACTTTACAGTGTCCCTTGTGCCAGCCAAACTTGCCTGGCCTAACTGTGCCGGCCTAATTCCAGGTTAGTATTGAGCCCTGAGGATCCTACAGTTCAAATTAAATCAATATTGGGCACATAAAGCTTTAAAGTAGGCATATGGTGGCCCCTTGGAGCCCAGCTTTTACATTTCATGGGGTTGGGTGGATTTAAAAACCATGTTAGGGGACATGAAATACTAAACATTTGGCCCGGCACCAGTAGTTAGGCATTACCGCTGGCACCAATGACATGAAAGTGCTGTAAGGAGGAGGAGCAGACACAGAGCAGACACAGAGCAGACACATCACCCCCAGTGGTGAGCTCCTTTGGGACATGGGGTAGGGTGTGGGGGCAGAGCTTGGTGGGGTAGAGCAGAGGTGGAACTGGCGGTGGCGTCCACCACTGGTCCTAGCCTCCATTTTGGGTTCTGTGGCACAACACGGAGGCCCTCAAGCAAAATAGCCAGCATAGACTTGAGGACACCCATTGGTGGGCCTGCACCCTTACCCAGGAGAAGGGGGCAAACGTGCCCTTCCCCCAAGGAGTCTCCTACAGCTGCTGCGGCACCCGTAGGATGCAGTGGTAACCATTTGACTACTGCTGCACCCACTGGCATAGCTAATGAAAGCATAGCCCGGTGCAGAGGGCAAAATGATGCCCCAGAAGTGACATCACAGCAGGAAGTGACATTACAGTTACATTCTCATTTTTGTTTGTTTGTTTGGCCATAACTTTTGATCCCTTTCATGGATCACTGCCTTGTCGTGGCGAAGGGGCTTGAGTAGCTCAATGAAGCTGTGAGCTATGCCATGTAGGGTTACCCAAGATGGACAGGTCATAGTAGAGAGTTCTGACTAAACGTGATCCGCTGGAGAAGGAAATGGCAACCCACTCCAGTACTCTTGCCAAGAAAACCTCATGGATTACAAAACTAAAAGGCTAAACGATATGACACTGGAAGATGAGACCCTCAGGTCGGAAGGTGTCCATTATGCTACTGGGGAAGAGCAGAACACGAGTACTAGTAGCTCCAGAAAGAGTGAAGTAGCTGGGCCAAAACCGGAAGGAAGCTCAGCTGTGGATGTGTCTGGAAGTGAAAGGAAAGTGCGATGCTGCAAAGAGCAATACTGCATAGGAACCTGGAACGTCAGATCTATGAATCAAGGTAAGTTAGATGTAGTCAAACGTGAGATGTCAAGGCTGAACATCGACATCATGGGAGTTAGTGAACTAAAATGGACAGGAATGGGAGAATTTAATTCAGATGACCATTATATCTGCTACTGTGGGCAGGAATCCCTTAGAAGAAATGGAGTAGCCTTCATAGTGAACAAGAGAGTGAGAACAGCAGTACTGGGGTATAATCTCAAAAGTGATAGAATGATTTCAATTCGGATCCAAGGCAAACCTTTCAACATCACAGTAATCCAAGTCTACGCCCCAACCACTGGTGCTGAAGAGGAAGAAGTTGACCGTTTCTATGAAGACCTAGAACAGCTTCTAGAATTAACACCCAAAAAAGATGTCCTTCTCATCATAGGGGATTGGAATGCTAAAGTAGGCAGTCAAGAGGTAATAGGAGTAACAGGCAAGTTTGGTCTTGGAGTACAGAATGAAGCAGGGCAAAGACTGATAGAGTTTTGTCAGGAGAACACATTAGTCATAGCAAATACCCTTTTCCAGCAACACAAACGGCGACTGTACACATGGACTTCACCAGATGGTCTACATCGAAATCAGATTGATTACATTCTTTGCAGCCAAAGGTGGAGAAGCTCTATACAGGCAGTAAAAACAAGACCTGGAGCTGACTGTGGCTCAGATCATGAGCTTCTTATTGCAAAATTCAGGCTTAAACTTAAAAAAGTAGGGAAAAGCACTAGGCCCTCCATGTATGACCTAAATCAGATCCCAAACGAATATACAGTGGAGGTGACAAACAGATTTAGAGGCTTAGATTTGGTAGACAGAGTGCCTGAAGAACTTTGGACGGAGGTCTGTAACATTGTACAGGAAGCAGCAACTAAAACCATCCCAAAGAGAAAGAAATGCAAGAAGGCAAAGTGGCTATCTGAAGAGGCTTTAAAAATAGCTGAGGAAAGAAGGGAAGCCAAAAGCAAGGGAGAAAGGGAAAGATATACCCAACTGAATGCAGATTTCCAGAGAACAGCAAGGAGAGATAGGAAGGCCTTCCTCAATGAGCAATGCAAAGAAATAGAGGAAAACAATAGAATGGGAAAGACTAGAGATCTTTTCAAGAAAATTGGAGATGTCAAAGGACAATTTCATGCTAAGGTAGGCACAATAAAGGACAAAAACGGCAAGGACCTAACAGAAGCAGATGAGATTAAGAAGAGGTGGCAAGAATACACAGAGGAACTCTATAAGGCCGATCTCAATGTTCCTGATAACCACAATGGTGCGGTCACTGAGCTTGAACCTGACATCCTGGAGTGTGAAGTCAAGTGGGCTTTAGAAAGCCTCACTAACAACAAAGCTAGTGGAGGTGACAGCATTCCAGTGGAATTACTGAAAATCTTAAAAGATGATGCTGTCCAAGTGCTGCACTCCATATGCCAGCAAATTTGGAAAACCCAGCAGTGGCCACAAGACTGGAAAAGATCAGTTTACATTCCAATCCCAAAGAAGGGCAATGCCAAAGATTGTTCAAACTACCGCACCATTGCACTCATTTCACATGCTAGCAAGGTGATGCTCAAAATCCTACAAGCTAGGCTTCAGCAGTATGTGAATCGAGAACTACCAGATGTACAAGCTGGTTTCCGAAGAGGCAGAGGAACTAGAGATCAAATTGCCAACATTCGCTGGATCATGGAGAAAGCCAGAGAGTTCCAGAAAAACATCTACCTCTGCTTCATTGACTATGCTAAAGCCTTTGATTGTGTGGATCACAACAAACTGTGGCAAGTTCTTGAAGAGATGGGAGTACCAGACCACCTTATCTGTCTTCTGAGAAACCTGTACGTGGGCCAGGAAGCAACAGTTAGAACTGGACATGGAACAACCGACTGGTTTCAAATTGGGAAAGGAGTACGACAAGGCTGTATCCTGTCACCCTGCTTATTTAACTTATATGCAGAGTACATCATGAGGAAGGCAGGGCTGGATGATTCACAAGCTGGAATCAAGATCGCTGGGAGAAATATCAACAACCTCAGATATGCAGACGACACCACTCTAATGGCAGAAAGTGAGGAAGACTTAAAGAACCTGCTGATGAGGGTGAAAGAGGAAAGTGCCAAAATTGGCTTGAAGCTCAACATTAAAAAAACTAAGATCATGGCCACCACTCCCATCACTTCCTGGCAAATAGAAGGGGAAGAAATGGAAGCAGTGACAGACTTTATCTTCCTGGGCTCCAAGATCACCGCAGATGGTGACTGCAGCCATGAAATTAAAAGACGTTTACTTCTTGGGAGGAAAGCTATGGCGAACTTAGACAACTTAATCAAAAGCCGAGACATCACCCTGCCAACAAAGGTTCGCATAGTCAAAGCTATGGTTTTCCCAGTAGCTATGTATGGCTGTGAGAGCTGGACCATAAGAAAGGCAGAGCGCCGAAGAATAGATGCTTTCGAATTATGGTGCTGGAGAAGACTCTTGAGAGTCCCCTGGACTGCAAAGAGGTCCAATCGGTCCATCCTACAGGAAGTCAAGCCTGATTGCTCCCTGGAAGGACAAATCCTGAAGCTGAAGCTCCAATACTTTGGCCACCTCATGAGAAGAGAGGACTCTTTAGAAAAGACCCTCATGCTGGGAAAGATTGAAGGCAAAAGGAGAAGGGGGCGGCAGAGGATGAGATGGTTAGATAGTGTCACCGAAGCGATGAACATGAAATTGGGTGAACTCCGGAAGCTAGTGGAGGACAGGGAGGCCTGGCGTGCTGTGGTCCATGGGGTCGCGAAGAGTCGGACACGACTTAGCGACTGAACAACAACAACAACTTTTGATAGAATGAAGGTACTACACTCCAATTTATTTCATTGTATTCTGTGTTAAATTCCGTATTGAATGGTACATAACATGATGGTATCATTCATCCATACCAAAGGCTTTCATCATTTTGGCCACTAGTGTCAAACTCAGCTTGTTGTCCCCCTAAAGCTTGTTGCCCAGTGCAATTGCACCCCCTGCACTTCTTTAGCTACACCCCTGGCTGCACCTACGTTGCCCGAGCAGCTTAGGCTTGGGCTACAAGAGTGGCTTCTGTCCCAATCCCTGGAAACTGCTTTCAGTTACACTTACAATGCAATGTGCACCTTGGGAAGTTGATGGGACAAGTTGCAAAGAGGGAAACACTCAAAAATATGTACAGGTGCATTTCTCTACATTATGATCTGCTCTCCTGCATACAGGTGCTCTCAATCATTTCACAAACGTTTCCCTATTGAAGGACAGTTTACGAATCTTTCATAATAAATAGTATAATGTCAATAGCTAAGGTTACCAGATACAAACTGGGACAGAGTGCCTACACCTTTAACTGTTGTGTAGAAGAGGGAATTTGGGCAGGTGCAGCTTTTGAAACCCATGATGAGCTGCACCTGCCCCAATTTCCTCTTGTATACAGTGACTAAAGGTAGAGGCACTCTGTCCCAGTTTGTATCTGGCAACCCTATCAATAGCAAATGAGGTGAATTATATGGAAGAGGATCAACAGACCAAATTCAAGAACGTCTGTTAACTCAAAATCTATTCTTGGCCCTATTGGGTCAAGCTGGAAACATATTTGTGTCTCTACCTGATTTACATGAACACACAGCAAGGCTCAGCCAGCCTACTCTGAATCTAAAGGTAAAGGTTTCCCCACGACCGAATGGTCTAGTCTTGACTGACTGTAGGGGGCAATGCTTATCTCAGTTTCAAAGCCTGTAGAGCCAGCATTTTGTCCAAGGACAAGCTTCCAAGGTCATGTGGCCGGCATGACTCTATGCCGTAGCGCACGGAATGCTGTTCCCTTCCCACCGAAGTGGTCCCTCTTTATCTACTTGCATATAGGTGCTTTCGAACTGCTAGGTTGAACTCTGAATCTAAATGTTCCTAAATATTTAGAATCATAGAGTTGGAAGGGGCCTTGAAGGTCATCTGGTCCAACCCCCTACCTGTAGTAGGAAACCCTCCTAGAGCATCTCTAGCAGGTGTCTATCGAGTCTCTGCTTGAAGGTCTCCAGTGAGGGAGAATCTACCACTTCCCTTGGCAATCTGTTCCACAGTCAAACTTCCCTCACAGCTGCATCCTGCAGCAGCCAGGCAGCCACGGGAGGCTCCGCGGGGGAGGTTTGTTCCCTGTCCCTGTGGTAAGAGCACACCAGCTATTTAGCTGGCACAAATGTGGGGGCCTCTGTATAAGGCCTTACTTGGAAGTCAGGAACCAGCGGCAAGAGTCGCTGCTGGTCCTGCAGCCCTGCTCCACCCCTCCCCCTCCCTGGAATGCCCTCCTGCCCCACCCAGAACAGCCACATGGGGTGTCCTTGGTTACTGTCACCATGGCACCACCCCAGCACTGACAGTAATTGGCTTACCACTGGCGTTGGAGATGCTTTATGGTGCCATTTGCGATGGAGATGTGGGCGTTTCAAGTGTGCTGCCCGCATTGGGTTCAATAGATTGCGCCCTATTAGATAAAATTAAGCCAGGAAAGCCAGAAAATAAAATAGCTCTCTTTACCAATTGGAGTTGCTATGGCAATTGGAGTGCGTTGTTAATTTTTAAGAGATACAATTTTCCATGATTCACTGAATGTCTCCCACCCCGCTTATTCTCTGCTGTTGACAATGGTTGGCCTGGTTACAGCACACAAGAAGATCTAAAAAAGAACTCTCTGGACTTCTGGACATTCAGACAGACACTTTATTGAACGATGCAGAACCTACCTTGAGCCAGAGGATAAAATTCAAAGCAATTCTCAGTGAGCTGATTCTTATCAATGCACTGTAAATCCGTAATGCTCTTTAATCCCATACTGTTCATTTGCATGAAGAGGAGTTGAAATGAGGAAGGAACAGAGACATCAAGCCTTACGGCAGTGCAATGGGCAGTGCAATCCCGGACTGCCCGTAGCGCCAACGCAACATTGTTGCATCAGCACTACACCATTAGTGCCAACGCGGATGTGCCGAGAGGGATCCCCACATTGGTGCGCTAATGCACTGAGACTGGCACTTCCTGCAGCACCAGCCTCAGTGCGCCCACTCTGCCCCTCCCCTGTGCCAGCAAAAGCCAGCTGAAGTCGGCTGGCACAGGAGAGGAACCATCCCGGCTGGAGGGCGGGAGTGAGTGGAGGAGGGCGTTCGTGGGTGGGCTGTGGTCGGGTTGTGGGTGGGCCAGCAGGTGGGCCGGCCCAGGAGGGAGGCGGGCTTTGGATTCGGCTTTATGGCCGAATCCTAAAGCCATTCCCCAGGCTGCGCGGCCCTAATTTGGGCCACGCGGTCTCCTCCGACCTGCGCCTGCTGTTTAGCAGGCACAGATCTGAGGAGTTCATAGGGGAGGCTGGCGCTTCCCCAAGTGCCCTTGCACCAAGGAGTGCCAGCCCCCCAAAAGTGGTGCTGGATACAGCACAGGCCTGCTGGCCCTCCTGAGCCAACGCTGCTTAGGATTGTGCTCTAAAAAATCATTGTACTATCATTGTAGAACTATCACTGTAGTCACCTAATAAACCATCATAATAATTTAAAATAGATAACTGTACAGATGATGATCCTACCACCCATTTACAATGAAACTGCCTTATGCAGTCAAGCTATTGGTTCACAGAATTGGAAGGGACCTACAAGGTCATCTAGTCCAACCCCCTGCCTGTAGCAGGAAATCCCCCTAGAGCATCTCCAGCAGGTGCCTGTCAAGCCTCTGCTTGAAGGTCTCCAGTGAGGGAGATTCTACTACCTCCCTTGACAATCTACAGTCTTCCACTGTCAAACCGCCCTAATCGTCAAGAAATTCTTCCCAATGTCCAACCGGAATCTCCTCTCTTGCAGTTTGTACCCATTGGGCCTAGTTCTACTGTCAAAGGCAGATGAGAAGAAATCTGTCCCTTCTTCCTTATGACATCCCTTCAGGTATTTGAAGAGTGCTGTCATATCCCCTCTCAGTCTTCTCTTCTCCAAGCTAAACATACCCAGTTCCCTCTAGTAGAATTTCCTGCCACAGGCAGGGGGTTGGACTAAATGACCCTGTGGGTTCCTTCCAACTCTATGATTCTATGATTCTATCAATACATGCCTCAACCCCAATAAAGTGAAGATAGGAACCAGAGCTGGTTCTCTACTTCAGGGCACACAGAAGTCTTTAGAGGGAAGGAGATATCAGTGGGAAAAAAAACGTCACTTCTCGCCCTCACCCTAGCTGCCAAACCAGGCTTGCTCAACTCTCAGAAGGAATCTTAGAATACAACACTTTCTTGCTTTTGTTAATACCAATATCTGATTGCTCACATTTTCCAAATCATTCCCCTCGATAGCCAGTAGATGGTGGAAGGATATCACAAATGCATCTCAGTATGGCCAAAGAAGAGCCTTTAGCATGCTTTCGTGGGGGGACGACAACACACAATGCAAATAGGTTTCATATTGCAGGAACCTCATTCCTGAATTTAAATGTCTGTATATATATAAAAAATTGTCTTGTTCGTATTCTCTTGAATTTATCCTGAGCTGCTTTTTCTGATGTAATGTTGTTTTGTTCTGAACTGTTTTATGATCTACTGCACTTTGATGATTTTGGAATGAAAACCTCAGGAAACTGATCGTTTGATTAAAGGCAGCAAAAATCCCTCACTAAGAGCACAATCCTAAACTGGAGTTAGGCCGGCATAAACTAAGCCAGCAAAGTTTGGCCAGCACAAGGGCCACCATAAAGCGTGTTTGGACCATTCTCGAAGTCAGTCTGTGTGCTGGGCTCTCTGACTCTGGGAGTGGTCCCAACACGCTTTATGGTGGCCCTTGTGCTAGCCAAACTTTGCTGGCTTAGTTTATGCCGGCTTAACTCCAGTTTGCAATCCTAAACTGCGCTGGCATGGCGAGGCTGGAGGAACGTTTGCACCCTTGCCCCAGGGGAGGCTCCTACCTCCCCATACATCCTCGGATCTGCACCTGCTAAATAGCAGGCACAGAGCCAAGGAGGCTGCGCTGCCCGAATCGGGGCCATGCTGCATGGCAACGGAGGCTTGGATGCAGCCTCGTCCCATCTCTGCCCCCTCCCTGGGCCAGCACGCCCACTGGCCCACCTAGAACTGCCCTTGCGCCAAGCACATTTGGCTGGCGCAAGGACGGCACAGCACCAGTCAGAACCCCCATGTCTGTGCTAGTGACATTGGGCTGATGCAAGCACATAGTGTCAGCCCAACGTCCCTAATCGGATTGCGCCCTAAATGAAACAAACTTTGTTGTCTCTCTACTGTTCACATTGACGTAATGGGCGGATCTTTTCACACCAGTCAAAATGTAACAGCTACCTTGCTAGACCTGACTATGAAAAGGGTGGTCTGTTTCTTTCAACCGTCTTCATCCAGGTGTCTCTAGATCAGTGATGGCAAATTTTGGGGCTTGGCGTGTCAGAACTTAGGAAAATTCTTAATTTGACTCTGCTGGTGTGTCAATCCCTCTCCCAAACAAAAGAGAAACAATTCTATATATTCATTTATTTAAACAAAAAAAAATACAGTCCAATCATGTGTGGTGCTATGTATTATATAAAGAAACATCCAATAATTATAAAAATGAAAAAATGAGTAAAAGAAACACAGTTTTTGTCATGTATTGGTGTGTCACCCCAAACGTTGTGGTGTGGCACCTTTGACACGCGTGTCATAGGTTCGCCATCACTGCTCCAGAGATGCTCCAAAGCAAGCAATGGTCCCCTTCTGACCTTCATCTTCTGCTGCTCTGAAGAGTGTGGCTTCATTAGAAGTTCCCTTCACCTCCTATGAAGGGAACCTCTCTTCACCCTTCTCCTCCTATCTCTGGCCATTGGCAGAGATAGAACTGTACAATCCTTTTTAAAGCCATCTATACTGCAAGGGTATGTATGGTAGAAGGAGCTGCTTACACGGCAGAGGGTGCCTCGTTCCCCTGTGCCTGCCCACACAGCCACTTCATTCCACACCCTGATCCTCTTCTCACTTGCTGACACAGAAGGATCATGGCAATGGCAACTCACCTCTTCCTCCAGCACCTCCAGCTGCCAACACCTGTGGAGGCAGTGCTGAAGACGGAAAAAGCAGTGGTGCACCACAGCGGTCCTGTTTTGTCCCTCCAGGGGCATAACTAAAGAAGTGTAAGGTAATGATTTCCCCACGACCGAATGGTCTAGTCGTGACAGACTCTAGGGGGCAGTGCTCATCTCCGTTTCTAAGCCTGTAGAGCCGCCATTTATCCAAGGACAAGCTTCCATGGTCATGTGGCCAGCATGACTCTACGCCGTAGTGCACGGAATGCTGTTACCTTCCCACCGAAGTGGTACCTATTTATCTACTCGCATTTTTATGTGCTTTCGAATTGCTAGGTTGGCAGGAGCTGAGACAAGCAACGGGAGCTCACTCCGTCATGCGGTCTTGAACTCCCAACCTTCCAGTTGGAAGCTCAGCAGCAGCAGTTTAACCCACTGTGCCACCATGTCCCACAAAGAAATGTAGGGGGGGTGCAATTGCACTGGCAACAAGCTTTGGAGGGGCAACAAGCTGACACTAGTGGCCAACATTGTGAAAGCCTTGGTATGTATGAATAAGACCATCATGTTGTATACCATTTGATGTGGAATTTAATGAAAAACACAATGAAAAACCAAAGTGTAATATCTTCATGCTATCAAAAGGTATGGCCAAAAAAAAAAAGAAACACCCAAGAACTGTGATGTCACTTCCTGGTATGACATCATTTCCAGGGCATCATTTTGCCTCTGAAGTGGGCTACACTTTCATTAGCTACACCAGTGGGTCCTTCTGTTTCCACAAGCTGTCAGAGCAGTATCTTCCGCCACCTCATTTTGGCCTGCCCAGCAAGAAAGGCAGGCAGGCAGGCAGGCAGGCAAGAAGGAGGTGGCGCACTCCTCACCTCCTCTTTATTACCTTCACCTCCCGCTTGTTCTCAACCGATCACATTCAAACAGGCTGAGCAGAGTGGGCTGGAAGCAGAAGGGGACTCCGCTCCCACCATGTTGCTTGAAAGCAGCCAAGTGAGAGCAAGCAGAAGGTGGTAGAGGAGGTCGGCATTCCAGGATCTTTACACGCCCTGCTACTTCTTTAAACACCCTAGCAGGCATGGAGAAGGTATGGGCTGCAGCAGGGCACAAGTGCAAGAGAGTAACAATGCTGTTGCCGGGGTGTTCTGCCAAAAATTCCCTGCCAGGCCTACCCAAGGGCCCCAATGTCCACACTAGGCTAGCTTCCCCTCCAGAGCAGCCTCAGAGATAGGCAAGAGGGAGGGGGTTCATTCACCCACTGGGCCTCTTCTCTTCCAGCAGCTTTGCTTGGAATCACCGGCTGGCCAGCCTCCTCCTGACTGCCCTCATCACCGGCTTAGCTCAAGATACCCAAGTCTAGCGCCAACAAACCCCACCACCAAACAATAGGCAGTCAGCTTGCCTAAGCCACAACTGCCTCCTCCACTTGGTGGCTCCAGGGGTGTGGCAGCCATACAACAACTTCCCACAGCCTTCTTACCTTCCTTTATCCAGTCTTTTAACACTCCATCCATTGGCCAGTTCCAATCCATCCATCCAGCACCTACCTGATGCTACATCTACCCAGTGCTCTCCTCCAGCACCTACCTGGTGCTGACTTACTACCCCTCCTGCCTCCAACTTTATACTGAGGCCAGCCAATTGGTGTCTGTTCCTGAGCAGGCTCTAGCTCATCAGCCACACCCATCTGCACCTGTGCTAACCTCCCTTCATAGTCAGAGCCCTCATCAGCCTGCAGCTGTGTTCCTGCTGCAGGAGTTCTGGGATTGACCCCGTACTTCCTGGCTAATCTAAGACAAGGGGCCACTGATAATACCATTCCCTATCTCCTCGGGCAGTGATGTAATGTAGCCGGAACGCCCCAGAACGGCATCCCGGTTGTTGAAATTAGGGCTGACCCCACCCACTTCACTCGTCGCTGGCTCGTGAAGCCTCCGGAAGCCAGTGGGCCACGGCGTGGCTTCACCCCTTCCACCACTCTAAGAACTGGGACCGGGACGGAGGTCAGGCCAGTGCCAGCTCCGCGGCGTGGCTTCCCCCCTCCTCCCCCTCCCACCGCTCTAAGAACCGACTTCCCGTTCTCCCCCCTCCCACCGGGTGACCTTGTGCAGCGGCGGGGAAGAGCAGCAGCAGCAGCAGTTCTACGAGCGCAGAGAGTAGGCGGAAAGAGCCCTGCTGCTGGAAGCGGCCAGGCTGGGCTAGGCTGGCTGTGCTCTGCAAAGAGGATTTGCTGTGCTGTTTCTGTCCTGGCTTACGGGAGTGCAAACTCGGCCAGGTAAGCGAGTGTGCGACAGACTCCGAGGTCGCTTCTCTTCCCCTTCTCCGCTCCCCCCCAACTTGTGACACAATGAGCCCTAGGCTCACTTGCCTTCTGCCTGCCCTTTGCTAACTCATCCCACAGGCACTTGTCATCCTGTCTTCCTTCCAGTTCCTTGTCCACTTAACGCGATCTCTCCCCCCCCTTGCATTTTGGATTCTCGTTTTTCTTTTGTGAGCCACCTGTTGGACTCGTTCTGCGTCCCCTTTATTTCCTTGATGCACAGGATGGACCCGGCCTCGCTCAAACCCCCAGTTCAAGGCTGGGTCATCTCCTGGTATTGACTCTTTTTGCATTAGTTGAGAAACTTTTTTTTGGCAAACTAGCACTTTTTTTTTTGCCCTCCCTTAAAGGTGGAGGGTGGGGCCACTTGGCAACCTACGTCTCCTTTTTTCCCCTTCCTTGGGGAAAATCCACTCGCTCTTAAGCTCTCCGTGGAGCAGCTTAGCCTGTTCTACCTGCTTGTGTGTCTGTCTTTGTCCCCTGTGAGTGGAATACTTTTGGAACTGTTGGGTCAGTTTAACATGATCTCAGGCCTTCTTAACATGCTCTGGATGTCACTTCCTGCCACGACATCACTTCCAGCTTATGACGTCACTTCCGGTGGGAGGATCCCAACACGTGCCAATCAAAAGTGAGTCCCGGTCATAGTTCCTGTTCTTAAATCATTTAGATTCCACCACTGTCCTTGGGGTATCTCCTGCCTTTTCCAATACACAGCATCAGCCCTGCAGAAGCAGCACTGGTGTGAGGGTGCTGAATGGCACCCTCGTGTTGATTGCTCTGTGGATTGCGCCCTGAATTATGCATTAAAGCCAGCCAGCCATGCAAGGCTCAGAGAAGTGTGCATGCACTCAAAGCGTAACGGAATCCACTCTGTGCAAGTGTAGACATGGATGCAAAATGACAAGTGCAAGCCAGAAGACTGGTAATACATCATGAATGCACATTTCTATGCTGCAATGAGACTATGACATCCTTGGGCAGGTTCCAGATGCATAAGGTCTGGAGATGTTCAATGTCATGTGAATAGATTACTGCCTGTCTTCCACAGTTTTTCTTACCTTCAAAGCAGCGTTTGTATGGGGAAGACTACTGGCCCAATCCTACGGGGACGTTATAACACCAAATCTCATTCTCTGCTGTCATAAAGGCTGCAGCACCACCATAAATGGTGTGCTGTTGCCTGGACATTCAGGGAGGGCTGGTGGTGGCTGTTCCTGAACATTCCAGGTGTTTTGTGCAGAGTGAGGATACCCATATGTGGGGCATCCACAGCAGAACTGGCACTGAGGAGACCTGCAGCTATGGAGAACTCCTCCTGCGGCCAGTGCAGCTCAGCCTTGGAGGTGGAGAAGGTGATGAACTTGTGGAGTTGATCACCTCTAGGAAGGCATCCATGCACCGGCTGGCAGAAAACTGCGAGGTGCCATAGCAGTGTGTATCATCTCCCTGGAAGCTTTCCATGTCCAGATAGTGCAGGGCCATCAGGAGGACAAGAATGTTCCTCCGGGAGGGCACATGAGTGCCCCAAGAGCTGGCAGAGGTCCTCCAAAGCCCCCCTCTCGAGCTGGTAGGCCAGGCTGCAGGTCGCATCCACCACTGGACCCTCATGGATTCCATATAGGGGAGTGCTGGTGCCACTCCTCCTGCTCCATCAGGTACATTAAGTAGATGTGTGTGACTGGGGACAAGGAGGATGGGTTATCCACAGGAGGATGGCTGTGCCAGGAGGGAGGCCATGCCGTGGACCTGTGAGGAGGGTGCCTCTTCAGCTAGCTGGACCAGCCAGCTCCCAGCACCCTCAGTGCCTGACATCCCCCCTCATCCCTGGCAGAGCAGGTCCCTGGGTGCTCCCCACCCACCCCCATCCAGGGGCCATGTGCACTACTAGCCAGCTGCCTCCCATGGTTTTGCTGCAAAAGGTAAAAAAAGAGATGTGTTTAATGTTCCCTTATCTTTTTAATAGGCATCAGTATCCAAGGTATCTGTGGATAACTGAAACCACGGAGTGAATCAGTGGATACTGGGGCATGCCTGTACTTGATTGAGGGTGCACTCCTAACCAACTTTCCAGCACTGACATAGCAGTGCCAATGGGGCATGTTCTGCATCCTGCAGTGGAGTAGTAGTCACGGAGGCCTCCTCAAGGTAAGGGAGTGTTTGTAAGGGCATTGCTCTTATCCTGGTGATGGAAAGTTGGTTAGGATTGCACCCTAAGATTGATTGAAAACGGGCAGTGCTGAAAAAGTCTAAATAGCCTTGACTGGATACAGAAAGGGCAGGGCCAAGGTAGTGTCTCCATTTTATTTCTAAGACTTAAAAGGTCAAAAGTACCTGAGAGAGACCATCAACTCCCAACAGCATTGATGGAGGTAGGCATTACTTTGAACACCTGAACTATTTTCTTCACAATTAGTGAAATGTAGCTGGTTCTTGTTTCCACGACATTTTTCTCAGCTAGTTATGGGGAACAGACCGTGAATGTGTCCCATAGAGCAGTGGTATTCAAACTTTCTAGACTGGGACCCACTTTTTAGAGTGGCACACATGTCGGGACCCACAGGAAGTGATGTCATTAACCTGGAAATGATGTTGTGGCAGGAAGTGACATCATTAAGCAAAAAAGTGCTATCATTGTAACATAATAAAATGACACTCCTGAAATGCAAATTCTTGGACTGCAGCAATTGTACAACCATGAAACATCCCTGAGAGAAAGCAAGATTAGAACAAAATAGTATGTAAAAGCAGTGAACTAAAAACAATTTTTAAAAAACAACCCCTCATTTGAAAATTCAAACTTGTTAACACTCACCAAAGGAATATAACAAGAGTAAGGTCTTCAACTTCCAAGATAGCTGCTCCCAGCTTTCCACAACCCACCTGACATCAGGTCACAACCCACCATGTGCATCCTGACCCACAGTTTGAGTAGCACTGCACAGAGTGTCATATTAAATCAGAATCGATGTGGGCAGCATGTTTTGTCCCACGTGCTTATGCTTGAAGCCACAGATGGCATGATTCAAAGAATGACATTCGGAAAATGTGAAGGAAATATTTAACATATCATTTATGGACAGAAAAAGCCTTTTGCAAAGGATGTGGCTACAGCTGGGTGACTTTCTGCTTCAGAACAAATTGATTTGTATGCCACTATACAATCTGCATAGCTGCAATGTCTACAAAGATAATTACAGATAACATTATTTTCAGCTTTGTTATGAGAAATGTAAACTCAGCTGAATTCTGGCACTCCCAAATCAATTATACCAAGAGCAGGTTCCAAGTCAAAATCTTGTAGAATTTGAATCTATTGGTGAGCATGTCAGTGCAATCCTGCCCCAGATGTAGCATCAACACAACGTTGTTACATCAATTGTTGTCGTTCAGTCGCTAAGTCGTGCCCGACTCTTCACGACCCCATGGACCACAGCACGCCAGGTCTCCCTGTCCTTCGCTAGCTTCCGGGGTTCGCCCAATTTCATGTTCATCGCTTCGGTGACACTGTCTAACCATCTCATCCTCTGCCGCCCCCTTCTCCTCTTGCCTTCCATCTTTCCCAGCATGAGGGTCTTTTCTAAAGAGTCCTCTCTTCTCATGAGGTGGCCAAAGTATTGGAGCGTCAGCTTCAGGATTTGTCCTTCCAGGGAGCAATCAGGCTTGACTTCCTGGAGGATTGACCGATTGGACCTCCTTGCAGTCCAGGGGACTCTCAAGAGTCTTCTCCAACACCATAATTCAATGCTACGTCATTAATACCGACGCAGGGGCGCCGAGCAGCACCCCTGCGTCAGTGCTAAGGCAACAGCACCGGGCAGGCAGCACCGGTCCCACTGCGCCCACACAGCACCTCCCTTGCAGCGATCAAAGCCGGACGGCGCAAGGGAGACGCCATCTTGAAACAGGGTGGGAGGAGGGCGTTTCTGGGCAGGCGGCAGGCAGGCGGCGGGTGGGTGATGGGTGACACAGCAGGCGTGCCAGCCCGGGAGGGAGGTGGGCCCAGGATTCGGCCATAAGGCCTAATCCTAGACCTGTTCAGGAGGCCGCGCGGCCCCAATTCGGGCCGCGCAGTCTCCTCAGATCTGCGCCTGCTGCAGGAATGTCCCTTGCCGTGGGGAGGCTCCAGCCTGTCCTATACTGCTTTAGGATATGGTGCAGGCCGGCCGGCCTCGCCATTCCTGCGCAGTATAGGATTGCGCCCTGTCTCTCGTTCTGAGCAATGTAATGCCATTTATCATGTAGTACAGACTTGGCGTGGTATCCGTTCCAGACCCTCCCATGGATACCTGAAGCTGTGGATATTGCCTTTTTAAAGATGGGGGACATCAGTGGTTTTGCTGCAACAAGGTTAAAAAAAGAGATTTGTTTAATGTTTCCCTTGTCTTTTTAATAGGTGTCCCAGTATCGGTGGATAACTGAAACCATGGAAACCGGGGCATTCCTGTACATTGCATGTACAGCATCTCTTAGCGCCTTGTTCCATCTCTTACACTTTCATTTCTTCTTCCTGGGAAAACCTGTAACTGTCATTTTGTGAGCAGGGCTGGGGATCAAAAACTGTACAGTATTTTAATCACCCCCACCAAGCCACCATTACCTCCGTCCTTTAGGGTAAGCCACAGAAGAAGACCATCTCAAAGCAGACCAATGAAACTTTAGCCTGCATTTGTAGATATGTACAGGAGCTTCCAAATCACGAGAAGAAGTGATTCCACTGTACTCCGCTTTGGTCAGAACTCACCTGCAGTACTGCATCCAATTATGGGCACCTCACTTTAGGAAAGATGCAGCCATACTAGAGCGGGTTCAGAGAAGAGTGATGAGGATGATCAGAGTGTTATGTTTGTGGGTCCAACATAACCGATGATCTGCCAACCGATGATCCCAATCCCCCTGAACAATTCGCTTCAAAGAATCTTTAGTAGTTCTCACCATTCGTTCTACCTGACCGTTTGTAGATGGATGAAACGGGGCTGATGTTACATGCCGAATCAAATACCTGCCTATGAAATCTTTGAACTCTACAGATGTAAACTGTGCAGCATTATCGGATACAATAACATCAGGTAGACCATGAGTAGCAAAAATCCTACGAAGGGCCCTAACAACTGTTCTTGAAGTCATCACAGTAACTGGTACTACTTCCAACCATTTTGTATATGAGTCCACCAATAAAAAGAAATTCTGACCTTGAAAGGGCCCTGCAAAATCTATATGTACCCTCGACCATGGAGTGCGAGCAGTCTCCCACTGTTGAACAGGAGCTCTTGGCACTTCTGGCCGGGACTCCTGACATGGTCTACAACGATGTACCCACTCCTCTATGGCATCATCTATTCCTGGCCACCAAACATAACTCCTTGCCAATGCCTTCATTCGCACAATCCCTGGACGATTTTCATGTAAAGCTTCTAGAACTTGATTCCTTAATTTCGGAGGAATCACCACTCAACTCCCCCAAAGAAGACAGCCTTTATGTGCTGAAAGCTCATTTTGGCGAGTTTTGTATGCTTTAAACTCAGCCTCTACTTGGCCTCCTGACCACCCTCGCCAAACCCAATTCAAAACCCGGGAAAGAACACGATCTTTAGCTGAATAAGAAGCTACAATAGAAGCATGCAATGGTGGCTCTGGAAGAGATTCTAAAAGCATAATACCAAATGCTGGAGCCGGATCTGGCCCTAAACTCGGCAATGGTAAATGGCTAAGAGCATCTGCATGCCCGATCGCCTTGCCTGATCGATACTCTAAGGAATACTGATATGCTGACAAAAAAATAGACCAGCGCAACATGCGAGGAGACAAAATTTGAGGTGTTTGTCTATCTGGAGCAAAAAGACCCAGCAAAGGTTTGTGATCTGTTATAATTGAAAAACAACGCCCATATAAGTAATCATGAAACTTTTTAACCCCCGCTACTATGGCCAGGGCTTCTTTGTCTATTTGAGTGTAATTTCGCTCTGTTGACGATAAGGTCCGTGAATAATAAGCTACTGGTACTTCTCGGCCCTCCTGCAGTCTATGACTTAAAACCGCCCCTATACCATAAGGGGAAGCATCACATGTCAGGACGACCGGTAATGACTCATCAAAATGAGCCAATAAAGAATTAGAAGTAAGCAATTTTTTTACTTCTTGAAAGGCAACCTCTTGTAATTGGCCCCACTTCCACGGAGCCCCATTATCCAAAAGCCGATGCAATGGTTCTGCTACTGCTGCCTTATGTGGCAAAAAAGAATGGTAAAAATTTAGCAATCCTAAAAACGCTTGCAATTCCTGCTTTGATCTAGGAGGGGGAGCATTTACAATAGCCTGTACCTTTCCAGGGGCTGGATGTACCCCATCTGCATCTATTAGATACCCCAAAAACTCCACCTTTGAAGTCCCCAAAATACACTTCTCTCTCTTTACCTTTAAACCTGCTGAATGGAAACGCTGGAGGACTTCCCGAAGAAGACTATTAAATTCACCTTCTGATGCCCCAGCAATCAAAACATCATCAAAAAAAAGGAATGACCCCTGGGATTCCCTTAAGTAGTGTATCCATCAGATTTTGAAAAATCCCTGGTGCTACAGAAACCCCAAATTGCAGGCGCTTCACCTTAAATGCACCCTTATGCGTCACAATAGTCTGGACTTCTGCCGTCTCCTCAGTAACAGGTAACTGCTGATATGCTTGAGCTAAATCTAACTTTCCAAAAACCCTAGAACCTGCAAGAGAGGTCAGTAGCTGGCTAATCACTGGAACTGTATATGCATGTTGCTGCAATGCCTTATTGATTGTACACTTATAATCAGCACAAATTCTCACATCCCCATTGGGCTTAAGTGGGGTAGCAATAGGTGTTTCCCAACGTGCATGCGATACTGGTTCTAAAAACCCCTGCTTAACTAGACGATCAAGCTCTTCTTCAATCTTAGATTTTAATGCAAATGGAACTCGTCGAGCCTTCAGGCGTATGGGCATAATAGCTGGATTTAACTGTAAAGACACTGCTGGACCTTTATAACACCCCAAAGTTTTTTCAAAGACCTGTGCATATTCTTTACAAACTGCCTCAGCATCTTGTTGGTTCATATTCCGAACACCCGTTATTTGAATTCCTAATGGCCCAAACCACACTAGTCCCAAAAGACTGGTACGACGTCCCTCTACAACAACCAATTCTAAAAGTCCATCAAAATCTTTATACTGGACTCTAAACTTACCTACACCCCGAAGAGGGACCCGATTCCCTTGATAATCTGTTAGCAATAGCCCTGCTGATTCTAATTTGGGACTCTCATTTGGACAAAGACGCTTATAAGTATCCATAGAAATAATTGATAATGCTGAACCTGAATCTACCTCCATTTTACAGGGAGACCCTTGAATCTCTACCTTCACATATATCTTCTCCTTAGTTGTTAACCTCAAACTCTGTACAGGGTATACTGAAGTAGTGTAAAGCTCTTCCTGAAGGATAGACTCTTGATGACTTTCATTATCACTACTACTACCAATTTCCCGAATGGACCCCCTTACAAACTTGCTTCTACAAAATTGTGCTAAATGCCCTAATTTCAAACATTTTTTACATTTAAAATTCCTATAATGACAATTCTGGCGTTCATGTGCTCCCCCACAACTTGCACACGAACGCTGACCCTGACTCTCAATCTCTTGCCGGTCCCTTGATTGAAGGGCTGGTGCTATCTGTTGATTACTCAGTCCTCCTCTGTGAATTTGCAACACTTCTCCCCGATCTTCACCATTCCTATCCGTCCTTTTACAATGATTTACCTCCAGTTTTAAGGAGGAAGGCAACTGCTTTATGGCACCCTCTGCCCTTTCAAATGATAAGCATTCTTTAATTGCTTCTTGGAAAGTCAATGTCTCCTTAGCAAACATTTTCTGTTGTAATTTCTGATTTTCCAAACCACAAATCACTCGATCTAAAAGCATTTCTTCCAGGTTGTTAAACTCGCACCTTCTTGCCAACTGGCGAAGGGCAGCCACAAAACCTGAAATGGATTCTCCAACAGCCTGGTCTCTTTTATAAAAGGCATACCGTCATGCAATCCGAGAAGGTTGTGGTGCAAAATGACTCTTTAGAAGGCCCATAATATCCTTATAAGGTGTAGTTCTCAATTCATTCAGGGCCACCAAACTTTGAGCAATTTCAAATGTTGCAGCTCCACAAATGCTAAGCAAGGTTGCTCTTTTCAATACAGCATCTGAAATTCCTTGGCTTCCAAAAAAAACTCCATACGTTCGGCGTACGTCTCCCACAACTCCGGGAATGCCGGGTCAAAAGCCTCCATTTGTCCTTGAACAGCCATAACTTTTCTTTTCATCGTAATCCAGACTCAGGCTTGAAATCCCACCTTCGTCGCCACTGTTATGTTTGTGGGTCCAACATAACCATACGAAGCATCAATCCTTGTAGTACGGTTTAATTCCAACACAACATAAAAAGCTAAAAACAACCCACACACACACACTAAAATACTCAACCACTCAACCACGCCCAAGCCTGAATCTCCAGTGATTGGTCCACCAATCCTGGGTAACTAATTGCTTCTCCCACAGATGAAATCACTACATATATAACACAGAGGACTGGAGAACAAGCCCTAAAAGGAGAGGTTGTGGGAACTTGGTATGTTTAGCCTGGAGAAAAGAAAGCTGAGAGGGGATATGATTAGAGACTTCAAATACAGACATGCCCCAGTACAGTGGTAGGGGGGCAGAGCTCTAGGTTTTGCAAAGAGCCTTATCCTGTTATATAAATCCCGCCTCTCCCTTGCCGCTGTAGCCAGTAAGCAACGCCAAGACGTTGAGGAGTGGCTAAACAGCATGCTCTCTCGCTCTCAGCAGGAGTGTTCGCATTTTCCCATCTATCTCTTACCTGTCCCAGATAGAAGTCAGGTTTCCCCTACCTCTTCTTGGTTGATTTGAAGGAAGAGGGACCACCCTTTCTTCTGACCTCAGATGGCCAACCCAACTCAACTCCCCGCATTGTGCACGCTCAGGGCACACACTATGTTCTGCAGCGGTGTTCTGCCCCGTGTGCGGTTTAATCACCACCACCACCCCGCGTGCCTTTTACATCATTAAATCACCCTCAACATTAGTCAGAACTGCATCTCCCTGCCTTGACTCCCACTTGCCTTTCAGTCCTTTGAAATTTGATTGCAAACCAAGGCCCCCAGATGGAGACCCAAACCTCTGTGCACCCCAACCACCTTTGCCTCCTAGGTAAACTGGCTCACCCCCATACAGGTTAACATTCTCTCCACTTTAGCATCAGCCTCTTCAAGGTCACAGAAGGGACTCCTTGCGCATTTTTCTTCCTCGCCTCTGTTTCCCCCTCCATAGACTCTCCTCCCTCCCTCTCCTAGCAACACATTCTCTGTCTTCCCTTGCAGCATGTCCTCACTTTTAGAATGTGTTAAGATTCATATACAGCCTCTTCCAATTCAATTGAAAACATATTGAGTTCTGGGCCTCCATTTGAACATTCAGGCATGCCCTGGTATCCGTTCCAGATGCCCCTGTGGATACCTGAAAGGATATTGGGGATGTCTTTTTAAAGATAGGGGAACATCAGTGGTTTTGCTGCAACAAGGTAAAAAGATTTGTTTAATGTTTCCCTGTCTTTTTAATAGGCGTTCCAGAATCCATGGTATCTATGGATAACTGAAACCGTGGTTACTGCATCAGTGGATATCTGGGCATGTCTGCATTGCTTATTCCCCATTTTTAATATTGCAATTAATCCCTCGTTTCAGTTATGCTTGACACCGGCCTCTTCTTTTAACTCATTAATTGCCAATATACAGTGTGGGCGTACTGAAACCCAAAGGTAAAAAACCCTTCACATCATTCACATGCACATCTGAGGAAGCATGTGCATGTTAGTGCATGTGCCCTAGACAAGCATGTGTGGCAACAGATTACTTTATGTCATGGTCCTAATCTAAACACCCACATTCACTGCATATGCTCCAATGTGCATCCACAGCTCTTGCACAGAGTGGCTGTTTCATTCACTTCAATGGAGGAAACAGCTTTTCACTGGACAAGAAACACGCATGCAAATCTGTTATTTCTAGCCAGTGCCTCAATTGAAATCTGTTATTTCCATAGGGGAGAAAAGAAATCTTTCTGGGGTGCAGAGTTGCTGCATGCATTAAAAAATTCCATTATGTTTACTGTTGTCATCTACCCAGAGTTTGAGATATGGAGTGAGATATAGAGAAAATATTTGAGTACATATACCAAAAAAAAAAAATTAAAATTGAGAGCACAATCCTCTAACCTGGAGTTTGGCCAGCACGAGGAACACTGTAAAGTATGTTTGGACCACTCTCGGAATCAAAGAGATGTGCGCCATCCTCACCGACTCAGAGAGTGATCTAAAAGCATTTTTCCTTGTGCCAACCAAACTTTGCTGGCCTAACTGTGCCGGCCTAACTCCAGATTCGGCTAACTGCATTTTTCATCACTGCATTAATGTTAGTAACAGATGCATGCTTGGTTAAATGATACTGATATCGATATTTGCCTAAACTGACCTATAGTCAGCGTATGTATCCCTTGCTCATTATGCCTCTTCCTTTACCGCTTCTTGAATATCAACTGACATCTGTTGCTGCCCAGTGTCGTGGAAGCACCCTGGACGCCAGCACTACTGAACCACCAGCAATGCTGCATGCAGAGCAAGCCTGTCAAACACACTCAGCTCAATGGACCAGAATAACTGCTCTTAGCTAGAAACTAAAAAGGCAAGCTCAGGCAGCACTGCCCAAGCAGTCCCCACAGGACAGGGCATGTCGTGGCAGAAGGCAAGCAAACTCCCGCCGCATTCTGGATGGACAGCAGGCGTCTTTGTGACACATTCATGGAAGAAAAGACAGAAAGCAGCCAAGACAAAGAGATACTGCCTCGGGTGTGCTGTTTGTCAAGTGTAAGAAGAACAAGGTCATTTTTTTTCCCCTGAGGCACTGAACCTGTGACAACATACAAGGGTTTTGGCAAAGATCCAAAACGAAAATGATTACTAAACTGGGGCATCTCTCTTACTTATGAAAAAAGACTGCAGCGTTTGGGGCTCTTCAGTCTAGAAAAAAGGCACCTGAGTGGGGACATGATTGAGATGTAAAAAATTGTGCATGGGATGGACAGAGTGGATGGAGGGATGTTATTTTCCCTCTCTCACAACACCAGAATCAGGGGAGATCCACTAAAATTGAGGGTTGGGAGAGTGAGAACGAATACAAGGAATGTTTTTTTTTTACCCACCAGGAAATTAAACTGTGGAACTCCTTGCCACAGGAGGTGGTGATGGCATCTGGCCTAGGAGCCTTTAAAAGGGGACTGGACAGATATCTGGAAGAAAAGTCCATCATGGGCTATAGACCATGATGGGTTGTGCACCTCCTTACGTTAGTAGTAGGCTACTTCAGAATGCCGGCTGCAAGGGAGTGGCAACAGGATGCAGGCATCTTGTTGTCTTGTGTGCTCCCTGAGGCATCTGGTGGGCAACTGTGAGTTACAGGAAGCTGGATTAGATGGGCCTTGGCCTGATCCAGCAGGGCTTTTCTTATGTTCTTACCCACATGGTTCTTGAGACAGGTCTATAATAACTGAGGACTAAATAGCACATGATAGTGAAAATCCAAGACTAGGTTTCCCAATAATGTTTTACTCCTAAAAGCGGCCTGGGAGGATTTTGTATTGGGGCTGCTCTTTTCCACTGTGTTATTAATCAGTGTGAACTACCACCTCCACCCCACAGAAGGGCAAAACACATAGATACCTTTGCTATTGGCCATTGGCCACAGAAGGGGAAAACATATAGATACTTTTGCGGGGGGGGGGGCAAGAATTGCTCCAGGAAATTAGCAAGGGAGGAAAGAGAATGCTTCCCTACCTGGACCGTGGCCCCAATCCAAATTGCACCCTCCCCAAGGCTACATTTTGGAAAAGAAAAATACAATGAGAGATCCCATCACAGAACTCCTGCATCACATGCAGCATTTGCCCTCTTGCTTGGGGTGAATCAAGAGCATGAAGAACATTTCTCTTTTATCAGGAAGAGTTTGACAGGACAATGTTGACAGCAGACAGGTGCCATTCAGTCCAGTGCAGACAACTGGGCATAGATGAACTAATTGGACTTGATCCAATGTTCTGTACAGAGCAGACACACCCTTCATTTCGGACATCTGTAGATTTATCTGATCAGCTGCAGCGTTCACTTTCAGTAGATCCATGCTGCTTCTTACACACACACACACACACACACACACACACACACACACACACACACA
>JAJKFI010000007.1:14803636-14838977 GCA_029204185.1 Lerista edwardsae | reverse complement strand
CACACACACACACACACACACACACACACACACACACACACACACACTGCATACACTTGGTAACCTTTTGTACGACAAGAGTCACAGAGATAGAAAATGAAGCATGCAAAAAGAGTACAGTATACACAGGGATGCCAAACACCTGCTGAGATTTGAGTTTCTTGTCTTGTTCAGACTTATATGTTCATTTATATGCTATGTTCAACGTGGCTCCTGTAATAAGGATTGCCAATGAATCAAGGAGTGGATACTATTGTACCTGAACCAAGATGAAAAGCCTTTTTCATCTACATGAAATAATTGGAACCGTTATTTGATCAATGCTGGATGCTTCAGAGGAAATAATTAATTTTGAAGGACAATCAGGAAGTCTTCCGGGGTAGTCAATACACTCTGAAATGCGAGGCTCTAGGGCCCCATATAATGAAAGTACATATACATGATAATACCCTAAGCCCTGTCAACATCCCATACTACAGGCAGCCTACTTGTGATGAGATCTCAACAAGTGTGTCTGCAATGTTTCACCCATGAACATTATGCCAAAAACAAGGCCAGGATTGCACATTGGGTGGAGCAGGGCCCTTTGTCTCACAAGCCACCCATCCACCCATGCGCCCAGGCTCAGAGCCCCATAGTTGGATCCTATGATCGGCGTGTTGGTGCAATGGACCCACTCGTAGACACTTCCGCTACTGTTGACTGAGTTTCCGTTTCAGTCATGTATGGCTAAATAAGGGGGCCTTCAAGTGACTCTTCAGGTGCTTCCTCCATAGCTAGGGTTACCACATATAAACTGGGACAGTGTGTCTACATCTTCAACCATTTCTAAAAGTGGCGGAGCTCACCAGGGCCGGCTCTAGGAGTGGCAGAGCCCCATGCGGGGCATTCCTGTGGGCCCCCCCACTACCCACAGGACCCCCACTCACCAAGAAGAGCACTTGTGGTGCCACACGCAAAATGTGGCACCTGAAAATAGTGGGTGGTGACAGGATGACGTCACTGCCAATTGCTTCCAGGAGGCCCATTTTGGGCACTTCAGAAGCTGGGGCAGCTGAGAGGGCCCAAGGGAAAGCTGCTCTGCTTGTCTCATTGGCCTACATACAATCCTAAGAGATCCTGACTGCAGCAGAAAGCAATATGCTCACTGCACTGGTGCGGGGCTCCCCAAAGTGCGGGGCCCGATGTGATGACATTGGTCACACGGGCTTAAAGCTGGCCCTGGAGCTCATCATGGAAGAGTTTCAAAAGCTGCACCTGCCCAAATTCCCTCTTCTAGACAATGGTATAGGCACACTATAGGCACACTGACCCAGATTGTAACTAGTAACCCTATCCATAGCACAATTTTCCCCCAAAAGGCTTTCATGAGGCCTAGCTGCTTGGGGATTGGCCTAGGAGAGAGTAGGGGCAGGCAGCCCCCTTCCCTGCTTGGCAGCACCAGCAGCAAGAGACCCAACCAGTGCAGATCTCCACGTCATTGCATCTCTGGGTGGGGGAAAGGAGCACCTGTTGACTGCCTGCAGTGGCCCGGGTGGAGGCGCGCAGAGGAAGCCCTGCGGAACCCCCTCCCACCGGGCGAGCAGCCATAATTGTGCCTGCAACCCAGGCGCACCCCTCCCTCTTCCGGCTCCTCCTCTGGCCACCGCTTTTGCGCCGCGTCTGCGCTCCCGTTGCCCATCTTCGCACTCCCCCCGCCTTACTCATAGCGGCGGCGCCTCCAGAGCTGTCAGTGCAGGAGCAGCGGCAGATACTCCAGGCAGCGGCAGCAGTCCAGCAGGCGCCCTCCCGCCCCTGACGACGGCGGCTTCAGCAGCAGGTAGGAAAATCCCCACCGTCCGCCCGCCCGCCCGCCCGCCTACAAAGAGCTGCGCCCGCGGGGAGACCTCCAAGCTCAGTCCCAGGTGGGGAAACCGGCACTTTGACGTCTCCTCTTCCCCCCTACCCCGTTGCTCAGGTGGTTTCTTCCTGGCCGGATAATCAAAGGGGGTATCAAAAACGAGGAGTTGTCAGGAGCATTCCCCTACGGGGGCGGACGGGAGTGTCCCACTGTGGATGAAAAGGGGGGGGGTCTCCGGGGAGCGTCATGGTGGCAAATGGGGCTTTCCAATTGGCTGTATGCTTTCTCTTTATGGGGCTTTGTTCTGAAAGGGGGCTGGATGGGCTGCGAACCCCCCCCCCCCACCTCATTGCAGAATTCTTGCAACAGAGGAAGCTGGGCAACAGATTTCAGCTTTTGCTCTCCAGCTGTGATTGGCTCTTGGCGTCAGTGCCCTTTTGGTCAGTGTCGTCTCCCCCTCCCCCTGCCCCAGTTCTAGGGCCTTTGCTCAACCCTGCCCCAGGTGTGATCCCAATTCTGACCTTAGCAGCTGCCAGATCAAAATGTCAAAAAAATAAAATGGAAAAGGAGGCTTTAAAGTTGTGGTTGCTGCCAGCAGGGGAAGGAGGGAGGGAGAGGCATCTGGAACATGAACGCTCATTTCCATAGGGCAGCCTATTTTCGGAGCCACCCTCAAAATACTGTGTGGCATATTGGACCACCCACCCACCCACCCCCAGTGCAGGGCTGCGGCACTAAGAGATATAATTTGCTCTTCAGCCCTCCCTGAACCTTCAGGCTCTCTGCTCTTTTTGTCTGTGGGGCTAGGATCTCCAACGGGAATCAGCCTAGACATGCTGATGGATCACTACTACATACTACAATGAAGGGGGGGAGGGGGAGAAATAGCAGTTTCTCTATATATGATTATCTGGAAGATACCCAGAGACCTAGGGATGTGATGCTTTTGGAACTGAGTTCTGGAAGGCCTTCCACTGGGCCAGTTTTTGTAACAGGTGAGGAGTGGGAGGGGTGTGTTGAAATGCAATAGTTGATTCCGAAGTGTGTGTGTGTGTGTGTGATTGAATTGGTGCATAGCTCATCCCCGATAACTTGTGCTTTTGTCCAGGGCCTGGTCCTTTAATTGGGATGCTGGCCAGATTCAGTGTTACGTTGTCACAGTCCTTGCTGTGACCTCTCCCCCAGCTCTCCTCTGAGCTCCCAGGAAAATGGGTCAGCTTCTCCTGAGAAATGCATCTATCTGGCACTTTCTTTGTCAGTTTCTGCACTGCCAGCTGGTTAGGAGGCTGCACTCTGGCCTCTGTGTTTATGCACATATTGAATGCGCTTGGCTTCCATTATTCATCCTGGTGCTACTGTAATCTCCTGCAGCTTCTCTCCTCTGGGGAACTGGTGTGCAGCCAGGTTTCAAAAGACTCGGCTTTGGGGGATAGGATCCTTTATCGCCAGCCGTCTTGCTTTCCATCCTTGCTAGCATAGAAATAAGGGCTAATCAACAGCACGAAAAAATTCACATCGGCCAGTGTGACGACGCAAAAGCTCTCGATCTCAAATCTGAAACTAAATAAATTAAAATTCAACACCTTTAAATTCAGAGCTGTTGGGAGTCAACCTTTGTAAACATTTCGGGGTCTCAAGACTCCTTTGTCATGACAGAAAGCAATAAGTAATCATAAAACACGAGCCACAAAAAAACCACAGTCCTTAGTGATTGTCCTTTTGTTCATCTTCATAGCTTTGTTGAATCACAGATGATAAATGGAGACATTTTGGGGTTCAGTAAATTAAGGGCAAACTGAGGAATATATTATCAGTATTTGTGTATATTGACATGCTTGTCTGAAATTTTAACCAAAAAAACTTTGGCAGTTAATTGAAAATCATTCATATTTCTTGACCCAGCCTTAAGTTTTGACACACATTTCCCTGGATTCGCAAGCTATAAGTACACGAGCATGCGCACACACTTGACTTTTAGAGTTCATGTCTGAATAAATTATATAATGTCATTAAGTACATGCAAATATACTCAGGCCCCTTTCCTATGTGCGCCACCTGCTGGTGGGTGCGTCTCTGGTGCTGATTGCTGAAAAGCAGTCGGCAGCAGTCACAAAAGGCATTCAGGCAGCACGCCACTTGGCGAGCTGCCAGCATCGCCTGTGGGAAGGACTATGCCTTCCTGCCCGCGCCAGTGCTTCTCCTGCTGATCCCCAGAGCAGGTGCGTCAGTGGGAGAGGCAGGAAAGATGGGGGCAGGGCAAAGAGGGGGGTGGGAGGGGCAAAATGGAGCAGGGAGGGGCAGATCAAGCTTGAGAGGAGGGCAAAATTGGCGGTGCCAGCAGATAGCTAGCGCAGGTCTGAGTAGATCCTCCTGCATCACGGAGGCTTACTCCCAGGCAAGGGAGCAAACGTTCCCTTACCCAAAGGAGACCTCTGCAACTGCCCCCTAGCGTAAGATCCAACCCTCCCAGCATTGGATCCCCTAGCAGTGGCCAAAATCGGCAGTTCAAATCTAAGCAGCCCGGCTCAGGGCCAATTGGACTGGGGACGGGGATTAGGATATGGCCTAAGTGCCAGGCCCCGGCTTTACCTCCTCCCCGGGCCATCCCACCCACAGGCCTGCCCATCTCCTGCCTTCCCCCCATTCTGCCTTCCCATCCCCTATGCCAGCCTCCCTAGGCCAAGCTTACCTGCCTGCCTCCTTGACTCCAAAAGTGGCGCACCGCACAAACGCCGGCTCTACAGGCTTAGAAACGGAGATGAGCACCGTCCCCTATAGTCGGTCACGACTAGACCATTTGGTCGTGGGGAAACCTTTACCTTTACTAGGGGGTTAGCCTCAGTCTTCTCTCTTGGCCCTACCCTTTCCCTTTTCTTAGCTGTATACTACAAGATCTTATGTATCTTTATTGTGCCGTATTAGGGGGCAAGAGCCAATGATCACAGCGAGGCCAGTGGCTTCATTGACATCACAGGTCAGTCCTGTGGCACCGACTCAAAGCCCCAAACGATGGCTTTGCACTGTCAGTATTGTAATTCTAGAATCCAGATATAGGCAACATTAAGCTAGCTAGCGCTTTGCATTGCCAATTACAACTACTGTATTCCCATTGTCTGTGTTTACATGCAGCCTGCCTGTGGTTCGTATCCGCTTGTGCACGATCTTTCTTGTGCCAACTCTGATAACTCAAAAGTCCTTTACTGTCTCCCACCTACCCTCTGTGAACTACCTGCATGATCTAATCAGAATAGAGTCCTTGCTGTGTCTGATCAAAGGCTGGAGGCTTTCAGTAGGAATAACCCAGTCAGGAGCAGGAACTGATTACAGATGTAAGCAGCAGAGAGATCCATCTAGAGGCTGGTGATTGATTGCAAAGGCTGAGGGGGAGAAGGAAAGAAAGGTGGGCTTTCAATTAAATGCAGCCTTCGTGCTGACCCCTTATCATATATTTGGCGAGTACTAGAATACCTGTCTCAGCTGTCCTATGGTGAAGTCTCGGGTGTATCGATTGGCTGTTGATCAGGATGAGCTTCACCGATGAAATGGGGGAAAGTTTAGCTGGAAGTCACAGCCGTTTTAGAACCAATCTTGAAAGTGATAACCATTGGCGAACACATGCAAATCTATATCAATGCTCCATCCTGTGCGCTCGGTCTAAGAAGACCAATGAACATATGATCCTCTGACGCCTGCTGCTGTTATCAACACTGGAATAGTGGGTGAATCAATGTAAGCTGCACATTTCTTCCCTTAGTACTTGAAAAGGAGCGGAGAGCACATAAACCTGAGGTTTGTGCTAGTAACACTAAACCATAGTTTTAATCATGGTTTAGTGTTGTATCCAAACCCACCCTATCCTTGGATATGCTGGCATGCCCTGGTATCTGCTGGGATTCCGTTCCAAACCCCACCGTGGATACCTGAAACCGTGGATAGTGGGGACGCCTATTTAAAGATAAGGAAACATCTTTGGCTGTAACAGGGTTAAAAGAGATTTCTTTAACATTGCCCTAGCTTTTTAGGGACGTGGTGGCGCAGCAGGTTAAACCGCTGTTGCTGAACTTGTTGACCGGAAGGGTGGCAGTTCAAGACTGCGTGACGAGTGGGCTCCCGTTGCTTGTCCCAGCTCCTGCCAACCTAACAGTTCAAAAGCACCTAAAAATGCAAGAAGTAAATAGGGACCACTTTGGTGGGAAGGTAACAGCGTTCTGTGCACTACGGCGTATAGTCATGCCAGCCACATGACCACGGAAGCTTGTCTTCGGACAAATGCCAGCTCTACAGGCTTAGAAACGGAGATGAGCACCGCCCCCTACAGTCGGTCACAACTAGACCATTCGGTCATAGGGAAACCTTTACCTTTAGCTTTTTAATAGGTATCCCAATATCCATTGTAACTGTGGATAACTGAAACCATAGATACCAAATCAGTGCATCCCAGGGCACATCTGAACAGCAACCAGAAGTAAAGTATTACTATAGTCTCAATTGAGTCCTTATTAATAACTTGATTATTTTTTTGCCTGTGAACCGCTTTGTGAACTTTTTGTTGAAAAGCAATATATAAAGGCTGTTGATTTATTTGAGTCCCCCAAGACACTTGGAAAGTGGGGAAAAGTTTAGGCAACAAATTCTGAATAAACCAAAAGCTTGCTTCCAACATATTACAGTAAACACTAATTGGTCTAAAAATAAAGGTGTTGTCTTCCATGCCCTATATTTCTTGAAAAACAAAGGCATATCATGTTGATTTGGACTATCTAAGGACAAAAATCTGTATCCTTCTATAGATAGGGTGCAATCCTAACCTGCACTGGAACAGGCCAGCCAGCTAGCCTTTGTAGTATCCAGTGCAGGTCAGAAGGCAGCTAGAGGTCACCTTGGGACAAGAGGATATTTTCACTCCTATGGAATGTCTTGGATCTATGCAGTGATGGTATCTGGTAAGCAGGATCTGGAGCGCTGGGCGGGACTTATGTGTGATTGGCAGCCCGTCCGTTCTGTTCCGCTGCCTGCCCGCCTGCGTGCCCCACCGCTGCTCGCCCAGGCACCCGGCGCGCCCCCCACCTGTCCCCCCCCGGCGAGCAGGCGCCCCCTCCAAGGCCAGGGCAGCCCGTGTGGTGGGCGGGCAGGCGGCGGAACGGACAGGCTGCCAATCACACGTAAGTCCTGCCTAGCGTTCCAGATCCTGATTACCAGATACCATCGCTGGATCTATGCCAGTGAAATTGCTGCCGCAAATCCAAGCAGCCTGGATTGGGGCCAACTGGGCTGGGGACTAGGATCTCGGGGTTAGGATCTGGCCTAAGTGTCAGATCCTGGCTCTACCCCTCTCCCAAAGCCAGTACACTATGGGCCTGTCTTCTCCCCATCCTGTTCCACCTTCCCTCCACCCTCCCTGAGCCCCTGTGCTGGCCTCCGAACACTGTCCTTACCTGGCTGCAGTCACGGCACAAGGAGGACAGTGCACATTTTTGCGCCTGACTCCAAAGAAAGCGCAAGCGTGCTTTATGGTACATTTGTGACCCTTGTAGGCCGGCATAAGTGACTTGTATCAGCTCGCAGGAAAGTAAGGATTGCACTGTTAGAGGAATAGTTGGCCAGGAAGCCAAATCATATAAGTTTCCTTTAGCTGCAACTATCTAATAAATAATAAAACATGTGTTCACAATTGAATTGGTTCCTTGCACTGGACAAATAGTACAGAGATGGCTAGTTCCATGACCTACCAATTCAGCCCCCTCTCCTTAACATCTTTATTTCAGCAAAGTTGTGTGCAACATTATACCTGCTGGGTCCCGTGTGGAGAGACCAGCACCAACCCTGTGACAACTAGCAGTGACCAATAGTTACGTTATTTGTCCTGTGGTGTCAGTTCAGCCATCAAATGCCAGTTGCACAGGCTTCCTTCTTAATCCTTCTTAATCACCACCACACATATCCCACATTTCCTTAACAGTTCAAATGGCTTACATATGCCTCTCAGGTAGCCTCCTGTGCAGGTCAGATTCTAGCTTCAGCAACATAGGCCTCCACTTCTGTCCATTCTCTGGGCATGGCAGCATGTTTGAACTATTTCTTGTATCTGTGAGTGTTGGTGCGCATGTCTTGTGCCATAAGAATTGGGATTTAAACTGTGTAATGGGCTAGATTTCTCACATGGTATATACATTATTATCGTATTAGGAATATGTATATATCACCTTTCAACCCAAAAAAATATTCATCCGGCATGAACGTATACTGAAAGAAATTGGGATCAGTGGGAAGGCATAGGCAAACGAAAGATGGTTTAGGCATGATTGCTTTGTCGAATTGCTTGGAGATCTGCGCACTGTAGGATCGTGAAAGGATTAGAGAAAAAGAAAGCTGAGTACAAGTCATTTCTATGTGTTTTTTAAGTTCCCCTGAAGGAGATGACAATTTTTCCTCTTGAGTTCTTGGTTATTTCCAGACATATAAAAGAATAGCTCTGGGAGAAGTTAAAGATCATCCAGTACCAGGAGGAACAGAAGTGTGTTTCTTACGCTGGCCAAACGGTAAGAGGATGTCACTCCTATGAAGAGAGAGAGGGTCTCTCTGGGACCAGAGAGCTGCAGAACAACTGCTGGAAATAATTTGTACTGAATGCGCAATAGAAAAGGAGGAATTGGGGTTCAGTGCTTTCGACTTCCCATTGAGGCTTTGTCCATTCAGCTATGGCATATTAACAGTAAAATTCCATGTGGGTTGTGCATTGTTACAGCACACAGGATGTATGGTGTACACAGACCCTAGTGTTATCTGGGTGTTACGTCTGTCATGGCAGGGCTGCGGAGATCCCTGGGTGCGAGGGTGGCAGCAGGGCTTGGAGGTACTTACGCAGTGATGTTATTCACCCAGTATGCTGGGCGGGACTTACCTTTGAGCGGCAGTCCACCTGTTGCGTCATGCCGCGTTCTGCCGCTTTTCCGCCCGCCCTAGCGGGCGGGAAAGCGGCGGAACGCAGCGTGACGCAACGGGCGGACTGCCACTCAAAGGTAAGTCCCGCCCAGCATACCAGGTGAATAACACCACTGTACTTACGGCACCTCGGAAGGATGCTCTGGACACTGGCTGTTGGTTGGCCGAGGCTCTTTAATTTGGTCAGCACTTTTACATTCATCGAGCCCTGTTGCTCCACAGGGCTCACTCACAGTCTATAGTGAGCGGTGCTGTTGCTGAAAATCAGCCCAAAATGGTTTTCATCGTGGGGAAAGCATTTAAAAAGGCAGACAACCGACCGAGAATGAGGATCATTTTTATTACATCTACGCATGTGGGCCAATCTCCCTGCCCCACTCGGCAGGCAGAGAAAAAGGCAAAGGCATACAATTCTAAATCATCTTTATACTCCTCTCCCCCCACCCCGCAAGCTGCTGCTTGGTGGAAAATTACCACACAAGGGCTGGGACATGAGAAGCTCTGTTTTAATTGGGCCTTGAGAATATGCTGTGACCATTTTGATAAGGAAGGCGGCTCTGCTGGCTTGAACCAGTTCTCTATCTATTGTGAGGACTAGCAGCACTGGATAGAGAAGGTTACCGGCGGGGGCAAATGAGTGCAAACAATGAGAGCAAAGAGAGAAACAGTTACATACTTCAGCAGCTTTAGACTAGTGACTAAGCAAAAGACTTAAGATGGCTGCACTTTGGTTCCACGGCAACATACTCACTCACAGTCTGTAGCGAGCGGTGCCACATCTGGCGTGCTTGCAGGTCTGGTCTGGGCCCCCTGCGTAGAGGGGCTGGGTCTCTTTCCTCTCTGCAGGGGTTGTGGCCCGGTAGGTCCAGTGGGAGGGTGGCCGCTTCCCCAGGGACTTGCCCCACTGAGACTGCTTGGTCCCGAGGCCTTGGCCCATGCGGGGGCAGTCAGGATCCTTGCTGGGGTCCTGTCAGGAGCAAGACCCCTGTCGGACAGACTGGTCTCCCTTGCCAGAGGCCTCCCCAAGTGTGGGCTCCAAAGCCCCTACAGGTAAGGAGGTTGCGAGCCTCCCTGCACATCCTTTCCCCCAGCCGGCCGGCCAGAGACTGCCTCCTCCAGCCAAGCCGAACTTCCTTTTAAGGCCCAGGTTCCACCTCCGGGCCCTGCCCTTGCCTCCCCATGACCTCCTGAGGCTTCCCTTGAGGCCTTCCCCTGCACGGCATAAGGCCTGGGGCTGGCTCCTGCACCTGCCCTCCCGGCCATAGGTCTGGATAGGCCCTGTTCTTCCCTGGGTGTAAGGGCCTCCAGCCTCCCATGGTTGGCGAGGCCTCTTTGCTTGGCCCCTTCCCCAGGGCCGGGTGTCTTCAGGGGTCACTCCCCGCAAACCCCCTCTGGCGGTGGTCGTCCCGGTCCTGTCTGGGGCAACACTGGGATTTGCAAGAAGAATTTTTTTTTTTAAGCAGAAGCACTGTATATATAGGTCGTCTTCACATTATTACAGTCACATTATTACTCTAGGGTTAGATTCCTGGAAATCCTTGCAGATAGCGAATTCGCAGATAATCAACACTTGATCCTATGGGATCTATGGGTTTAGGTGCAAGAGGTATCTTAACTGCCATCAGAAGAATCCAGCAGAGAGCCCCTCAGGAAGCCAGCAGAGTGCAGCAGGGAGTGCCAAAAGAGCTCTGAATGCTGCAGAGACCTTCCAGAGGCTGCAGGGATCTTCAGAATGGCACCTGCAACCAGCACGGACCCGTTAAACATGGCCAGTGGATGCTTCTGCCGGCCCTTTTAAAGGGGTCAGTGTGGTCACAGATGCCATTCTGAAGGTCCTTGCATCTCTGAAAAGAAGCAAATCTGCCCCCTTGCTGATAAACAAATGCGCAGATAGCAAGATAGAGAGAACTGGCTGTCTTTGGAAATGTTTTAAATCACCTCTCGTGCACCCCTCAACTAATCCTGGCTTTCATCGCTACTTGGCCTTGAGCTGGGAAAAATTTTGCTAAACTCAAGTGAGTCTCTCCCCCTGCCCCCAAACTGGTGCTTGCAATATGATTCACAGATTAAAGGAGGATTGCTGAGGCTGGATACGTCCGTACTTCAGGGAGATACTTCAGGGGGGATCAGAGGAAGCTGGTCTTTCTCCCTCCAGTCAAATACTCTCAGCAGTTCAGTAAGAAGGCAGACAAAACCTGCCATGAGGCACATCTGTACTTTCAGACGCATTCTCTCCTCTCTTTCAAGTATAATTAATTTTTTTTCCTATGATAATTCAGCAAATAATGAAATGCGTCTGTATCATCTGATAGTAGTTATCTGCATCCTGTGAATGGAACAGGCCGTGTGTGATACCCGAGCAAATCAAAGAAAAGGATTTATCGCATCCCTGCTAAGCACGGGGCAGGCAGACTTCTCATTGCTTAGGCTTTTGATGATTCATATAATTGAAGTACTTGCCGCTGTCCTTACACATTAAGCTGAGAATGATGTGTTAGAGTGTAGCCAGCTAGGAAGTACCAGCATCTTCTCACATAGCTTGCAGGAGCCTGAGTAGTATTATATTCCAAATACTCTACTCAGCCACGCAGTTTCATGGTAATAAGCGTTTCATGCATACCACGTTCACAGGTCTCTAATCCAGTGGTTCTCAAACCTTTTAGCACCAGGACCCACTTTTTGGAATGAGAATCTGTCCAGGACCCACCAGAAGTGATGTCATAGGTGGGCATGCCGTCATTGTGACGCCAGAGCCTGCTGCTTTCCTGAGAATGCAGTAATAAATTGGGTTATTTCTCAGGGGGCAATCCTAACCTGGAGTTAGACTGACACAGTTAGGCCAGCAAAGTTTGGCTGGCACAAGGGTCATCGTAAAGCACGTTTGGACCACTCTCGGAGTCGGGGAGGATGGTGCACATCTGTGTGCTGGCCTCTCTGACTCTGAGAGTGGTTCAAACATACTTTACGGTGGCCCTTGTGCAGCCAAACATTGCTGGCCTAACTGTGCCAGCCAAACTCCTGGTTAGGGTTGCACCCCCAGTCATTTTCCAATAGCAAAGTGAATCAGGAAGGGAAAAGCCTATTTACAACCTTGCCACAGGCAAAACAATCGCACAGCCCGCCCCCTTTCCAGCATCCCATCTTCCCATATTTTAAATGGAGTTGCCCTAGATGCTTAGCCACCCAAATGAAATTGGCTCGTGACCCACTGGTGGGTCCTGGCTCACAGTGTGGGAACCACTGTTCTAATCCATTAGCTATACGTCTTTTGCTTGTTGAACATCTTTAGTGTCCAGCTTCTTATTCCAATTTTAAATTATGTACATGTCTTCTGGTAAGATCTGCCCAAAGTTCACTCTTCGATAGCAGCTGGATTCATTGAACACCATCTGCAGTTTTAACACGATGAACATCAATGCAAGGATAAATTCCTTCCTCTCCTCTATTGATTTGGCTAGGTGTCAGAAAAATCCTCTCCAGCCAGTAGGAGGATATTGATATTTTCCTCTCCCCATGCTTGGAAACTGGTGAAACTCATTTTAGAGAGGGGCTGAAACTACTGACTTGGTACGTGAGCTGATAATGTTTTGATTAATTAGGTCCAAGTCATTAATTTAATGGCAATAAGATGTATCGCTTCTGTGAACTATCTGATTGCTTCAGCCACATAAAAATAGCTAACCACTCATAGCTGAGAAGTTGGTTGCGTGAATAAATGAAGTTTATAGAGAAATCACGGCCTGGTTTAGCTTCTACCCTAGTTCATATCTTGCCCCATTTTTCCTACTCGTGGGTAATGTTTATTCATATAATCCATACAAACTCCAGGATTGGTAGGGCCTTTGGCATCCTCAGTAGATTCTCTTAACCAAAGAGGGAAATAGAAAATTCTGAATTATTTCATCTTGCATTTTCTTCTTGGATGCTCCAGCAAAATGAGGATGTGGCAGAGGCCGGGTTAACGGTACCTTTGCAACTTTTTGCATTCTGGGGAAAAAACCTAATGTATGCACCCTCTGGAACACAGGAAGTCCTTCTCAACCAACCACCTCTTTTCCAGCACCTAATGGCCCAATCCTAGTCAGATGCCACATGAATATTGTACAGACCCCAACACCAGTTATAGCCTAAGTCCACCTTGGCAGTGCCACACTGATGGTGTACTAATAGCAGCACAACAAAGGCCAAGAAATAGTTGATGTGATGTCACCTCCAACTACTTCCAGAAGAACTATTTTTGGGGCCAAACAGTCTCAGGGGAAGGTGGGTCCATAAGAGCCAATGCTGTGCTCACTGTGCTGCCCTCCCAGGTAGCCTGATGCTGGTTGCAGCTGCAGGTGATCCACCCGCATGCCCTGTGCAGGGGCCCCCAGAGCATGGCACCTAATGTGATGGCATTGCCCTAAGACTGGCCCTGCATCCTCCATATATTCTGGCAGCAGAGAACAGAGGAGTCATTACCACTGAGGAACTCCCCCCACCCCAGCCCACAAAGTCCCAGAATGTGGATGCTGCAGGTCCTGAGAATAGAGAGGCCTGCACAATCCCATCCTGAGGCCGGCTGAAGTAAGAACAGCTAGGATGGGTAGAAGGCACCTCTGTTTGCTAATAGGCGAGACAGCTGATCCAACCAATGTTTTTGTTGAACTGTATCATTAACAGAGCAGCATCTGAAAGACCAGCACACAAGTGGAGTTGTCAATCTCTCCTCCCCACAGAGTTGTCATCCATTGCAAGTTACCCAACAGACAACCAAATAACAGGTGCCAGTGACATCTGGCTGCACCAGTTGGTTCACTGCCTGCCTTGGAGCATGCAAAGCGACATGGGCCTGACTGAAATTGACTGAGGAAGTAAGCTACCCCTTGCACAGCAGCTGGGCTCACACCAGTCACTTCAGGCAAGCTGCAGGTTTCCCTTAGGGTCTGTATGCTGTCTTCACCTATAGGATAGCTGCCCATGGGGGATCAAGGTGAAATGCAAAGAGAGTAACAGGAACACGACCACAGCATCCGTCACACCTGTTCTTTGGCTTGTAATGCATAGTTGCTGTTTGCGAGGGAAAGTTGTACCACCAGATTGTACTTGCAGTGGTGCCCTGTAGGGGGTGCAAGTATAGTGGCTTGGGCTTGGGGTGGCTGCAGTATAACTCTGCAGAGGACTAATGCTCAGCCCCCTGTGACAGTGCTCTAGTCCAGCGGTTCCCAAACTGACACAGAACCCTGACACAAGCAAAACCACCACACAGCCCTCCCCCTTTCCAACATCCCATCTTCCCATATTTTCAAGATGGCTGCTCTGCTTCACTACCCACTGGTGGGCTCCGACCAGTGATGTCATCCGGGCGCGCCAGGAACCGGAACACCTGGATGATTGGCAGCCCTCCGCCCCATGGCGGAGACCAGCCACGCCTCCCTGCGCCTGGAATCGCTCCATTTCAGAGCGACTCGGACGCACGGGAGGGCGGGAGGGCCCAGGAACAGCTCGTCCATCCTCTGGAGAGGCAGTGTGGCCCGGGCCCGTCCACGGAACAAGCGGAACGCCGTACCGGCCCGTTCCGCCCGGATGCCACCGCTGGCTCCAACTCACAGTTTGGGAACCATTGCTCTACTGGCTTTTGGAAGGAGATGCAGTTTGAAAGGAAACTGAATGGCTGCTTCAGCCAACAGCTGTTGCAAAACGGCTAAATTTAGCCTTTTCCCACTCCAAAGTGACAGAGAAATTAACTTTGAAGCGGCAACAGGACAGTTGTTTGAAGGACCACAAGGTCAGAATTCACTGGGGAGAGCTCTCGGCCTGCAGGTCCCTTTGCAAGCTGCTTCCAGCTGCCTCCCTGAGAAATGCTGACTCTGTCCCAGAGAATAAGATATGCTTTGGAACAATGTTGTCAATGTTGTCAAGCGCAGTCTTTTCCTGCCGCCTCTTGCAGGAGCCTGAACAAAGACGCAGCATCTCTCTTGGGCCTCAGAGCCATATTTTGTTCATGCTATTCCAACGCACTAAGCATCCTCAGGTTGCGATGGAGCTACCTGGTTTTCGTTTTGCAGAAGGTGGTTTGAACATGAGGCTTCTTGCACGTATACTCATCTCATTGTTGCCTCTGTAAAAAAGGCTTTGTGTTTTTTAATTATTTCAAAATGCACATTTCTTTTGCTCCGCTGTCACGTCTTGGTCAAATATAGACATACAGAAGAATGGAAAGCAAGGCCTTTTCTCCAACCATTTTTAATTATCCTTAAAATGGTTTTCTATCTCTATCCCAGCAGTCTCCAAATTGGAGAAAAATTGGAAAATAGTCCCCATCGCAAATGGCACTTTGTGTTCTGCTGGGGACACCACAAATGACCCCAACTACAGCTCTCAGGAGGTGTTGCGGCCAGCCGCCCATACGCAGAACGCCAAGCACACAGATTGCTGCGGCGGTAGACCTTGGATATGACTGGCTGCAATGACCCCTGGGAGCTTGTGCGGGGCCCAGAAACTGTCTCCCAGCAACCCACAGTCCTCACCGGTTCTGTTGCTAGGGGAGGCAGCAGAGACTTGGCTACAAACCAAGGGCCCTGGCCAGCGCGGATTGGACAAGGCCATCCTGGTCCTCATTGCTATCACCTGTGGCAAAGGCCCACTCTCCCTGGCTGTGGGAACATCCTTGTTTCCCACCTGGTTGTAGCCTGATCACCCCCGCAACAGCCCTACTCCTCCATCATTTGTCGAATTCCAGCCAATTAAGCACCAATTAACTGAGCACTTCCCCATATAGCCTTGCACTAGCAGTAGCCCCCTGACCTTCAACGCCTTCACACCACCCTGTCAGCACCGTGTAAGTTTTTCTTATTTGCCTTGCTTTGTGTTTGAATAAAGAGTCTTACCCCCCCCCCCCAGCCTTGGATTGGACTGGCTCCTTCCTCAGATCTCAAAGAACCTCCAGCCTGCTGCAAGAGCTGCTACAGGCTGAAACAGAGCTGTAGTTGAGATCGTTTGCTCCATCCCCAGTGGAATGCAAAGCAGAGGCGTATCTAGGGTATTGCGTGGGGTGGCAAGAGCCATGGGAGCCATTTGCCAGGGGGCGCCAGTTGCCTTTAGCCCCCCCCCCCCACGCAGTGCCCAAGAAGACGCCTGAGCCACGGCTGAGGGAAGCCGTGCACCTCCCCGGCTCTGCGAACCAGTGAGGCACGCAGTGTCTTCTGGCCGCCGCTCGGGCAAAACAAGGAGACAGGGGCTTTACTTCTCCCCGCTGTGGCTTGGCAAAAGTTGGCTGAACCATGGCGGACAGAAGCCACACCCTGCAACGTCATGATGTCACAATGTTGCGTGCCATGGGCACAGTTTCGCCCTGTGATGCAAAGTGCAAAAAATTGTTTTTTTGGGGGGGAGGGGGCAAAAAATCAAAACTTCACCTATAGGCTAATGGGTTCTGAGCTGTCTGTGACAGCTCAGGAGAGAGATCTTGGGGTGCTGGTGGACAACTCGATGAAGGTGTCAACCCAGTGTGCGGCAGCAATTAAGAAGGCCAATTCCATGTTTGGGGTAATTAGAAAAGGGGTTGAGAATGAAACGGCCAACATTATTACGCCATTGTACAAATTGATGGTAAGGCCACATCTGGAGTATTGCGTTCAGTTCTGGTCGCCGCATCTCAAAAAGGACATAGTAGAGCTTTGAAAAGGTGCAGAAGAGAGCGACAAACATTATTACGGGGCTGGGGCACCTCCCTTATGAAGAAAGACTGCAGCGTTTGGGGCTCTTCAGTCTAGAAAAAAGGCACCAGAGCGGGGGACATGATGGAGACATACAAAATTATGCACGGAAGAGATAGAATCGATAGAGGGATGTTCTTCTCCCTCTCTCACAACACCAGAACCAGGGGACATCCACTGAAATTGAGTGTTGGGAGCGTTAAGACAGATACAAGGAAATACTTTTTCACCCAGCGGGTAATTAAGCTGTGGAACTCTTTGCCACAGGAGGTGGTAATGGCATCTGGCCTAGATGCCTTTAAAAGGGGATTGGACAGATTTCTGGAGGAAAAATTCATCATGGGCTATAGGCCATGATGGGTTGTGCAACCTCCTTACATTAGTAGTAAACTACTTCAGAGTGCTTGGTGCAAGGGAGTGGCAACAGGATGCAAGCATCTTATTGTCTTGTGTGCTCCCTGGGGCAACCTGGTAGGCCGCTGTGAGATACAGGAAGCTAGATAGGCCTTCGGCCTGCTCTTCTTATGTTCTTACGCTGTAGTGTTCCTTCCACCCATTCATTATTTTGCCCATTCAATATCCTGCCCATTTAGAAGAGCCTTCCAACCCATCAGAGCACCTTCTTGGAGACAGTGCATGGAGATGCTGGTTGCCTGAACATAGTTCCACTCATACTTTTCTGGATTCAGCCCTATTATTTCTTTCTTTGGAAGCATTCATTTAGAGAAGAACTAAATAAAAGGACAGTGATTTGCATACAAGCAAACAGCGCTTAGTCGAGAATGACAGCAGTGCTATTCCAGAACCCCATTGCCAAAAGCTGTGAGGAGAGCTTAGTGTAGCAAGGGTCATAATTCTAGACTTTCCATGCAACTCCCCTGCTTAGAAATTAGAAGAATTTGCTGCAGTTTAGATGAAAGGGCTCTAATATCACCCTGTAATTCTGAATGGGGACCATTCACTAAAGCTGAGTATTGGGAGAGTTAGGACAGAGAACAGGAAATACTTTTTTACCCAGCAGGTAATTAATCTGTGGAACTTGTTGCCACAGGAAGTGGCGATGGCGTCTGGTCTGGGTGTCTTTAAAAGGGGATTGAACAGATTTCTAGAGGAAACATCCATTGCAGGCTACAGTCCATGATGGGTAGTAAACCTCCATACTTTAGAAGTAAGCTACCTCAGAATGCCAGATGCAGTGGAGTGGCAGTGAGATGCAAGTATCTTGTTGTTTTGTGTGTTCTCTGAAACATTTGGTGGGCCATTGTAAGATACAGGAAGATGGCCTAGATGGGCCTTTGGCCTGATCCAGTGGGGCTGTTCCTCTGTTCCTATGAGCACATGTCTGAAGAGGAGCATCTGCTGTCAAAGCGAAATGCTGTGGAGAATCTTGACTAGCCACCAGTGTGTGTACCTCAGAATTTACCTCAGCATGCCAGGTGCAAGGGAGTGGCCACAGAATGCAGGCTGCCTGTTTTCTTGTGTGCTCCCTCAGGCATCTGGTGGGCCACTGTGAGATACAGGAAGCTGGACTAGATGGGCTTTTGGCCTGCTTCAGCGGGGCTCCTCTTATGTTCTTATGCTTATATTAGCATTGATTGAGATTAAGAAGATTTACAATTCAGATTTGTGAAGGGAGGATTTGGAATTTGAGGCCTGCGAGGAAAGACAGCCAAGATTGAATTTCAGACTCAAGTGGGTTTTCCCCCCCTTTCAGCAACTCTTCCAAGAATGGCATCTCCATTCCAATATTCCATACTCTTCACTCCCAGTAGTACTTCAGAGCATCCCACCCCCCAGCATCTTCCTCCTTTTAAGATTACCAGCATCCTGCCTCACAAACGGGTTGGCTCCTATGAAACAGCCTTGGGAATGCAGACAGCCATCTGGCAAAGGGCCAGCCCTGAAGTGACAGACAGGGCAGACAGGAGACCCTGGCCATCAAGCGCTCAGACTGAGTGATGTTTTAATGAGCACAGGAAAGAAAAGATAGTGAAAAGGCCCTTCATATCTATGCAATGACTGCCAGGCTTGTTCTCAGCACCAATAGATCATGTTTTGGCCTCTTGCCACTAGAATCTTGAACACTGGAGCAGGCAAAAAAAAAAAAGTATTAAATCCCATCTCGTCTCTGTTTCCCATGGGCTGGGCCAGGGTGGTTCGTTGTAGGCTTATTAATATACAGTCTATTTTTAATCACATCGTTTGGGTCCTCTTCTTTGATGGACAATTTCATTATGTTCCACTGAAAGTCTTTGTTTTCATTTTACGTGTTTCCCTTTTCTTTTCAATCCTGCTGTCGCTGCTGGTAAATGAAGTCGTCTTCCTAGTGCCTACCAGGAAACAGCTCCACATCTCAGCATCTTTGTACAGTCCGCTTCAGCCTTGCCAACAGGATATGCATAAGCAGGACAAAGAAAGCATATCTCAACAACAAAAATACTTTTTTACCCAGCGGGTAATTAATCTGTGGAACTCCTTGCCACAGGAAGTGGTGATGGCATCTGGCCTAGGTTACTCTAGAATGCCAGGTGCTAGGGAGTGGCAACAGGATGCAGGCATCTTGTTGTCTTGTGTGCTCCCTGAGGCATCTGGTGGGCCACTGTGAGATACAGGAAGCTGGATTAGATGGGACTTTGGCCTGATCCAGTGAGGCTGTTCCTATGCTCCTATGAGTATATGTCTGAAGAGGAACGTCTGGTTCTGGTGGCTGTCAAAGAGAAATGCTGTGGAGAGTCTTGACTAGCCACAAGTGTTACCTCAGAATGCCAGGTGCAAGGGAGTAGCCACAGAATGCAGGCAGCCTGTTGTCTTGTGTGCTCCCTGAGGCATCTGGTGGGCCACTGTGAGATTCAGGAAGCTGGACTAGATGGGCCTTTGGCCTGATCCAGCAGGGCTCTTCTTACGTTCTTAACACCCAAGCACTTGAGCCAGTGGCCTTGTGGCACTCAACCCTGACACACACAGAGTATCCAGCCTCCCTGTCTGAAAACAAAGCATCTTGAACCAGCAACATGTACTTCTTTCAAAATACACAACATTAAGACTAAAGTTGCTATAAAAATGAAAAGAGGACAGTGGAAAAATCAAACACTTTCCGCCGCTATGGCTAAGAATAGAACTTTTTAGCAAAATTAGCATCCATTCAGGTCTGTCTACAGAGGTTGGATTTGCATCTGATTGCCCGCAGTTGTCTCTGTTCCCCCACATTGGTCATGCCCCAGCTTGCACTGTCGATGAGGGAAACTGTAGTGCTAGCCCACATTTTCCCAAGCCACACTCTTCTTGCATCAGTAAATATTGTTCCTTGTGGTCCTATTTTGAGCATCAACAGCCAAAGCTGGACTGAGAGAAGCCTGAGTACAGACTCACCCCTAGAACCCATTCCTGTGCATGTTCACTGGACAGTAAATTCCACTGTGTTCAATGGTGCCAGGCAAAATTAGTGTACATTGAAGTGCAGTCCTGAGGACGGACAGCCCAATCCTGAGCTACTTAGGCAGAGCAGCGGTAGCAAAGAGGCTACTGCTGCATCCTGCAGGCCCCACAATGGGACTCGTCTATGCAATTTTGCATAGATTATTTTGCTGGCAGAGATTCAAGCAGCCCCATGTTGAGCTGCCCAGCCTGATGCAGGTGTTGAGGATTCGGCAGTGGAAGGCACAGCCCGCCCCCCTGTCAATCACTCCTCCCCTTCTCCGCCCAGTGTCACCCCTTCCCACCATCCCAATGGGACTTACTGCTGGTCAACACTGCTGGAGTGCCATCTGTCCATCTGTACCCCCCATGCTGGGGTGCAGCGCCAACTGGCACAAACGCAACTCGGGCAGTACCTTCTCTACAGGTGTAGTCAACATGCTTTACAGCACATTTACAACACCCAGAACCGGCGGTACACACATACTGCCAATGTTATGGCCCACAGGATTGGTTCCTGAGAGCACAATCCTAAGTTTAGGCCAACGCAGTTAGTCCAGCAAAGTTTGGCTGGCATAAGGGCCACCGTAAAGCACATTTGGACCACTCTCAGAGTCAGGGAGGATGGCGCACATATGTGTGCTGGCCTCTCGGACTCTGAGAGTGGTCTAAACAACCTTTACAGTGGCCCTTGTGCTGAGCAAACTGTGCCGGCCTAACTCCAGGTTAGGATTGCGCTCTGAATCTAGTAGCAGCCATGACTGTATCACCTGTGGTTGTATTTAATGGAGTGTCACAGAATCTCTTTGGTGTTGGGATTTCAAAAGCCACCTTCCCTTTTTATAATCTGGTCTTCTCTTAGAGTGTATATAAGAAGCGACAGTTCCGGCCTACCCTCAAGTTGGAGGGCAATGTGAAAACATTTTGACTCAAATTTCTATCCCTTTTCTTTGCAGATATGATGACTCCTCTGAAAACTCAGCTTTTGTTCGGCTTCCTGTGCCAAATCGCCTGCTCCCTTGTGTACGGCTTCCCTGCTGATTCCGGAACCGAGTTCCGGTCTGCTTTCTCTGTTGCTAGAACCAGCAGCATGGAAGGAAGCACTGAAATGGTGATCACCTTCGACAAAGTCTATGTGAACATTGGTGGTGACTTTGATCCCAAAACCGGGCTGTTCCAATGTCGTATCCCTGGAGCCTATTATTTCTCCTTCACGGTCGGGAAATACCCCAAGAAAAACCTGTCAGTGATGCTAATGAGAAACAAGAATGAGGTGCAAGCAATTGTGTACGATGAACATCACCGTAAAGAACGGAAGGTGGCCAGCCAAAGTGCGATGTTGCAGTTGGACTATGGTGACACAGTCTGGCTGCGTTTACATGGCGATCCCAAGTATGCCCTTTACAGCAATGTGGGGCCCTATACAACTTTCAATGGGTACCTCATCTATCCAGACATTTCTGGCTATTTTCAAAACAGCGTGGGCTCTCAGGAGTTAGTACAAGTTCCAGGGCCTCCCACCCACACAATCCAGCAATTTTCTGTGCACCAGAATGAAGTCTCTGAAAGACATCTCCTTTCTGACCAGCCGAGCAGATCACAGGATCCTCGCTCAGCGTTTTCCGCCGCCCGTTCCGAAAGCCTCCTGGGGTCTGATGAGAAAGAAATCCAGCATGAACCGATCACGTTTGACACCGAGTTTGTGAACATTGGGAAAGATTTCAACTTCTCCAGCGGCATCTTCATGTGTCGTATTCCAGGCGCCTACTACTTCTCCTTCACCATTGGCAAGATGCCTTTCAAGACCATGTCGGTGAAGCTTATGAAGAACCACAACGAGGTTCAGGCAATGATCTACGATGACAACCACTCCAAGCGGCGGGAGATGCAGAGCCAAAGCATCATGCTGCCGCTGCAGTATGGCGACACCATCTGGCTGTACAGCCACCAGCATGATGGCTACGGCGCCTACAGCAACCATGGCAAGTACATCACCTTCACTGGTTTCCTGGTCTATCCGGAGTCTAAAGCAAAGCCACCTCCAGATGTCAACATTTCTCCAGGATCAAGGGTCTAAAAAGAAATCTCAATAGAGCAAGAAGAGAAGCCAAGATGCAGCAGACTCTGGTGCAGGTCCTGGACGGACATCATCCTTCACATGACGGTGTTCAGAGCATGCTATTCTATGTCCAGTGCATCCCGTACGCTGCACGCTTGTGTCCCGACTGCAGAGCCATTGTTGTTTCTCCCATTCATCTGTAGAATGACCTTCGCAGGACATGTGTGTGTGTTCATTATTGCTGTTCAATTTAAGCATAAAGCATGAGGTAGTTGGGGGAGTAGAAAAGACAGCGGGGCAGAGGGATGAGATGTGAATCAAAGGCTGCTTTAGAAAAGCTGGCAGAAGGCTGCCCTCCTTACAAGGCACCTGGGAGCCGGTGACATCCTCTGCATGTGCAGAGAAACATCTTGAGAGAGGAACAGATGTAATGGAACAATGAACTCAATAAAAGCGCTGAGACAAAAAAGGTACTATACCTGCTTGTATGTTTGATATGATACTATATCAATGACAGCCAATTGCCTAATGTGTCTTTTAGGACAATCAGTGGCTGAAGAATTTTTAATTGGTGAATCTTCTGCGTCGTGACCAATTAGTGAACGAGCATTGGTTAATTTACATATATTTGCACATTGCCATAACTTAATCTCCATTAATGAAAGAGTAAAATTGAATAAGCAATTGAATAAGCAAACGCCATTATTGTTAAAAGGAAAGGCCACCTTTAATGTTTTTGCATTATCTTTCGTTAACAGACCAGAGCTAAAAAAAACCCCTCAAAACCAAACAAATATACCCTTAACATCCCACCAATTAACTCTCTCTCTCTCTCTCTCTCTCTCTCTCTCTCTCTCTCACGCGCGCGCACACACACACACACACACACACACACACACACCATTAATCTATTAAAGTCTAACTGGATTAATCTAGCAAATAAAGCTCCTTGCCCATGTACATGTGTTAGGACTGCTTTTTTGGCTATCACATGTCTTGGAGACAAAAAATAGGCTTATAGGTTACGTGCCTCGAAAGCAAATCATGTGTATACACCTGAATAGGCTTTAGTGCAGTGTGCAGATAGTATCTATTACTGAAGCCAGCCCAGCAGGCATTCAATCACTGAGCAATTCCTGGTGACTGCCTGCAGCAGCACCTTAACAGGAGCAGCAGAGGGATGCTAAGTTCAACTGTGGTAAGACAGTTAAAAGCTGTCTTTTGAAGTTTAGGCACTCGTGGCTCAAACCTGTCAAAGACCTGAGCCAGCAGAACACGCATTCTGCTAGCACGTGCTACTTTATAACGCCATAAAGCACTATATGGTAGCACAAATCCCAGGCACGCCTGCCACAAGGACGGAGCCTTCCCACTGGCGCTGGTGGAGTGACAGAGGCCCATCAGAGCAGGTAAGTGCAGTGCACAGGTGGGGAGGGACCTGAACAGGGGGGAGGGTGGAATGGGGAGGAGATGGGCCTGAGGTTGGGCAGATTGGCAACCACCAGAACATATCAAATCCAGAGGCCCTTCCCAGCAGTGGCGTAGCTAATGAAAATGTAGCCCAGTGCAGAGGGCAAAATGATGCCCCCGAAATGATGTCACAACAGGAAGTGATGTATTTTCGTTTTCTGGGGTTTTTGGTCCTAACCTTTGATAGAACGAAGATATTATACTTTGGCTTGTTTCACTGCATTCTGCATGAAATTCCACATTGAATGTTATACAACATGATGGTATTATTCATACACACCAAGGTTTTCACAATTTGGCCACTAAAGGTCAGCTTGTTGCCTTCCTAAAGCTTGTAGCCTGGTGCAGTTGCACCCCCTGCACTTCTTTAGCTACACCTCTGCTTCCCAGGTCTGATCTGCCTGCACAGATCAACACAGACTTGTGCCAGCGGTATTGCTGGCGCAGATCCGAGACCACATATCTACAGCTGCTGGAGCTTACCCCGAGGAGACTTCCCGCAACCAAAAATCCCCCATGGGGTGCAGCGTGGTACACACTGGTGCCACTGTGTTGCTGCATGAGGATTTAGATTGGATTGGGCCATAAGACTTATATGGCCTGCCAATTTATACTAACTGGCGTACTTTCTTCTCCAAGCAACATAAATTTGTGTTTTCCTAGTACAAAATGTGCATCTTTCTCTGGCATAGGCACCATGCTTCAGTCCCATTCTGTGCTGCACACAATAATGAGCACTCAAGTTAGACAAGGGGCAGATTGAGATATTTCTTTGTTACACTTCTACAGTCATTATACATTCGCACTTTAAAATATAACATCGCCTTTTTTATCTGCAGGAGTTTTCTGGCAATACCCTCTGTTTGTTGACTATGTTAACTAATCCCATGCGAACGCCTACCTAGGAGCATATTTTTCAGGCACATTACCCTGAAAATTGAGCTCCCAGATGTGTCTGATATCACATTCGGTTACATTTTCCGTATCTCATTTCTCACCCTACAGAGCACCACCTGCTAATACATGCAGTCAAGCGAGCTGGCATCCTCCAGGGATATTCAGTGGTGAAAGTGGCAGGTAGTACAAAAAAATAGTAACTGTCTGCCCCTTCCTTTGAGTGTGCCAGTTGGAAAGTATGACAGAGCTCTAACTGACATATACAGTGCACTTGAGGCCGTTCGTATTATACAAGTAGAATTTCTGAGCCGGAAAGACTCCCAACAGATGGGCAGTCCAGCCTCCTTCCTTTCCATTATTCTAGACAAAGTCCCTACAGCTGAGGCTTGCCCATCATTCTCTTAAAAGCTTTAAGGTAAGTAATGAAGCGCTTTTACAATGAGAAATTTATTCCCAATGTTTAATATAAATCTGCTTTCTAATTTGCACTATGCTGCTTGGGCAAAAAAAATTCACTGTGAGCTCAGTGATATGACGACAGGGTTTCTGAGTTTTATCTGACACCCAACCCCAACCAGAACATGAGCCCTGCTGGATCAGGCCAAAGGCCCCCCTAGTCCAGCTTCCTGTATCTCACAGTGGCCCACCAGGTGACTCAGGGAGCACATGAGACAACAAGATGCCTGCATCCTGTTGCCACTCCCTTGCACCTGGCATTCTGAAGCAGCCTACTACTAATGTAAGGAGGTTGTACAACGCATCATGGTCTATAGCCCATTGTGGGCTTTTCCTCCTGTTCAGTCTCCTTTTAAAGGCACTCCTGTGACAAAGAGTTCCACAGATTAATTACCTGCTGGGTAAAAAGTAGTTCCTTTTATCTGTTCGAACACTCCCAACACTCAATTTTAGTGGATGTCCCCTGGTTCTGGTGTTGTGAAAGAGGGAAAAGAGCATCCCTCTATCCATCCCATGCATACTTTTGTACGTCTCAACCATGTCCCCCCTCAGGCGCCTTTTTTCTAGGCTGAAGAGCCCCAAGCACTGAGTTTTCCAATCCTAGATGAGAATAGTCAAATTCTGAACGGTCTGTCCTATAGAGAAATGTGAGGCATATGTTGTAGACCTTCAGCAATAACTACAAATCCTGTCCAAAGAAAAGCTAAGAGGTCCTCCTTGGTACACAAGAGAACACAAACCATAAAGAGAGGCAGAACAGCACAATCCTGGATAACATCTAACATTATGGATAACATTAGTTGGGCTATCCAGTGTTTTGCACAGAGTGCCACATGTATGACTGTATGCCTCTGGGGCATAAGTCGTGGGTGTGTCCTCGGTGCAAGGAGCTCCAGGGACTCAGGGAACACATCTGCTTCCTAGAGGCCTTGGTTGCGGACCTGGAGAAGCAGAGGCAGGCAGCAAGTGTCCATGGTGAGACATCCGGGGACTTGCAGGCTTCGTCCCACCCTCAGATGGGCACCTCCTCAGCTGCTGGGGAAAGGAGTCTCAGGGCTGGAGGACATCAGCCTGGAACAGAAGGAATCAATCCCCAGGGGGGACCCCTTCTTCCAGTGACGAGCCCACATCCAGTCGCACTAAGGATGCTCGTCGGCGGGAGGGGGGTCATGGTCTCCTTGTAGTGGGCGATTCCATAGTTAGGAACATAGAGGGGGGGTCTGTGACAGATGTGAGGACCGCACGGTGACTTGCCTGCCTGGTGCGAAGGTTGCGGACATCACGTCTCGTGTAGATAGGCTGGTTAGGAGTGCTGGGGAGGAGGTAGCAGTCGTGGTGCATGTTGGCACCAACGATGTGGGGAAATGTAGCCGGGAGGTCCTGGAAGCCAAATTTAGGTTGCTAGGCAGGACGCTGAAGGCCAGGACCCCCAAGGTAGCTTTCTCAGAAGTGCTACCCATTCCACGTGCAGGGCCAGCTAGGCAGGCGGAGCTCAGGGGTCTCAATGCGTGGATGAGACGGTGGTGTCAGGAGGAGGGCTTTAGATTAATTAGGCACTGGGGGACGTTCTGGGACAAGCCAGGCCTGTACAAGAGGGATGGGCTTCACCTGAACCAGAATGGAACCAGCCTGCTGCTGGCGCTTAAAAAGGTGACAGAGCAGCTTTTAAACTGATCCCTGGGGGAAAGCCGACAGGAGCCGAGTGGCGTCCTGTTGGGAACTCCTCATCCCTATGGGAAGAGGAGGGTGGAGGAGTACCACCGAGTAATGGAGGAGTAGGAAATAGGACTTCAAGCATGAGTGTAAGTGACAGTTGGTCCAGTAGAAAGAGCGGTGGGGAAAAGGGATCAAAAAAGAGTCCCTCCTTAGGGAACCCCATATATAGGTGTTGTTATGCAAATGCCCAAAGTCTCCGAACAGAGATGGGGGAACTGGAATGTTTGGTGACTAGGGAAAAGATTGATATAGTAGGCATAACGGAAACCTGGTGGAATGCAGAGAACCAGTGGAATACTGCAATCCCAGGCTATAAACTCTATAGGAGGGATAGGGAAGGGTGCGTTGGTGGTGGGGTGGCCATCTATGTCAAAGAAGGGATAGAATCCAGCAGAAACTGAAGGCGGGCCGGACTCCACCATAGAGTCACTGTGGGTTAAACTACCAGGCCAAAAAAGTGATGTAATAGTGGGGGGGTGCTATCATCCTCCGGATCAAAAACTTGAAGGTGACCTTGAAATGAGGAAACAAATCAGGGCATTGACCAAGAGAGATAGGATTGTAATCATGGGGGACTTCAATTATCCTCATATCGACTGGGTCAACTGCTGCTCTGGTCAAGAAAGAGAGACCGGATTCCTTGACGTGCTGAATGACTGTGCCTTAGAGCAACTAGTCATGGAGCCCACCAGAGGACAGGCAACTCTGGATTTCATATTGTGTGGTACTTGGGACCTAGTTAGGGATGTAAGTGTTACTGAGCCATTGGGGAACAGTGACCATGCTGCAATTGGTTTTGCCATGCTTGTCCAGGAAAGAGTTCAGAGCAAATCTGACACAAGAACCCTTGACTTTCGAAGGGCAGATTTCCCTCAGATGAGGAGGCTAGATAGAAAGAAATTGAAAGGGAAGGTAAAAAGAGTCCAGTCTCTCCAGGCTGCGTGGAGGCTGTTTAAAATAACAGTAGTAGAGGTCCAGCAGAAGTGTATACCGCAAAGAAAGAAGGGCTCGACAAGGTCCAGGAGGGTGCCTGCATGGCTGATGAACAAAGTTAGAGAAGCTGTAAAGAGCAAGGAAGCTTCTTTCCGTAAACGGAAGTCTTGCCCCAGTGAGGAGAATAAAAAACAACATAAACTCTGGCAAAAGACAAGTAAGAAGGTGATACGGGAGGCCCAGAAAGAGTTTGAGGAATGCATGGCTAGCAACATAAAGGGGAATAATAAAAGCTTCTTCAAATATGTTAGAAGCAGGAAACCTGCCAGAGAGGCGGTTGGCCCGCTGGATGGTGAGGGAGGGAAAGAGGAGATAAAAGGGGACTGGGAGATTGCAGAGAAATTAAATGAATTCTTTGCGTTCGTCTTCACGGCAGAAGAACTTGGGCAGATACCGCAGCCCGAACAGCCCTTCCTAACTAAGGAATTAAAGCAGATAATAGTTAACAAGGAAGATGTTTTAGATCAAATAGATAAATTACATATAAATAAATCACCAGGCCGAGATGGTATACACCCAAGAGTTATTAAGGAACTAAAGAACGGGGTTGCTGACCTCTTAACTAGAGTATGCAACTTGTCCCTTTAAACAGCCATGGTGCCAGAGGATTGGAGGATGGCCAATGTCACGCCAATCTTTAAAAAAGGGAGAAGGGGGGACCCTGGAAACTACAGGCCGGTCAGGCTGAACTACTGTTCCGGATAAGATGGTGGAAAGCCTCATCAAAGATAAAATCCTAAAACATGTAGAGGAACAAGTGTTGCTGAAGGAAAGTCAGCATGGCTTCTGTAAGGGTAAGTCTTACCTTACAAACCTTTTGGAATTCTTTGAAAATGTCAACGGACACGTGGATGTGGGTGAACCTGTGGATATCATATACCTGGATTTTCAGAAGACGTTTGACACAGCCCCCCACCAAAGGCTGCTGAAGAAACTTCACAGTCAGGGAATAAGAGGGCAGGTCCTCTTATGGATTCAGAATTGGTTGAGGGCCAGGAAACAGAGAGTGGGGGTCAATGGGCAATTTTCAGAATGGAGAGAGGTGAAAAGCGGAGTGCCCCAGGGATCTGTCTTGAGGCCAGTGCTTTTCAACTTGTTCATAAATGACCTGGAGACAGGGATAAGCAGCGAGGTAGCCAAGTTTGCGGATGACACAAAACTTTTCTGGGCGGTGAAGACCAGAAGGGATTGTGAAGAGCTCCAGAAGGACCTCTCCAAGTTGGGGGAATGGGCAGAAAAATGGCAGATGCGTTTCAATGTGGTCAAGTGTAAAGTGATGCACATTGGGGCAAAAAACTAAAACTTCACCTATAGGCTTATGGGTTCTGAGCTGTCTCTGACAGCTCAGGAGAGAGATCTTGGAGTGCTGGTGGACAATACAAAGAAGGTATCGACCCAGTGTGCGTCAGCAATTAAGAAGGCCAATTCCATGCTTGGGGTCATTAAAAAAGGGGTTGAGAATAAAACAGCCAATATTATCATGCCATTGTACAAATCGATGGTAAGGCCGCACCTGGAATATTGTGTACAGTTCTGGTTGCCGCACCTCAAAAAGGACATAGTGGAGCTGGAAAAGGTGCAGAAGAGAGCAACAAAAATGATTACGGGGCTAGGGCACCTCCCTTATGAAGAAAGACTGCAGTGTTTGGGGCTCTTCAGCCTAGAAAAAAGGCACCTGAGGGGGGACATGATTGAGACATACAAAATTATGCACAGAAGAGATAGAATCGATAGAGGGATGTTCTTCTCCCTCTCTCACAACACCAGAACCAGGGGACATCCACTGAAATTGAGTGTTGGGAGCGTTAAGACAGATAAAAGGAAATACTTTTTCACCCAGCGGGTAATTAATCTGTGGAACTCTTTGCCACAGGAGGTGGTGATGGCATCTGGCCTAGATGCCTTTAAAAGGGGATTGGATGGATTTCTGGAAGAAAAGTCCATCGTGGGCTATAGACCATGATGGATTGTGCAACCTCCTTACATTAGTAGTGGGCTACTTCAGAGTACCGGGTGCAAGGGAGTGGCAACAGGATGCAAGCATCTTGTTGCCTACTGAGCTCCCTGAGGCACCTGGTGGGTCGCTGTGAGATACAGGAAGGTGGACTAGATGGGCCTTTGGCCTGATCCAGCAGGGCTCTTCTTATGTTCTTAATATGTAGTTTTCATAAACCTAAGATGTACATATTGCATATGAAGGTATATGTGTGTTGTAAGACCATGACCTGCTCTTTGTGCATGAAGAGTCTCCCTGTTCAGCCTCTTCGGGTCTTGGCTACGCTGGACTGGTAGATCTTTTTCAGTGCAGTAATATAGACAGGTATTTCCTGCCAAGGCTTAGAGGCCAGAACCTGAACAGAATCCATAGAGTCTGGTGGACAGAATCGCTTGCAGAGCTCACGGATTATTTCAGCAACCAGCTTGGAGAAAAGGCTGATCCAGACATTTTTCTCCAGGCCTTGAACTGAGCGAATCTGGTAAGCACAATAGACCGTCGTGAAGCAGAGCTGCTCAAATTCCTGTGGAGTTATCGGTGTGTCGGACGGTGAGAGGTGGTCCAAGTGCTCCTGAATTCCAGCTGGGCTTTTGGGAATTTCATGCTCCAGGATCTGGAGTAACTGCTTGGCAGGACGCAGAGAGGCCAACTCCTCATCCTCAATCCTGATGGTGTCATTGGCCAGAATTTCAATCCCTCCCCAAAGTAACTGGAAAAGAACAAGTAGACATGTGTAAATTAGCAGACAGTATTTCTCCATATATGGGGTCCAAGTGATCATCATTTTGGAATGAAAAGAAGTTTTCACTTGGGAGAGACGGCAAATGACAAGAGCAGTGGTATTCAAACTTTTCAGAGCGGGACCCACTTTTTAGAATGGCACTCATGTCAGGACCAACCGGAAGTTATATCATTATGTTGTGACAGGAAGTGACATAATCAAGAAGGAAGTGCTGTCATTGTAACATAAAATGACACTCCTGAAATACAAATTGGCATTCTTGGATTGCAGCAATTGTACAACCATGAAACATCCCTGACAGAAAGCAAGATTAGGACACAATAGTATGTAAAAGCACTGAACTAAAAACAATGTTTATAAAAACAAAACCCTCACTTGAAAATTCAAACTATTAAAACTCACAAAAGGAATATAACAAGTGAAAGGTCTGCAATTTCCAAGATGGCTGCTCCCAGCTTTCCACAACCCACCTGACATCAGGTCATGACCCACCAAGTGGGTCCCAATAACAGTGTTTGAATAACAGTGGACTAGAGGAAGGGGCAGATTTGTCTTCTAGTGTAGCTTGTCTTCATGAGCTTGGCTTACTTGTCTGCATCAGCTGAGCTGCGTTACTAAACAATTCAGGCACTTCATGCATAGTGTGCCTTATTCGCCTTCTTATATTCCTATCCTTTGTTCATACAGCCCACTACAATTCAGCTGGGATATGTTTGAGAGAAGATGACCTAGATTAACTTTGGGTCTCTTCTAACCCGGTAAATATATACCACAACCCATCGTCTAAACTTTTCTTCCAGATATTTCGTAGCCTGCACTGGTTTGTAGACATGTTGCATGAGTGGACTTCTGGGGTTTCCAGCCTGTGCTTCTCCACTGCATTGTAGGTGGATGAGAGCGGGGGGGGGGCTTCCTGGTGGTTTCTGGCATTCTCATTTCTAGAATTACAAGTCTAATGAGGAGGTTGTGATGCAGAATAGATGTGCTGGTTGCTTGGCACCAAGATATGTTACAAATGAATGAGCATTATGCAGATCACTGTGTCTTCACTTGGTGGGCTATGACCCCAAACTGGAATACATTCCAGCATTAAGTGGGTTGTACCATCATCCATACATATACACTAAGGCAGTGTTATTCAAACTGTGGGTTGAGACCCACTTGGTGTGTCGCGACCTGATGTCAGGTGGGTCACGGAAAGCTGGAAGCAGCCATCTTGGAAACTGCAGACCTTACTCTTATTATATTTCTTTTGTGAGTGTTAACAGTTTGAATTTTCAAGTGAGGTTTTTTTTTAATTGTTTTTAGTTCACCCCTTTTACACCATATTTTGTCCTAATCTTGCTTTTTGTCAGGGATGTTTCATGGTTGTACAATTGCAGCAGTCCAAAAATGCCAATTTGCATTTCATGAGGGTCATTTTATTATGTTACAATGATAGCACTTCCTGCTTGATGTCACTTCCTGCCACAACATCACTTCCAGACATCACTTCTGGTGGCACACAAGTGCCATTCTAAAAAGTGGGTCCTGGTCGAAAAAGTTTGAATACCACTGCACTAAGGGACCAGTCCTGTGGGCCTTAGCGCAGGTAGTACGAGCGTACAGCTTGCGCTTCTGTCGCAAAAGGAGCCATAAGGCACCTCTAGTGCTGGCAATAAGCCAACATGGAGGCCCTCGCTTCTGCGCCAGCAAAATAGTCGGCACAGAGGTGAGGAGACCCATCGCCTGCCCTGCACTCTTACCCGGGGGAAGGGGATGAACGTCCCCTTCCTCCAAGGACCCTCTGGCACCTGCCCGGAGCTGGTAGGATGCAGTGGTAGCCACTTGGCTACTGCTCAAATGAGCACATGGGCCGCTCAGGATTGGGCTGTAAAAGTGGGTCCTATGTTGACGGTCAGGTGTATTACAAGTGGGTCTCACATCTGAACGATGTCTTCTGCTGCCTTAGAGACTACTGCAGCCAAGTGAAGCGGCCAACGGTAAGCGTTAATAGATGCTTTCAGAAAAGAATGAATTCTCTCTTGCTCAAGCATACAGTGATTCTGAAAAGCCCTATTATTATATTGCACAACCACAAGATTCAGATTCTTCTTTTCCCTTTCTTCCGGCAAAGCCAGCAAATTATCATTCTAATGAGCAGTGGTAGCCCAAGGGTGCCATCTGGTGGGCCATATTTGAGGAAAGCAGAAAGCAGGGTATTTTTCAGCAGTCTCTGATTAACCCATCTAAAGTTTCCGTTTTAAAGTCAAAGTGAAAGTGCGCCTGAGATCTGCAACTGAAACTTTCAGTGGGCTAATTGGAAACTCCTGAAAAGCTCCCTGCTTTCTGATTTTCTAAAGTTTTATAATGTTCTCATGTCAAAACCAAGAAAACAAAGTATTTGTGTAGGTGGGACCCCACATGTCAAAGATGAAATAATCCAAAAGGTGATGCCACACACAAACACACATGTGCACACGCATGCACCTCTACAAGGTACTTGCCACATTGACCTACAGCTTTTGCAGTGGCCTCTAGATGCCGCAGGGACCCATTATTGCTGCTTCTCTGAGATCGGGGACTGTTTTCTTCACTTACAGTAAATCCTTAGTATCCTCTAGGGTTAGGTACCTGGAAATCCTCACAATAGTGAATTTGTAGATAACGAGTCATTGATCCTATGGGATCAATGGGGTTAGGTGCAAGGGGTGCCTTGTCTGTCATCAGAAGAATTCAGCAGAGACCCTCAGGAAGCCAGCAGAGTGCAGCAGGAAGTGCCAAAAGATCTCTGAATGCTGCAGAGGCTTCCAGAGGCTGCAGGGATCTTCAGAATGGCACCTGTGACCAACGTAGACTCTTTACACATTTTAAATGGTTGCAGGTTGAAGGTCTCTGCAGCCTTCAGAAGGTCCCTGCACAGTGGATAATCAGGACAGAGGCACAGATAGCAAGGTAAGCTTCAATTCTGCCCCTTGCAGATAAGCAAATTCACAGGTAGTGACCACATGTAAAGAAGACCTTCAATATAGCCCAGTGATATTCACCAATGGCAGAAAAGGGGCAAAAGTGATATAATTATTGGTAGATAATAGCAACCATACTTATCCTTGTCCTAGCAAAGTGATTTGCTGGAGCAGCTTCATACCTAGAGGTTGGAGCTATGGATGCTTCTGGCAGGGAGGTGGCACGTCATACAAATGGGCTGGAGTAGAGATGGGACTTGGTCATAGGAGCTGCTGTACCAAAGAGCATAATTGAATGGACCTCATCCTTTCCCACACCATATCACCAGGTTTTGTTTTGTTTTTGTTAAAAACACAAAAACACTGCATTTTGGTGTCTAAGGTATTTTCCAGAAATATCTGGAAAAGAGATTGCTTTTCTAGTTAGAAATAATATAGTGGCTGCATCTGCTGACACAGTATCACCTACCTAGTACACTTCAAAATAGGCTACTTCAGAGAGCTAGGTGCAAAGGAGTGGCAACAGAATGTAGACACTTTGTGTGATCCTTGAGGCATCTGGTGAGCCACTGTGAGATACAGGAAGCCTGGACGATGGGCCTTGGCCTGATCCAGTGGGGCTGTTCCTATGAGTACATATCTGAAGAGGAGCTTCTGGTTCTGGTGGCTATCAGAGAGAAATGCTGTGGAGAATCTTGACTAGCCGCCAGTGTGTTTACTTCAGGATTTACCTCAGAATGCCAGCTGCAGGGGAATGGTCACAGAATGCAGGCAGCCTGTTGTCTTGTGTGCTCCCGGAGGCATCTGGTGGGCCTCTGTGAGATACAGGAAGCTGGACTAGATAGGCCTTTGGCCTGATCCAGTGGGACTCTTCCTATGTTCTTATTTTCAAAGCGCAGGTAGGCAATGTGGGGCTCACGAGCTACCAGTAGCTCGTGGGGTGGTTAGTGGTAGCTCGCAGCCCTTTTTTGCTCAGAGCAGCAGCAGTCGCCGAGCAGCCAGAAAGGATGGAGGCAAGAGAACAGAGCCGGCCAGCCCTGCCTTTTCCATTGCCACTCTGGAGTTCTCAAGCTCCTGGCAGTCATGTGCTCTTGGGAGACGGCTGCTGGTGTCTGTGGCCGGACAGGGCAGTGGGAGAAGCAGCTTCTCCATAATGGTGAGAGGCAGAGCAGACAAGCACGGAGGGAAAGGAACAGAAGTGAAAAACAGCTCCCTTCTCAGAAGTTCTCCCGCCCTCCAAAGCATGACCTGATCACCTGCTCTGCTCCCTTGCTCTGGAGATTTTTTTCTCTATCATTAAATATGGGGGTGGGGAGAAACAGGACCCAAGGGCTGTATTCAGTGGTGGGATTCAAATAAATTAACAACTGGTTCTATGACATCATAGCCGGAGCCAAAAAAACCTGAAGCCAGCCGAGGTGAGCGAGTGGGCGGGGCCCGGCCATTTAACAACCGGTTCTATAGAACCTGGGCGAACCCCCTGAATCCCACCACTGGCTGTATTTATTAATGATCTGCTGGTGGTGGTGCGTGTTGCTTCTTGGAAAGGTCCCCTGCCCTGCTGCCTTGCTTTACTTTCTACTTTCTACAGAAGTACGGAGGGATCGCAGTAGCTCTTCGTCACTTTTGTTAAGTCATTTTGTTAAGTACCCTTGTTTTAAAGCATTTAAAATTAATAAAAATGAGAACTTGGGATGGGAACTCAGAATAAAAACACATAACATCGCTTTCTGCCTTTCTCATTTTTTCCCCAATCACAAAATCTGCAAAAAAAAAAAAAAATTCGAACAGTGCTACGTATCCCTTATATTACCTCTAAGATTATCTCAGCATTCTCAAATCCATTTGAATCTTCAAGATCCTTGTGGTGAATTTGCTCGTCTGGAAACCACAGTCATAGAAAAGAACAGAGAATTTTGGTTTTTAAAAGGGAATTATCAGTTACCACGTTTTAGTATTATCTGAGCTATCACATTCATGTACATAACTATATCTGAATTCCCTTCATTCTTGTTTTAGAAATCAACATGGGGCAAAGGCAAACAAATGGTAACTCTTTCACAGGTAGATGATTCCTTACCCGGATATAAGAAATCCAGACATTTTTGTCCAAGGCCTTAAAAACATATAATAATAATAATAATAATAATAATAATAATAATAATAATAATAAT
>JAJKFI010000007.1:14719868-14803626 GCA_029204185.1 Lerista edwardsae | reverse complement strand
ATAATAATAATAATAATAATAATAATAATAATAATAATAATAATAATAATAATAATAATAATAATAATAAACTTTCTGTAGTGTGAACACCAGAAGGTTTTGTGCTTATTTCCAAGTATAGACTGTAAGTTCTATTCTCAGCTCTGTCATATGCCATTGCTGAAAAATATCAAAGAGGTCAGCAGACACCCAAATGGGTCACAGTGAAAAGAGCAAGAGGAAGCATTATATTTATGCACTTATTACATCATCCAGAAAAACCCAAAATCCCCATCCAAGAAGTTCAGATAAGGGATACTCAACCTGTACTGTAATATTTCATGATATAATTCATCAAGACACAATCATCTCTTCCCCTCCTTTTTTCTATTAAATGTCATTTTCCATGTAATCTGAATACCTCTGACTTCAGTAAATGAAAGCCAGTTTCTGGGCTTGGACATGACAAAGTGATGAGCATCTTCTCACACATACACTCCATAATACCCATGAACCTGGTGGCCCCAATTTGTCCATCTTGTCCAGCCTTGTGGCTTTGGTCCCGGAAGGATCCTTAATCTGTTATCCATACAGCTCTAGCAGCTCTCCTCGCCTTTATGAGCCTAGGCTACGATAGGCTATGACTCTCACGCTCAGTTCCCTTGAATGTTGCTTGGCCCTTCTTACCTTACTGGATGCTCTCATCTTCCCGGCCCTTTGGCCAAGTCCAAACTGCTACTTTACAAGTATAAAGACCATCCCTAAGTGCTGTTCCTGAAGTGTAATGACCTATGCTTTCAGCCCCAAGTCACTTAGGAGATGGTCCACCACAGAAGCTATCAGCAATGAAGAATTCACAACAGGCAGCCATGCAGTTAAGCTCCAAGGCAAGAACATTGTCTAGCATGGACAGCCGCTGGAGTCAGTCTGATTGCAAAAAAGAACAGTTCTCTTTGGGGAGATTTGGTCATATTTCACCACACTCAGGGTATGCTTGCAGTCAAGGCCCTCTCCCAGTACACCTGAACTACTACCCTTTCTTTTCTACAAAAGAAAGCAATATTTTATTTCTGAAATAGCATAACAGATGCCTTAACACTTTATAGCAGTGGTTCCCAAACTGTGGGTTGCAAGCCAATTTCAGGTGGGTCGCAAAATATCTAGAGCAGCCATATTGAAAATATGGGAAGATGGGATGCTGGGAAGGGTGTGTGGTTGTTTTGCTTGTGTCAAGGCTGTAAAATGGCCTTTTATTCTTTCTGATTAATTTTCTATTGGAAAATGGCCGAGAAATAACCCAACTTATTGCTCATTCTCAGGAAAGCAGCAGGCTCTGGAGGAACAATGATGGCACTTCCAGCCCTGACATCACCTCCGGTGGATCCCGGACAGATTGTCAATAAAAAGGGGGTCCTGGTGCTAAAACGTTTGTGAACCACTGCTTAGCAAAGTCATGCTCAGATAAGTCCTTCCCCCCCTTTCTTTTCCTCAGTAGAGCCAAGGGTGGGGTGGCAATAGAAAGGAATTTCTGACTGAGCCTGGTCTGTCCGTCTCTAGGCAACCTTTCAATCAGAGCCTGGCCAGGTCTCAGATGTGTCAAGGCTTGTAGGACACAAGCTGGCCTGGAGAAAAAAAAAACCAGCTGTGAGGCAGCCCCTTTATCCAAAGTCCGAAGGAAGCAAGAGCACCAGATTGGGAAAGCAGAAGCTTCTTTCCTCCGGCAGCCTCTCCATCTTAGACACCAGTATGGTCATCATCACCTCACAGAATTAACAGCGGAATCCCATGCATGTCTCAGAAGTAAGCCCTATGATTTCAATGGCACATTCCCAGGTGACCCTGAAATTGCCTGTGCATCGCCATCACTGCCCAAAGTGGTTCCAATGGCGAGTGGGAGGGGCTGCTTACACAGCATGTTGCATCATTGGGGCACCTGCCCTACTTACTGAGCTTACTTACCCTCTGGCTATGCTACTGTAAGAGAGGCAAGGCCAAATCCTATCCAATTTTCCAGTGCTGATGCAGAGATGCCAAAAGGGTGTACAGCATCCTACAACTGCCATGGAGGCCTCCTCAAAGTAAGGGAATTTGTTCTTTGCATTGCGGCTGCAGTGGTGCTGGAAAGTTGGATAAGACTGGGCCCTCACTCTGTTCTAAGATCAAAAAGTTCCCAATGTTGCACACATGCACCCGAACGCACATGTATTTCAGTTTGCATGTTCATTTATGTTAGTGGTTTTTCTAGTCATCTTATACATTCTTTGGAAACTTTAATTGATTCCATTTTCTGTTTAATGTTCTGCTTTTATACTTGTTGTTACATCTAGGACAATAAATTTGAATAAGAGCGCAATCCTAAACTGGAGTTAGGCCGGCATAAGCTAAGCGAGCAAAGTTTGGCCAGCACAAGGGCCACCATAAAGCATTTTTGGACGACTCTTGGAGTCAGGGGGGATGGCTCGCTTTTGTGTCCTGTCCTCTCTGACACCGAGAGTGGTCCAAATGTACTTTACGGTGTCCCTTGTGCTGGCCGAACTTTGCTGGTTTAGCTTATAGTCAAAAGGCACAGACAGTGGTTTAATGTTAAATACTCATTGATTGATGAGCTTTGGCATGCAAGTTGTGCTCAATGAGGTGGTGGTTCCTGCCCCCCTAATTCACACAACTCATATTATTTTCAAAATTCCAAATATCATAAATATGACACATAGAAAAATGAATAGGGGGGCAAACTCATGTTTTTGATATCAATGAAACTCATAGACATGTTATCTTCTCCCCAGCCTCCAATATAGTGGTCCCCATTTTCCCTAGGTCTGATGGAGATAATTTCAAGTCCTATTCCTAAGAGGAGCTTCCTTTTAGTATCAGAATACTGCATACCACTCTACTTCATCCTACTACTATCATCATCCAACCATTGCACAGATCACAAGAGAAGATCTAGGTTGGATAATTGGGAGGATCAAAACTCAGCAGTTATCTATCTGAAATACACACAGAAGATTAACATGAAGCCAGAAAGCAAGGGGGAAGCTCTTGATCCACATTGTTTTGGGTTTTGATGAAGACATTCTCCCAAGAGCAAAGTGAGAGTGAAACAAAAGCAAAACGCAAGCAGAAGTCATGAGCTCTGGAAGGAAAGTATTTTCAGGGGCTAATGGACCTTATGGCTAATGCAATGTTTCTCAGGCTTTTTAGACCAGGACCCACTTTTCAGAATGGCACTCATATTGGAACCCGCCAGAAGTGGTCATTTACCTGAAAGTGATGTCATAGCTGGAAGTGACATCATCAAGTAGGAAGCACCATCATTGTGACATAAGAACATAAGAACATAAGAAGAGCCATGCTGGATCAGGCCAAGGGCCCATCTAGTCCAGCTTCCTGAATCTCACAGCGGCCCACCCCAGGTGCCCCAGGGAGGCAGGAGACAACAAGATGCTTGCATCCTGTTGCCACTCCCTTACACCCGGTACCTGTAGCCCACCACCTTTGTAAGGAGGTTGCACAATCCATCATTGCCTATAGCCCACAATGGATCTTTCCTCCAGAAATCGGTCTAATCCTCTCTTAAAGACATCAAGACCAGATGCCATCACCACCTCCTGTGGCAAGGAGTTCCACAGATTAACTACCCGCTGGGTAAAAAAGTACTTCCTTTTATCTGTTTTAACTCTCCCAACCCTCAGTTTTAGCGGATGCCCCCCTGGTTCTGGTGTTGTGAGAGAGGGAAAAGAACATCCCTCTATCAACTCTATCCCTTCCATGCATAATTTTGTATGTCTCAATCATGTCCCCCCTCAGGCGCCTTTTTTCTAGACTGAAGAGCCCCAAACGCTGCAGTCTTTCTTCATAAGGGAGGTGCCCCAGCCCCGTAATCATTTTTGTCGCTCTCTTCTGCACCTTTTCCAACTCCACTATGTCCTTTTTGAGATGCGGCGACCAGAACTGGACACAATATTCCAGGTGCGGCCTTACCATTGCTTTGTACAATGGCATGATAATATTGGCTGTTTTATTCTCAACCCCTTTTTTAATTACCTTACATAATAAAATGACACTCATGAAACGCAAACTACCATTCATGGACTGCAGCAATTGCACAACCATGAAACATCTCTGCCAGAAAGCAAGATTAGGTCAAAATATTATGTAAAAGCATTGAACTAAAAACAAAAAATTTAAAACTCTCACTTGAAAATTCAAACTCTTAACATTCACAAAAGAAATATAGCAAGAGTAGGGTCTTCAGCTTCCAAGATGGCTGCTCCCAGCCTTCTGGGACCCACCTGACATCAGGTTGTGACCCATCAAGTAGGTCCAGACCCACAGTTTGAGAAACACTGGGCTAATGTATGATTAAAGGCACCAGCTAGATTTGTTTCTATTATTGTTCTTACTGTAAACAGCATTCAGTTTTCCATTCTGGAACAGTTCTTCCCCAGGGAAGCAAAGAAAAGCTGGTGGAAGTTGTTAAGAGGATGAGACCATACACTTTTGCAGAGTGAACAAGCTACGCCTTCCCCAAACTGAATTCAGGAGCAATGATCAAAGCCAGATGTCCATAGTTTTGCAGTAAGCTTGGATTGGAACAGTATTTTTCCTTGATGTATAGTCCAGACTTATAATTTATTGCAAAGGTAACATAGGGCTTGAAAGCTTTTCGTTAGCTTTCCACCACTCATTTAAAAACAAATAAGTAAAAAATTTGCTTTTTCTGTGGCTGGCAGTGGTGCTTCTGTGACTTAGACAGCAATGCAGTAGATTTGTCATCAACTTTGACATGAAAAGCCCCGTTTTTCCAGAATTTCTCCATTATGCCACCTTTAAAAGAAACAGGGGCCCCAGCCTGAACCAGGATTTGGCAACATTACACTTGTTTCACGTTCCTGATCCTATTCAGTTTTATTACTCCTATACATTCCAAGCCCTAGTACTTGCATAGAGATGTCAAACCAACTACACTAAGTATTCAGGAATAATGAGAAAATGGACCTCTGAAATGCCGTAATATTGACATAACAGGAAGAAGGTGAGGGACAAGAGAAATCAGATGCAGTATGCAACACAGAGCAGATCGTTGCAGAAATCTAAAGGTTTTTTTCCACTTCTGCCAGATTTCTCACATCGACCAGCAATACCCTAAAACTGCAGGAAAACCTCCACATGGTGCTAACACACTGATAAATCCAGCCGGAGGGGGGGCTGTGCAAAAGTGGTCCACATCACTGGCGTAGCTAACAGAAGTGTAGCCCGGTGCAGAGGGCAAAATGATGCCCCGATAGTGACATCACAGCAGGAAGTATGTCTTTTGCCATAACGTTTGACAGCATGAGGATATTACACTCCAATGTGTTTCATTGCATTTTGCATTAAATTCTGAATCGAATGGCATAAAACGTGATGACATTATTTGTACTAGCAAAGTTTTCATAATGTTGGCCGCTAGTGTCAAGCTCAGCTTGTTGCCCCCCCCCAGCTTGTTGCACAGTGCAATTCCACCCCCTTGCACTTCTTTAGCTATGCCCCTAGTCCACAAGAGTAGATGGTTAGTCTAGACATTAAACCAGAGATGGGGAAATAGCTTCACTTCAAAAGCATGAAAAAATAGTATGTGAAAAGCCATTTGGGTGGGGAAGGAGAGAGAGAGAGAGAGAGTGTGAAAAAGTTAGGCTCAAAAGTTAGACTTGCCTATGGAAAGCGTAGGGTCTGTCTCCTAGTGTTGACAACTTCCGACAAGGGAACAAATAATCAATTTTTCGTTATGAATGGGCAAAAGTGCCACAAGCACAGCTTTTCCCATCATAGAACTCCACAGTGGAGACATTTGCACCTACTGAATGCACACAGAGGTATTGAAAGCAGAGAGCCTCCCTCTCCAAACACCTCTCATTGTCCCCTTCCTTGCCTTCCTGTGGACCTGCAGCTGGGATCTGTTTGGCACATGGGCTGCATTAGCAGATGCAGTTTAATCTTGCCAAACTTATCTATGCAGCGATGGGAACTATAGGAAAGATTTCCGGTGTTTAATCCAAAAGCCGTCGTCCTGAATCCATTCCAGCACGATTAGTCTTTATTAGCATTCAGGCACAGAAAGATCTTCAGTGCTGCAGCCAGCTCATCCAGCTGGAACCACCGTCAATAATTGCTGGAAGAGAGAGGCAATGCATTGCCAAGCAGCCTTTTCCCATGCAGGTGTAGTACGTCCTACCTGTCTGTCTCCGAGATCCAGCAAGCACACCCAGAAACAGGGTGGCCCAGAGCCAGGTTCCAAACTGCAGCAGAAGCATCTGGGCCATACCCAGAAGACAGCCCTCACCCTTAAGGCACACACTGGATGAAGCTGATGTTGTCTGCTGTCACTTCTTTCCCTTCTCCTTTCAATCCCAGAAGCCAGTGCTGGAGGAATTCCTTCTCTCCAGCTCCCGCCTTGCAGCTGAATTCCTAAAGGGTCCTTTCGATCATAATGTGCAAATGTTGATGGCTCAGATTCTCAAAGTGCTCTGCCAGCAGGAGCCCCGTTTCTTTCCATTTGGAGCACCAGGCTGTTCCTGATTTTCATTTTGGCAAACCATTTTCAGACTAATTGGTCCAAAAGGCCACAAACTCTATCCATCTTAAAGGAGGACCTGCTCTTAAGAGCCAAGAACATGTATTGAAAGTCTGCAACGTGCAAAGGCACAAACTAGTCCTCCTTAAAAGGTCAATTGAAGCCACCTGAAGACAACAAGAATAGGATACAGATTGCTTTGCTTCCATCATTCTTTTTTTGCCTAACGTTTGTTTTGGAGCATGAAAATATATAACAATCCTTAAATGCCACAAGAGGGTGGAACTACAGTATGCAGGCTCTGCAGCATCCAAAATATATTAAATATCAGAGAAAATAAACATCATTTCTTCAGCTGTGCAGCATGAAAAAGAATGAAAAAGATGCTTGTTGAATGTCTCACTTTGTGTTCTTGCTCATCAAGCAGTGGTTCTCAAATTTTTTAGCACCACGAAGGGCCGTATTATCCATTAGGCTGAAGCCTAGAGGCTTCACAGGGACTAGGGCCCGTCAAGTTGGCATGTCTGGGTGTCAGCCTAATGTATGGGTCTCCAGATTTGGCCTCTAGGGACTCCCATCCAGCCCGCCAACGCTTCAACCGGCTACAGCAAGCTTTGCCTTGCAAAAGCAAGGCTTTCAGAGCTCTCCCACATGGGGCAAGCCCAGTGGTGGTATCTAAAGCGGGAGGAACCGGTATTCTGGGCAGGACTTACGTGTGATTGGCTGCCCGTCCGTTTGGTTCTGCCGCCTGCCCGCCCATTGCGCAGGCTGCCCTGGCCTCGGAGGGGGCGCCTGCTCGCCGGGGGGAGGGGTGGGGGGCACGCTGAGTGCCTGGGCGAGCAGCGGTGTGGCACGCCGCAGGGCAGGCAGTGGAATGGAACGGACGGGCTGCCAATCAACCGTACATCCCGCCCAGCATTCCGGTTCCTCCCGCTTTAGATACCACCACTGGGCAAGCCCCATCTCCAGGGAATGAGCTGGGCTGCACATGGAGGCTGAATTGCTAGGAAGCTTCCATGCAAGCCTGGGTCTGTTTGTGAGTTTTTTCCCCTTTGGGGAACAATTTAGAAGGGCTTGGCTTTTCCAGGTTTTGCCCCTCGGATTTCTGCTTGCATTTCTGCTGTTTGAGAAGTGGGGGTGGGGAGCTTCCATGCAAGCCTGGGTCTGTTTGTGAGAAGCCTGCCTGTGGCTGGATTGCCTAAGGTTAGGGGTCTTATTTGTAAGCTTCAGAGGCCTTATTTGTAAGGGGATGGAGAGGAGAACCTTGCTCCCCTGCCTCTCAACCAGAGGCTTTCATTCAGTGTGGAAGGAACTTTCCTAAAGAGTTTTGAAGGGGGCCCAAAATATCTGAAAGCCTAGGGGCCCAGCCATGGGTTAATACGTCCCTGGCACTAGGACCCACTTTTTAGAATGGCACTCATGATGGGGCCACCGGAAGTGATATAATCAAGCAGGAAGTGCCATCACTGTGACATAATCAAATGACAGGCAATCTGAACAATGATCTGTCAAATCAATACAAGAACTTCACCCTTTCCATCAGCTGGCAGCCCCTAGGCTGACATTGAATATATGCTCTGGAAACCTAGTATCATCAGCAACCATTTCCTCACAGAAATTTTCCACTTTAGCAACGGAAGGAGGAGGAGGAGGAGGAGGAGGATTATGGGAGATTCAAGCTTCAAAGACCTGAGTGAAAAAGGTGCATGTTGAGTCCAATTCCTGTCTCTGAGCAACAGGCTAACTCACATCAACATCCGGTTTAATTCCCTCACTGTAGAATGTCTTGCTTTGTGCTCTTACTCCTAAAGCAGTGGTTCTCAAACTTCTTACCACCAGGACCCACTTTTTAGAATGGCACTCATGTCGGGACCCACTGGAAGTGATGTCATTAACCTGGAAGTGACATCATCAAGCAGAAAGTACCATCCTTGTGACGTAAGACTCCTGGAATGCAAACTGCTATTCTTGGACTGCAGCAACTGCAGCAAACTGCCATACTTGGACTTGAACAAACCAGGCAACATCCTTGACAGAAAGCAAGACTGGGACAAAATATTATTTAAAAGCACTGAACTAAAAACAATTCTTAAAAAACCTAATTTGAACGTTCAAACTGTTAACACTCATAAGAGTAAGGTCTGCAGCTTCCAAGATGGTGGCTCCCAGTTTTCTGTGACCCACCTGACATCAGGTTGCAACCCACCAAGTGGGTCCTGACCCACAGTTTGAAAAGCACTGTTCTAAAACTTGGAGTAAGGTTGTCTGATTTGATATGGGTGTGGCTTCCGTACGTGTTAAATCATTGCATGGAATGGCGAATTGATGCTTGACTTTTCCCACTGTTATAGAATACTGGAGTTGCTGCCAAGGCCAACAATTCACTCTGTACCACCACTGAAAGCAGAAGACTGCAGCCAAATATTGCAGTTCCAAAACTCGCATCCTTTTCAATACATCTATTTCCACAAGCTGGACTAGCAGCAGATGGTGATGCTCAGTGGAAATTATGGTCAGCTGAGCTCAGTGAGCTTGCCCCTCTGAAAAGATTGCAGCAGTTCCCAAACTTACCACGGTCACAGAGCGCTCTTGCAGCAGCAGCATTGCCCAGCTGTTCTGGGTGCTGCCATCTTGAATCAAGCAATGTGTCGCCCAATGTCATGCAATTCAAGATGGCAGCACCCAGGAGAGCGGGTAAGAGGAAGCCACTGGGAACATATTGTGGCACTCTTGTGAGTTCACTGTGGCACCCTTGGGCACCTAACCTGGAGTTAGGCCGGCACAGTTAGGCCAGCACTGTTTGGCCAGCACACCGTAAAGCACGTTTGGACCACTCTCAGAGCCAGGGAGGATGGCACACATCTGTGTGCTGGCCCCTCTGATTCTGAGAGTGGTCCAAACATACTTTACGCCGGTGTCCCTTGTGCTGGCCAAACAGTGCCGGCCTAACTGTGCCGGCCTAACTCCAGGTTAGGATTGCACCCTAAGTCCAAGGGGTAGGATGATACAACTAGGTGGGTTCCAGTCCTCCCATCAGGTGACTTGATGACATCATCAAAGCAAAGTTATATGCTTCCTGGCCCACAGGAAGTGTTCGTTGTTCTCTGTCATTCACCTGAATGACTCATTCATTCAGTGCTCAAGCACCCACATGCTCAGCCCCAAGTGCGAGGACCAAGATTTGCTGAGCAATGTAAGTAGCTTAAGCCAGGGACCACTTAGCTAGATTACAAATCAGAGATTATTGTTGCTTTATCTGCTTTTTTCCCCGTAACTCCCTTGCAGGTTTGAAAGGGGGGATTCCTGTAGGCTGAGATTTGAATAGCATTCCTGTACCATCTGCTGGGTGTTAACGGTTACTGCAGCCATTTGATGAAAACCTTAAGGCATTCAAACTGTGGGTCAGGACCCACTTGGTGGGTTGCAACCTGATGTCAGGTGGGTTGCGGAAAGCTGGGAGCAGCCATCTTGGAAACTGCAGACCTTACTCTTGTTATATTCCTTTTGTGAGTGTTAACAGTTTGAATTTTCTAGTGAAGGTTTTGCTTTTACAGCACATTTTGTCCTCATCTTGCTTTTTGTCAAGGATGTTTCTTGGTTGTACAATTGCTGTAGTTCAAGAGTGACCATTTGCATTTCAGGAGTGTCATTTTATTATGTTACAATGATAGCTTTTTGATGTCTCTTCCTGCCATGACATCACTTCCAGGGTAATGAGGTTACTTCTGGTGGGTCCCAACACGAATGCCATTCTAAAAAGTGGGTCCCAGTCTAAAAAGTTTGAATACCACTGCCTTCGGGCACACACTGGATGAAACTGATGTTATCTGCTGTTGCTTCTTTCCCTTCTCCTTTGCACTACTGACCATTCTTTCCATTTTTCTTTCAGACTTTAATTAGCTATATTTGGAACCTTGGACTGCCTGGTCCACGTTCACAGGTAGTTCAGGGGATTGTCTTGTCTCTTTGCCCTACAGCTGCTACAGTGTGATTTATTTTTAAGAACCCCTAGGGTCCAGTGGTCATCTGGGAGGAGTGTTTCCCCAGACATCTTCTCTCCCTGATCTCTGAAGCCAGGAACGGTGGCAGCAGATACAAACTACCAAGATGTGTTTTTTTTTCCTGATCAGTTGCTAGTCCAACCCAGAGAAATGAGAGTGCAGGAAGGGAATGAGTGTGTGCTAACCACTAGGCCAGATGGTCTTCTCCGAGGGGTCCTGTTTCCCAAAAGCTTTTTTAGGCCTACATATTCCATAATATTTCCCACTAGCAATGTATGGCTGTGAGAGCTGGACCATACATAAGAAAGGCAGAGCACCGAAGAATAGGTGCTTTCAAATTATGGTTTGGAGAAAACTCTTGAGAGTCCCCTGGACTGCAAGGAGATCCAATCGGTCAATCCTCCAGGAAGTCAAGCCTGATTGCTCCCTGGAAGGACAAATCCTGAAGCTGAAGCTCAAGTACTTTTGGCCACCTCATGAGAAGAGAGGACTCTTTAGAAAAGACCCTCATGCTGGGAAAGATTGAAGGCAAAAGGAGAAGGGGGCGGCAGAGGATGAGATGGTTAGTGTCACCGAAGCGATGAACATGAAATTGGGCGAACTCTGGAAGCTAGTGGAGGACAGGGAGGCCTGGCGTGCTGTGGTCCATGGGGTCGCGAAGAGTCGGACACGACTTAGCGACTGAACAAAATTTCATAATAAAGACATAGGTGACTCAAAAAACTGATCCACCCAACTTGCACTTCTCCACATTTAAGCAGCAGTCTTCTTTATAGCCCTGTTCCTCACCTGAATAATAAAGTCACATGCTTATAATTGCATTGGTTGCAGCATACAGTAAAAAGCACATGAGTTGAGGATGGGAGACTCTCATTCACTCATCATCGTGGCTGAAAGTATTCCCACTAACACAGAGAGACACTGTTGCAATGGTTACTGCATAGCCACAATCATATTCTTTTTTCCAAGATGCACACACAAAGCCAAATTTTCAAATGTTTTGATAAGCTGCACAGATGTGATGTTAGTAATCCTCTTTAGAAACAAACCCCACTATGCAGAGCATACCCTGATACTAGGCTGGAGCTTTTCACCAAGCGAGTGAAGAAGCAAGGCTGGAACACTAAAGGAACACTAGTTCCAGCAGACTACGGGTTACTGCGGATCTGTCTTGTGATCAGTTGGTTGCAAAGCAAGGGCGATCTCCTTCTCATTCCCTCTTTCCTTATGGCTTTTGTCCGCTTCCTGAAAGGAATTCATTGCTCTCCTATGGCTCATTTTCTTTCCCTCATTTCCTTGTTCTCTTTACTGCTCCTTCCCTGAACCCTCAGGCACTTCCAAAAGCAATTGTTTGCAGAGAAAAATCCAACCTCAAGCACCCTTAAAAACTCATCTGTGAGCTGACCGACGTGTGGAAGATGCAGGTAAAAATAAAACCAAAACCATCAAATCTATGTCAAGTTTTTATTTCTTATATATAAATATTTAGAATCAACAGGAAGGCAGTGACACAGGAGCCTCTTCCCCTTCCTGCTGCTATTTTGCATCTCCTTTCTTCTCGCCTGCTTCTATCTTCAAGGTTTCTGGAGCTTGGCGATAAGCAGGGAAAGTCTCCCAGGGGCTGTTCAGATCAAATTTGCGGAACTCCTGAGCCAGCTCCACAGGCTCTGCCACTACCCGTTTCACCTCGTCGTCATACCTCACCTGTAGGAAAGAAAAGACGAGCAGAGAAAGCAAAAGCAGAGAAAGAATCACTGAGGTTAATTACAGAAACAAACCTGGAACTTTTGAATCAATCTTTGTATGACGCTTATTTGCCAGTTGGTTAGTACTGCTTGTAACAAATTTGATCTCTTTGCCAATAAAATACATTTCTCTTGGGAGACTAATTTTGTTGTCACTTAAGGAATGTTTCTCCTTTTGTTTATCCATTCTACAAATTTCCCACTATTTCAATCAATTCTCAAGGGCAAACCTGATATAGATTTAGGATTTTTTTTTTAAAGATGCATCATTAGTTTTTTCAGAACTAGACAAAGGATGGGAGGGCATGTAAAGGATCCAGAAAAGAGGGCAGAAGCAGTTAAGATGGTGCATTTTGGGAGTAGAGTGCAAAAACGGGTTGGTGCAATTTGGGCAAACATTACATTTTATCTCTTAATTGCAGTGATACCTGCTGGATTTGTCTATAAAGTAGTTTCATATCCTATTCAGTGCCAGTTTTGCAACCTGGTGTATGCAGCCGTCGATTGGCTCAGAGGAACAGAATCTCAGTAGCCCACCTGCCTATCCAGGACAGTCATTCTCTCTTTCTCATTAGGGAAGACAGCTACAAGGGCTATCCTGGCTTAGACATGGAAATCTGTAAAACGATGGAGACTCCTTTTCCAGACTAGGAAGTGCACCACAATGTTATGCCAAGCACTCCAAGGGGCCAGGGACATATAGGTAGTGCCTGATTATCCGCTAATTTTTCATCCACGGATCTGGCGGATCTGGTCACCCAATCAGGCACTACTTGAATCCTCTGGACCTGACTGGAGCTGAGCTCTGGTTAAGTCCGGAGGGTTTTCTGAGGCCCACAGAGGCTGCTCGTGACCGTCTGTGGCCTCTGCAGATGTCAGAATGGCCGTCTAAGGCCAAAACAACCGCACTTTCAGTTTTCAATCAGAAATGACATTTTTATGCATTTATAAGGCATTGTGAAGTTCAGAGAAGCCCTCAGGTTTGGAGGGTGAGGGGCGCCCAAATCCACAGTTTTGATTACCCGTGGATTTTTGTATCTGTGGGGGTACCAGGAATGGAACTTCCATGGATATCAAGGCACTACTGCATCTGTACAAGCCCCACCGTGCAATTTCTCATTGCTACAGTGAACAACCCTGTCCCTGCTTCTTATCCACTTCCCAGCTTGCTTGCAGGAAAGTGCTCCATGTCTGGGCAAAGCTAACAAATAGCAAATTGTATCTCAGTTATCAGTGATGGCAAATCTTTTGGGCTCAGCATGTCAAACAAAAAAAATTGGAAAATGCCTAATTCAGAGGTGTCAAACTCATTTCAAACAGTGGGCCAAATTGCATTCATGGCACCTGTTGAGGGCCAGAAGTGACATCATTAAGCAGATGATGACCAGGAATCAGCACTTTGTTCTCACATAGAAACACATTGACTGCAAATGACAGAAGAGAAAACATGCAAATGTTGTTCATAATTTCAAGAAATGAAAGAGCCCAATTATTACACTAGGAGAGCCCAATTATAATGGGGGGGGGCAGATAATTGCTTCCAGGGGCTACATCCAACCCACAAGCCTTATGTTTGACACTGGCCTAACTTGAGCCTGCTGGCATATTCCCCCCTGAAAAAAAGAAACAATACATATTCATATATTTTAAAAAATACAGTCCGATCATGTGTGGTGCTACGTACATCAAATAATTACAAAAATGAAATACAAATAAAATCTCGTGTTTGCTGGGTATTGGTGAACACTGGCGTGTCGCCCAAAACATCGTGGCATGTCACCTTTGAAAACGTGTCATAGGTTCACCATTACTGAGCTAGAAACAACCAATCTTATACCATGTGTAACTGGAGTTTGTCTGTACTGCACATGAACTCAGATGGCTGTTAACCTGGAGGAAAAAAACTGAGTGGGGATAGATTCATTTAGGAGCAAATATCAGCAGGATCTAATCAGCAGACGTTCAAAGTGCGGAACAGGCAGGAGAGATCCTTACTGCTGAATTTTCTACATAGATATTTATCATATTTTTTAAAATGCATACCACCCACATCTCTTTCCCAAGAAATCTCAAGCCACAGCAACAGCAGGTGAAGAACCAGGAAAAAATGAAGCTACAGTGTTGGGAAAAACAAAATTAAATCACCAACGAATTGAGCAAACAAAAGCTAAGTGAGGGCTTCTTACTTGTACCCACGACTCTGTGGGATACAGAGATCATGACTTTATAATTCACATTATAATCCAATAATGTGATAATTCACAGCATTTAAAGGCCACAGGGATGTTTATGCGTGAATTCTTTGGAACAAACAACTATGTCATGACTGCAGAATTTGTGTAGGCAAGCTATGTGAGAACTCTGCAGTGATTAAAAGCTTCTATAAGTATTTCTACCTCCACATATCCAGAGAGGGGGAAGTCCTTCCGGAAGGGGTGACCTTCGAAGCCATAGTCTGTGAGAATTCGCCTCAAATCAGGGTGGTTTGCAAAGAAAACTCCATACATGTCCCATACCTAGTGGAATGGATATCAGAGGGTTAAATATTTTAGCTTGAAACAACCTTCCTGAACGCTCCAGCTGACTTCTGTAAAATGGCTTATGATCCCCAAATGCAACACATCAAGTGCTCACTACTACTTTGTTGGAGAAAGAGCATGTAAACTTTCATGTTATTCAGTAGATATGAATGGGATAAACGTTCCACGGTACAGAGAACAGGCTAAAAAGAGAAAAAAGCCTGAAGGTGAACAGCACCTAGATGAGGCTTTACAAGGTGGTGGGTGGAGTGAGAAAGAGAACCTGCATGTCACCTTATGGTCCTCTAAACTTCCTCCCACCTATCAATCAATAGTATTTATATACCGCTTTTCAACACAAAGTTCACAAAGTGGTTTACAGGCAAATAATCATAACCAAATTAAATGGCTCCCTGTCCCAAAAGGGCTCACAATCTAAAATAATGCAGAACACCACCAGCAACAGCCACTAGAAAAGACACTGCGCAGGGGTGAAGAGGGACAATTACTCTCCCCTTGCTAACTATAAGAGGAACACCACTTGGAAAACTGCCTCTTGCCCAGTTAGCAGGGGTCACCTCCCATCATGCACAAATTTATTTTTCCAGTAATACTCTTGTCTTTCCCCCCTTTTCTGTTAAGGGTATTGGCAGTAAGAGCTATGACTAGTCAATTTTTGAGAGATACAATTTCCTTGGAATACAATTTTCTTGGTGTGGTCTGGGCAATGCCTAAAGGAGAGACCACCTGGAAACCCTATGACCACCACACTGAATTCAATAGAAGAAAACCGGGACATAAATTAAAAGTAAATAAATAAACATGCAAAAGCAGAAGTATTGATGACAAATTGGGGAAAAATCAGTTACACCAACGGCAAGTATAATATATCCAGCTTTCCTGAAAAGTGGAATGGATCTGTATTGTCTACATTAATAAAACTTCAGAAAGCGAGCACCCCCCGCCCCCGGTTCTGCACAACTTGTGGGGAGGCTTGCTAGCTAAAGTCTTTTTAATGTAGATAACACAGGTAGCAGATATCATTAGATAGATATAGATATCCACATTAATAATGTTAACACAGATTGGGTAGACTTTCAAGTTACGACCATCAAATATGCCTTTCTTCAGCTATACTTAACATGCCACCTAGCAGATGCTTGAAAAATACGTTGCTTTTGCAACCCAAGGATGACTGGAAAAGCAAAGCTTTAAGTGAGCATATGGCAGTCGGTAATAAGTCCAAGTTGCCTTCATCATGACTTGAGGCCCAAGCGTTGGAACATTCCTGGTTTTAGTCTTTAGCACACCCCTCTCATTTACCCCAACCTGTGAAGTCCACTTTCCCCCTTTGCCCTAAAGATGTTTCTTCCTTGTACTTATAAGCATGTTGGTATATATTTTGAGATACATTCACATTACATTGCTCCTCAGACACATCCCTGGTAACAAAGAGATTGGCACAATTTAAATCACTGGAATAGAATTAACCACAATAGACTCTTAAAACACCTACAAGTCTTCCCTCATGACCCAGAGAAGAAAGCAAGCTCTGAAAATAAAGAATGCTCACACAAGAGATATGCAGCACTACCATCATCTGTAACGCAGCATGTGCTAGCGATTCTCATCTCAAATGCAACAAGTGCTCTGTCTCCTACTGGAAGAGAAACCACTTGGTCTCCTCTTCCAAATGACAACATCCCAAGGACTCACCTCTCTTTCATACCAATTTGCTGCTTGGTGCACTGGGACAGCCGAATCAAGGGGTGTCAATTCATCCGTGTATGTTTTAACACGAATCCGACTGTTGAAGCGTAGCGACAGAAGATTGTAAACGATCTGAGGAAGAAAGATAAAAAGCAGTGAAATTGTAAACACAATATTCAAGACGATCATGGCATAGTCTCTTAAAAAAATTAAATTTAATAATGAAACAATGATTTTACTTCTGGATCACTGAGAAAAAACCGCTCACAATCCACTTTTGCAATTAGTTGGACTCCCTAGTGATTAGGGAGCTAGATAAAATTTCCCCCTTAGAAGACTTTGCACCAAAGCCACTTTAAAATTCTCTCTGTCACATCTCAAAGAGCAGCTCCTACCTCAAAGCGGTTCTGTCGAGTGAGAACATCAACTGCTGTCAGATCAGCTAATGATTTGAACTGGGCATTTGTGTGATCTTTCAGAAAGGTCAGGACTGGAATGATCCCATCTGGATGAATTAAGATTTCCAGCTCATTGAAACATGATACCTAGCAGGGAAGAGAAAGGGTCATACTTTGAATGAATTGACTGCATCAAGACTTGCAGTCTTTCTAAGCATACCGATTTCAAAACTGTCCCCACTGAAATCTCTAGAAGCTCTTCCAAATAAGCATGTTCAAGTCTGTAAAATGTTAAAACAGTAAGCTGCAGTCTGCATAATGGCAAAACAAGGAGCTTTAGAAATGACATTATCAGATTCTTCAAACATACAGCATCCCCAGAAGTTAATTGGTGCTCCCCACGACAGCTAAGGCAGAATGATGCAACTAGTAGAACCTACCTGAATTTGTTGAACATACTTGGGCAGAATCTCAGCCACATATTCTCCAAAAGCACACAGCTGTTTCTGGGTCACGTCATCCTTTGGCCTAACCGTGGCTGAAAAGAAAGTTCCCAGTGCTATGATATGGTAAACGATGGAAGAAACAGCAACAGCTCAAAGCAATTCTGACTCCCTATGGACTTGAGACCTGTTCTACAACAGGGATCATTTACTAAAGATTAGTATTTCTGGAAGAGCAATATCAGAATAAGGCACAAACTTCAATAGAACATGAACCGAATAACGGTCAATGAAAATGCCACAATGTATTCAGGGAGTTGCCATGGCCAACTCATCCATGATGCAGATGATTATGTGTGCATCAAAGGCAGCAGCAGATTTGGCAAGCCCTTCACCATGACTCTGCTATCAAAGCCTTCCAGCTTGCTGCAGAGAGAGCCACATCAATCTACTTCCCTATTCCCTCACATTCACTCCTTTCAACAAATAAGAAAGTGCGCTGATTTGTTTAAAGCAGTGGTCTCCAAACTGGAGATTGCTGGAGCCCTGAAAAGCTTTGCTAGCACAACAGGCTCTTACTGTGCTGTCGGGGATGCTTGCAAAGACCCCAACTTCAGTCCCCAGAGGTCTTTGCAGCCAGCCGGGGTCTGCCATCCCAGCACGTCTTGTGCTGGGAGTTCCATGCAGAAGCAGTTGGCAAGCAAGGGCCCCTGGAGGCTGTAGTCGGGGTCTTCGCAAGTATCCTCAGTGGAACAGTAAGAGCCATTCATGCAGGGGACGGATCAGGCAGACACTGGATCCAGCCCGCACGCTGCAGTTTGGTGATGGCTGATTTAAGGAGACTGCACAAGAGGGTAGGGAAGCGAATCATTGCTGCCTGTGTTAAAAAAAATATATGGAAGGCAACAATCTGCTTCCCTATTCACTTACCTTGCTCCTTCCTCAGGTGGTCCTTTAAATAAAACAAAACCTGCAAGACCTACTGGGAGCACTTCCTGTTTTATTGGGTCAGACTTACGTCGAGTTTCAGCAGTAGAGCTTCCTTCAAACCGTGCTTGCAACAGCATTGCAGGACGCCCAGCAACTACAAAGAGTGGGGAAAAAATTGCCCGGGTTGTACAGCTAAATCAGCTACTGAGAAGAATTCTCAAGCTCTCTACAAAGAATCAATTTAAACAATGCTACAAATAATGTAAAATAATCAAAAACATTCCTTCAACAACATGCATTGCTCTTAATGCAAAACTAGAACAGACGACAGTTTAGAACAGACAAAAGAAAGTATTTTTTTAACCTGGCGTATAATTAGTCTGTGGCACTCCTTGCCACAAGATGTGGTGATGGCACCTGGCCTAGATGCCTTTAAAGAGGAATTGGACAGATTTATGGTGGAAACGTCCATCACAAGTTACATGCCATGATGGGTATATGCAACCTCCTAGTTTTTGAAGTAGGCTACCTCAAAATGCCAAGTGCAAGGAAGTGGCAGAGAATGCACATATCTTGTTATCTTATGTGCTCCCTGAGGCATTTGGTGGGATACTGTGGGATACAGAAAGCTGGAGCAGAAGGAACTTTGGCTTGATCCAGCAGGGTTCTTCTTATGATGATTTATAACTGGACTAACTCCAGACTGAATAATATGGCAAGGTGCTGTATGTACAATGATTGCAATCCTACAGCACATGCAGTCTCCCTCTAAATACTATCTGCTCAGGGTCTTCCGGTCTAGGCAGAAGCTTGTTAGAAAGAAGCCTAGTGGGTATTATCAGTCCACCACTCTGAAGCAGAACATCATGGCTACAATCCTGCTCACAGTAAAGCTGCTTAAATTTATGATTATGATTATGATTATTTTGCCTGTAAACCAATTTGTGAACTTTTGGTTGAAAAGGGATACATACATACTGTTGGTTGGTAATGCCATCAACCTCTCTTAAAATCTTCTGTTTTGGCAGGAACACTCTGAGTATTTAAAAGTCTGAAGGTTCCCTTTACTTTGAAATATCCATCATAACTCAAAGCTGTGTCTTACTTTACAAACTCCTCTACAAAGGCACATTTATGTAAGACTTATATATGAACTCCTTTACAAATGCGCGTTTATATAAGAAATGTCTTAATACTCATGTTTAGACTCATGTTAATACTCATGTTAATATGCAATTACTGCACACACGATTTTCAGAATACCATCCACGTGGATATTCTTTTCATTCACAGAATTTTGAAATACATTGAAAGCTGTTTGTAGAAAAAAAAAATCCTAAAGACTACATGTTAAACTCACACATAACAAAATATCCATGGTGTATACCAGGAGTCTTCAAATTCAGCATGAGGGCCACATCACATATTTTATGCATTTTTGCAGGCCAAAAAAAATCAGTTTTATGAATGAATGAATGAATGAATGAATGAATGAATGAATAAGTTTTACTTGGATCTTTTTTGCAATCAGTATGATATGATTCAGAACAAAAGAGAAATATGACAATTACAAAGAAATAATTCCGGGTTTAAACTGAGAAATGACATAAATGAGTACAAATGTCAAAACAAGTTGCTGCGGGCCAGATAAAATCTGGTGGCCCCAGGAACATAGTTTGGAGATCCCTGGATTTTGGATCCCTGGATTTTAAAGAGAGGACTCTTTAGAAAAGACCCCCATGCTGGGAAAGATTGAGGGCAAAAGGAGAAGGGGGCGGCAGAGGATGAGATGGTTAGATAGAGTCACCGAAGCAATGAACATGAAATTGGGCGAACTCCGGAAGCTAGTGGAGGACAGGGGAGGCCTGGCGTGCTGTGGTCCATGGGGTCGCGAACAGTCGGGCACGACTTAGCGACTGAACAACAACAGGTAGCCGAAAACGAAAGCTAAAGAATGACAAGGCAGTGAGGAGGCGCTCGCAAGAGAACAGAGGCTAGACCCACGACAAGGCAGTGCTCCTTGAAAGGGAGACCCATGCTACAAACTTACAGTTATTTTCTACCACTTCAACACTCATGGTTTTTCCCTACAGGATCCTGGAAGTTGTAGTTTTATGACGGTGTCGCGAATCCTATGAGACGTCCATGAGCTCCTCCACAGTACTACAATTCCCAGGATTCCCAAGGAAAAAATGAGATAGGTCCTCTGCAGAGGACAGGCAGAATCCTCCACCAGTTCTGGCAACAGGCGTCAGCCCACCTAGATCTGAAAAAACCTCTCTCGCCATTCTCCCAGAAAGAAAACAGGGCCGCGGGCTCACCTCTCAGGCTAGCTCGAGCCAGTCCCAGCGCCGCCGTCAACATCTTGCACTCTCAGAGCTCCAGGGGCGGAGCTGCAGCGCTCGCAAGGGCAACCACCGGACTGGTCAGGCGCATGCGCGCCATTGAGCCGCCTCCTATTGGCCCAAGGCAGCGGAATCCACGCCATGGCCACTCTGCCCTCGTCCGCCTCGGAGAGCCAATCCGCGCGCGCGCCTGCGGAAACCGTCCGGAAATGAGGAGCGCGCGCAGAACTGGTGATCGAGCGGGGCAGCTTCCGGGACTTCACCGACCAGGGTCGGAAAGTGCAACTCCTTCTGGCGCCCGCCTGAGTGGTTCCTGGCCTGAAAGTCTGAGCCGACGGCATGAAGGGAGGAGCCGCAAGTAAGAGCTGCCGCCGCCGCCCTCCGAGGCCTGGACGCTTCTCCTTCCTGGGCTCTTTCCTGCCCGTTGCGGGGGCGGGAAGGTCCGTTATCCGCCACCCGCCCTTGGCAGGCGGCGGGAACGAGCGGCTGCACCTGCCACCTTCAGAACGGGCGCCTCAGGGCCTGCGCCAGGTGGCGGCAAGGACAGCGCCAAGCTGCGCAGCTGTGCGCCTCTGTTTGGGAGTAAACCCCGTTGAGATCTCCGAATAAACCCACGTAGGATTGTGCTGCACGTTCCGTTCCAGTGGACCGAAACACGATGCGCGTTTTCTTTGCATCGGTGGCCAGTCGTCGTGAGTTTAAGCGCCGCCGTTTACCTGGGCGGCATCAGCCGTCCACTGGGAGACGCGTACGTGTAGGCATAATCCGTGGTCACTATTACATCCTGACCGTTGACGTTATGAAAAGTAATAGACATTAAACCCTCCCCCCCCCAAAAAAAAACACCCTCAGGCAGTCATTTTGCCTCTTTTTGAGCAGCCCTCAATCTCCTTATCCCTTCCTGCTTCTCATAAGAAGAGCCCTGCTGGATCACGCCAAAGGCCCATCTAGTCCAGCTTTCTGTATCTCACAGTTAAGTGGCCCACCCGGTGCCTCGGGGACCACAGACACTTCCACTTTTTGGGAGCCATTTCAAGCCATACAGGAGACAAATGCACATTTTTAAAGATGTTGTGTATCTATGTGGCAGGCTCCCCCAGCCAATCACAACCTCTATTTCATATATCCACATTTTTATGCATGTTCCTGAATGCGGGTTTGTCTCAGACGATAAGGTTGTGGTGCATATGTCTCACACAATAAAAACAGAACACAAACCAATGCTTAAAACTTTGATGCTCAAATAACTAATGAAGTCAGTGGACTTAAGGCTGCAATTATATACAGTACACAATTTCCTGGGAGTGTTGCATTGAGCACAATGCAAATTACTTCTAAATACATATGCCTAGGATTGTACTGTAAGAGTAAACTGTTCAATAGATTGTGATTGTTATGTTTGAAGCCACTCTTGGAGATGCTCTCTTTCTATACTGAGTACCTTGATGGTACAGCACTTTTGAGATATATGCTGGAAATCCAACAACAAAGCTGCGTCGGGTACCCATTTAGGAGAAAAGCAGGGTATAAGATGAACGAATAAATAAAAACATACATGGATGCTTTCTGGCATTCTTAGGCCCCAAATACAAAGGACTTCAGTTCAGAATATTTTCAAGCTACCTGACTTCCTTTATCTCATATTGGGATATATTTCTAATACAGTGTTATTCAAACTATGGGTCAGGACCCACTTTGTGGGTCGCAACCTGATGTCAGATGGGTCACAGAAAGCTGAGAGCAGCCATCTTGGAAACTGCAGACCTTACTCCTGCTATATTCCTTTTGTGAGTGTTAACAGTTTGAATTTTTAAGTGAGGGTTGTTTTTAAATTTTATTTTTAGTTCAGTGCTTTTACATAATATGTTGTGTAAGATGTTTCATGGTTATGCATTTGCTTAAATCCAAGAATTTAAGTTTGCATTCTATGAGTGATTATGTCACACTTTCTGCTTGATCATGGCACTTCCAGCTATGACATCACTTCTGGTGGGTCCCCACACAAGTGTCATTCTAAAAAGTGGGTCCCGGTCTAAAAAGTTTGAGAACCACTGTTCTAGTACTTACACTTGCAATCAGTGACTACCAGTTTGATCCTATAAACATGGTGCAATATGTCACATACTGTATAAGGTATTGACTTGGATGGTGGTGTATTCAGTAACTCTTGTCAGGAAGTGTGTTTTAGACACAGTTATTTGTTTCTAGCTGGTAAGATACAAGTGTTTTCCAAATGTGTAGTATGTACCCTTTCCCAAGTTGAACTGTATAAGCCTAAAGTGTTTCTTTTAGCTGAAATATAATACAGCACAAATATGTATCCCATGTCTGTTGTGTTTCAGATTACTGGAGGTCAGATCTAGGCAACAACATGGACTCACTGGAGGAGACTGGAGGTTCCTCGACAGAGGAAACTGGAAATTCCTCAACAGAGAACTACTTTGTGAATTACACTTTCACTGACCGTTCTCACTCAGGCCGTGTAGCCCAAGGAATTATGAAATTGTGCCTGGAGGATGAGCTCTTTGCTGATGTCACCATCTCTGTAGAAGGCAAAGAATTCCAACTGCACCGCCTAGTCCTCTCTGCACAGAGCTGCTTCTTTCGTTCTATGTTCACTTCTAACCTAAAAGAGGCACATAATCGGGTGATAGAGTTACAAGATGTTAGTGAGAGCGTCTTTCAGCTTCTGGTGGACTATATTTATCATGGAACTGTTAAACTGAGAGCAGAAGATTTGCAAGAGACATATGAGGTGGCAGATATGTATCAACTAACTGCCCTCTTTGAGGAGTGCTCCCGTTTCTTAGCTCGAACAGTGCAAGCGCGGAACTGTTTGCAGATTATGTGGTTGGCTGATCAGCATAGTGACGTTGAGCTCTACACAGCTGCCAAGCATTGTGCCAAGTCATATTTATCACAGCTGCAGGAAACAGAAGAGTTTCTGCACCTTCCTCTCCGTCTCATGACAGATATTCTTTCAGGTAGGTAGATTGGCCACTGAGACCAGCCATAGATATGGCTATATTGTAAGCATAAGACTAGAGTGGGTATATGAGAGGCTGGACAAGAGGCACTTTTTCCAGTGGTGTTCCTCTTATATTTAGCAGAGGGAGAGTAACTGTCCCTCTTCACCTGCGCAGTCTTTCTAGTGGCTGTTGCTGGCAGTCTGCCTTTTTTTTTTAGATTGTGAGCCCTTTTGGGACAGGGAGCCATGTAACTTTATTATTACTATTTGCCTGTAAACCGCTTTGTGAACTTCGTGTTGAAAAGCGGTATATAAGTACCTGTTGATTGATTGATTTGATTGATTGATTGATTGATTGATTGAGAGGCCTAGTGAAGGAAAAAAAAACTACTTAAAAACTACTTAATTAGAAATGTGCAGTACATTAAAAAATACATTTGGGCTATACTCCTATACTTACTCTCCTGGAAGTATGCCCAGCTGAACTCAGTGGGACTTACTGTTCTTCTGAGAGGTCATCCATAGGATTGCACTGTTCTTATGGAGTGGAGATTGTTTCTAGACCACCGTGAATTTCAAAAATAATCTAGATCAGAGGTGGGGAACCTTTTCATGTTGGAAGCCCACATTAAGTTAAGCTGTAATATTCACGAAACTTCAATTAGATACCACTACCTGTATTAAATACCACCACCAGATATACTTTAAAATGCTCATTATTTTGTAAAAATCTAACTACTGTGTACTAACTGGTGCTCAGAGGCACTCTCACAACATGCATCCCAGCTCGCAATTAAGCTGTGCAAACAGCCTTACTGTGCCCATCACTCCGGTACATCTTGACTCTCACCCAGTGGCGTCATGCAGCCAGAATGCTGGGCGGGAGGAACGGGTGAGCGGCAGCCCGCCCGTTCCTCCCGCCCAGCGTTCCGGCTGCATGACGCCGCTGCTCTCACCTCTGTCTGGCCTCCACACTCCAGTGGCCGGCTGAGGTAAAGTCAGCCAGTAAAGTCCAGCTCTACAGGGATGGAGTCTACAGCCACCAGGGAAAGCAGCTTGAACCTGCTGCTGCCAGCCTCCTGGTAGCAAGTGTCTGGGACAATGAAGATGGATTCTCCTGTTGGTGCCCCGACATGGATGTGCACTTTTCAATGGGGCTGGAGCCCAGCTAGAGTGACTGAGTGCTGTGCACAGAAGGAGGGCCGCCACCACCCTCTGCCTCATCCTGCTGAGGCGCTCTCCTGTTCCTGATCACCAGGTCCAGGTGCCTCATGGGGTGACGCAGGGGCCAAGGTAGCCTGTGGTCCTCGGCCTTGACCCAGAGGCTGAGATGGTACAAGCCAAGCAGGGAGCCCACGGTGAGCACCTGCCTGCTGGGTGGCACCACAAAGAAGCATCGTCCAAACTCAGACAGGCTGGACAACAAGCAGTAAATGAGAAGTGCATTGGCGCCTTCATCCGCATCCAGTGCACACAGGTGTGCCACCTCTGAGCCCAGCGGCGCCAGCTCATCCACCTTGAGGGGCGGTGTGGGGCCTGGTGGGTAGCAAGGCCAATGGTCATTGTGGTCCCGAACCCTCAGGCGGAGTAGCACTGACCTGGATGGACCCCACAACAAAAGGCTGTAGTGGGGACGTGCCTCCCTGTCCAAGCAGTGCAGAGCAGTATCAACCGAGAGCCCATGGATGGGTACAGCTGCAGGGCAAAGTGGGAGGTGCCATTGCCCATCAGAGTTCACTCCCCTGGCAGCTGCTCCTAGGCCAGTAGCAGCCTTTGCAGCAGCACCCTCAGCCTTTGCACCAATATCCCTGGCAGGCTGCATTTTAAATATGGTCATGTTAAGATTAAAATAAAAATAATAAAAGACAAAACCATATTAATAAAAATATTAATTCGTTCTGCAAAATTTGGATTCACTCAAAAGGCCATACTTAATGGTCTTGAAGGCTGCAGGTTCCCCACACCTGATCTCAAAGGATAGGGTATAAAGTTTTCAGTTAGAAATAAAGCAACACTTTTTAGAGATAATAATCAGGTATCATTCAGGTGCCTCTGGAACATGACAATTTTTAAGGTTTTTAAAATACAGAATTATGATTTTTGGCTAATTCTCAAAGCTTCTAGTTGGGTGCAAAGCTCAGCTGATGAACAAGTACTTACGTGCTACATTCACTTATTTATATAATGTATACGTTTGTATTCCAAAAATATGGGATATCTGTGATCTTTTGGTTCACACCATTTCTAAGACATCAGTCAGCAGAAAATAAGATAATTTGGGGCACAATCCTATGCAGCACCGGAATGGCGAGGCCGACTTGGCAGCACCATATCCAACGCTGCATAGGAGAGACTGGAGCCTCCCCCCCACTGGCAAGGGAGCGTTCGCTCCCTTACCGTAGGGGAGGCTCCAGCCTCCCCTATGTGCTCCTTGGATCTGTGCCCACTAAAGAGCAGGCACAGATCCTAGGAGACCGCGCAGCCCGAATTGGGGCCTCGCAGCCTCTCAGACAGGATTAGGATGTGGCCGTATGGTCACCTCCCAAGCCCACCCATGTTCCACCCCCTCCCACCAATTCCCGTGCCATTCCGTCATGGGCCCTCCCTCGTGCCAACCAGCTTCAGTCGGTGCAAGTGTGGCTCCCCATCGGCGCTCTTAAGCCGCCGCTACTCATAGCGTCAGCTTTAGCACTGATGCAGGGGTGCTGCTCGACACTCCGGCATCAGCGCTAATGACTTAGCATCGACGCAACGATGTTGCGTTGACGCTATGGCAACGCTAGGATTACGGTGCCCTTCTGTTCAAAATAAGACCTAAAACACATCACTAGGGAAATAATTATTTGATCAAGTGTCATGATGCAGTTTAGTTCAGTCATTTGTAGGCCAGTCTACCGAAAAGATTGTTGTAACCATAAAATACCTTCAAAATTAAGTTTTACTTTATTTTTACTAAGACCCAGCTTTAGTTGCTTTGTTCCTAAAATGATGATCTGCAGGCAATTTCTTTTTGACCCTGGATTCTTGAGAACCTTTAGCTTTTTTTAAAAAAAAGTAAATTACTATATCAGTCTTCCTAAGCAAGAAAAACAATATTTAATTAAAACAGCATGTAACCTGAAAGAATGATATTTGTGGACAACTGATTCTAAACCTCCTGAAGGGTTCAGATGAAGACTAGAAGAGAAAGTTCTATTGACTCAGGCTTTGGACCCAGACCCAACCAGTCAGAACCACCATCGCTGTTGCTATGAAACTAATTTGAAGATTTGTTCTAAAGAGCAATCACTAGGTTTGGAGATAAGATTGCAATGTCTGAGAGATCGGGTTAGCTCTAGTGTAGCAAGTGGATGTACAGCCACTATAACACCTGCTCAGTCTATTCTCAAAACATCTAGATTAAGATCTCCAATCTATTTAGAGGCACTACTCCTTTCTTGTTGTTCAGTCGCTAAGTCGTGCCTGATTCTTCACAATCCCACGGACCACAGCACGCCAGGCCTTCCTGTCCTCCACTAGCTTCCGGAGTTTGCCCAATTTCATGTTCATTGATTCGATGACACTATCTAACCATCTCATCCTCTGCTGCCCCCTTCTCCTTTTGCAGCATGAGGGTCTTTTTAGAAAACAAGTCCTTTTTTAGTTCCCTCTTCTCATGAGATGGCCAAAGTATTTGAGCTTCAGCTTCAGTATTTGTCCTTCACAAGAACATAAGCCCTGCTGGATCAGGCCAAAGGCCCATCTAGTCCAGCTTCCTGTATCTCACAGTGGCCCACCAGGTACCCCAGGGAGGCATGAGACAACAAGATGCTTGCATCCTGTTGCCACTCCCTTGCACCCGGTACTCTGAAGTAGCCCACTACTAATGTAAGGGGGTTGCAAATCCATCATTGCCTATAGCCCACGATGGACTTTCCTTCCAGAAATCTGCCCAATCCCCTCTTAAAGGCTTCTAGACCAGATGCCATCACCACCTCCTGTGGCAGAGTTCCACAGATTAACTACCCACTGGGTAAAAAAGTACTTCCTTTTATCTGTTTTAACTCTCCCAACCCTCAGTTTTAGCAAATGCCCCCTGATTCTGGTGCTTTAAGAGAGGGAAAAGAACATCCCTCTATCGACTCTATCCCTTCCATGCATATTTTTTCCATGGAGCAATCAGGCTAGACTTCCTGTAGGATTGACCAATTGGGTTGCCTAGCAGTCCAGGGGACGCTCTTGAGTTTTCTCCAACACCATAATTCAAAAGCATCTATTCTTCAGCACTCCGCCTTCCTTATGGTCCAGCTCTCACAGCCATACATGACTACTGGGAAAACCATAGCTTTGACTATGCGAACCTTTGTTGGCAGGGTGATGTCTCGGCTTTTTATTAAGTTGTCTAGGTTCGCCATAGCTTTCCTCCCAAGAAGCAAACATCTTTTAATTCCATGGCTGCAGTTACCATCTGTGGTGCTCTTGGAGCACAGGAAAATAAACTCTGACACGGTTTCCATTTCTTCCCCTTCTCTTTGCCAGTAACTTTTAAGATCCTCACAGCCCAACCCTAATCTGTGCTTGTGCAGCCAAACCACATGGCCTATGCTGTAACCAGAGCAGGTTAGGAAGCAGCTTGAGATCTACTCAATCAGGTTCAGAGGGTCCAGGTGGGACAGGCAGTGATGTCATGCAGGGGGTACGCGGGGGTACGCGAGTACCAGTTCCTAGGATTACGGCTAGCCCCACCCATTCGCCCGCCCACTCGTCAACTCCACCCCCTGCAACGTTTGAATTTCCTGCACGTGTGAGTTGTCTGCACGTTCTCAGAGCTAGGCAGGCAGCGAGTGGAGCCTTGCCTTGCCTTGCCTCTGAAAAATGAGCTGCCCTGGAGTTTTGGAACTGTTGGGTCACTTTAACATGATGCCAGACCTCCTTTACATGTTCTGGGGGTGCTGTGGAATACTGTTGCAACTATTGGGTCAGGGCTTTTTTCATGTCACTTCCTGCCACGACATCACTTCTGGCTTATGACATCACTTCCGGTGGGCGGGTCCCGACACGTGCCAATCAAAAGTGAGTACCTGTTCTTAAACCATTTAGATGACACCACTGGGGACAGGGATGGAGGGTTTCAGCATCTGTGGATTTTGAAATCTATAGAACCTGTGGAAAACGCAAGCCACCTGTACTGAGAAAATCTAAAACAGACACATGATACATGCAGAATTTAACTCAAGTGTGCACTCAGTGTGCATACCTCAAGTTAGGGGAAACCCAGTGAAAAAATATGGACATTCTACAGCAAACATTCAAATACTGAATTATGTTTATTTGTTGCTCAGCCTACTGGCCTGTTTTCAAAATCCTATTAATTTCTTCTGGTTTCTTCAGTCACTGATCTTATTACTAGTAATGGGATCAAACACAAACAGCAAGCTCTCTTCAGAAGCAAAAGCCAGCTGTCTTGTGAGCATGAAAGATGAGTGCTTCAGTTGAATCAGGCAGTGAATATGTACTAATGGCACTAAAAATCTTAAATTAAAACAATTGTGCCTAACATTCCTGCTTGAAACATGTTGTCACCGAAAATATATCTGTGGTATTGATGACCAATGATGGTTAGATAGGTTTCTTAGAATGTAAAACAATTTCAGGCACTGGTGACATCAAGTATACATTATTGTAACACACACTGTGTGGGACTGCCCTTGAGGACCAGCAAGAAACTGTAGTAGTACAGAGTGAGGCAGCTCACGTGGTCATGAGGGTGCGGCAGTTGAGCTAGGTAGTGGCAGCATCATACTTTGGAACTCCCTCCCAACAGAGTTAAGAATTGCCTCCTCCTCGGTGACCTTCCAATGGAGGCTGGAAGATCTTTTTTGTTTTAAGTTGGCCTTCTCTCTTGAGTGGTTCCCAGCAATAAGTGATTTTCTCCTTTTTATTCTGCAGTTTTTATATGTGCTGTCTTTTGCTTTTGTAACCTTTTTACTGAATTTATCTACTGTCTTTACTGTATATCTGTTGAAATTATATTTTTTGGTTGAATGCTACCCTAGCCTTGTTTTTAAGAGGAAAGGCCGCATATAAACCTTTTAAATAAATATCTGCTGCAGTAGCAGTTTTCAAACGTGTCTTTATATTAGTCTTCATAGGATACAAAAGAAACACAATACCCTCCCTATGAGTAAAATTAGGAAGGTAGTAAAATTAGTAAAGAAGCAAAACTAAGGGCTAACATATGTTTGCTTTAATTACAACGAGAGAGAGAGAGAGAGAGAGGTGTGATCCAGTGGATAGTGTTAGGGACACATTTCCCAGAGAACCCATAAATGCATTGGATGATCTGTGGCAGATCACATTCTTGCAGTTTCTGTGCTTGTCAGTAGAATAGCAGTGATAATATGTAAGAGCATTTACTGTTTAATTAGGTAAGTCTGATATGTTTTTAGAAGACAATCTGGAGGGAGTGATTGCTCTTCATTTGTGCCTTGAAAGTTGGATATTTCACAATATTTATCTCTTCAACCATACAGATGGAGTTCCAGGTTCTCAGAATCCAACAGCTGCCATAGAAACCTGGATCAGCTTTAATAAAGAAGAACGTGCAGGTTTCTCAGAGATACTGCGATCAAGTTTAAAGGTATATGATTTAAACACAGTCAATTCAGTGTTCTGTTCCCCTGTGATCAGTGCAGAACTGTCCTGACTGAAAACGTCAGCTACCCTTGAAGCTTGAAAAGTAAAATGCAGAACTTGCCAAAGTGTGGATTGTGAACCCAAGCACAGTAGGACATTATCTGGGTCCTCCTGCCTCCCCCACCCCGGGGTTTGGCTCCAAATACAAGTGATTCCAGAAGCCCCAGTAGACCCTCAGAAACTACCATAAACCACTACCAGTTTGCAAGCCATTTCCTGTTTTCAGAAGCAGAGGCTTCTGAAAGCCATTCTGAGGCCTGTAGAGTTGCTCCATCAGGAGCATCGCAACCCACCAGAGGTGAGTTGTGGCACTGCAAGGCTTCCTAGCATCGTGAAATACACTATGAAGCCAATTTAAAAATGTGCTAGCTTTGTATTTCCACAATTATACTCTGTTCACCAGTTTTTCATCTTTATTGGTGCTTGGTATCATTGAAAACTCCATTCTCAGCCTATGTGAGAGTAAATGGCCTAATTTCTCATGATAAACTAAAGGGTGAGGGATAGTTTAATACAAAGCAGATGCAAACTTGAGCTATAAAATCCCAGTCGGGCAGCCCAATCCTATGCTTCCTGGCACCCGGAGCAGTGCCAAAATGGATGCCACCGTTTCCTGTAGGATTGAGGAATCCACCAGAGGTCTTCTTGGGGAAAGGGGACATTCGTTCCTTTACCGAGTAAGGCCCCAGCCTCCACAGTGGGGCTTCTCAAGTCTGCACCTGCTCATTGCTGACACAGATTTGAGAAGGCCCATTTTGGGCTTCCAAGCCAGACACGGGGGATAGGATTCAGTGAAGGAGGCCTCCACCGGTTCCTCCCTTTCCCCTGCCAAGGAACATCTCCCCACCCCTACCCTCCCCATGCCACCTGATGCTCATGTTTTTTGCTGCTGCCAGCCGGCAATACTTTAATGGCACCAATGGGGTGACGCAGGCCTTGGGTAATATGTCTTAAGGCATGTTTGCGACACCCAGCACCAACACTGAGGTCGCAGCACCGGTGCTGTGGTTCATAGGATCGGGCCCTTCAGGTTTGGGGGTGGGGTATTATTGCACAATATATCTGCTATATCTGTTCTGAATCGTTGTCTGGAGGCAGTTGGGGGCTGGATGCGGGCGAACAAGCTGAAATTAAATCCAGATAAGACAGAGGTGCTCTTGGTCCGGAAATCCACGGCTCGGGTATTGGACTATCGCCCTGCTCTGAACGGGGTTGCACTCCCTCTGAAGGAGCAGGTCCGCAGCTTGGGGGTTCTCCTGGATTCACAGCTGCACCTGGAATCTCAGGTGTTGGCGGTGGCCAGGGGAGCCTTTGCTCAGCTTCGGCTGATCCGCCAGCTGCGACCGTACCTGAGCTGTGCGGACCTGGCCACAGTGACCCATGCCCTAGTGACATCTAGATTAGACTATTGCAATGCGCTCTACGTGGGGCTGCCTTTGAAGACGGTCCGGAAACTACAACTAGTACAGAATGCGGCGGCTCGGGTGGTTGCTGGGGCACGTCGATTTGACTCTGTCGAGCCACTGCTTCGGCGACTACACTGGCTGCCGGTTCTGTTCCGGGCCAGATTCAAAGTGCTGGTTTTGACCTTTAAAGCCCTTTACGGCTCGGGCCCAGGGTATTTGAGGGACCGCCTCCTCCCATATAATCCTACCCGTACTCTGAGGTCATCTGGAGGGGCCCTTTTGACTGTGCCGCCACTAGGAGAGGTGAGAGGGGTGGCGGCCAGATATAGGGCCTTCTCGGTGGTGGCACCCCAACTTTGGAATACCCTCCCCTTAGAGCTAAGAACTGCTCCCTCTTTGGCGGTATTTCGGCGGGGGCTGAAGACCTTTTTATTTCAGCAGGCTTTTAGTTGCTGACAGGCTGGCTGGTCTTTGTATTCTTTTTAGATTTCTATACTTTTTATGTCCATGGGATGATTATTGTATTTTTATATTGTATTTTTTATATTGTTTTTAATTACTGTTTTTAATTCTGTTGTTTTTATTTGTTTTAACCTGTTTTTTGTAATGCCGCCTTGAGTGCCTTCGGGCGGAAAGGCGGGGTAAAAATTCAATAAATAAATAATAAATAAAATAAATATTGGCTGACTTCCAATGCATAGACCTCTGCAAGGCTGATTAAAGTTCCTTTTATTCTTTAGGAAATTGGAGAAAATGTTCACATCTACTTGATTGGAAAGGAGTCATCACGTACACATTCTCTAGCTGTCTCCCTGCACTGTGCTGACGACAACTCTATCAGCGTCACTGGTCAGAACAGCTTGTGCCACCAAATCACTGCAGCCTGCAAGCATGGCAGTGACCTATATGTTGTTGGAGGATCCATCCCACGGCGCATGTGGAAATGTAACACCACCACAATAGACTGGGAATGGTGTGCTCCCCTGCCCCGTGACAGGCTCCAACACACACTGGTTTCTGTGCCCAGCAAGGATGCAATCTATTCCCTAGGGGGAAAGACGCTGCAGGACATCCTCTCCAATGCTGTCTTATACTACCGAGTAAGGGACAATGTATGGACAGAGACTAGCCAGCTGGAAGTAGCAATGTCTGGGGCTACAGGTGTAAATCTCAATGGTGTCATTTATTTGTTTGGTGGGGAGGAGAATGATCTCGACTTCTTTACAAAGCCCTCTCGGCTTATACAGTGTTATGACACGAACACAGAGAAGTGTCATGTGAAACCCTACGTGCTACCTTTCGCAGGGCGCATGCATGCTGCTGTGCACAAGGACCTGGTTTTCATAGTAGCCGAGGGGGGGTCATTATTGTGCTATAATCCCCTGCTGGACAGCTTTACCCGGCTCTGTCTGCCAGATGCCTGGAGTTCAGTACCATCCCTTTGGAAAATTGCTAGTTGTAATGGTAACATCTATATCTTCCGGGATCGCTACAAAAAGGGAGATGCCAACACCTTCAAACTCAATCCTGCCACTTCTGTAGTAACTGTCACTAGTGGCCCCAAAGTGCTACTTACAAATTTGCAGTTTGTGTTGGCCTGATGGAAGAAAACATCAGTGCCAGGACAATGGAGACATTCCATTAAGCCGTGCAAAGATGCCTAGACCCCATAGCTCCAGCTCCCTCAGGTAGTTCACAGTACTTTAGAGAGTTCCCTCCCTCCTCACAAGCAGCAGAAACATCCTGGTTGCACACTGGCTCTCACTAGTACTTAATCAGTGCAGCTCAGGTCCTATCTGGATAACTGCTATCACTGTGGTTCCCTGCTGATCAGCTCCTTGTACTCCAATGGTACCTCCCCTGGCCTGCTAAGAGGCTTCTTAGGCCTAGACCCCTTTATCACCAGCAAACTCTATACAAAGTACCTAAACTCTACAGTTTTCTAAAGTTCCTGTGTTGTTGGCTGAATGTAGATACAGCTATCCATCAAGGTACAGTATAAACATTCCGCAAATATGCAACTGCCCAATAAATGATTTGTGAAGATTCCTTCCCCACATAAGGCTAAAGAAGATTGTTTTATATAGAGGTACTGAACATGATAAAACTTTGCAGATGACTTGATTGTACTAGACTAAAGGAGACTGCTATTCCTCACTGTATTGTCACTAAGCGGAAAACCAATTCTCTCTTTGATGCGTGTGTGCCAATATTAGGTCCCCTGCCAAGATGGTAGAAGGCTCATCCTTTTACTGTGACCAAAAATAAAAATAGCATGTTAATGTGGGGACTAGTATCAAAACTGTTGATGCTGTGAGCCTTTGGATGCAAGTCAAAATAAAGGCCTCTAATGGGACAATACTATGGCTTCATCACTGCTTGGATTTGAGAGAGAGAGAGAGAGAGAGAGAACTTACGAAAGGAGTCCATAAATGTGCTTGGAGTGAGCAAGACACAGAGCAATAACAGACTCAGAATTGTAGCAGAAGCAAAATACGTTTACCTGTCACTAGAAAGGCTGGCATTAGAACCTTTTTGTTCCAATATAGCAAGAAGCTTTTTATGGGTAGCCAAAACAAATGTAATCTGTTTCTACACAACAATACATCAGGAACCAGGTGCTTTCAGAGCAGGGTCCCGGATGTTTTCTGGTAGCTTTTGTTCTCCATGCAGAGTCTCCACTGGCTTTTGCTGTGTTTCAACAGATATACTCCTATGAAAGTCCTCAAGTAACTGTATCTGTTTCTGGCGGATGATTATATGAGGGCGGATCTTAGCAATAGCTTCTATTGCTTCTTGAGGTGTCCATTGGTGCAGCTACAAAGGTTAAAAAAAAATACATGAAATATTTTGTCTGCTGAGATAGGAGCTAACAAGCTGAAGGAATGTACAGTGGGGGGGAAAGTTCCTCCATAATGCCCTCATTGAAGTGAATCCCAATTGTTTCTTGCCATCTGTGATAGTTTCTCAACTGAAATCTGCCTTGATCTGATCTCAACAGCTGTTATACTTAATCATTTCTCTTTTGCTCCGGCAAGTGGAAGGATGGCTCCTCCACTGCTTTCCATTCACTTCTTACAGCAGTATGGAATTTTTTAGACCATGTGCTCCAAATACCACAAAATGCTAAGTGCATACAAGCCCAGATCAAAAACTGAATCTGCAAGAGTTAAAGAAAAATACAGTGCTAGCCTGTGAGGTTTTTAAGAGTGATTTTTTGCCCCAATTTTCAAGCAGCAAAACCTTGGAAAGATCTGCAAGCACAGACATTTTCATTCACATCTGCTTTTGTATTGAAGGTGGCAAGCAAAGCTCCATACCAGTCCCGAAAAATCTGGTGGAGTTCACAATTAATTCTTTCTATGAGTATTAAAATTGCAGCATACAACATGATCTGTAAAATAAGATATATTTTTTTTAGGTCTAGGGTTGAGAGAAGAATATCTGTCTTTGCTTCTTATACTACTTATAGTGAACTCTCTCATACCATCACTTTTTCTGTCTATATGCCCTTCTTACCTGAATTAAATACGCAGCAACCATGGTGGCACTGCGGAAACGGCCAGCTTTGCAATGCACATAAACACAGTTCCCGCTGTCGCGATGCTTTTGTACAAATTTGACACCTTTGTGCAGATCTTCCAGTGAGGGGATTCCTGTCAGGTCCACAGTGCTAAGACGCAGCTGTTCAACACCCATTGCCTCCCACTCCTGCAATTAGCACAGAAAACATACAGAATCATTAATTATATGGGGAAGAAGAAAAAATCATTGTAGTGGGTAGGTGAAGAGATCTGAAAAAATTATAGCTGGAATAACAAGTTAATTTCAAAGAATATATGAAAAGAAGAAGGGGAAGGAAGAGGAAACAAGGCTGCTGTTGATTGCGGCTGGAGGCCAAACGTGTAACAGGTGGAAGGTTGAAAAGAGACAAAGACAAAAAAAAATTGTCAATCTTGTGCATGCTTGCTGAGGCAGTGAGAATTACTTCTGAACAAACATGTACCAATTGAGCACAAATTCTAATTCAACCACATAGTATTGTATATTTTTCTCTTGAAACACTGTTCTATAAGTATTTCTCAACGTTTTTCCCCACCGTACCAGTTTGCATGGTCCATCTATTGAAAGTACCCCCAAAAATAAGTGGCAATGATATCAGTTACTTCCGAACTGGGAGGCCAGATGCAACACAACAAACACTAGCAAGAGGCTCGGGATGGATGGGAGGGCTTAGTCAAGTGCACAGGAAGTGCATGTTGGAGTTCTGCCCACCAAGATGGGCCTCCTACCACTGCTTGTCATGTTGCATTGCTGGTCTTGCTGCCAGGCACTGGGGATCTGGGCATCCCATGGGTACCACTGGCCATCATCTCAAGTATCACTGGTGGTACAATTACCACCAGTTGAGAAACACTGTTCTATACTAATATATCCCCTTCAGCTCCTGAACTGGTTGCACCCCCTCTTCTCTGTGAGATAATGTGGTGGACTTACCTGGGGAGAGTAGCACAGGAAGCGAGTCTCGTACTCTTCATTCATGGTGATCACTCCTCGCACATTTTCCTCTTCTACCAGCTGCAGGAAGAACAGAACTCTGTATGTCTCATTTAACATCCTGTCCCAATAACATACATAAAGCAAGCTTCTCTCTAATTAGCCAGCCATAAACATCTATCTAAACTAGGCTTACAGGAAGATGGCGCAGATAATGTGAACTAAGACTCCCTAATTTTATTTGCACGATTGCTCTAGGCATACAAATGCTTCTGTGTAAGAAATAAGCATCAAACAAGCTTGGCATTACTTTATTAACAGTTCTAAGGCCACTGACATTGGAACTTCCAACTGCACCAGATTGGTGTACACTTGGAGGAGAGTGACAGACAGTAGAGAACAGCCACTGCTAGTTCTTACATTTCTAGGATCAGAAGTGTGTGTTTTCAGTAGACGTCAGCTTCAGCATCTCATTACATACCAGCAGCCTCATTTCCAGTCACCCAGTGGCTGGGATAAGGACCACATCCACAAGATCATAAGATTACCAGCTTTTCCACTGCCACTTCTTATTTCAACTGTAGCATGGCAGGCCAAAATTAAGCCAGCGAAATTAAGCTTTGTACATCATCTTTAACTGCATGTCAGTGACTTAGAACCCCAATTCCTTCTATATCTTTTTCCGGCATTTTTTTCTTTCTTGCAAATATCCAATTGTATTAGAATATATCTATGTAATGCTTTTTTGGTTTTTTTTATTCACATTATTTTATTAAAATAAAATTAAAAAAGAACCCCAATCCAATACACATCTACTCAGAAATAAGTTCCATTATAGTCAATGGGGCTTACTCCCAGGTAAGTGTGGATAGGATTGCAGCCTTAACTTCTTAGAGGCAGGCTCCTGTTGAAGCGGCGCACACATCAGGTATCAAAACTGGAGTACACCGAGGTAGTTCCTCCGAATTGAAGATGCCACTTGATTTAAGGTGAGCCACAAAGCCGGGGAATGAAAAGGTTTGGGGGCGGGGTGGGGGAGGAAGGACACATCCGTGACACTCTACAGGCAGGAGGCTGCCACGGAGCGGCTAAAGAGCGTCGTCAATACAAGGGCGAGGCGATCGTCCTTCGGGGTCTCCGAGGGTCCACCGCCGAGCCGTCCAGCCCCGGCGGCGTTTACCTGGCGGCACCGTCCCCGCAGAGGCAGCGCCCCCAGGAGCACGGCACGGTCGATGCGATGGAACCAGGACCACCTTGAGCCGGGCAACCGCTCCCGCACCAGTGTGTATAGGAGGGTCGGGTAGAAGAGGAGCCGCGCAGCGCCGGGACCCAGCGCGCCCAGCAGCACCATCGTGGGGCCGTCACGGGGCGGCCGAGCGGGGGGTGAGTCCCCGCTGGAGCAGCTCATTCCGCGCAGCCAAAGCAGGGGTGGCCGGAGTCATGCCGGGGGCGCTAACGGGGTGGAAGGCAGGCGGCGGCGGCGGCGCTTCCTTCGCTGCGTCTGGATCGGGGTGGGGTGGGTGAGGGAGATGCCGAGCGCGCCCATTCGGAGGCCAGAGCGGGGGGGCAGGAGGGCTCTCTTTCCTTCGCGCGCGCCTCTCTCGGCCTCTGATGGTCTCTCCCGGAAGCGCCGCCATCTTGCGAAACCGGCCTGAGGCGGAGGGAGCTGAGTGGGGTGCGGGTGGATCCCCCGGGGGCAGGCGAGGGCGGCGGCCGCCAGGAGGAGCCCGGGAAGGGCAGGGAGGGGACAGCGCGCAGCCGACGGTGAGTGTGTTCCGTCCACGCCGCTGGCGGCTTACGTGACTGACCTTTTCGTCTCTCTCGCTGTTAGTATAGAGACTCCTCTCTCTCTCTCTCTCTCAATAAAATCTCTGCCCTCTTTAACTGGGCCTCGCTGGGAGCCGAGCGGCTTGTCTTTGCCCGGTGGGTGACATGAAGCGGCGGGAAGAGAAGGGGGGGAAACAACTCGGAAGCTGTGCAGCCCGTCGCTCTTGCCCCACCCCAACTGCAGGTTCTCTGGGGCTGACCAGCCGCCAGCCCGTGCGAGTTGCTGTCCGAGGCGAAGGGTGGGGGGAGGGGAGTGTCTCTCTCCCAAACGGCGACTGTCCCAAGGAGGCGGGGGGGGGGAATGACGGAAGGCGAGGGAGCCCATTGGCTCGGGGTGGAGGTAGTGACCCCCCCAGGCTACTCTCCTCCTCTCCTGCACTGCTGTTCTTAGTACAGTAGTGGTGAAGCTGGGACCACCCTCTTTGGGCTGGGGGCGAGTCGCTTCTTCCCGGCGCGACATAATGGCCTCGGGGCTTAGGGGCAGCGCAAGTCAGCGTCGTCGCCATCCCAAGACAAGGGGGCGGGGCTCGTCTCCTAGAGGCCACTTAGTGGGTTGAAACATTTGTTTTCTCCGTTACAGAGCTTAGGCTGTGCCAGCAGTAAGATCTCTGCTCTTTACCCCGCCCCGTTAAATTAAGCCTGGCCCGTGGCTTGTCGTAAAAGTGAACCCAATACAAGTAGTAGGGAAGTGTGGGATCTAATGGATCCGAGGAGGGAGAGAAAGGGGGAGGTAGGAGTCCCCTAGAAGGTTGGCCATGTGAGAATATTTCAGTGATGTCTCTCCCCCCCCCCTTGCGAAACGTCTCGTTGGTTTATAATGGAAACGTTTAGCTCTCTTCTGGATACTTGGCTCAGTCAAGCTATTGCAGCGATTAATAGGGTGAACGGTATGTCAGTAACTAGAGAAGGAGGGAATCGCACCGTAAACGTAAGAGGTGAGACAGGGAAGAATAGATAGTAAACAAAGTATCAGTGGAGAAAGGAGGCACTTTTTTAAAAATATAGCAAAAATTAATGACTGAAAAGTGAGGTTATGCAAAGTATACACTTCAAATGAAGTACATTCTTCAGATTTCTCTGATAATGTGCAATGCTAACATGTCTGAAAACGTGTACAGCTCCTTTTGTTGTTTGTGATAGGGAAACTGTACAGGTTTTTTTTTTCCCGTGTGTAAACATACCTATGATATTGATCTCTAAGAAAACATTCAATATCTTTGTGTTTTCTTTCATCACATACTACTTCTCTAATTATACTAAAATAGTTTGCCATGGTAGCATTGCTGGTAGACTGTATTTTTGTAACGCCTTGCATAGCTTGGAATGTCTTTCTCTTCCAGATTGTGAGAGTTTAGGTATGTTGAACTTTGTCCTGCTACAAGCCTTCACGTATTTTATACATAGCATTATACTGCATGCATTCTAGGGAAGTAGAATGTTGGGAATTGGTTGCCAAGGTGCTTCAGGGAGGACACAGTGCTACCCACCTTAACCAGCACACCTTATCTTCTCCCCACTGTACTCTTGTACTGTCATGGTTATCGTTGTCTGCTCTGCCCCTTGTTGAGGCAGAAGAATACTGGAGATGGCTGGTGAAACTGCCTTTGTTTCCTTTAGAATTGTTCCATTTTTTTCCAAGACAAGGAAAATAGGAAGTTTGGGGGTGCAGTGCCAGTTCAGCTGGGGAAATGTGGGCCTGTTGTAGCAGGGCTAGAGGGAATAGAATAAAGGCTAAACCCCACTGTTGCCTGTTACTTTAATAGGGGAGATGGTGGGGTTGAAAGATGGGCTATTGGAGAAGGGTGGTAGACCAGATCAATAGTTAGGATAGATAGATAGATTATTGGCCAAGTATGAATATCATACTTGGAATTTGATTCGGCTGCAGGCTACTTACATACAATACTACACATACATAATATAAATACACAAAAACAGATAAAGGCATTATTCAAGATGAAACACCGCCTCGATATTTACTCCAATGACACCTCTGCATGATTATAAATTCAGCAACTTAATGGCACAAGGAAAGAAACTATTCATATGCCTAGATCAATGAAATTCAATTGACATTGCTGCTAGACAACAGTGGTTCTCAAACTTTGCATACAAGACCCACAAGTGGGTTGTGACCCAATTTTTGTTAGGTTGCAAAACTGGTGGCAGATTAGGCTATGTGCATCAAGGATTAAATAAGCTATTTTTGGGGGGAGCAGTGCTACCCAATCACCACTGTGGCCACGCCCCTTTGCATTTATAAATCAGGTAGCTTCTTCTAGGATAGAGTCTTTTCAGTTTCCTTATGCCTGCTGAGGATTGTAACTGATGGCATTGAGCAGGCCATGACCAGAAGTGTTTTTTTCTCACTTAGGAACTCATTAGGTGCAAATGACAGAAGAGAAAATACACAAATTTTGATCATATTTTCAAGATCTGGTAAAGCCCAATTATCATGTGGCCCTGACACCTCAGCACAGCTTAGCAGCTGATGGTGGTGCTGGGAGAGTCCAAGGGCCACATCCGGCCAAAGGCCTTATATTTGATACCGCTGCTCTAAGCCTTCTAAAACATTTGAGAACCACAGTGACAGAGGAAGACTGAAACCTGATTGTGTCAAGAAACTGGTCAGTTCTGAGCAGGTTTAGTTCCTGTCTCAACAGCATTCCCAAGCACACTTCTTTTTATTTTCTCCCATAGAAGTAAGTGGCTGTCATTCCCGTAGGAAAAGGAGAACTGTTGCACATATAGAGACGTTGTTGCAAGTTAGTTCAAAGTGGCCTTTACTAGCAGAGTTTCTGTGGGTAGGGGATACAGACCCTATAGAGATACTTTCCCCACCCCACCCCCAAATTAAAGAAATTTTGCTACTTAATAGATCATTTTAAGGTTACTATTTCTGACTACAGATGGAATTTTATAAATTCTCTAAACATCCCACTATTCACCAAATACAAATTTGTGTTTGTAATAGTATTGAATAATTGTACGGATTTAATAGTTACAAAATTGTTTTTCCCTTTTTCATTTCAGGAGCCTTAAATTTTTGTGTTTATTTGATCATTAGGCCTGTTCTATCCACTCTGGTTTCATCTACTGTGAAAGTTACTATGGAATAAGATGTCTAAATTCTGATACATGTTGAAGAATGCAACGAGTAACAAATTCCAAGAAATAACATTTTTTCTGTTAGTGGAAGCAAATGACCCTGAAAGGATTTGTCTATTCTATCCTACTCAGGGCAATATAATATAATTTGTATCGTTTTATTTACTTGACAATCCTGTGGAGTACATTACAGTACTCTGGGAGAATGTGTTGTCCATGGCCACCCAGTGGCTAAGCAATCACACCGGTGCCAAATTGACTATGTAGAGAGCATTAGCTAGCATTACTGTGAAAAGGCTGGCATATCAGTCCTAAATTGTTTACTGAATAGCTATTATGTATAGGATTGTATTATTTAACAGCTGCTACTTGAGAAGCTGTTCTGAAGATATTATTATTCACACACAGGGATGCAATACTTATTAAACTAATTTAAAACTATTTGCACCTATTAATAAATGTATAGTATAGTAATGTGAATTTGGATTACACGGTAACTACTTTGTTTGCTTCCCAGGTGTCGCGTTCCTAATTACATGAAGGCTTGGTAGGTTTGATTGGCAAAATATATACTCTGCACTAAAGCTGTGTACCAAAAATGAATTTCAGTCTTGTGGTACATAGATTAACTAGTAAACTTCTACATCTAGGAAGTATTCTGAAATTTCTACCTTATATTTCCCTCATTTTCTGATAGACTTGAAGAATTGAGACTAATTTCCATTACATTTCTTATCTGCAAACATGATTAAGTAGTATGATATGGTGCATGCCAGTGTAGTCCAATGTGATTGTTTTTGTATGAGGTAAATGGATGGAAGCTCTTTAGGAACTCATAAGGTTAGTGTGTTGAATATACTGTAAGTTCTAGATCAGTGTTTCTAAAACTGATTTTTGGTAGGTCAGGAAAAGTTTTTGAAACATTTTTTAAAAAAAACCCTTTGGAAACACACTTGCCTGGTTTGCAGAAGAACATTGTTAGCTGGAATGCTAACCTATGGTATGAGGCTCATGTTCCCAAATTAAAATGTAACATTTTCCTATTTCCTCTAGTAATTGTTGTGCCATAGGTCACATGTGAGTCCACTTTCAGCCTTTTATCTAGCCTGGAAGTCCTTAACTGTACATCTTATTCTCCAGTTCAGCCTTCTGGGTACTCTGGAATGACTGTAAAAGTTTGGGGGAAGAGTCCTTGAATTCCATTTCTCAGGAGAGTCTAGCAAATGTCTACACACACGTACTGTATATAAGGTCTCTAGCAGCCTTGGGAGCACAAGACCCTGATTATTAATTAATAATAAAGTATCTTTCTAGATATATCTTTATCATCTAATGAGTCAAGATGGATTGTCATTTTAAAAAGTGGTTGTGCTAAAAGGTTTGGGAAGCACTGTTATAGATGACTGACAGTGCAATCCTAGACATTGTTTTCTCAGCATTACTGCATTCAATTGGGCTTATATTCTGGTAGGTGTGAATAGGATTTCAACATAAGACTTATTTGAAATGCAATTCTATTACAGAAATGTGTTTTTACCTATTTGGCATCACTGTACACATGTTTTGTGCTTGTGCATTGAAAATTGGAGGAACCCCTTTAGAAATAAGGATTTAATCTTCAGACAGTATTAGTCCTGCTACAAAAACCCTACAGTACAGCTTCAAAAACTGTACGATTGAGTGTCTCAAACAATATCAGTATAACAGGCATTTTCAGTGACTTAGTGAAAAGTTCATTGAGTTTTCAAAATGCTCTCTGAAGAAGTCTCTGTTTGACTGCTATTCTTAACCATTATTCCACTAAAAAAAGCTGGATCTGAATTGGGGAGGGGCACTTTCATTCAGAATTGTTTTCCAATTCGGACTCAAGTTCTAGGTGAACAGTAGAAATTTTAAATCAGTAAAGTTGATTGTTCTCTGTTCTGTCTTAGTTTAAAGGGCTATATTGAAAGGACAGTTGGCACAGTTGGCTCACTGCTGCAAATTTCTCATTCAGTGTGCCCATTTCTGTATTGTCCTAGTAGGAAACATTTGAGATGGTGATGCTCTGCGCTTCCGGATATTTGAAAGTCCAGAGCTGTTCATTTTTTTTTCTTTCAGAAGTTGCTAAAGTTAGACGGTAGCATGGCACCTACCATAGGTAGGAATGCAAATGGTTCAATTATCAGTTTTTTAGTTGAATGTCATCAAGGGGAAAGTATTTTTCTAATACTGCTTCATAAAATTCATAGAACAAGAACCAGAATAATTTGTGAAAACTGTTCTTAACAGCTACTGTTGATGTGAAGTTTTACAAGCTTGAGTGTTTCAGTAAACTAGTAGTCGGTTGCCTTTCAACAATTAGATTTTGTTCCTTTAATGTCTGGGTTTTTGTGTCCATTACTGTGTATTGGAACATAATCGTTCATCCTCTTTTTACGCACTTTGAGAACATCTTTGCCCTGAATCATCTACTGCAATTGGCTTGTTAGTTTCTTGTCTGCCCTCATGCATAGCTGTCTGTGCAACGATAGGGGTAATCCAATCTGTGAACCTTAAAATGAAGACTGATTGGTGGTTCATGATGGGATCTTTATCCTGTGTAGAATGTGATACTCTGACGTGCATAATGTCCCTGGCAAACTTTAAAGCATGTGGAATCTGGTGCTTGTCCCTCATATTTCTTGGAGCAGTTACACTAGGTACAGAATTAAAATACAAGTTAAAAATTGCACTAATCTGAAGATATCATTACTTTCTCAGACACCTAACACAGATATTTGAGGACATTTTTTTCCTGTCCTCCTCTGTCATCAGTAACAGCAACAGTATTTATACTGCTTTTCAACAAAAAAAAGTTCACAAAGCAGTTTACAGGCAAAGTCAAATAAGGCAACTAAATGGCTCACAATCTAAATGGACATACTCCATTTAATTGCCACTCATACTTCTGGATAGCTAGGTAATACTTGTTTATCATAAACTTTGCAGTAATGTTTATGAGGAGGTTGGGGCCTCTACTGACTAAGATAATATTACCTAAGGCTAGTCTTTTCTTAGAGTCCAGATCTATCAGCTTAAAGCTTTTCCTCAAAGTGGTTTTTTTTTAAGAACCTACCAGCCTTTTCATTCTCCCCCATCCCCAGCCTTGCTATCACTATAACTCTTTTTTCCCCATCTGTCCTATCTTTGAATCTCAGTTGCACAGTATACTGGGACCCTGAGTCATGGACAGTCGCACCAGCACTTTTGCACAGGCAAACTACATCTGTTGTGGTGCTTTTCGTGGAGGTGCAAAAGCAGTGGGTTAGCAAGAGCCTGTTTTGACCTATGTTCATTCCAACTTCTGGACACACCTTCAGAACTGAACCAGTGCATTTTTGGGGGACTTGGTGTACAGACAGCCTCATTTCATAGCTCAGTTTAATGGAAACAACATTCTGCTGTGGCAGCTCTTTGTGCAGGCCCACAGATAGGACATAACTACTGTTTACTTATTTTAACCCTTGTGGGACTTCTCATTTTACTTTTGCCACACTGTTACTCAGAAGTTTGTTCTAATTATACCTGAACTAGTACATGTGCTAACAAGAAATGCAATTGTCTTTAAAGGCTTCCTTTTTCTTGCTTGTTTCTCTTACAAGATGGCTGTGGCACTTAAATCAAAATTGTCTAAACTGCCTCAGTGCTTTTTGTTGGTAGTTTAGACTAGTGGAGCTACTTGTCTGAATTTTTTGTCTTTATTCATGTTCTTCTCTCTGTGTAGTTGCTATCAGAGCCTGCATACAGGCAGATCTTTAAGTGTTCCATTGTTTGGAAGTTTTAGGCAGTGTCCATTTGTCGATGTGGATCAATTTAATATTTTCCCCTGCTGTTAAGGCTTCCTTGCACCTGTTTTTGACATCTGGACTTTGTTGATTACGTGAAGTCAACATTTTCTTTATGTCTATTTTGTCATTTTGCTTGAAACAATTTTCATAGGTCTCAATATACCCCAAAGTCGTCTTGTTACTTCCACTGAATGGATATGCTTTAGGGGCTATGTTGAAGACTTGTTCCTTTCAGCTACCATGTATGGATAAAACTGTTGAATTCTCTGCTCCTCCCTTGGAGCAGAATCTATTTAGTGAAGCTGTTATGCTTCATACCCTCTGTATTAGTTCAGAGATAGCATGCTTAGCTAGCTAGCTTGTAGATTAACTGGTCCTTGTTCTCGCTTGCCTTTCAAGCAGAGTTTCCAATCCCTGGACTTGTACCTGTCTGTCTGTCTTACATTGTTTTTCTTGTGGCTGACTGTCTAAGTCAGGGGTAGGCAACCTTAAATACTCCAAGAGCCATTTGGACCCGTTTTCTGGAGAAAAGAAAACCTCGGGAGCCACAAAACCCTTTTGACATCTAAAATGAAAATAATACTGCATATATAGTTTTTTTTTACCTTTATGCTATGTATAAAAAAACTATAAGGAGTGGCAACAGGATGCAAGAATTTTGTTGTCTCATGCCTCCCTGGGGCACCTGGTGGGCCGCTGTGAGATACAGGAAGCTGGACTAGATGGGCCTTTGGCCTGATCCAGCAGGGCTCTTCTTATGTTCTTATGAGCGAACGCGGCTGAAAATCGGGTCTCGACATTCGTCATTCGCTGTCTTCAGCTTTCTCTCTCTCCCACTCCCAACCCTGCTGCCAATCCTCCACAGCCTTCCGATCGCGCGTAAAAAAATGAACGGCAGAACAAAAACCAGCCACCACGCTGCACCTTGCAGGGCAACGTGGCGGATCGCCGTTTGCAAAGAGCACATGCAACAAGCAGCAGCAGGATGGGCGGGCAGGGCAGACCCCAGAGCCGAGCCGAGCAGCTGCCCGTGCCACTGCTGCCACTATGGGGTGTGTTGTTGTTTTTTCAAAACGGTGGAGGATTTTTTATTTTTAGGTTTGCAAAAGGGGGATTCCAGGCTCGTGCACAGGAACTTTTACAACTTGCACACCATCGATGCAAATAATCCCTCCACGTTGCAGAAAGAGGGACTGGGCAAAAGATCCTGGAAAAGATCCTGGGCAGGGGACACACACACCCAACTGCGAGACCTGGCACTTTCCGTTCTTGTAAGCGGGAGCTGCCCCAACGCGTGCAAAACCAGGGGCAACTTTGCAACCCGACCGAGAGTGAGCCAGAATGTTTTCCCCACCGGCTCTCTGCTGCATGCCGCTGCCCCCCCCGCCATGCTCCATCCCAGTTCTGTGTGCGAAGCAATGCAAACACATGGAACAGTCAACACAAAAAGCCACGCACCCTTCCAGCCGGTGGATCAGCTCTGGAGCTTCGCGGGTTGCCTTCTGCACAAGGCTATCCACGGACCGAGCGGGAGCCCAGCCGCCGCCGCTGCCAGCATGCTCTCCCCGCTTCCCGGAACAGCGTGCAGCGCAGGACTGGTGCCGAGTGGAGAGGCACTCTCGGTAGCAGCTCCCGGCTCAGGGGGCTCGGTGGGAAGGGGAGAAAAGGGGGCGATTCCCAACCTGCAGCCCTGAGCACAGTGCAGCCTACCGGGAGGGAGAGCGGCCCGTGGTCGCAGCCAATGCTGGGTGCCTCCTTTGCTACTTTCACCTGGACTCTGGAGCTGCAGCAGACGGCTAAAAGAGCCACATGCGGCTCCAGAATCATAGGTTGCTGACCCCAGGTCTAAGTGAAAGATGATAATGTGGTTCTAATTAAGTTGTAGTCTATGGCCATGCCTAGGAGTTTGGAATATAACTTGCTGTTGTGTAATGTTTGATTTTTATTGTGGTTTTATCGTGTGGATCTTTTGTAAGCTGTCTTTGGCACCTCTCTTTTGGGAAGGAAAAACTGGAATAAAAACGTTTCAAAATAAAAGTAGCTATGTGAATGAATTAGCTTTCAAAGCCAGAAATTTCAAAAAAAGTGATAAATATTTTTCACTGGGAATTCTTTTTAAACTGACATCATTTGGAAGAAGGTTACTTGTGGGAGACCCTTGTGCGTTCTGTAATTATTATTTTTTAACTGAAAGCCCACACATTGTGGTTTGGATTTCTAGCCAGCCATTATTTGTAGTCACCATTGACCCTTGACCTTTCTTCTGTTTTATGACACACAGAGATAATCTGGGGAAGGGATCAGTTTCTTAGTTTGTGCTGGCTTTTGAAGAAGTGGAAGCCTTTTCCAAAGTCCAGTGCAAAGTTAGAAAAAACCCCACACAAGTCCTTTTTTATGCATGGGGACTTGATGGAAAAGCTATGTGTTGGGTGTTTGTGGAAGAGATAGCTGTCACAAGGACAATCACATTGCGAACCCCTGGATATGATTGCATAGGCAGTATTCTGTGCTTCGAAAGTTGTTTTTTTCTGTGACTAGTATAATGCCTTGAATTGAGAAATTGGCAACTATGTAGTTCTCACTTTTTTGAGGTGTGACTGAACTGGAGCCCCTGCAGCATCTGCTACAAGTCTACACCCAAGCTGGGGCAGTACTCATTCAGCAAGTGGGTGTGCAGCATTCCAGCTGCACCAGCAGCCGGTAAGCCCATTTGGGGCAGAGGAAGGCGGGTAGGAGCCAGCCACGAGAGAGTGGAACCTGGCAGTGGCTTCCACTGCCAGATCTTATCCCCAGCTGTGGATTGGGCAAAATAGCTAGCCGTGAGCCGAGGAGCCCCATTGTCAGAAACGAAAGTTCCCTTCTCCCAGGAAGACTCCAGCAGCTGCTGCTGGATCATGGTGGCCTTTTGGCTACTAGTTAGGCAGTTCAGGATTGGGCTGCCCAATGCTAAGTGCCAACATTAGGGTTTATATTTATTTAAAATATCTGTATTCTGTTTTTTGTTCATTTAGCCCTCAGTGTGTCTTGCAAACAGCAGAACATAATATCCAAATTCTTTTCTGGAAAACAAGTGAATGCCCTTTAAACTTAACAGGGGAGAAAATAGACAAATTAGAACTATTAGAATAGTGGAATGGCAAATGTTTGAATCAGGTTCGTACCTAGCCCATGTGCTGCCTGGGGTCACAAGAAAATTTGCTGCCCGCATATGGCGAAATGGAATTTAATCTAATTAATTAAATAATCACATCAATTAAACAAATAAACAAGCCTTAGATATTTCTCTTGGTTCTGAATAGATTTATGCTGTCTTTCTAGAGGAGCACCTCTCTAGAGAGGTACTCCACAAGTGGAGCACCATTACAGAATTACCCACCTTAACTGATGAAGATTAGGGCACTGATGTTAGGTTAGATTCATATGGGACTGTTCAATACTTGAGGTATCCTGGTCAAAAGCTGTTTAGAGCTTTTGTAAGTCAAAACCAGTATTTTGAATTGTACATAGAAATAAATGAAAAACAAACTTTAGACACAACAATCTGACATTTAATGGGTCAAGTATTCTACTGCTGCACTTAATGGCATTAATAAAGATAAGAGATTCTACGTTTATTGGTAAGCTTTTGGTAGCGTGAAAGATGATGTTTAAAACTCTGCAGATATAAGTCCCCCAGGAATTCTTACTGACTTACTTAGCATTGCAGAATTTTTACAGTTGAAATTGAAATTTAGTACAAATATATGTAGTGTCATTTGAATAATTTGATATTTAAGAAGCATTATATGAACTAGATGTTACTGTAAGATATGTATGATTACGTTGTACACTTCCTTGACTACCTCTGGGCAGAGAGAAAAACTAAAAAATATGAGAGATTCATAGTTGTTTCTATACTAAAGAATTATAACCCCAGATCAAACTTTCAAGCCAGATGGGTGTGACCCATTCAGCCGAAGCTGAAAGGAAATGTACAGTCCTGACCAAAAGTTTTGAGAATGACACAAAGATCAATTCACACAAGGTCTGCTGCTCCAGTGTGGAAGATGGCAATGTGCATATACTCCAGGATGTTATGAAGAGTAATCAGATCAATTGCAATTAATTGCAAAGTTCCTCTTTGTCATGAAAATGAAATTAATCCCCCAAAAACATTTCTACTGCATTTCAGTCCTGCCACAACAGGAGCAGCTGACATCATGTCAGTGATTCCCTCATTAACACAGGTGTCAGTGTTGACCAGGACAAGTGTTGGAGACCACTCTGTCATGCTGATTGAGTTAGAGTAACAGACTGGAAGCTTTAAAAGGAGGGTGGTGCTTGACATCATTGTTCTTCCTCTGTTCATCATGGTCACCTGCAAGGAAACACGTGCGGCCATCATTGCTTTGCACAAAAAGGGATTCACAGTCAAGGATATTGCTGCTACTAAGATTGCACCTACGTCAACCATTTATCGGATCATTCAGAACTTCAAGGAGAGAGGTTCAATTGTTGTAAAGAAGGTGTCAGGGCGCCCAAGGAAGTCCAGCAAGCGCCAGGACCGTCTCCTAAAGGTGATTCAACTGCAGGATCGGGGCACCACCAATGCAGAGCTTGCTCAGGAATGGCAGCAGGCAGGTGTGAGTGCATCTGCACGCACAGTGAGGCGAAGGCTTGTTGTCAAGAAGGGCAGCAAAGAAGCCACTTCTCTCCAGGAAGAACATCAGAGACAGACTGGCATTGTGCAAAAGGTACAGGGATTGGACTACTGAGGACTGGAGTAGAGTCATTTTCTCTGATGAATCCCCTTTCCGATTGTTTGGGGCATCCGGAACAAACTTTGTCTGTAGAAGAAAAGGTGAGCGCTACCATTGGTCCTGTGTCATGCCAACAGTAAAGCATCCTGAGACCATGCATGTGTGGGGTTGCTTCTCAGCCAAGGGAGTGGTCTCATTCACAATTTGGCCTAGGAATACAGTCATGAATAAAAAATGGTACAGCGTCCTCCCAGAGCACCTTCTCCCAACCACCCAGGAACAGTTTGGTGATGAACAATGCCTTTTCCAGAATGATGGAGCACCTTGCCATAAGGCAAAAGTGATAGTTAAGTGACTTGGGGACCAAAACATCGAGATTCTGGGTCCATGGCCGGGAAATTCCCCAGACCTTAATCCTATTGAGAACTTGTGGTCAATCCTCAAGAGGCGGGTGAACAAACAAAAGCCCACAAATTCTGACAAACTCCAAGCATTGATTATGCAAGAATGGGCTGCCATCAGTCAGGATGTGGCCAGAAGTTGATTGACAGCATGCCAGGGCAAATTGCAGAGGTCTTGAAAAAGAAGGGTCAGCACTGCAAATATTAAGTTTGCCTAAACTTAATGTAATTGTCAGTAAAAGCCTTTGACACTTATGCAAATTCTTGTACTTATACTTCAGTAAACCATTGTAACATCTGCATGAAGATCTTCCAACACTGGAGCAGCAGACTTTGTGAGAATTAATCTTTGTGTCATTCTCAAAACGTTTGGCCAGGACTGTATATTTCATTTATTACATTTATATCCCATGATGTTTTCCATGCTGGAACTCAAGGCAAGGGGTTCCCAGGATGTATTCCTTCCAGGCACCAACCCAAATCTGTTTGGCTTCAGCATGTTTACTGGCATGCCCTGGTATCCACTGGGGTCCCATTCTGGGACACATACACCCAAAAAATCCTGAAACCATGGATACTGAGGCCGCCTTTTTAAAAGATAAGATTTAGCTGCATAAGTGGTTTCGCTGCAACGCAGTTTTAAAAAAAAGATTTATTTAATGTTCCCCTATGTTTTTAATAGGAATCTCAATATTCATGGTATCTGTGGATAACTTAAACCATGGATACCAAATTGGTGGATACCAGGGCATGCCTGTATCATATATCTTTAAAATATGATCTAGAACAGTGATGGCGAACCTATGACATGCGTGTCAAAGTTGACACACCACAACGTTTGGGGTGATACACCAGAATTCACCAGTGCCTGACAAGAACTGAGTTGGTTTTACTCATTTTTCATTTTGGTAATTATTTGATGCTTCTTTATATAATACCCAGCACCATACGTGATTAGACTGTATTCTTTGTTTAAATAAATAAAGAATTGTTTCTCTTTTGTTTGGAAGGGGGGTTGACACACCAGCAGAGTCAAGTTAAGCATTTTCCTAAATTTTGACACACTGAGCCCAAAAGATTCACCATCACTGATTTAGAAGGTGCTTCTTATTAAAATGGATGGGAGTTGAAGTGTTTGGCTGAATTCTGTCCCACATATGATGGATGGAAGTGTTTCTCCTGCCTTTGTTGAGTAGGGCTCTTAGTTCAAGAAAACATTTTTAAAAGGTGGGAGGGGCTAAACTCAGAGCACAATCCTAACTTGGATTTAGGCCAGCACAGTTAAGCCAGCAAAGTTTAGCCTGCATAAAGGACACCGTAAAGTAGGTTTGGAGTCAGAGAGGCCAACACACAAATGTGCGCCATCCTTCCTGACTCCAAGAGTGGTCCAAACGCACTATACGGTGTCCCTTGTGTCAGCCAAGCTTTACTGGCCTAACTCCAGGTTAGGATTGTGCTGTCAATAGTGGAGCACAGGGTTTGCATGCTGAGGTCCTAGATTCATCCCCCATGCATCTCTTGTTTGGCCCAACTGCCATCTGGCATTTCTGTGTTTAGAAATCCTGTTCATTCACCCTGATTGATTTTTGACAGCAGAGACAATGATGTTTCTAATTTTTGTACAGTGATTAGCAAGCCTGCATATTCTATAATTTATAATTTCTTGTTAAAGGTGATGAGAAGTCTTTCTCTGCTGAAAACCTGCTGCTGCTAGTCATATCAGACAGTATTGAGCTAGCTAGACCAGTCTGAATATAGGTTCGCCTTGTGTATATATAAAGCCAACGGAGGTCTTAAGACTCGAAGCATACGTTAAGATATAGAAAGTCTTGATTTAAGAAACTTACTGTCGTGTTCTAAACAATGTACCATGCATTGTCATAGTCTAACCTGGACATTAATAGAGCATAGATAACATTGGTAAGTCTATTTTTGTCTAGGAGGGATTGAAGCTTACGCACCAGCCTAAACTGGTGGATAGCATTTAATGCCACAGAAGTAACATGGTCATCTGGGGTCCAACCAGAGATATATCAGTTTGCTGGAAATTTCAGACAACTTCCACAATTTGAGTTGTGTTTTTCTCACCCTCCTGTATCCTCAGGTATGCAAGACTACATTTCATACTGCTTTTGCCTGGGAATTGACTTTGCTAACTGGAAAAGCAGTACTTTAAAATAAAAATATACAGTACACTAAAAATGCATTTCTAAATTAATGTATCCATCTATTCCAGATAGTATTTTTCCTTTTGTTTACTCACATGCCATGTCCTCGCCTCTCAGTTCTCTAACTGTTGAACTATCCTTAACTGCCGTTGACCAACTGTCAAGTTCTAATTGTTTACCTTTCTAAACTCTACTCCTTAAAGGAGTTGTGTTTCATAACTAGCTAATAAGAGTAGAGTTTCCTCTTCATCCCTAAGCTTTAATCTCTCAGTTGGTTTTTCCGGTTTCCGGATAATAATCACAGAGAAAAATGAAACAACTTTTAAAATGAATCCAAAATACAACAAATTGCTCCAGTTCACCAAACCTAATAGCAGCCCAAGGAGCAAAATTGATCCTTAAAGGGGAGCCCAGCTCCATTCAGAACATGTTCAACACCATTTCCTTAGTCATTTGAACGAAATTCATCAATGTGAATTGCCTGGATTGAGTTTCAGTATGTTACACCAAATCCAGCCCATTACTAATTTCACCGGGGACGGGGCTTAGGATACAGCGCAATGGCTGTTGGCCGTCACTATCCCTGGCATTCGTCTGGAGCATTCCCATTGTCTCACCAGAATCCTATAAGAAGCAGCAGAGTTGACTTTTATCTCCGTCTTGAGGCTACCTCACTCCCAGTTTCAAGTAGATTTTCAGGCCAGGCTTCAGAACAGAAATGGCCTTGGTTGGCTTGACAAGATGACCTGTACTGGGGAATGTGCTAGACCTCTCAGTAGCTTTTAACATCATTAAGAGAGGAGTAATGTTTTTCAGTGAACAAAATAAAAACATAACACCACCTCCTGCACTTCTAAATCTTGTTGTTAAAAAAGGTTTTATTTGGTTATTATTTAATGGGGGTTGCATGGGTAATGACTATGACTGTGTCTGCTGACATTATACCACCTATCTAACCTACCTAATACACTTTTAAAGTGATAGTTTATAATCATAAAGTAAATTTTAAATAAAAACAAAACTGCTTTCTGCACTTCTAACTTTTGGAAATCACAGAAATTTGCAATAAAATAAGACCATTTTCTCACATGGTTAGAGGTGAGAAACCATGAGACAGTGTTTTGCAGTGATTCTGCTCCTTGGCTGATTGATAGTGTGTTGTCTTCAGCACCTGGGTCAATGACATGTGGTCAGTAACATCCTCATCAATATCTATATGAGAGGTATTACATATGAGGTCATTTGGGGATTTGAACTGGGGTGTCATTAATGGATTGTTTACATTCAGCTCTGTATATTGGATCTGTCAAGATCCTGAAAGATTGTATGGAAATAGTTGGCAAATGAATGTGAGTTAATAAGTTCAAATTAAAGCTGGGCAAAACAGAGGTCCTCTTGGTCTGGAAATCCACAACACAGGTGCTAGATCACCTACCCGTTCCAAATGGCAAGAACAGGTACACAACTTGAGGCTACCCTAGATACTTTTGCCCAGTTTCCACTGGTGCACTAGCTGCTCCCATATCTGAATCAGTCAGAGGTGGCCACAGTTGTTGGTGTAGTAGATGCCTTGGAGCGTAATCCTATATTGGTGTTGCGCTGGCGCTATGCTCTTGCACCGATCCAGTGCAGTCACAAACATGCCATCAGGCATGTCTGCACCAGTGAGTGAGTCTCTGGACCAGCGCAAGCAGCAGCGCTGGCCCTCAGGCGCCTCCTAATGCCGCCTCCTAATGGCCTTAGGATGCAGCCCTGCTGCGCCGGCCTTGCTACGCCGGCGCTGCTTAGGATTGGGCTACCCGGGTCATTATATATCAAATGATCATACAACAATATTTTTCTACCTCATGTTCATACTTCGATAAAACTTGTACTTAATGATCCTGTGTCGTTATTGAAGAAATGCAATTTTTAAATTTTTTAACTTGCAGAGAAAAAATATATTTAAGTCTAAAATTTCAGAAAATTGTCAGAAAAAATGGCATGCTAATGCTACTTCAGTTTGCTGTAAATCAAACTGACTGCTGTCCTTTTAAAGCATTCATATGATACACAGCACAATGAGTTTAATTTCTTAGAAATCTAAAAAAAAATTTAAAACGTTATCTCAAAAATGACATTTTGAGGAAAAAACCTCAAAATTAGTTCATACTTGTAACCACAAAATTTGGGGGAATGGGATCATAAGAATATGAAATGAATGGGATCATAAGAATATGATCATACATACGTATGATCAAGAGAAGATAGTGGAATCTGAATTTTCAAATGAAACTTAATTTTTTTATCTACAATATAATTCTTTTGTACTATATTGATGAAAGTTGTTTCCTTATTTTTACTATTCTCAGTCTGTACTGTTCTTACACATGTCCCTTTAGGTGATGTAACTGCAATCAGTAACTGACTGCTACAGATAACTAAAGCTACAGAGGGTGACAGAGAGCACTAACAGGAAGTGGACATCAGAGGATGCAGACAACTAGATTCCACTTCCTGTTAGTTCTCTCTGTTGCCTCCTGTAGCATTAGTCTAGCACCAATAAGTCTAGTGTTCTCAGTGTTTGCTTTCATTTTCACAGTGTTCTGTAGCAAAGCAAAAAAGCTGTGTTTTGCAAAGCCTTGCAAATGAAGAGAGGTGAGTCATGAGCATGACTGGGGTGTGAATTTGTGAACTGTGAATAAGTGAAACTGCAGGTATGGGATCTGCAGATATGGATGGGACACCTGTATTTATTTTATATTATATTTATTAAAGGGTTTTTTCCTCTCACATAAGATGTATAACAAGTGCTGAGCCAAACAAAGGTGACCTGTTTCAGAGTGTGGCCAATCTACCGTATATATTTGTGTGTAAGTCGAGAAATTTAAGTCTTAAAATAGATCCTAAAAATCTGTGTCAACCTAAACGCAATAAATTGGGTAACAAACTTGTTCCAAGTTTAAAGGAAAAAAAGGGAGGCAGAGAGAGACCCATGGAGGTAAGATGACAGGAGACGACATGCCTTAAGAAGAGATAGCAGCCAAATGAGGCCAGGGGGCGGGCTTAGCAGCCATGTTGTTACGCTCAAAACAATCCTTATTCCAAGCATTTCAGATTGCTTTCCTCGTACTGTTTAGGACTGAATAGTTTACTCCTGAAATAAAAACTCACGAAAATAAAAACGTGTGATCGTGTATTGGTAACCTTATTATGATTTAATATGCACTTACAAGGTTTAATTCCACATAATTATATTACTGAACATACCGGACGAAATGCCACGCTGTCTATTTAAACTCAGATTGCACTGTTTTGACAGACTTATTTTTTGAAATCTACACAAGCAAAAATAAAACGGCCATGGCCCATAAAAAAAATTCTGATAATGTTCAGAATTTCATAAATATTACAGTAGAAAATGAAAGGCGGAAAAATAAAGTGTGAACGGGAAGGAAAGAAAAAAATGGAAGGCGGGAAAAAAAGTGTAAACGGGAAGGGGGAAAAAAGGAGGGGGAAATAAATATTTTTTACCTTCTAGACCATTAACAGTGGGTGTCAGAAAATGGTGAATACGACTGCTAGGTACAACAAAAGGAAATTACACAGCTTCAAAAATAATGCACTCACTGAACTGTAGTTTTATTGAACCGCGATAAGATAACATGCAGTCATTATTAAAGACGTTGAGATTGACTTTTACACACGTGCGGGGAGATTTTGATTCGTGAATGCGCGGCAATCCTCCTTGGCGGGAAAGATCTGAGTCAGCCATATTGTTACGCCCATGGCTTCAAGAAAATGATGTCATGTCATCTCCTGTCATCTTACCTCTATGGAGAGACCATGGAGGTATTATATTTCGCAGGAGGGGCCATGACGTCACAGACTTGAAGCCGTGGGTGTAAGTTCAGATCCCGCCTCCCTCCTCCCAGCGTCCAATCAGCGAGCGCCTCGCAATTGGGCCACGCCCCCTTCCTTCCCTCAGTCCCCTCCACGGCCGCTGGTGTGTTCAGTAATATAATTCTGCGGAATTAAACCTTGGAATTGCATATTAACTCATAATTAGGTTACCAATGATGTTTCTCCACGATCACACGTTGTTATTTTGGTAAGTTTTTACTTCAGGAGTAAACGATTCAGTCCGAAACATCATGCGAAAACCCATTGGAAATAATTGGAATCAGCATTGTTTTGGGTCAATTTACGTCACCGCTAACCCCGCCCCCTGGTTACAGTCTCTGTCCATTAAAATAACCAGGAGGGCCGGGGGTTGGGAGAGACCCACCTCCATTTTCTGAACTGCATAGTTTGTTTGCAGCAACGTCAACCTGGTTAGGCTGAGGCGGGGAGGGAAAGAATAGTCCTGTAAACTGCAACCAAACTTGATGTTGCTTAATATTACAGGGTTCTTCTCTCCCTTCAGCCTAATCAGGCTGGTGTAACTACATCCAAACTTGATGTTGCTTAAACTACACCAGCCCGTTAGGTTGAAGGGAGGGAATAAAGTTATAAATCTGCATTGAATGGAACTTCCAGTGGCATAATTTCCCCTAAACCTTACTTAGCCATGGGTCATAGGAAATGACTGGATTTTTTTGTGCTCCAAACTTTCTATTCCCTCGACTTGTCTATAAGATTGACTTATACTTTAGTATATACGGTAATGTGTGACTGGCAGTTTTAGAAACTTTTGGTACAGCACAATGATTTACATGTCTATTCAGAAGTAAATCCCATTATGTTAAAAGGTGCTTATTCCCAGGAAAGTCTATATAGGACTGCAGCCTTAGTTAAATTTTCTTCCAAGGAACTTAGGAAAGTATTTTTGCATTGCATCAGTTTTGCTGAAGCACCATATATACTCGTGTATAAGTTGACTTCATGGACACGTTGAGGGCAAGTTTCAAGCCAAAAATCTGCTATGAATTTGCTGTGATCCTTGGATAAGTCGAGGGTAAAACTTAGGGGTAGACGTAATTCTTTGAATTAGATTATTTTGTCTGATTTTTTTACCTAATGCCAGATCCTAACAAATGACTTACCAGTAATTGTTACCTAAGAAATGTACAGTCTACCTATTTACTGAAGAGAAGTAAAAGGGAAATTATAGGGTGCCTTTTCATTTAACACAGAATACTATAACAAGCCTTTGAGCCAGAAAGTTACTATAACCTAAGAGATGTTTAAAGTGGCTCTAAATGCCTTCAGAGTCCTATTCTTTAGCCGTGATTTCAAATAAATGGTGGACAGAATAGTTAATATGCGAGGCAACCAGGGCGGGTGTCTGGGGTCCCGCGTGTACCACCAGGCACCACCTCAAGTACCACCGATGGGAAAAACATGGATGAGAAGGCTCCACCTGTATATTATGGCAGTGTTTCCCAAACTGTCAGTCAGGACCCACCAATGGATCATAACCCAATTTTGGGTGGGTCACAAAAAGTTTCTGATTTATTTTTTTTAAACTTTTCAAGCACCATTGCCCAGTTTGCAGAAGACAATTGCAGCAGCCAGCAATCCGGATGGAGAGACCACTGGAATGCTAACCTGTGGTATGAGATCATTTTCGTGCCCTCAAACTAAAAAGTCAAAATTTCCTATTTTCTCTAATAATTGGCATCCCATAGATTATGTATGATTATGTCAACCTTTCGCCTGGCCTGGAAATCCCTAACTGCACATCTTGCTCTCTAGTTCAGCCTTCTGGGTATCCTGGAATGACTATAAAGTTTTGGGGGAAACAGTCCTTAAACGTCCTTTCTAGGGAGAGTCTAGCAAATGTCTATGCACACATTATATGTAAGGTCTCTAGCAGCCTTGGGAGCAGGACTCCAATTATTATTTATTAACAATAATTATTGATATACTGTATATGGGTTGCCATCGTCATTTTAAAAGGTGGGTCCTAGTGCTAAAAAGTTTGGGAAACACTGTATTATGGTGTCCTATTTGGAATACTGTATACAGTTCTAGTCAACATGCCTCAAAGAAGGATATGGTAGAATTGAAAAAGAAACAAACAGGACAACCCAAATGATCAGAAGGCTGGAACACTTTCCTTATCAGGTAAGGTTATAGCATTTGGGTCTTTTTAGTAAAAAAAAAAAAAAAAGGAAATTAAAGTGAGGACATGATTAAAACTTTTAAAATTGTGTATGGTTTGCATGGATAGAGAGGTTTTTCTTTGTCTCACACAATACTAGAACCAGGAGTCATTCAATTAAACTGATTAGTAAAACTGTCCATAATTAGTCTCTGAAAATCATTGTCACAAGATGTGGTGATGGCGACTTATTTCAGTGGCTTTAAAAAGGGAAATGGATATGAAAGGCACAGGTCTCTGACAACTGGTCATGATGGCTATGTGCTATATCCAGATTTACTGACAGTATGCCTCTGAGGGTGCAATCCAACAGTGGATGTAGCTCCAACTCTACATGGCACCGTGTCGGCGCTATGGCTCTTGGGCCGATGCAAGGCCATACTGAGCATCCCTTGCACCAGCCAAACTCAGCTGGCGCAAGGGCAGTTCTGGGAGGAGGGAGGGCGGTTTTGGACAGGGGGTTGGGGTTGGAATGTGGCCGTTAGGCCGCATCGAAGGCTCTGTCCACAGGCTCTGCCTGTTATACAGGATTCATTTAGGATTGCGCCCTGAATATCAGTAGCAAGGAAGCAGTGGAGGGAGAGAAGTATGCCTTTCTCTCCTTATGGGCTTTCAGAGTCAGCTGCTGGGCACTGTGGGGAAACGGGACGCTGAATTAGATGGGACTTCAGTGTAATGTGACAGGACTTTTCTTATGTTCTTTTGTGACTGAAGTCTGGAAGGAGGATCTCATTGGTACAGTTATTATCTATCTCAACCTTTTGGGGAACTGTTAACACAAATGGCTTGCCATTTGGAACTCTACCCACATGGTTGAATTGTGAGTTTGCCATCTGCTCTAGTTGCTGCACATAGTGAGCCAATGATTATCTCATGTTGACAGATGTGTGTCTAGGCTGCCAAGGGGCCAGGTCTTGCCCATGCAGCAGTTTTAAGCCTTTTGACAATTAACAGTGCAATCCCATGTTTACTCCCAAGTAAATCCCATTACGTTCAGTGAGACTTACTCCCTGGTAGGCATGCACAGGTTTGCAGCCTAAGTCAATTTAACAAGCCACAGAGGTGCACTAGGTGAAAGTCTGGCTAGGATAGCTTAAAAGTGTTTTAAGTTGAAGCGGTCCATAACAAAGTATCAGAAAAATGCCTTCTGCTATAGTATTTAGGGGGACGAGTCAACCAACTATTTTTAAAGGGTTCCGTCTCTGAGGACTGGTTTGACATGCCCTGTAACATGCAAAGTAGGACTTGCTTGTCTTATTTATGGATCTTACTACCAATGCAAGCCCACATTTCACATGATACAGTGGAAACACGAACCCTGAGTTTGGAATCCTGTGTATGCAACTCCAGCAGATGACTTACACTCCTCAAAAGAGAATGAGTATCCCTGTGTGATAGGGAGTAAGGCATACAGATAATGGGTTGCCAACAAATTTCAAATAAGTCACTTCTTCATCTTGCAGTTGATTTTTGAAGTTAACCTTTTTCAGATAAATTCAAAATATTGCCAATCATTTTCTGGAAAACTATATCCCTTGTACCACTTAAATCTTAAAATATTATTCTACAGTCCATCTCAACTACATGAGAAGAGGTTATAAAGGATATATAAAGTTTATAGTCATAAACCTTGTTAAACTCACTTCTGGTTCTCTGTTTGCATCTTCTACGTTTGAGTACCCCATATGCCTTTTACATAGCAACTTCTGAAAGGAAAAGATAATGTGAGTGCAGTTCTTATCTATGACAGTAAAATTTCATCATACTTCCGAATGCTTGACTTGAGAATTTGCTGCCACATGAAATGGTGTTGTTCATACGTTTAGATGACTTTAAAAGGATATTTAAATTCATTAAATAGGTATAGCAATGATAGCTAAATGAAACCTCCAGGTTTGGAGGTCATATTCCTCTAAATACCCAGGGTGGGGGAATAAATATCAGGGGAGTGCCACTGCTTTCATGTTCTTCTATGGGAATCCTAGAAGTATCTGAGTGGCTGCTGTTGGAATAGATGGGTGTTTGGTCTGATCCTACCAGGCTGCTGTTATGTAGCTATGTTGTGGATGCCTTTCTCTAAACCAAAGTTAATGTTTATGTATTTGGCAGTCTGAACTATCTGAGGAATCCTGTTTCAAAGTAGAGATTGAATAGCTGGGGAAACTGTCTTGTACTTATATGCCAGCATGGAAGAAGGAACCAGGTCCTCTTTGGGTTTCCAGCCCCAGGTTTGGAATCTATGATGGGTTAAATCCGTGTGTTCTGAATCTGCGGATAAGGAGGACCTACAGAGGTCCTACTGGAGGACCTACAGCAGGGCGGGCTCTAGGAGCAGTAGGGCCTAATGCAGGGCATTTCTGTGGGGGGCCCAGCCCTCATTGTGGGGCCCTCCACTCACCAAGAAAAGCACTTGTAGTGCCACATGCAGCACCTGGAAATAGTTGGTGGTGACCTAGTGACATCACCGCCTCCAGGAGCTCATTTTGGGCCATTCAGAGGCAGGTGCAGGTGGGAGGGCCCAAGGTACAGCTGTTCTGCTCACCCCATTGACCTAAAGCCCATAGAGATGCTCGCTGCAGCATCAGGCAATTTGCTTGCTGTGCTGGTGCAGGGGCCCCCAATTTGCTTGCTGTGCTGGTGCAGGGCCCAATATGACGACATTGGTCACATTGGCCTACGGCCAGCCCTGACCTACAGTGTATACAAACAGTGATTCACAGTAAAGGGCATTCCATTATTATATAATGGCCAGGAAACAGCCTTGACCTAAACTCAATAGAAAATTTGTGACTGTTTGAAAAGCCTTGTAACCCCTGCTAACTGAGGCACTTTTTCCAAGTGGTGTTCCTTTTAAATTTAGCGGGGGAGAGTAATTGTCCATCTTCACCCCTGCGCAGTGTCTTTCTAGTGGCTGTTGCTGGTAGAGGTCTGCATTATTTATTTATTTTTTGAGATTGTGAGCCCTTTGGGGACAGGGAGCCGCCACTTACCGGTAACTTTATTATTTGCCTGTAAACTACTTTGTGTTGAAATGTGGTATATAAATACTGTTGATTGTTGTACCAGTGAGGTGTCCATCAAATGAAAGGCAATTAATTGAGACTATAGTTGCTTCCTGGAACCACACAATAGCCACGGTAGAGTTTCAAACACTTGTTGGCTCAATGAGATGTTGCAGTGCTGCTGTTTAAACAAAGGCTACCATAATAAATACTACTCGTAGTACAGTTTTATCGTGGTTGCAGTATTTACAGCATTAACATTTTTTGGAACTGCAGATATTTGAATTTGTTTTTGGAATGAATTCAGCATAATTTTTTCAATAAACATTTGCATTTAGTGAAATGTAACATTTACCATAAGTCTGCAAATTTACAAAACATGAAATTTTGAGAAAGTTTCCACAATTTTGGCCACCACTGTATCTTTCAGAGGCACAAAGCACAATCTTAATTTGGAGTTAGGCAGGCACAGTTAAGCCAGTAAATTCTGACCGGTACAAGGGACACTGTAAAGTAGGTTTGGACGACTCTTGGAATCGGAGAGGTAAGCACACAGATGCACACCATCCTCCTTGCCTCCGAGAGTGGTCCAAACATGCTTTACGGTGTCCCTTGTGCCGCCAAACTGAGCTGGCCTAATTCCAGTTTAGGATTGCACTCACATTGAAGGTGGTTGTAAACTACCTGCCAGCGTTTCCAGTGAAATATTCTGCACCTTATTCAGACAAGGTATGTGATGGCTTTCTTCCTATTCAGAATACATTCACAGAAAGGGGCAGATCAGTTTGGGTGATGGAAAAAGACACTGAGGATCTCAGTAGTAAATACAGGGAGGTTAATGTCAGTAGACATATCTAGTGATGTTCTTATAATTGTCCTATTTGTGTTGAGGTAATAAAACTGGAGTCCAAAGTAGAGTTAATGTGAAAAAATTCCACTTTGCAAAAGGAAAAAGAGCTTCACCGTAATATCAGAATCTGAGGATTTTATTTATTGGATTTGTATCCTGCTTTTCTCCCGAAGGCACTCAGCAGCTCACAAGAATATTAAAAATACAATTTAAGTGAAACTTTAAAATGCAACAGTAAATATTAAGAACAAACATTACAAATGTAAAAAAATCAACAGCTAGCAAAAGTGGTGCATAAAATAACATACCGGGGGGGGGAACTATTTGATCCCCTGCTGATCTTGTAAGTTTGCCCACTGACAAAGAAATGATCAGTCCATAATTGTAATGGTAGGTTTATAGTAATAGTGAGAGACAGAATAACAACAAAACAATCCAGAAAAACACATTTCAAAAATGTTATAAATTGATGTGCATTTCAATGAGTGAAATAAGTATTTGACCCCTTCGCAAAACATGACTTAGAGCGCATTCCTAAACTGGAGTTAGGCTGGCATAAACTAAGCCAGCAAAGTTTGGCCAGCATAAGGGCCACCGAAAAGTATGTTTGGACTACTCTCGGAGTTTGTTAGAATGGCTCATGTCTGGCTCCGAGAGTGGTCCAAACATACTTTACAGTGTCCCTTGTGCTGGCCAAATTTCACTGGCTTAGCTTATGCCAACCTAACTCATTTTTGAATTGTGCCCTCAGTACTTGGTCGCGAAACCCGTGTTGGCAATCACAGAGGCAGGGGCGCCGACTTGCCGTCAACATTGGGGTGTCCATAGCCGCAGCCCCACTCCTTCCAAGGCCAGGGTGGGCGAGCCAATGAGCTTCTTCCTGCAGCGCCTTGGGAAGGAGCTCATTGGCTCGATCGCATTGCCCTTGGCTGGGCCTGTTCGCCGCTGGGCCTGGCACGCTCCCGGCCCAGCATCAAACATGGGGGTGCCCCACTCTTTGGGAGTGCCCAATATTGTGGGTGCTGAGCACCCATTGCAAATTATTGTGGGTGCCGACAGCATACCGGCACCCATGGAGTTGGCACTACTGCACAGAGGTCAGATGTTTCAAACCACCAGGTTTGCACTCATCTCAAGATGGATTTTGTCCCACTCACTTTGCTGATCCTCTCCAAGTTATTAAGGTTTCAAGGCTGACATTTGGCAGCTCGAACCTTCTGCTCCCTCCACAGGTTTTCTATGGGATTAAGGTCTGGAGACTGGCTAGGCCATTCCAGGACCTTAATGTGCTTCTTCTTGAGCCACAACTTTGCCTTGGCCGTGTGTTTTGGGTCATTGTCATGCTGGAATACCCATCCACGACCCATTTTCAATGCCCTGGCTGAGGGAAGTTCTCATCCAAGATTTGACGGTACATGGACCCGTCCATCGTCCCTTTGATGCGGTGAAGTTGTCCTGTCCCCTTAGCAGAAAAACACCATAATGTTTCCACCTCCATGTTTGACGGTGGGGATGGTGTTCTTGGGGTCATAGGCAGCAGTCCTCCTCCTCCCAACACGGCAAGTTGAGTTGATGCCAAAGAGCTCAATTTTGGTCTCATCTGACCACAATATTTTCACCCAGTTCTGAATCATTCAGATGTTCATTGGCGAACTTCAGATGAGCCTGTACATATGCTTTCTTGAGCAGAGGGACCTTGCGAGTGCTGCAGGATTTCAGTCCTTCACAGCGTAGTGTGTTAACCGTTGTTTTCTTGGTGACTATGGTCCCAGCTGCCTTGAGATCATCGAGAAGATCCTCCCGTGTAGTTCTAGGCTGCTTCCTCACTGTTCTCATGATCATTGAAACTCCACAAGGTGAGATCTTGCATGGAGCACCAGACCGAGGGAAATTGACAGTTATTTTGTGTTTCTTCCATTTGCGAATAATCGCACCAACTGTTGTCACCTTCTCACCAAGCTGCTTGGCGATAGTCTTGTAGCCCATTCCAGCTTTGTGTAGATCTACAGTCTTGTCCCTGACATCCTTGGACAGCTCTTTGGTCTTGGCCATGGTAGAGAGTTTGGTATCTGATTGATTGCTTTTGTGGACAGGTGTCATGTATATAGGTAATAAGATGAGATTAGGAGCACTCCCTTTAAGAGGGTGCTCCTAATCTCAGCTTGTTACCTATATACAGCAAAAGAAACCTGGGAGCCAGAAGTCTTGCTGATTGATAGGGGATCGAAGACTTATTTCACTCATGGAAATGCACATCAATTCATAACTTTTTTGAAATGTGTTTTTCTGGATTGTTTTGTTGTTATTCTGTCTCTCACTGTTACAATAAACCTACCATTACGATTATGGACTGATCGTTTCTTTGTCAGTGAGCAAACGTACAAAATCAGCAGGGGATCAATTAGTTTTTCCCCTCACTGTAGCTGATAACATAATAAAAGCACCAATAAACCTACAAGCATCAGGCACAAGGCTAAAATCACAAGGCTTGCTGGAAAAGTAACATATTTAGATCTTTCTGGAAGGCTTCTAAAGAAGTTCTTAAACCACAGGGAAGGAATTTCATAATGTAGGTGCCACTACCTATAAGGCCTAATTTCACACTGCCACCCCTCTTTCTTAAGTGATGGCATATCTAAAAAGGCCTTTACTTCTGTAATGACTAGAGAGGGTGAGCTGGATTGTACAGAAAAAGGCCGTGTCTCAAATGGTTCCAAAACATTTCGGACTGGTGGCTCCCTTGACCTACTGGGCCATTGGATGCTGCTCCCCATTAGGGCTAAAATCCTTTACATTGTATAGGGCAGCAGGGTGTTTGCGAGGATTCTGCAGCTTCCCTGGCTGATTTGTGCGGCTCTCTGGGGAGCCATATTTCACAGTTTGGAAACCACTGCTCTCTAGCCCCAAGTCTTTAAATGGTCAAAACCAGTATCTTGAACTGGGCCTGGAAATGAGCTAATAGCCACTGCAGCTGCTGAAGCAGGTGGTTTGACCAACTGAGTCAAACCACCAACCTCCAGCAACCACCTGAATTACTGCATTCTGCATTATCTGCAGCTTCCAAATCGTCCTTAAGGTGCAACCCCATGTAGAGCACATTCCAGTAGTTAGATCTTAATGTCACCATGGCCTGACTGATGCAGGTATGGCCTCAGCTGGCATACCAGCTGCCTTGGGCAAAGCCCCCACCCCCTACCCCGGCCACAGCTGACACCTGAACACATAGGAGCAGCTGTGAGTCCAGGAGACCTCCAGGGACAGGCTGAAGACCTGCTCTTTCAGAGGGAATGTAGCCCCTTCCAAGCAGGACAATCATCCAGTACCTGCCTCATGGGTTTCTGAACCAAGAGAACCTCTGTCTTGATCACATATAATATATTTTTAGTTCTCATCCATATCTAGGACCATATCCAAGCATTCCAGGAGGACCTCAACAACCACTCTGGTATCTGGTGGAAAGGAGAAATCTAAGTGTCATTAGAGTACTGGGCACCCCACTCCAAATTCCCAGATGATCTCTCCTAGTAGTTTCATGTAGATTATGAACAACATAAGGGACTAATTTGAACCTTATGGTACACCATGCTCCAAAGACCCATATGTTGAACATGTCGTTCCTGTCCCCTGAAATTCAGTAATTTCAGAATAGGCTGTGTATTTCCCAGTAGTAAATGACACTGTTGAAGATTTGTTTCTAAAAAGGCCTTTTGTAGCACATTGAGTGAGAAGTGGACTTGTTAGGCTAGTTACTTTAAAAAGAGAATTTGGGAACATTATCTTTGATTGGGGTATTTAACATATATGAATTTTTACATGCAATTCTCAAGGCTGAAATGAAGCCTGGTTCTGCCAAAGGACTGGAAGTCTTGTCCTCAAGCAAAAAACAAACTTGTTAAATCTTGCTGCATATACTTTAAAACCAGAGTTTAATCAACATGCTCCATTCCACAAAGCAGAATTAGCTTGCCTCTCAAACCAGGAAGTCAGTATAATTTCTTGGTTCAAAAAAATTCTAGCTGAAGGAATATTTTGAGACCTCATCCTTTTTTGGGGGGTAGAGAGCTTGGTTGGGAACTATGAATTTAGTTTGTGTTCCTTCTGCTCTGTCGCACACAACTATCTTCATGGATCTGACACTCTGTTTATCTGACAGTGCACTCAGTACTGCTTCGCCAGGGAAAATAGCACAAAACAAGCCCAGTGCATCAGCATTTTCATTGTGTACTGAGCTGAGTCTCTCTTCACATGGTAACATCCCCTTTTTAATCCTGGTCCCCATGTTCCTTTCCCAGTCCAGCCTGTTTTTGTGGTGTCTATTGCTGGTCTCACCAAGCGTATGTTCTTGTGGTTTTGAGTGTTTTTTGTGTGGATCAGTGTATTAAGATCTGCAGAACTTAAGTGGTGGTGTTCAATTGGTTCGACAGGACAGTGATCTAGCATTAGTGGTTTGTGGTAAGCAGAGAAGTGATGGCTGCTTTTAAATTGGATTTCCTCCCCGAAATGATGGTGGATCATTGCTCCTTGAATGCCAGCCCTATGTAAGTATCTTGTTTTCATAGCTCATCTACATTGATGTAGATTGCGTTCTTTTTAAGGTGGTTTGTGGGGAGGGGGGTTGCTTAAAACTCTGTAGTTAAGAAAGAAAGCAAAACAGGAATGTAAGATCCCACCAGTAGTTTTAAAACATGGCCTGACGGATGTGTGCAATTGAGATGCGGTGGGTAAGAACTCAATTGGGCATAGTAGCCAGAGAGTGTAGTGTCAAGTGTTGAATTATGTTCCTCAGTGGGTTGATTTTAAGCAGCACATCTTGATTTAAATTTAGATTAATTTTAGTATATTTGAATTACAGATCTTTTTCAAAAAGAGAAAATCACTCTCTTGGTTCAGATAGCCACTAAGATACTGCTAAGTAGAAATTCAGCTCTATATCTGGCTGATACATTTTTGCAATCTAACAGGGAGTACTGTATACTTGTGCAAATTGCTTGTACAGCTCTATTGATGATTGTCCATTTTTAATATGCTTGAAATGCAGTTTTATATACTAAATTAACTTTTTGTTCTTAGTGTGCAAAGATACACACTAACGTAAATACAACTAACAATATTTTGATCAAAATTAAAATGTTATAGATATGACTATCAAAGCATTTTTCCATATGCATAGTTAATTGTTGCAGTATGACATCACTGAATGAACTTATTTCAGGTAAGTGTGGGAAATGGACTGAACATGAATAATAGAAAATGGCTGGAGTGTACTGTTATCTGTTCACCAGTGTCTCTTTAGTACCTGGTTACTAAACACATTGATTGAGTCTGTAACATAACAAACTGTGACCACAATTGGTACCATTGTCAGTTTTAGAGGGCCAAAATTCTCATCCAGAGCCGTTTCTAGAACCAGTGATCAGCTTCAGCTGTGCTTTCAGTATATGCTCACTGAATGGCACCTTACAGCAAAATAATACAAATTTCACAAAACATACTTTTGATAAACAGGGAGCCATAGAACACAATACTGAAAGAATAGAAATAGGATATCAACTGGTCTTCAAAACCCTGTTTAAAGTATCTTTACTCTTTTTCCAAAAAATCAGTAAAGAGGTTATAGATGTGTGTTTCCATGGTGAATTAGTTTCACTTCCTTGGAGCAGCTGCAAAAATGGATGTGTTGCACCCTATTGCAGATCTAATCTCCTTCAAAGGTAAAAATTTGAAATTCATCTTAAAAGGGTGCACTGTGGCAGAGAGGGGGAGTGTGTGACATAAAACACTTGGCTAAAATGTTAAATCAGCTAGTTTCTGGCTCTAGCTCCTTATGCAAACTTTGTTTCATTTAGGAAGTTGATGTGAAAACAAATATAATTTTTAAAAATAGATTGATTTCCAAAACCATTTATTCAGAATTTAGCATGTTTGATCACTTTGAGATGATACCTCAGACTGAATACATAATACGTAAATAAGTCTTGGTTTAAAAATCTGGGTTTTGAGGTATGAAACAGATTTTATGTTTGAGGTCATACAGGCCCCTTTGAGAACCATGGCACTTCATAGCATCTAATGAATATGGAATCTGAATTGGAAACTGCTTGCAAATGGATCAAATATTTGTTGTACTTGCAAGCAGAAATTTAGTGGAGGACTTAATTTAATGGAAGATTAAAGAATATTCTTTCTTGTAACAGTGAAACATGTTGGTCCCTTGGGAAGGCACCCTTTTCCTTCATTTGAGATAATTGCAGCACATGAATATGTATAGCTGTATCTATATATGGCTGTTGTGTATAGAAGTCCACAAAAGTTACTAGCCAACCTAAAAAAGGTTTTAAAAACAACTGTCCAGTCTGTCTTAAAATAGCTTGTGTTAATAGCAAGGTGAAAGAAAGAAAAAACTCGTTCCACTTTAGAAGATCTTAATGCCTAATTGCTTGGAGGCTAGTCTTTAAGCACTTAACTCAAGACGTCTCAAATATTCATGGAGTCATTGAAGAAATGGACTAGTCATCCCTTGAAACCAGCAACATGGCAAAAGATACAACTAACAAGCACCATTGAAGCTTTGCATTGTCTATATAATAGCAGTGTGAGACTGTGTTCTGGTGGGAAAGGGTTCTTCAATAACTCTTTGCCTCTGCTTCTGTTTCTAAATTAGAATTGCTGGTAGCTTCACTGTAACTTCTTTGTTATAGCAACATAACTTTTCAAGCCATCCTCACAATATTAGTCCTATATATTATAAAACAGAGCAGTGTTTAATGCACAGGTGGCATACAGTTATGCTCCTGTCCCTCACCCCAACTTTATTCTCCAGGCTCCTCCTAGAGGCCAGAAGGTGCAGATTGTGGGGATACCATATAGACCTGTGTTGTGGTCTGAGGGAAAAGAATTGGCAGAGCATCTCCTTAAAGCTTTTAATACTAATTAAGGCCTCCGATTGAACTAGCAGAACAATTTGTTCATGCTGGAAATATCATCTGGCTGGGTTCAATCAGTGCATTGGTACGAATGCTGTAAAATGAGAGGCTCTTGCATGATCTTTGTTTGCAAACTGTGTTTCTGTTATCTGAACAGTGTCTTGCCTCTGCCTGAACTCCCAGTGAATGTCCATCAGTATCCACTCAGTTCTTAAGACTAGGCTAAACCAAGTTGCCTTTGGAGATTAAACAAAATGTTACTATATATTCTAACCTTTGCATGTTGCTCAGTCATAAGGAATATGTAAAAATGCATTGTGCTGCTCGACCAAGCCCTACAATGCTAAGGTTTGGGACTAGGTGATCATTTTGCCTAAACATGAGTAGCTATTTTTATTGGTGGGATTTGGGAGGTGTGTGTGCAATTTCCCAATCCTATTGTCATTCTCTCTTCTCCCCACCCTGTTTCCAGGAGTGGTATATAGCTCTGTTCCCTTGGCAACTGATAGTTCCGGGAGAGGGAAATTAATAATGTTTGAAGGAAGTACTTTTTCTCTGATCCTATTAAGTTTTACTTCCAAGGACAAGTTTAATTTCATGGGGTCAGAACATTTAAAAGCACGTTGCTTCCTTATCAGATATAATACTAACTTAACTTCTCTGGAAGCAAAAATTGTGGCATATAGTCATAAAATACAAGGTTCTCCCATTGTCTGCCCCACATACACGTTCAGTGGAAAGAATGGGTTGAATCCTCATTAGTGTTTGCTTAGCACTTCTGCTCACACAAAGGGTATATGTCAGAATTTCCACTGACTTCTCCCTCCACTGTCAACCTCCTTATGCTGTGCACCGATCTTGTTTCTGGAGGTCCTCAAACCCAAAGGGCCAGCTTTTTGGAGGATTTGGGGGTTGCAATATGGAGAGGGAAAGGAAGACAAGAGGCAGATCAGTTACTGTTCTTTGGATCCACGTCAGTATGTTCTAATTCCTTTCTTTCCAAGGTTTATTAATCAAATGTCCACATAAATGTGTACTTCTGCCATTTAATTATTTACTGTATAAACAAAGAATGCAGGGGAGGAAATGTGTGAAACTATCCAAAACTGTATCAGGGATAGGAGACTTAGTACTTTACCTCCACAGCAGTTTGTAGCCCATTCACATTCTCCCAAGACTATTTGCAGGGGGGAAAAGCACATCTATTGGCTTTCAATAGAAGCTTCTTTCTTTCTTATAAGCAGCACACGAGGTTTCACAATTGGGTTAAAACGCACAATGGGTTCCAATGACTGAAGCCCCCATGCCCTTTTGTAATTTCAGGCCATTTCACATGACTCTCCCCTATTCTATTTTTATAGTGAATAATTAAGGTATATACATTTGTATACATGTATGATAAGTCAATTGCTTTTATAACATTTGGAGTGTTAGCACTTTTTTTAATATGTTAGGGGTAATAATAGTTGGGATATGATCAAGGAGAATATTTTATCTGATGTTTCTCGTTGCCTTGTGCAGCTCAAAGAAAATGAATGGGACACTGGATCACCCTGACCAACCAGACATAGATGCCATCAAGATGTTTGTGGGTCAAGTCCCACGGAGTTGGTCTGAGAAAGACCTACGGGAACTATTTGAACAGTATGGTGCCGTCTATGAAATTAATGTCCTGCGGGACAGGAGCCAAAATCCTCCTCAGAGTAAAGGTGAGAATTTTCTCCTTCACTCAGTAAACTTGCATTCAAAATGAATCTTACTGATATTATAGTGTAAACTACTTTGGCTTTGGTTCCATAGTCTGTTTAATATTGACTTTTTTCCAGATTTCTTTTTTTCAAAATGTCATAAAACACATGCACATTGTTCAAAGATAAAGATAAGAGATTAGGAAACTGCTAGGAACATTCCATCCATGCAAACCAAACTCAGGTTTGCCACCAAATGTACATGCAACAGGAAGCTGGGCCAATCCTGACTGTACTTCCAAGCACTTTTGTCTCATATGCATATTGCATCTTTAGGTGCATGCTAAAATCATTATGTGCAAAGTCATCATTGGCTTGGAATAGTGTGGATAATGTTGCACTATTTGGAGTGTAGGATAAGGTTCTCATGAAGCTAACTGTCCACATAAAATTCAGTACAGAGCTGCTGTGTCTTTTCTCTTGATCAGCTTGATCCAGTTGTGGATCCCTGCATGAGACAAGGCTTGAAGTACTAGGACTAAGATTCTGAGCAGTGAATCCACTGAATTGAATTCACTAAGTGGCTTTAGACAAGACACTCAGCAATATGGAGATAGTATGTTCCAGGATTGTTGTATGGATGACAACAAAATGCATATGATGTTCACATTCAGAAAACACTATATAAATATTAATTATTGTTGCTGTTAAGGCTTTCTGGGAATGTGTGAGTTCCTCTCAGCCATTCGAATTTTTGATTATCAGTTGAGCTGGAGGCAAAATACTGTAGGAAAAACCTTCCTAAATCCTAAACTTTCCTAAATCCACCTTCAGTGGATGCTGAGGTCTGGGTGTAGGCTGTTTGCTGCAGCGGAATAGTGTTTATGGGTTACATTTAGCATTCTAGAATCCAAAGTCTGGCCTATGCATGCAGTAGAATGTGGTGGTGATTTTATCAAATAAAAGAATGAACTTCAGGCTGCAGGTGGCAAGTAAGTCTGTGTATGTTGGTGTGCGTGCATAACTGTTCAATGCTCTTCCATGTAAAAGGTCCCTGCAAGATTGGGAAAAAGAAAAAGTAACCTATCAGGGACAGAGATTCTTGCCAAAGCCGTCTGCCTACAAAACTAGTTTCTGCACAGAAGAATGTTCATAAATTCTTCATAAATGAAGTTCATAAATGAATTCTTATGCCCTTGCAACCTATTAGTGGTCCAGTTCATTCTACAATATGAGGAAACATCTGCTGTGCATGTAGACCAGATTTCACTATTAGATGCATTCATTTCAGAAGTGGTTAATCTTGATGTAAAACATTTAAATATTGGCTTGGGTACTTTATAGGTTAGAGTGTTGAACTACAATCAGGGAGACCGAGGCCCAAATTTTTACTTAATCATAATTTCACAATAGGATTATTGTGAACTAAAACATTTTTGTCAAGAATCTTATTCTTAAAAGATTTAGAATTCAGTTAGTGACATGTTTCAGTCTGATACAGTTTTAGCTATCAATTTGCATTGAAGAGGCAATTTTTATATGGAATTAATTTAAGCTCTTGGTTTACAACTATGTTGTTTGCATTATAGGGTGCTGTTTTGTTACATTTTATACCCGTAAAGCTGCACTAGAAGCACAAAACGCTCTTCATAACATGAAGATTCTCCCAGGGGTAAGAAATTAGCATTATCTCTTTAAGCTCTTCTGTCTTTCAGTTTGTCTAAACTCAATGCATCCAAACGTGCTTGAAATGCAATTAAATTCTTTTCTGAACTTCTAATCATTTTGTTCTGGTACAGATGCACCATCCTATCCAGATGAAGCCAGCAGACAGTGAAAAGAATAATGGTAAGTGTGTATGAAACAGGCATTTCTTGGCCAAGATCAGTCTGTTACATAGATGGTCCCCTCAACCTAGTTTAGGAAACAGTAGTCCATTTGGAAACAATAGTCACATCAACCGTGTGAGCAAACTGTGGATGCATCCTGTATTGTTCTTGACTGTTGGAATAGCACGGCTGATTTGTACTTTTGAAGAGATTGTCCCTCAGGCACTGATCTCCCCCCAAGGAAGGGCTGGAGAACGGAGAAATGAGAAAATACATGTAGGGCCTTATCCTAAGTTCATTCTAAGCATTTTTTCTAAGGCAGTGATGTGGAATTAAAATGATTCCACTTCAGTATTTTTCTCCAGAAACCTTTGTTTCTAAAAATGAATTGTTCAATAAAGTTACTTGTTAATGGGCAGCCCATTCCTAAACCAAGTGGTGCCAAAATGGCGACCACTGTATCCTGAGCCCACTGGGATACCGCTGGAGGTTTTGCTCCCTTACGCCAGAGAGACTGCAGCCAGTGGCAACGTGTCTCCTGGGATCTGTGCCCTTGTTTGAATGGGCACTGAGTCGAGGAGGCCTGTGTCTAGCTGCCTAGCTCAAAAGGAGGTTCAGGATTCAGCGGCAGAGGGTTCTGCTGCCTCCACCCCTCTCCCAGATCCAATCCTCCCTCTACCCTGTTCCTCCCACTCCCCACCTCCCCCTGCCCTGAAATACCTTACCGCTGGCTAGTGCTGGAAAAGCACCAACCAGCCTTCCACTTGGCACTGAGGCCTACCGCCCCATGCTCTACAGCAAGTTCATGACACTTAGAGCCAATGGTACAAGAGTACTATTGGCCATCGAACACTCAAGATTGGCTCTAAGTGTCATGAACATTTTTCATTAAAATTTTAATAGTGTAAGGAAAATGCATGGTATTGGTAATGTCTTAAAATATTTAGTAGTATTCTAACAAAAATGTCCAAGTACAGCTTTGAATTTGCTTGAATGTGACATTTAAACCACATGAAACTGTCTATCCTCTCAGATCTTCAGGGAGTGCCCTTTTATGTGTTCTCCTGCCAAGTACCTCTGGCAGTGACAAATAAAAGAGCTTTTTCTATGGTGGTGCCTAGACTATTGAACTTCCTCCTGCAGGAGAGGAGAGTAATTCCGTTTCGGTACCAGCTGAAAGCCTTTTTATTTCAGTGGGCCTCCCCTGGTTGATTTTGGTGCTAGTTTGGTGTCTCTCGGGCTGCTTCAGATCTGCTTTTGGTGGTATTTATTGTTTTTTGATTGTACTGTATTTTCTGTGATTGTATTTTTTTCTAACTTTATATTTTTAGCTACCTAGCGGAGAGTGCAAGATACAAATGTTTAAAGTCATGGTTTGGTGTTTTTTTTCCCCCCAATCTAATAGTTCAAGTGCATTTGGTTTTTGGAAAAACTTCTGAGTTATTTATAACATGTAAAATTAATATCACATGTTTACTAAAATTAAGTCAAGCAGGCTAACATGGATCCCAGTCAACTTAGGGCATCAGAAATGGCTTATAAGTGTTAAGTAAATGTGATGGATGTCAGTGTTCAATCTGAAGTCAGCTTAATTTGGCAAATCACTGTTCCTTAATTTTTGGATTTCAGTCAGGTGGGGGGGGGGGAGTGGCAGTTGTGTAAATTTCTTTCACCGCAATGGATGCAAAAGATTTGTTAGCAAATTAAACTTTCTGTTCTTCTTTCTCTTAGCTGTGGAAGATAGGAAGCTGTTCATTGGGATGATCTCAAAGAAGTGCAATGAAAATGATATCAGAGTGATGTTTTCCTCATTTGGGCAGATTGAAGAATGCAGAATTCTGCGGGGTCCAGATGGCCTCAGCCGAGGTAAACCCAAAGTGTTGGATTGCTAAAAATAAACCATTCATTAAAGACCATCTCTTTACCTAGCTTCTCACTGGAAAGTGTTTAAAAAAAAACAGGCTACCTTTTTTTGGACTTCTGTTGGTTAGCTAATCCTTATAGATGAATTTTGATCATGTTTTTTTTTTTCCAGGTTGTGCTTTTGTGACTTTTACAACAAGAGCTATGGCACAAACAGCAATCAAAGCAATGCATCAGGCACAGACCATGGAGGTAAGAAACTTGGGGCCAAATCCTATCCAACTTTCCAGTGCTGGAGCAGCCATGCCAATGGGGCATGTGCTGCATCCTGGGTAGGGGTGCTTAGGGGGGAGCTTGGATTGTCACAGATGTTATCATTAGAAAAGGCAACAGATTATTTGACCAGTCCAGTGTCATCTTATAACTTTTCTAACTGCTTCACTGGTATTCCTACATTTGAACGGCTATCAATGATACCAGAAACATTTGCCCACTTTTATGAGGGGAATAGATAAGATACATAAAGTACAAAATATAGTGAAACTGAGGCAGAATTCTGGAGGCTGGGAGGTTTTTTCTATTTCTGTATAAAGGAAGCAGTATCTGTGATGATGTGTAAACAGTGTGAATTGATGTTGCAGGGTTGCTCTTCTCCCATCGTAGTGAAATTTGCAGACACCCAAAAGGACAAAGAACAAAAACGAATTGCACAGCAACTCCAGCAACAGATGCAACAAATCAGTGCTGCCTCCGTTTGGGGAAACCTGGCTGGACTGAACACCCTAGGACCCCAGTACTTAGCAGTGAGTTTTCTTGATGGTTTTGTGCGGTGTTGCTTCCAAAGACATGTACCCACAGTTAAGGTTGTTATCCACGTATCCTCATGCTGCAGTTCTGGTGTAAAATTCTAGGTTTCTAATAGTCTTGCCGGGAGTATTAGTGAGTGCAAATGATTTAAGGCGTGTCTCTAGTCCCTGAATTGTTACTGCTTAAGGAGAGATCTGGTAATGTGTGGTAAGGACTGCCATAATAGAGATTTTTGTTGGTGGCGTAAATACAGAAAGGAAGTCCTATTTTTGTTGGGTACCTTTTGGTATTCAATCTGGTATACTACAGTGTGTATTTAGTGTTTTCTGTGGTGTGGGGCATTTTGTTTGCAGATAGTAAGCAGTGGAGCAATAGCCTTGAGTTGAGGAAGTGCAGTTCTCTTGGAGTTGCATGGGCAACAAGACTTTTTTTGTTTGATGGCATTCATACTGGAGACATTTGGGAATGCCAGTGTTTTGTGTGTCGCATGGTGCAGTGATGCATGAGCAGTGCAAATTCTGTGTGACGGCACTCTGGCTGTGCTGTGGTGCAGTGTCTCCCAGAAGTGGAGCCAGCCCTCATTCTCACTCTTGTTCTGTTTTTGGTGTAATGTCTAGCTTTATTTACAGCTCCTTCAGCAGACAGCAGCCGCCTCCTCTGGGAATCTGAATACATTGGGCAGCCTTCACCCCATGGGAGGTGAGTGTTTCTCCCCTCTCTCTTGGAATCTGATCTGAAATAGGGTTGATATCAAAGTAAAAAAAGAGTTGATCATGGTAAAGAAATCTATCGAGAATGTGGAGTGGTGTACTAATGTTAGTGAAGATTTATCTCAGTTGTTTACAAGAGATAGATGTCTAGGTGTAACTTTTTGTTCTTTGCTCTCTGGTGCCTCTGCATTTTTTCTAGAACTCTAATATTGAATATGTACCATTCTTTTCTCAGTAAGTAGTTAAATCAATAAAAGTTGGTAATATGGTTGCAGCCCAGTAACGTTTCAGCTTGTTCTCCTCACTCTCGGGCACAATGGGTTTATACTTATTTTTGAAGCTGTCCTCAATTTTAATCTTTCTTCACCTGTGTCTAGTATCTGGTGCAGGCAACTTGATGATCTCTACAAAAATGGAGGGACTGGCTTTGCTGCTTTCTCCACTCATATCCAACAAGGGTACAAATTAGGCAAAAGTAGCACCACCACTAATAATGGCTGCAATAAAGCCTGGCAGAAAGTGAAAGAGAGTCAGGGTTGGGCTCATATTGCTTATGGTGAAGCCAGTCTCTGCCACTTCTATTACTAGGTCTCATTCTTTGGAAGGGTCTCTAACTTATCCAGCAAACAGTACACAGGTTTGAATGCCCCAGCTAACTTCTTACATTCTGGGGATTGTGTTATACTGTCAGGCAGTATATTGTACATGTTGTTGTCTTATATTGGAAATACTCTTTAAACTCACTATGGAGTAACTGCTATGAACTTTCATGTCTTCTACAGATAGCATCTTCTACAAAGACTTATAGCTAAAGTATTGCTTCATTTTGTATAGCAGATTTCAAGGTGTGATGATTTTCATTTTCGAGTCCAGGCACCAATACTGTCTCTTGTACTTGAGGAACCTTTTTGATGATCTTACAGCTAATACACTTTTTAAAGGATAGAACCATAGAATTGGAATGGACCTACAAGGTCATCTAGTCCAATCTAGAAAGAAAAAAATCTTTTTCAGACTTCAGCAGTTAAAAATGTTTCTTCCAACTGTTGCAATTGTTACAATTTATAATAAAAAAAGTGAGGTTTCATTATTGGATAATTAAGAAAACTTGTAGATAACTAAATATTTTGAACGGCATAGAACTGAGGTCTTTTAAGGGAAGAATCAAATCAGTATTCATAAGTTGCATTGTTCCAAGAATGGACTGCTTTCTTTGCTGTAGTAGTTATGAAAAGATGACCATCATCAAGGGAGGTGAATATATGTGTTAAGTTTAAACATCCCACCCATTTCGTACTGGAAGTCCTATTCAGACCATTTCTCATGTAGGTTATAATACACTTTTTACAACATGCACACGGTTGATAGAGAGCTCAAGCCAGGCCGTTTGGGCCTTGTTGTTGGCCCACATGCTGTGAGTCCTATGGTAAACTCCTGCAGCTATACATTGCAAGGAAAGATTGCTGGGCTGATCAAGTACTTCTCTGAAACCTGTGACTTTTTTCAGACATTCCTGCAATGGTGTCCAATGTTTAGATGTGCATGTGCACATGCAGAATTGAAAGTCAATTGCCGCTGGTCTTGATCCAGCCTGACAGACTTTTTCATTCTTCCTGAATTGTTAGATTCAGGTTTGTCTTTTATCATGACCTTGGTAGATACAGCTGGGTAGTCAGGTAAGTGCACTCATAAATAGTAATGTTTGTGGTTTGTTTTCTGCAGAGAATCGGTAGGTGTCCCATTGGGAACTTGAAAGTAAATATGAAAGGGACACTGAGGGGTAAGATTAATAGAAAAGAAGCTACCTTGAGCATATTTTAAAAGTAAGGCAGAATTGGTTTAATCAGTTATACTGGATCTTATTTGACTAAATTTTAGGGTGTGGGTGACTGGTCAAGAGCCAGTGTCAATACAGCAAATGTGGGAACAACTGTTTTGTCAGAACTGAATAATGTAAGGAGAACCTAAAATATCATAGCTACTATTTTTTCCAGACTGAGGGTACTGTTGGCCTTTTTTCCCCTCCATTTTTCTCTAAATGTGGAAATTAGCAGGGGTTTGTCATTGTAGTTTGTTCTAGCTTTATGGGGAATGAGAACATGGAAACTTTTTTATTATGCGGGTTAAATTAAATACTTTGTGGAGTTGATCATTGGGGGGAATCAACTGTATACAGCAGTGGCTCCTAAAGTCCTACTCAGACTTTGGGATCGCAAGTAAGTATCTGCGGGGTGGGGTCTGGAGCTAGGGAGGGTATCCCCAGCCCGCACATGAAAACCGAAAATGCATTACAATTGCAAAACAGAGCAATTTTAAACATCAGGGAGGCTCACAAAAGGGACCTGGACCCTTCCGAAGTTCAGCTCACACATACCGCAGGTAAGGGCAAAAGCCCCTGGGTGCCCGCAGTGCCATGATCACTGCAGCGCCATCGGGCACTCATCACTAGGCCACTCCCCTTAAGGGGAAATGGCCCAATTTTTTTTTCCAATAGTGAGGCGCTACCCACGACTTTGGGAAGCACTGGTATAGAGTAATATTTTTGATGTCAACACTTCTCTAACACTGATTAGTTACAGTGCTCTTCATCCTGGGTAGTTTGACAGCTGCTGCAGCCATGAAAACAGTGTATTCTGGCAAGTCCGCACCAGTTTCTTGCCTTGTCAATGACGCTTCCTATAGTACTGTTTCGTACAGCACTCAGCTTTCAGGTATCTATTCTCTGTGGTGTTGGAGGTATAACTGTACTTGGTTACATGTTTAGTATGTTGCTTAAACTTGTAATTATTCCAAAACTGTGCCGTGGGGGGATGGAAATGCATCAAGAAGTATTTCCTCTTGTATCAGAATTTTGTAGTGATAAGAAATACGAACTATCATGTTCCTCTGAACTCCAAAGCAATTCCTGAATGATTCTGCTGGAGACAGAAGCCACTGGGTCCACTGATGACCTAGTGCATAATAGTGCAGGAACATACACTGTGCATTGATTGATGTGTTGCAGGGTTGAATGCGATGCAGTTACAGAATCTGGCTGCATTAGCAGCTGCTGCCAGCGCGGCTCAGACTACACCAAGTGGTACCACTGCACTCAATTCTTCCAATAGTCCACTAAGTGTGCTCACAAGTTCAGGTAAGAGAGCCATTTCTTGATTTGCTACAGTGTTTATAAGGATCTCTTTGCATGTGTTAGTAGATATAGCTACCTATATAAAACCACAAAAAAATTCTGTAAGTGTGCTTAGTCCTGTCTACCCAGAACATTTTTTCAGTCTGCGCATAGCATAATGTGGCTGCCTTACAACTTACAGGGTAGAAGTGAATATATGCTAAATGTTTAATGTGAAGCAGCCTCCAGAAAGGGAAGTTGTTTATCTTCCATGAGAAGGATGTTCTGTTTCAAAATATAACTGTTTCAGTAAGCATTGCATAATTGGTGATTGTCTCAGATTTTCAAATACATTATTTTGGGTTGGCTTTTTTAGAGCAAAATCAACTAGCAGATTCATTTGACTTCAGAAGTTATTTAGTTTTTGTTGAAAGTTACCTTTCAATAATATGAGAGGGCCTTCATATTATAATTTGAAGAAATGTCCATAGAGGTTCATCATCCCTGGTAGAATTTTTCTTGGTGAAAACCAGGTTTTCTGTTATCCTGGGCACAGGACATGCTTTACCCCCTACTGTTTCAGTGTTGTCAAATGCACACTGAGAAGGTACTAAAACTTTCCGTTTTTTACTATTGATAAGGCACACCATACTGCCAATGAGGTGGCTCACATTCCCATTGGCCCTACTAATAAATGACCTTCAACCACTGTCCCACAGCACATCTGTGGACCACTTGCAGCACACCAATGTGCCATGGCACAGTGGTTGAAAATGGCTGCCCTAGCAAATAACAAATTTGCAGATAATGAACCATTGATCCAATGGGGTTAAGTGCAAGGGGAACCTTATCTGCCATCAGGAGAAGCCAGCAGAGACCCTTAAGAAACCAGGAAAGTGTAGCAAGAAGAGGCAAAAGATCTCTGCATGCTGCATACATCTTCCAGAGGCTGCAGGGACCTTCAGAATGGCACCTGTGACCAGCACAGACTCCTTTAACATGGTTAGCAGAAGCTTCTGATGGCCATTTTAAAGGGGCCAGTGCTGGTCGCAGGTGCCATTCTGAAGGTCCCTGAAGCACCTGGAAGTGCTCTGCATAGCAGATAACAAGAACAGAAGTGCAAATAATGAGAGATATGTAGCAATTCTGTCCCTTGAGGATAAGTGAATTTGCAGATAGCAAATTCACATATAAAGAGAACTGACTATACATGGAAGAAGATTAAGGGATGGATTAACAAACATCATTAGGATGGGAGCTCAACTAGTGATCCCAATTTCTTGGGAAAGGAAACAGTCAGGTTATACTCTTCACCAAGAGCCTTAACCTCTTCCTGCTTGTTTGCTTCGTCAAATAGGAACCATCAATAATATGATGGTCCCTTCATGGGATTCGTTGTTGTTGTTGTTGTTGTCGTCGTCGTCGTCGTCGTCATACTAAAGTGTGATGAAGAGGTGGTTTGAAGGAACTGGTTTGGTGTATGTTATGATCTACCTGGAGGATAGAATAGGCTGGGGGGTAGAATAGGTTGTTGGAATGTCAGGCATTGCTGTGAGATGGTACAGATTATTGTCATTGGTTTACTTTGTGCATTGAGTGGCACACTAATGAGACGGAGTTTTCAATCAGTTGGAGATCATTTTTCTCAGCTTATTTGTGGCTATGGCTTTAGCTGTTACAGTGGGAGTTGTATTATGGGAGGATTCTTACCATTGCCAGAATAGATTTGTCCATATGTTTCTCTGAGGGGAAAAAACCTCTTCAGAGAGTTGCATCTTTCCCAAAACATAGCATACTTATTACTTCGACAGAGGTGGAAGGAACTATTGTTTTCAAATTGGCATTTCAATACTAATTGGGATCCCAATATTACTAATATACCCAGATTGAACCACATGCTATACAGCGAAGTGTTATAAATTCTAGATATTTAAATCCTTCTTTCAACCCCAAATTGGCTATCTGAATATTCTGGGGCCATGCAGGTTAACAAGTGACACCATAGTGCTCCCCTTAGTGCACAGTATAAAAAACACACTACTGTAAAACAATGGGGCAATAATAAGTATTGTCAGCTGGTTGTTCAAACAACAAATTTTCTGGTCATTTTAGTGAAGATAGTATGGTATGATTGTGTTCGAAGTTGCTATTGCTTTTTAACTTTCTCGTTCTAATAGCAGGTTCGTCGCCTAGTTCCAATAGCAGCTCCTCTGTTAACCCAATGGCTTCTCTTGGAGCATTGCAAACACTGGCAGGGGCTACTGCAGGCCTCAATGTTGGCTCTTTAGCAGGTGAGTTCATCAAGAAGAGAAAAGAATGCCACTCAGCATAAGAAATGTTTAGATTTCACCAAAGCCATGTCTCAACTTCTATTAATACTGAGTTGTGAAAGTCTTCTGAAAGCTGGCTGACATCAATCACTAACTGGCACTTATTTCATTTTCCTTCATAGGAATGGCAGCCTTGAATGGTGGACTGGGCAGCGGTGGCCTCTCAAATGGCACAGGTAGCACAATGGAGGCCCTAACTCAGGCCTATTCTGGGATCCAGCAATATGCTGCTGCTGCATTGCCCACACTCTACAACCAGAGTTTGTTAACACAGCAAAGTATTGGTGCGGCAGGAAGTCAAAAGGAAGGTACGTGTGAGTTATTGCTGGGAGGGTCTGATCCTGAATAATTTGGTTCTGAGCACCACACGTCGCAATGCATGCATAACAATCTCTACTGGTGTGATTTAGACAGCAGTTTTGTCCTAATTCATATGGTATGCTTTATTTCTGTATCCCATAGTTTTCCATAAGCATCAAGCAAGATGGCCCAATATGCCAATGTTGATTTTACTGTAAAGTAAGAAACACATTCACTGAGAAAGTTCACTGAGAAGAAAGTAAAGAAAAATCATACTTGATTGATTGAGACAACTCATTCTGAAATCTACTAGATACAGCTTCCTACCAGACATGTTTTTTGTTCTGTTGCTTGATAGGGCAGAGGTAGAGCTGTTGGCCCAGTTCTGTGGAACTGAATAGGTTTGGGTCTCTGCTTCTGTATCCAGGGCCAGGGAGTTCTGTTTTCTTTGAATTTGTTTCTAAATTGATGTTTTTAAGGTCCAGAGGGCGCCAATCTGTTCATCTATCACCTCCCCCAGGAGTTTGGGGACCAAGACCTACTGCAAATGTTCATGCCATTTGGGAATGTCGTCTCTGCCAAGGTTTTCATTGACAAGCAGACCAATCTAAGCAAGTGTTTTGGTATGTTGAGCTGAACAGTCTTTTTATTATTTTGCATAAATAGACAGGATAAATTATTTTGCAGGCAAAACAGGAATGCCAAGCCCTTGTGAGAGAAGAGACTTGCATCACAAAAAGAAGCTGAAGAAACCTTTGAAATAGTGGAGGCAGGAAAGCTGTTTAATACTGTCAGATATCCATAAATTTCTATAGCCCTTTCCCCCCGGAAGAAGTTAGATGGTCTAGAAGAGACCTGTCCTTGAAGGCAAAGAAAGAAAGAAATCATCCTTTAACAAGAACCATAGTCCTTTACTGCTGTGTTCATGGCTTTTTAGGGGGGAAAAAACCTCTGAATACCTTGGATGCCTTTCTTAAGGAGATCCAAAGCTTTTTTTATTGCATATTACACTGTGTTTCTCTTGCAAAATAATCAAAAATAAAACTTGATTATTTTTCTTCAAATTTTTCAGTACAAAGGCCAAATTATATATTTTACACATTTTCACTGGCTGAAAAAAATGAGTTTTATGAATGAATGAATGAATGAATGAATGAATGAATGAATGAATGAATGAATGAAATTTAAATGAATGAATACGTTTTACTTGAATATTTTTTTTGAATCATAATATAATTCAGAACAAAAGAGAAATGTGGCAGTTAGAAAAAAATGCTGTGCTTAAACCAAGAAATGATATATAATGAGTAAAAACTTCAAACGTTAACAAATAATCTGACAAAAAAATCAAGTTGTGCAGGCTGAATAAAATCTTGTGGCAGGCCAGATGTAGTCCCCAGGCCTTTGTTTGGAGACCCCTGCACTAGCCCTTTTCATATCTTTCATAATGAAGTGTCTGTTTTCTAGAACAGGCCAGCACAAGTTTTTAAAAAACGATTTTCTATTAACATATTAGCAACAGTAGTATAAAGTCAGATTCAGTAGTAACACTGTTATCTAGATTTAGGCAGAAGATTTAGTCGAGAGGGTTAATGCCTCCGTTTGCCTGAAGATAAGAGCTGAAGATCTGAAGGTCGCCAGTTCGGGACAGCCGGAAGTCTCGGTGAGCGGCAGACCTCGTTAATTGCAGCTGATTAACAGCTGGGCTTCGGCTGCCTTGTGTGAGGGGGAGTTGTGCCGAAAGTTCAGCCGCTTCTCTGGTGGGAGCAGGGAAGCTGCTTATCAGCCAGCAAGAAGACAAACGGGTGGCCAGAAAGAAGGACTAAATCCAGAAAGATCCATCTGTATGTGTGTAGTTCTTGAAAGATAGAACATTTCTGTAAAAATTGTAAAAACCTTTGGGTTTCTGAATAAAGTCTGCCTATGTAAACCACCTTGAGTTATAGTCATTAGAGAAATCTGGTGACCTAAGAAAGGCGGTATATAAATCCAAGTATTATTATTATTATTATTATTATTATTATTATTATTATTATTATTA
>JAJKFI010000007.1:14696212-14719858 GCA_029204185.1 Lerista edwardsae | reverse complement strand
TATTATTATTATTATTATTATTATTATTATTATTATTATTATTATTATTATTATTATCTTACACTAAAAATGTAGCATATAATTATATGCTTTATAATTATGTGCGACACTAAAAATCAACTGCAGATTATTCAAGCAAATGGTAGGTTACGGCATAAACACTGATAGTTTATTGATTGGCTAGAAATGTTCACAATAAATACATTTGTTTGGCGAGTCACAAGTTATGCAAATGCTGACTGTTGCTAGAATATTTGTGGCAAGGCCTGGAAAAATATGTACCTAATGGACTTGAGCTTATTTGTGTTTTCTGAGGGCCGTAGAACGTTGACATTTATTTCAAGGAATTCAGCCATTTTTTTGTTCAACACTGCTTTACAGCCCAAGTTCCAGCCAGTAGGTGGTGGGAGCAGGTCCATCACTTGCATGCCTTTAAGTTTCAACTCGGCTCATTCCTAATATAGTGCCTTGCCAGATCACTGCCTATTCATTTCTGAAGGCAGCTTGCTGAGATGCCATCTCCATCCCTGGTTTTCCTGGGCTTTCAGTGCTGTTGTGAGTGCAAGTGATTTCCATTCTATTTAGCAGCAACCAGGGCAGAATTGTCCAATTCTGCTCCACTTTCCTTGCACAGGATGTCATTGTTACAGTGCAAGCAGAGGCTTGTGCTTCAACAGCTGCAGGGCGAAAAGGATGAGGCTCACATATTTCTTTCAGACTTCATATACGAACTCAGTTCCAGTTTTAAGACGAAGCTCAAAATAAGTCAAGGTGCATTTCTTTTTCTTTGAGTCCCACATTGGGATCCTGTGGCCTTGCATGTTACTTTTTAGAAAATACCTTTGACTGTTTTACATGCTTTTACTATAGGCAACTTCATAGCCACAGTACATGTGCAAACTTGATTTTAATTTTCAGTCCTTCCATCCCATTCTGACCTTTTTTGTATGTTCTGTGTGTCTTCTTGTTCAGGTTTTGTAAGTTATGACAATCCAGTCTCTGCACAGGCTGCCATCCAGTCAATGAATGGATTTCAAATTGGCATGAAGCGACTGAAAGTACAGCTCAAGCGCTCTAAGAATGACAGCAAGCCATACTGAGCGCCCCTCCCCTCTGGAACTGGAGTGAGAAGGATCTTCTGGTAAGTTGGGGAGGAGTGCGCTTGCTGATTCAGAAACTCTTTAAGGCTGTATTTTTACAGTCACGGAAGCTGATTCATGTCATTCTATCTGGCACATCTTCCCTTGAAGACTCGGCTGCAGCCTCTGCTGGGAATAATTCTTCAGATGGAGGACAAGTTTGTGCTTTTTGTTTCCAGTATTTTACTTTGGAGTTTAGGTGCCATATCGCTGATTTTTTTTTTTTTAAAGTTTGCTGTGTTGTAACCAGTGTGTGTTGAGAAGGACCAATGCCAGCCTCCTGGGGTGGGTGGAGGGAGAGGGAAGATAGCAGCTGCAATTGGAATGGACACTGCCTGATTTAGGAGGAAGAGAACTGATTTCATGTTAGACCCAAAGTGACATTCATGAAAGGGAGTGGGAAGTGGTGAGAATCTGTCTAAACTATTTGGCTGGGCAATGACTAGAGCCCCAAAGAGACTTTGCCAAACTCTGTCATTTTCCCAGCTTTACTTAGCTAGCAAAGCTTAGTAAATGCCCTATGTGATGACTGAATAAGTCTCTCAAGCTAGAGAAAAGTAGTTGGGCAAAAAGATTCATGTGTTAAAGGAAAACTGCAGTAATTATACGATGGTCTATTTGTGTAGTGCAGTGAGTGTGGTGGCAGTTTACAAAATCTTGGTATATTTTGATCAAATGTCATTCACTAGTCAGGCTAGATATGCCTTTGAATAATCAGTTTCTTAATGTATCTTCATTGATAAAAACTAAATAATTTAATGCAAAGGCATCCATATTGGTCTGTAGGCTAGAAATGCCTAGTTCTTGATCTGCTGCGAATTCCTGCCTGCCTTTGCTCCAGTTTTTCTGCTTTACCTACAAGATGTTGCTAGAATCAGTGCTCAGAAAACAGTTTAAATCCACCTTATTACTAAAGTGACAGATGATTTTTAAATAATCTGATGCTCTGACTTCTGGCATTCTGCTGTTTTGCACACTTTCTACAAGTGAGAGTTGCAGTTCCCAGAATCATACAGTCCCAAAGATCAGTGTTTTATTTCCATGATTTTCCATATATTTCCATCTTACTACACTGCAGTTTTCCTTTTGATGCGTATGCCAATGTGCTGGATTTGCACAGAATCTTAATTTTTCCTTACTCTCTGTAGTCCAGTGCCTAATCACGCATTCAAATTATTTCCCTTCTAATACACATACCCTTTCCCCCACGTGTATTATTTTGCCAAAGCATTAAAGGGTGTTGAAAGGTTGCACACACTGACGTGATACTGAAGGGAATTTTAACATTCTGGCCTAAACCATGGTTAGATGTCACTTTAAAACCTAGGCCTGAAGCAACAATAAGCAACTTCTGCCAGTGGAGAAATTTATAGTTTTATGTATATATTCGGTGTAGTCCTACTTACTCTCCTCAGCTCCTATTTGGTGATTGTGCTTTTTTACAGTGCATGAGCCAACCCATGAGTCTTCATGTTTGGAGTCAGGTGTTGGGGGTGGGGAGGAGATAAAGACTTCCTTTTTATTCCATCAGGAAGAGCCACAAGGCTCAATAACTCTGAATGATCATTTTGAAATGTGCCAGGCACTATAAAGCTCACTAAGAGAATAGGATGTAACCAGGGACTGGGTCCCCTGGTGTATTAAACCTCAGAAATATAAATTGTGTAATACCATCCATCTCTGGTTTCAAGTGACCTTTCTGTGGTGAATTGAGAAATATTGTTTTCTATAATTCTGGTGGATGGATCAGTAAAAATTAAACTGTCAGTATTATAAAGCACACATAGTGGTGACGAAAAGGTTGAACGATGAGACTGCCAAATTTCCCGTTTATGCTGGCATATGGTACCCTTCTGTGTTTGAATATTTGAGTCTATTCAGAAGCATATGCATAGACTTAGGTGAACTGTATACATTTGAATTTTGTGCACTAGGAAAATTGTGTCTTGATATTCTGAGGAAAAAAAGTGTTGGAGTGTTGAGCTTCCAGAGTTGTCATGGGATTTTTTTTTATAAATAATATACTTTTCAGAAAAAAAAGTTGGGAGCAGCTGCTCCAGTTGCAACCTGATATAACAAGAATGTTGTTTCTATTTTTATAGAAGTTTTATACTGCTCCAAGGTTGGAGAATATTTATTACCTAAATTATTTCACTGGAAAAGACCAGGGTTCTGCATAATCCTGAATGTGATTGTTTTACACATACATACAACAATGTGCATGATTGAAACTACTGACTTTCAGTGGCCTGTTTGCAACTGGACAAACTGTTAAATAGGAAAAGAATTAATGCTGTGAACCAGTGCAAGGGAAAGCTGTGCTCAAGTTCCTCTATAGTCACTCCTCCCGATACCTCTGTCCCCCATCCTCTCCAAGTCCTTGTCTTGTTTCTCTTTCAGCCACCCATGTTGGCTTTTCCATGAATACTCTTTTGAGTCTTCAGTCATCTTTTATTTAGTCTCCATAATCTTCAGAACCCTCTGCTCATTTTCATCATATACTCTGTGAGGCAAATTGCCTCTTGTTGAATTAAAATGAGAACCCTTGGGCATAGATTGTCCTATTGTGTTTTCTAAGTCGTGTGATTCATACTAGTGTCCTAGTCCCTAGGACTCAATCAAAGCAAATGGTATCTAGGCTAAAGTCCAAAAATCAGATTTTTAGAATATATTGGACAAGTTATTGTGCCTTTGATGGTGCTGCCCTGAATTATTTTTAACTAGGAGACTTGAACCAAAATATGCCTGTTGTCTTAGTTGCACTGACTTGATTGATCTGGTTGTGCAAAAAATAATGGTAAAATTAAATTTTGAGTACCTTCTCCATCAGCAAAAAGGTAAATCTTACCAGAAAAAAATTCCTTTTGTTCTGAGGTTTATTTTGTCATGTGAGGGTTTTTCTGCATACACCTGCTTCCCTTTCCAGATTTGTAAAAGTCTTTTTGGTGTAAAACCCTGAATATTATCTTCTCTGTCCCTTTGAGGCAAATCAGATCAATTATCCATATTTGAGCCAGAGAAATAAGCAGATCAAATTGGAAAGCACGCAGATTTAGTTGCTTGGTGCTAAAAATATTGTCAGTATATATCGACTTAAATATATTTAACCTTTAACATAATTTTAGATCAAATGATAAAAATAAAATTTGTGCTTGGTAATATGTGGATATGAAACTAGAATTAATAAAGGGAACTATGTTAAATGAAAAAATATGTAGGTCAGGTATGATAGGCATATCATATGCAAATATGATGTATCATTCCTCCCTTTTATTTTTATAGTAAAGAAGTTGACTGTGGGCAACTGCCTATAAATTAGCCATGTAATTATTTAAGTTTTCACTTAACCTCCATGCTTGTATTCTGCAGATTCTTGTTGAATGCATACATGCGGGGGAGATGTATTTTCAGACTCTATTTGCTGTATTTTACATTAAGAACAAAAATCTCAAGGAGTTTGTTCTTTAGACTGCCACAGTTTAATTTTTTTCCAACCAATATAGATCTAAAATTAACTATCCTATTATAACTTAGTGCTTGTGAACAGATGTCAGGTCAGCATCCTTTGAGAGTTCACACACATAAATAGAAGGATGCTTTGGGTCAGTGAGCTAAAATCCAACTGTGCTTAATTCTGGATGTTGTAACCTTTAACTATAATTGGGATGGAAATTAGGACAGACCTAAGGAGCTCACTAGCCAGTGATCATATTCTTCCTCAGTTTTCCATGTACAACACCTCATTAACTAAATGTTTCTTGAAGATCTTAAATGTACTTGTCCTCACAATGTCCCTTGTGTTGTATCCTTTATTAAAAATTCCATCAGCTCTGAAAATGTCTCAAGATGCTACATACATAATTCCTTCCACTTAACCAGGGAACAGTGACTCTAGAGCTTCTGCATTCTTCCTCAAAGTCAGGAAGCAAGATTGAAAGAGTCACAAAATAATATGTATTTGCAGATTTAAAAGGGCTCAGCTGGGACAAGTCTTAACTTGCGGTCAAGTCTTAATTCCTTCCTATTTTATAGACGTTTCAGTTCCATGTATGTACCTTATGTGATCTTTTTCTTGGTTCCACAAACAAAACCCAGCGTTCTTGTTTCCTAAAGAATGGCTGATGCTAAGAGGATGGATTTGGGGGCAGCTACTGCCTAAGCATGCCCTATAATAGGAAAGAAGAAAGTATTTCAACCATCAGTCCCACAGTGAATCCTCCTGTGTTTCTTAATCTCCCCAGATGGACATGAGCCCTAGAACCATATTTTATAAAGTCAGGTTCGGGGGGGGGGTCACTGTTGTTTTTCTCAAGCAGAGCTAGCAGGAACACTGGCTTGGGGCAGTGGTGAATGCACAGCGGTGTGTACACTGCTAAGCCATAGTATATTCTGTAGCCAGTGTCTAAAGGGCATCCCAGGCCTCTGCTTCCATTTGGTTTCTGACAGTATTGACATTTACTTGGTGTCTTTTATGCACTTCGACTTTTACTTGTTTATTGTTGGCATGTGCTGCCCTTCCCTGTCAACTCCCCCCCCCCAAGAGGTCTCATTGTACAGTGCCCATTCCTGTTCTCGTTCTCTTTCTCTCTCTTTCTCTTTCTCTCTCTGTTTGGATGTACTGCTCTGTGTAACTCAGTGGGTCTCCTTCTTTCTGGTTTGTTTTTTTTTTCTAGATTCCTGCCGTTTGTTCATCGTTGTGCCTAAAGCATGTCGATGTGGCGTTCAAGTACATCGTCCAAATCCTTGTCTCTTCAGCTTCTCTGATGCTTGAACTCTCACCTTTGACCTTGTGTTGACTTTTGATGCTGATGTGTATTTTTATTATGTTTGTTTCTTTTTTCTTTCTTTTTTTTTGTGCTGCCAAATTGGTTTTGCTAGAAAGACTGCTGAAGGGGAATATTTAAACTTGCATTTGAATATAAAAATTCTATTTTTCTAGAACTTCGTAAGATAACCACTTGATTTTGTGATTCTGATTCTTTGTAATTGTCTTCAGAGCAGCCTTGCTAGCATACCTCGTGGAGTATTTGTATTTCTGTGAACATACACCCAATCACTTTCTAGGCTTAGTTTTTTCTGTGTGCTTAGTTTTAAAACAAATCTTTGAAGGAAAAAGTAAAATGATGCAACATAAAACTTTCAGGAGGCTTCTGGTCACATTTTGCTGAATCTACTTTCTGTGCTTGAGGAGACAGCATGTATTCTTTGACTTGAGTAGCCTCAGCAGAAAACACTTGAACTACACTTTCTCCTGATTGTAGCTGCATTTTTGCCCTGGCACTTACTGTTTTTTCCTTCCTATGTGATTATCAGCCTTCGTCTGCAGTGAAAGTTTAATCAAAGTTGATGTTGTATTTTGTTAAACCCTAGCATGCTTAGTTTTTTGTAACTACTATCTCCTCAGCAAAATGTGAGATTCTGTTTGGTTTTTTCCTTTAAAAACTCAAATAATGCCCTTGTAAACGTTTTGCATGTTTCCTGCTGTGTTCTTCACAGTCTCGTATATAGACTCACCCTTCACCTCTGTTTTCTATAGTTTGTGCAAAAACTGAGCAATTTAATAGGTTTCAAAGCTATCCTTTTTTGGGAAGCCAGACTTGTGGTCATATGTCACGTAAGGACATCTCCTGTGCATTTAGACTGCTTTATACAGTATCTGCTCCTTGCTCTATCATCACAGCTATGGAAAAGTCTCAGGGGGTTTGATTGCACTGTATCAGGGATAGAAGATGAGCAGAAAGGTGTGGGACACTTGCTTCTAAGATCCATTGGAGCGAAAGCTCTTCTGGGGTAGCCTTAATTTGTACCTCTCGTTTAATATGTGGCTTGTTTTGTGAGGTTTAACATCATCAAATCTCAGAGGATGGAAGCTTGATTGCTCTCCAGTCTTTACACTTGAAGTAGTTTGTTCTGCACATATTCCATAGAAGGAATCTGTAAGTCTAGGCACGCAACTGCTGACTCTTTACCCAAGTGACAAGCACAATATAACAGCCCACTGGCTGTTACCTGAACAGGGTACCAACCCCGGCTCCTTTTCTCAGGGGCCTTAGCTGGGGGATCTCCTCTACAGAGACTTTTTTTAGTTATTAAATTGGGTAAGGAGTCACCTAGTTTTTCTTTATTTTTTTCTTTCTGGCCTAATGAGAGGAAATAGACAGATTATCCTTCTGGGAAGCGTATTTTTCAGCCTTGCTGCAAATACAGTCTACTGTAGAAGCTGAGACTTGGTACTAGGCTTCATAGCACCTGCAAGAAACTCTTGTGGTAGGTGTGTCAATCACAAGGGGCAAAGTGGGGTGGGGAAGTTACGAAGGAACTTTAACAGGAGGAGGGAGTGTGAAGCAAAAGTTCAGAAAGTAGGAAACTACAGGAGACTGAACCATGTGGAGTATTCGCTTGTTCCATTGTTGGGGACAAGAAATGTCCCACCACTTAACTGGGTGACCTAGTAACACTTCTCCAGGCTCATTAAATGAGTATACATGGGTAGCTTTTCTCTCAGTCTTGAAATCATTTACTTTTGAGAGTGAGAGATATTTGGAAAGGGGATATGGCTGTGTTGTCTGGGAGGGGGGGTACATCTGTGAGATGGTTGCTCACAGTCGCAATGCACAGGGATGTCTGATGGCAGGGAAGGCCAAGACCCTGCAATGTATTGATTAATTTTGCCAATACATTTATTTACTATGTGCGTACAGTTCCATGAGGAACTCTGGGGAATCCTGTGGAAAAAAAATCTCTGGAAAAAACCAAAATGCCAAACATTGGATGTTCCTTTTCTTTCTTCTTTCCTTTCTTTCTTTGGTTGTTTTAATTATTCTGTGGTGGTTTTAATGGATTTGAGACAGTAAAGCAGCAGCTGCCTTTTATTTCTGGCTGCTTTTTGTGAATAATTTAAAAAAAAGAAAATTTACATTTTGAAAACAAACCTGTGGGCTTTTTTATTGGTACAAACATTGTATTTAACACTAGGGGTTTTGTACAGTTTTTTGCCTTTTCTACTAGAAAACAATGTAAAGTGATTCACAAATGTGACAAGAAAACAAATTGCCACTATGACCAAATGTAGAGTCTGTTCTGCAGTAACAGGATATAATCAACTCAAAGTCGTGATTCTGTTGTAGTAATGCTTTTCTTTACCTTGTTTGAGCTGTTCCTTTTTTCTTGTTTGATTTGCAAAACAAAATGTCTTTTTTGTGTGAAATTGTGTTGTACTCTGTAGAAAATTATGAATTTTACTTTAATGGTTTAAAAGAAGAAGAACATGTTGCTTTTCTGATCACGGAGTTTGTGTAGTGGATTTAAAAATGAAAGTTTTGTTACAAGTTTGGAACGAGCGAGTATGTATTAAGGAATTTTCTTCCTTTTTTGTGTGGTTTCTTTTTGTCCCACTGGGGAACTTAAAGCTGTTTTAATTGCACAGACACACCGACAAGAAGTCATTTTGTATATGCCAAGTGTGGTACCTCCCTTTGTTTATTTACTATTAAACTGTTTGAGAAGAATTTGTGTCATCCTTATTCTTTTCCATGGTAGTTGGGTGGGTACATTGAGGGAAAGGGACTGCTCTGCCTGCAAGGAGCAAAGAATAAATCTTCTTACTCAAAGGACCAAGCAGTGTTTGTGATCATTTTATGTCTTTCCGTGGAATTTCTCATTTTTTTCCTTGCTTTAAATCATGGGCCTCCAAATTCCAGATCAAATTCAGTCCAATGACCTGTAGACCTAGATGCCACATGGAAGCTAATTAAAAAGTGAAGGACGATGGTGCTATCCCTACAATCTAGAAGACAAACAAAAAACGTGAACACAGACATTGCGTGTTTGACCATTGTAGCCAGAAGCCATCAGTACACCTGATCTCCATATAATTGAATTATTTTAAAAAGCAGTTTGTGACAGAGCCCATCATGTGGCAGTAAACTCAGCAGAGTGATCTTATGTGAAGCAGTATTTTCTTAAGCTCCTATTTCAGCAGACATAGTCCTTGCATTTTGAGTGAATTAATGTTTTACTCTTGTCATGTTTTTGATTCTCATAATTCCTACTCATGATTTTATCATGTCAGAGTTCAGTGGGGTTTTTTTCTTGTCCCAGCTATTTAAATCTTTACAGAAGACTACCCAGTCTCCTTGACCTCTTTTACCACTTTCTGGTGATTTCTCAGGGTCTTCTAGCCTTTTGGGGATGTGGCAGCCAAAATTACACACAGGTATAACATGAGAATACCCTTGCTTGATCCAAGCAAGTAACACTGTTCTTGGGATCTGACTTGCATGAATGGCAGGAGGCTCATATGAGGGGACTTCACTCAGTTTGGGCAGATTCCCCCCTCCCCTGCAGCTGCCCACACCACAGGAGAGTCAGCCAAATCACATTGCAGGAAATGTGAGGGGTGGGGCATGGACTTCCTCTTGCATGAGCTCCTTTCTGCTCTCGTAAGTCAAGATCCAACCTTTTATAGAATAGGTCACATTCTTAGTATGGGATGCCAAAAAATATAATGGCGGTTTGGCACTCTGTTTTCGGTTTGATCTCTGTTCTCATTCTTAATACTTCATTGGCCTCCTTCAGTATCACAGCACACTGAGCTGATGTTTTCAGTCTGCTGTTTGCTTTAACCCACATCTTTCCTAAGCAGTTAACAGCCAATTCAGAATCCCTTGGTATATGTGTATAAATAGGATTATCCAGCCAACAGATGATTTATTCCAATTTGGAATAAATGTGTCAAATCCTGCAAGCTTCTGCATTTTTACTGTGCTGATCACTGTACCTTCTGCTTCAGATTACTGCAAAGTTCTCAGTTTACTGAGCATGGCCATTAGAACAGCTGTTCTGTTATAAAAATGACTTGAAGTGCTGTTGGAGTTTTCTTCTGTAATATGAAGCAAACTGATCTCTGTTAAAACAGTGACTGATGTGAGATTAGGCAGAAATCAGAAGCCAGCTGGGCATTAAAAACGCTGGAAGAAAATGAAGTACAGTTAAGTTGAGACACAATCATGTTTTTGATTTTTTTTTTTCCAAAAGAATGAATCTTGCTTAAGCTTTTTCTAGTGCATTTGGGTCTTCCACTTTAAAAGATTCTACAAATTATTTAAACAGTGTGAATTGTTGTGAATACAAGACAATGCACAGATAATTTCAGTCTTGCATTCCATCCAGTGCTATTTGACAGGTGCACAGCAGGGGTCTGCATCACCTGTTGTGTGATGCAGTAAACTGAGCAGATAAATAAGCAATTATTTAAGAAGTCCAGTTGTCCCCCAGAAGAATGGAAGGAAGGTGGTAGATGCAAATGAACGGCAAATCCACTATCGGTTCATGAGAGAGGCAAGTTGTAACACTGAATCATTATGCCTATATGATTTAAGTAAGTCATATAATCCCTTTAAATTATAAGTACATTTGCACAGTATCTTGTGCTTAGGTTTTACAGCACTAAAGCTGGGATTCCTTTGCCTTCTAAGATTTGTTCAAAGATCTAGAGATCTTTCTGCCTTTTCCCCCTTATTCCTTCAGACTGATGATTACCTGAGTTAGCAAATGCATCAATCAGATTGGGGAAGTTCAAGGTGCTCTAACCAAGTGCACTTCAGCACAAGGGAGCAAAAGAACTCATCTTGTTCATCGTAGCTCTGGTTTTACAGGTGGCTGAAGCCAGTAGGATGTGGCCTCCATAAACAGGCAATTCTCAAACTTTTTAGTACAGGGACCCATTTTTTAGAATGGCAATCTGTCTGCCACATGACAGAATTGTGCTGCAACTTTTTAAGTAGTGCCCAAGTCAATGCAAACGTTTGATACATTTCCTTAGTTCAGTGTTGCTCACACTGTGGGTTGGGACCCTCTGGTGGGTTGTGTAGCACCTAGTGCAGCTATAATTGAAAATAGAAGATGACACCAGAAAAGAAACATGCTACATGGTTACTTTGCTTGTGTCAAGGTTGCAAATAGGTGTTTTCTTTTTTCTTTGATTCATTTTGCTATTGGAAAATGGCTGAAAAATAACCCAACTTATTGCTACATTCTCAGGAAAGCAGCAGGCTCTGGTAACACAATGACGGCACTTCTGGCCACGATATCACTTCTGGTGGGTCCCAGACAGATTGCCATTCTAAAAAATGGGTCCTTGTACTAAAAAGTTTGAGAATTGCCTTAGTTTATGGAGGCCACATCCCACTGGCTCCAAAATTAGGGATTTTCCTTACCAGTGAATTTATGTTCCTGCTAAAGGGGGCATTCCAAACAGAATGAGAAAGCCCCGTGCACCAGCTCAAGATAGGGTCAGCTGATCAACGACATCTCTTAGCAACAGGGCTGGATGTTTGCTCCAGTCCATATAACCGAGCTACACAGCCCTTCACATTTACAGCCAATATCCATAAAACAGCCTCCTGAAACTCAGTGTTAGTCAGAACTCTCTGGAAATCCCTATCTATGACCCCATCTAATCACTCTCATATCTGAGCAATACATGTGATGAATGGAATGCCCTCTTTCCTCTACCAGGAATATAAATTCACAGGTAAGGAAAATTCCTGTTTTCCTTGGTGTAGGAAAAGGGGCATTCTGAAGGGAATGGGATTTAACAGAGCAGTTCTCATACCATAGGGTGAGATTATCCGACAACCTTTGTAAAACTCATCTTCCAAAAGATGCCTAAGTCAAAGCATCAATATGGCTGCCCTGCATGCTTCGCGACCCACCTGAAATTGACTCGTGACCCACTGGTGGGTCCCGAACCACAGTTTGGGAACCACTGCCTAAGAGGATTTAAGTTTGCGTATTAAATTGCGAGCCCAACAAATACAAACTTGTTCACAGTGAAATAAATGGTAGACAATCCCTGCTGTGCCTGTATGTGAAATGGTCCTTGGCATTCAGTTCTTCTCAATTTAGTGCTCAGCTTGCTGAAATGTGCTGTGCTTCTTAGAGATGTGCGGAGCTCACCAGTTTTGCACTTAACCGGTGTCGTACATCTCATGAATGGAGTCCATTCATACACCCTTGGCTCATCGAATGCACTTGGAGTACAATGAACAGAATGGCAGGCTAGCACTAAGCCGCAACAGCAAATGATGCCTCCTCTGGTATATTTATAAAAGCTGTATATGGGGAAGGACAACAGCTAGCTCTCGCTTGCTTTCTGACCTTGCGGGTTACCAAGACTGACATTCCTGTGAGGTCTTGTGACCAGGATTGGCGGGCACAGCTGTTAGGAGGGAAGGGGAGGGGCCCAGGAGTGGCCATTCCAATTGAATTTCACTCCAGTCACTTAGGATTTTTCTTGTTTTCCTTGCTGTACTTTTTCCTTTGTTCATGGATTGGGATTGTAAGGATTTCTGGTGAGCTCACAGCGCACAAGATGCTTGCTTAGAGGATCAGGGTGGTTGCTCGGAAGCCTTGGTGGCCCCTCTCTTCTACCGACATTCCTTCAACCTGAATTGTCTGAGATTCCTGCGGCCCTGAGCTTCCAAATTATGCAACCCATCTTCTCCTTTTAGTGCAGACATTATTGTGTTTTTTGGACCCACCCACTGCTTACACGTCGTCTCCCTTGGCGGGCTGGTATATGAAGCTCTGGAGCACAAAGGAGATGGGTCAGGACCAGACAAAGCAGCAGATAGAAAAAGGACTCCAATTGTACCAGTCCAACGAGACTGAAAAGGCCCTGCGGGTCTGGTTGAAAGTCTTGGAAAAGACCACAGATGCAGCTGGAAGGTTCCGAGTTCTGGGATGTCTCATCACTGCTCATTCAGAGATGGGCAGGTACAAAGATATGCTGAAGGTAAAGCTATCTTGAAGCGAATGCATGTTCACTACACTAGGATGGGAACAAGGGTGGAAAAGTAGGGCTTTGGACAGTATAGCAATATCTGGATTGTGAACACAGTGAGCTCTTGTTGGATCCAGTAGAAGCACTGGGGTGAACTATCGTCATTTGTAAGTTTGTAGATTGCCATCGTGGATTTCTGCTCCCCTGTCACTGGTTCCCTGAAATTCTTGCTTGCCTGCAGTACTGGCTCATGGAGATGTTCTGATGCTAGCTGTAGCAAGCTGCCATGCAGATTGTTCAGTTCCCCAACGAATGACTTGTGTGGAGGGATTTATAATATTCAGACAATATAGACAATATGCCAGAACTATCTCGGCTTTCAATGAACTCCCAGTAGAATAGAGGCACAATTGCCTTTCTTTTATAGTTTACCAAAGTTGTTAGGAATATAAGAGCTTTTCCTATGTATTCAAACTTCTATGCATATGTTACATTGGCAATGTAATTTTATTATTATTCACATTTATATTCTGCCCTTTCTCCAAGGAGTTCAGGGCAGTGTATATGGAAAACCCACTTTTATCCTTCCAACCACCCTGTGGGGCAAGTTAGACTTACCTGAGATTGTGACTGGCCCAAGTTCACCCAGCAAGGTGAGGGGGAATTTAAACTGGGCCATCTTGGTCCTACTTCAACACTATAACCACTTTACAATGCTGCCTATCATCCCCATTTTCCTGGCCTGGCCTGAAATTGAGAGGCAGTGGATTGAATAAGCTATACGAGGCGTTAGGGGCTGAGAGAAGATTTAAGCTAGAGTATTCCAGAATTGCAACTCATTCTCTTAGGGTGCAATCCTAACCTGGAGTTAGGCTGGCACAGTTAAACCAGCAAAGTTTGGCTGGCACAAAAGCCACCATAAAGTATGTTTGGACCACTCTTGGAGTCAGAACACAGCCATAGCTATCATTGACTCAGAGAGTGGTCCAAACATGCTTTACGGTGGCCCTTGTGCCAAGCAAACTTTGCTGGCCTAACTATGGCAGCCTAGCTCCAAGTTAGGATTGCCCTCTTAATGACCATTACACATCACTAACACTTTCTAAGGAGGCCATTTTCAATGTTTTTCTTCTCATGGTGCATGGATTTCTATTGTCTTCTCTATGGTCTTTGCCTCTTGTGATGTCACTTCCGGCTTCCAAGAGACTCTTCCAGGTTCTGTGGCTTTGTTTCTAGGGCAACTGCTCATAGTAACAAATTGTCCCTTTTCCTCCACTGGTAGAAGAAGAAAAAAAGTTTTCAACTATTTTCAACTGCTATGCTATTTTCAACTGTGGCACATCTACAGACCTTTCACAGCACACTGGTTGAAAAGCACCATAAAGCAATATTCAAGGTTGAGAACAATGTAACAGAAGAAGTTAAGAGAGTTTTGCGTGTGCATCAGGGTTGGATATTAATCAGGTCAACCTTTCCCAAGACCTAGTTTTCCATAAGTGAATCTCTTCTGTGTCTATTTGGGTATGTCACTTTTGCAAGTGCAATATGTTTAGTTTAGTTTAGGAATCTTTATTGGCATGATACAAGTGTAATATGCACTAGTAACAGTTGCAGGAATTTGTGCAGAGACCCAGACAAGCAACATCTAAACAGGAGCTACTAAAATATAAATAGATACATGTGACACAAGGGTTAGGTGCAATGAACAAGAAACGACTCAGATTAGATAGTCACAGATGATAAAAATCAGATTTCACTTCAGGAATACAGGCATGCCCTGGTAGCTGCTGGAGGATACATTCTGGGATGGACGGACACACCATTGTGGATACCTGAAACCATGGATACTGGGCCTTTTTAAACATAGGGGAACATCAGTGGTTTTGCTGCAACAAGATAAAGAGATTTGTGTAATGTTCCCTATCTCTATCTTTTCTGTGATTAATTGAAACAGTGGATACCGAATCAATTAATACCAGGGCACACCTGTATTGCATAGTATAACTTTTCTTGAATTACATCTCTTCATAATTCAGGCACAACATTGCATGATAGAATTCTCTCCTGCATAAAAAAAATCACAATACTATCTTCCCTGCAGGTGGAAAACTAGGATGTTGAAGGGGAAGGTTTCCAACCTGCCATCTCCCTTGACTTGCTAGTTTTTCTTTGTGCAGAGGCTTTGAATTTGGAGGGAGCAATTCAGATATTGCAATTCCTCCACCATCAGTTTTAAGTTGTGCAGTCTTGGGAGCAAATAGATCTGAACTAAGACATGCTTCATATTAATCCATGTTTGTATAGAGCCACTTACATACAAGAAATGCAGCTCACAATCTAAGCTGTTCTTGAATGTGCAGATTTCCATATACTGGTGACTTTGCATATGAAACAAGCCTGATATCAGAAATGCTTTGGGTTTTTAAGCATAGGGAGGGGGGTTAAGATTATTAGTAAAAGCTATAAAGAGCAGCAATGAAAAAGACATCTAGGAAAGTTATGGAATTCTCCTTTGGAGGGTCTTAAGACTAGTGCTTGATGGAAACCTGTCAAGATTGTTTTGGGCATCATATATTATGTCTCATAGGACAGAGAATAGACAGACATATCAACGGTAGGAATTGTAGAAATAATATGGTAGCAAGCAGGGGCATAAAGAAGTGCAGGGGGGTGCAATTGCACCGGGCAACAAGCTTTAGGGGGGCAATAAGCTGAGCTTGTTAGTGGCCAAAATACTGAAAACTTTGGTATGTATGAATAATGCCATCATGTCATATGCTGTTGGAAGGGTAATTTAATGTAGAATGCAACGAAACAAACCAGTTTTACTCTATCAATGGTTATGGCCAAAAACCAGGGGGTGGCCCTGCCCATTGAGTTCAATACGGACGAATTGACTCCAGGAGGCGGGCTTAGCGGCCATGTTGGTATGTCCAAAACATTGCTCATTCCAAGCATTTCAAATGGGTTTTCGCATGATGTTTAGGGCTGAATCGTTTACTCCTGAAGTAAAAACTTACCAAAATAACAATGTGTGATCGTGTAGAAACATCATTGGTAACCGTATTATGAGTTAATATGCAATTCTAAGGTTTAATTCCGCAGAATTATATTACTGAACACACCGGACGAAATGCCGCTTGCTGTCTATTTAAACTCGGATTGCACTGCTTTGACAGACTTATTTTTTGAAATCTACACAAGCAGGAATAAAGTGTGAACGGGAAGGGAAGAAAAAAGGGGGAGAATGGGCAAAAATCAGATAAATATGTAGGAAAATTACATTAAAATCTCTCAATGTATAACAAGTAGTTGTCAATAGGAGAGTAGTTCTTTTTCACTTCTAGGCTATTAAGTGTATTTTTTTAAACTTCTACACTCACCCCCCCCCATAAAACAAACTCTGTTAATGTTCAGAATTTCAAAAATATTACATATTTTTATTTTTATTTTTACTTCATTTCTTCATATCTACTTCAGTTTGTGAAGGGCTGCATACTTTATGAGGTAATATTTTTCAGTATCAATTAATCACAATGATTTTAAGTACCTGTGGAAAGTAATCCCATTTTTCGTCCAGCGATTCGCACACCCGTATGCAGAACACGAAGGCATGCTTAAAGACGTTGAAATTAACTTTTACACACGGGCAGGGAGATTTACTTTTACACGCGCGCCGTGCGAGCGAGAGAGCCCCTTTCACGGCGCTGATCTGAGTCAGCCATATTTGTAAGTCGGCTTCAAGTCTGTGACGTCATGTTCCCTCCTGTCAAATAATAACTCCATGCCAAAAACCAGAGAAGACTAAAATGCAAGCGTGACGTCACTTCCTGTTGTGGTGTCACTTCCGGGGCAACATTTTGCCCTCTGCACTGGGCTACACTGTTGTTAACTACGCCCCTGGCAGCAAGTCAGCATCCTCAGCCAATCAAAAGATCACTGTGAAAAGCCCAGAAGAATAATGGCGCTTAATTTAGTAAAGGAAAATGAGCAAGATTTTTTTAAGTATAAAAAGCAGAAAGGAATCAATGACATTTTTCTATATTTCTTATGTTAAATACCAAGAAAACATGGATTATTTACCAAAACATTGGCAACCATTTAAAAGTTTTTGATGACACGGTTTAGAAATGTTTCGAACATCAAATGAGATTTCAAGCTTGAGAGGAGGTCGCATTCACTCTTAGTAATAGCAGAAAGATGGATTGTCCCTAAGATTAGGTGAACACAAACGTCTGCCTCATTGGGATGTTGAAAATGATACAGATCTTGCCTTGAATGCTTTAGAGTCTAAATAAAGAGGCCTGTACTAAGTATGGAGAATCGTATGAAATAAACAGTTTATAAACAGAAAGCCTTGACCAGCAACTTCAGTGTGTCAGAGGAGCCTTTAATTCCTTGCTGAGTCAAGCTCAGAATCTGCGTCTCTTTGACTGGAAAAGAACGTGGAGACACTGGTTTAAGGGGGAGCCCATAGGCAAGAGATCAAGATGGCACTTGTCTCGGTCCCCTTGGCTCAACATCTTCACTGCAATAAACCCCTTAATGCTGGGCAGAAAGAAAATATATTTTACCAGCAGAGAATTGAACAGCCCAGGTCAAGGCGGGGGATAGGATCTGGTAGTGGAGATCAACGCTGGTCCCATCCCCATCTCCCCTGCCTGCCCAGAATCTCTGCAATGCCGGTGATGGTGAAACGTATTGCTTGTTGGCATCATGTTGCCACTTGCAGGCACATGGATATAGTCCGGGATCATCCACATTGGATGTGCCTTATGGCATGCACTGGAGGACTCAGGATTGAGCCCTTAGCCTGCTAGAAGCTCAAGGTGGAAACAGCCATCCTTTCCCATTTCACCATTCCTTTTATAAGGGAAGAGACCCCTTTCTCCCAGGAACATCTCTCCTCCCCAGCCATAAGAACATCAGAAGAGCCCCACTGGATCAGGCCAAAGGCCCATCTAGTCCAGCTTCCTGTCTCTCACAGTGGCCCATCAGATGCCTCAGGGAGCACACAAGACAACAGGCTGCCTGCATTCTGTGGCCACTCCCTTGCACCTGTCATTCTGAGGTAAATCTGAGGTAAACACTGGTGGCTAGTCAAGATTCTCCACAGCATTTCTCTGACAGCCACCAGAACCAGATGATCCTCTTCAGACATGTACTCATAAGAACAGAGGAACAGCCCCACCGGATCAGACCAAAGGCCCATCTAGTCCAGCTTCCTGTCTCTCTCAGTGGCCCACCAGATGCCTCAGGGAACACACAAGACAACCAGATGCTTGTATCTCACTGCCACTTCCCTGCATCTGGCATTCTGAGACAGTCTATTACCCTTGCGCCCCCTCCAAAGGAAGACCCAGACTGCAGTTGGGGTTTAACTTTATTAAACACAAGTGACCAGTTTTTAAATCATGAACACCCTTTTTAAATCATGAGCACTACTAAACACCCATCCCTCCCTTGCCAGTTTGAGGTAGGCAAAACAAAACAAAAACCTGCCATCCATAGCCAACTTGGATGACAGAAAAAAAAAATTCCTACCCGGCCCTCATGATGAGAAGCCAGCTAATCTCAGAGTGGGCATACCCATCATAGCTTGTAACCTGTGATGGAGGTTTCCGCCATAAATCTGTCCAGTTCCCTTTTAAAGGCATCTATGCCAGACGCCATCACCACCTCCTGTGGCAAGGAGTTCCACAACCTAATTACATGCTGGGTAAAGAAATCTTTTGTTTGTTCTAACTCTCCTAACACTCAGCTTTAATGGAGCCAATATCAGTAGTTTTGGCCAAGTGCCCAATTTTGCCTTCAGCCTCCTCTCAAATACAAATAAAATCAAAAAGTAGATAATGAAACATGCACTAACATTCCTTAACCCCCTCCCCTTCCTCCAAAGTAGCACCCCAAATGACTGATAACTGATTGCAAGCAAAGTAGATGCAGGCTGGAGCCATACAGATGATAGCATTGGTGGTGGGGAAGCAACAATTTAAGTAAGCTACTGAAAGCTATTTGCTATAATGGATAATAATTCAAAAGTAATCACGGAGCAATTCTTTAGCACTAATACTTACATCTTCCTATTCAAAACAGTCACTGATTTTTTTTTCCTGAGGAACGGAGAATCCTGAATGCATCATGATGTGTTTGTTGGTGCTCTATAAATGTTCTGTTTGCTAAAAGTTTGCAGTTGTACAGATTGACACAGCCCGGGAGCTGGAGGACCCCGACTACCTTACGGAGAGCTACCTGAATCTGGCACGGAGCAATGAGAAACTCTGCGAATTCCAAAAAACCATCTCCTATTGTAAGACCTGCCTGAACATGCAAGGTACCACCGTGGGCCTGCAGCTGAACGGCCAGGTCAGCCTCAGCATGGGCAATGCCTACCTGGGCCTCAGCACCTTCCAGAAGGCACTGGAATGTTTTGAGAAAGCCCTGCGCTATGCGCACAACAATGACGACAAGATGCTCGAGTGTCGAGTCTGCTGCAGCTTAGGGAACTTCTACACGCACCTCAAGGTGGGCACCGCTTGCGTGGGAATGAGTCACGAGAGTGAGCCATAATTTAGAAAGCAGGTGGAAGCAGGTCCTCATTATTTGCTAGGGTTACGTTCCTGGAAATCTTCCGCGGATAGCGAATTGGCAGATAACAAACCATTGATCCTATGGGATCAGTGGGGTTAGGTGCAAGGGGTACGTTATCTGCCATCAGAAGAATCCAGAAGGAGACTCTCAGGAAGCCAGCAGAGTGCAACAGGAAGTGCCAATAGATCTCTGCATGCTGCAGAGTCCTTCCAGGGGCTGCAGGGATCTTCAGAATGGCACCTGCAACCAGCATGGACCCCTTAAGCATGGCCAGGGAATGCTTCTGCCACCCATTTTAAAAGGGTCAGCACTGGTCCTAAGTGCCATTCTGAATGCCCCTGCAGCCTTCGGAAGGTCACTGCATAGAGGATAACGCAGTAAGTAGCAATTCTGCCCCTTGCAGATAAGTACATTGGCAGATAGTGAATTCACATATAAAGAGGACTTACTGTGTATGTCTTTGGGCTGGACCTTCATATGCGGTCGGTTTGGCCCTGTAGTGCACATGTTCAGATGAGAGAATCATCCCAGGAAAAGGCAGGGACTTTTTTTTTTTCTTAGAATGCCACCACAGAGTGTGTGGGATGCCAAGTGTGCAGACTACATAGATTCCCTTGGCAGCCACAGGTAAGAGCCAATCAGAGCTTTTGGAAGTGCTTAAATAGCATCGCTGAAAGAAAAGCTGTCTGGCTGACTCTTTGGATCTGCTCCCTAAATTACAGTTTTCTACAAACTGATCTCCCATGATCTCCCTGGAGGAAAATAACATTAAGACTTTCATGAATGGTCTGCTATGAGAAGAACGAAACAGATGTATAAAGGGTTAAAAGGGCTACTTACTACTACAAATTTTTTCTTAGGGCGCAATCCCAACCTGGAGTTAGGCCGCACAGTTAGGCCAGCAAACCTTGGCCGGCACAAGGGCCACTGTAAAGCGCATTTGACCACTCTCCGAGTCAGGGAGGATGGTGCACATCTGTGTGCTGGCCTCTGACTCTGGTCCAAACATACTTTACGGTATCCCATGTGCTGGCCAAACTGTGCTGGCCTAACTCCAGGTTAGGATGGCACTCTCAGTCTTCTAGCTTGTGGGGAAAGTAATGGAATCAATCAGCTTTCTGTAAGATAAAAAGTGTTGGCTGTATGGGCCATATAACCTTTGCTGTGTGCACTTTATAACTGGGCGAGATAGCAGTTTTTCCTTGTATCAGTCTCCTTCCAAGAGAGCCCAGATATTAGGGTGCAATCCTAACCTGGAGTTATGCCGGCACAGTTAGGCCAACAAAGTTTGGCCAGCACCAGTGACACCATAAAGTATGTTTGGACCACTCTCAGAGTAGAGAGCCAGCACACAGATGTGCACCATCCTCCCTGACTCTGAGAGTGGTCCAAAGGTACTTTACGGTGGCTCTTGTGCCAGCCAAACTTTGCTGGCCTAACTGTGCAGCCTAACTCCAGGTTAGGATTGAGCCCTTAGTCTCCTTCCAGAAACAAATACGTAACCTTATTAAAATGAAATGGCTCCCTGTCCCCAAAGGGCTCACAGTCTAAAAAAATTTGCAGTCATCTTACAAATCTCCCCAAACAACCATGCTGATTTCCCCCTCCCTGCCTCTGCCTCTTGTCTTCTCAAGGACTACGAGAAAGCCCTCTTCTTCCCGTGCAAGGCAGCTGAGTTGGTGAATGATTATGGAAAGGGCTGGAGTCTCAAATACCGTGCAATGAGCCAGTACTACATGGCTGTGGCTTATCGGAAACTGGGACGCCTAGACGATGCTATGGAGTGTTGTGAGGTACAAAGTCAGGGTGAGACCCTGTGGGGAGAGAGGTTGTGTCTCCACATAGCCACTTGAAAATGGCAAGGAAGCAACACACCTTCAACAGCTCATGTTAGATTGTAAATATACTTGTCCTGCTTCTTCTTCCCCCAGAAGATCTGTTGGTCATTGGGTTGAAGGGCCCATAAAGTCATTTAGGGTTGGGGACCTTCTCCTTAATGGAGGCCCAGAACAAGGGCAGCAGAGCACACATAACTCTTAAGACCAATCAGAAGCGAGGGCATTCTGACACTGCAGGTCTTCCTTATCAGGAATCGATGAAGATTGCTCTTCAGCATGGAGATCGTCCTTTGCAGGCACAATGCCTGCTTTGCTTTGCTGATATCCACCGCAGCCGTGCAGATGTACAGGTATGAAGCATCAATGAGAAGCACTAAGGCCATCTTGAGGTCAATTTGGAGGACTGATTGGTGGCCTTTCTTATATTGGCACAGACAGCTTTTCCCCGCTACGATTCCTCAATGAGCATCATGACCGAGATTGGAAACCGTCTGGGGCAGATTCAGGTGTTGCTGGGTGTGGCCAAATGCTGGATGATTCAGAAGGAACCTGACAAGGTCAGTGAAGGGTTGATGAAATGATGCTGCCATTCCCACAAAAATCTTCTATTTCAGTCCTGCCCCTCAGGTCATAACAGTTTGGTTGTTGCAGTTATTGCCTTATTATTTAATAACAGCAAGGTTGGCTTCTATTAGTTCAGGGGTTCCCAACCCTTTTCACACCAGGACCTACAAACTGGCGGGACCCCCACTAAGACTGGAAGTGTTTTCATTAAACAGGAAGTGACATCATTGTCATTGTGCCTGTTAGAAAAATGTATGTAGACTACCATAGGTGTACCAAATGTTTTCAGGTACAGGCATGCCCTGGTATCCTCGGGGGGGGGGGGGTCCGTTCCAGACTGCACCACGGATACCTGAAACTGGGGATACTGGGGATGCCTTTTTAAAAATAGGAGAACATCAGTGGTTTTGCTGCAATGTTTAAATGTTCCATGATATTTTTAATAGGTGTCTCAGTATCCATGGTATCCGTGGATAACTGAAACTGTAGATACCAAATCAGTGGATACCGAGGCATGTCTGTATATGGAAGCAGCTTGCAATTTTTTTCAAAAACATATTTCTCCGTTGAGTGGTTCCTTGAAAATGTTGCAAGTATGCAACTTTTTGATGTTGCTCAACATATATCTATGGTAGTAAATGGGGTCTCCACAACCCCCTAAAAATCATCTTATGACCCACCGGGGGCCATGTATTAGTTCATTGTTGCTGTTCCCGAGATCTGCTTTGACTTCCTTTCACATGACTGCTTTATGGCAGTCAGCATCAGCAGAAGAGGGCTGTGACACTAGCCGGCCCAGACAGGATTGGGCCGTGAGCCGCTTTAGCTTTTCTTCATGGGGAAGATGCTCCAACACCTTGATCCATTTGGGTTGCTTTTTCTTAAACCTTTTCTAGCTTTAGATATCCTTTACCGATAGGGTGAATTATCTGTATTGAATCTGATCACATCACAATTTATATAAAGATGTTATAAAACAGTTGCTCTGGTTTTTAGTCCCTTTCTTAATAATTCCAGCATGGAAGTAACCCCTTTTTCCTCACTGCCACCCTCTTTGAGCTGCCATTTTTGTGGAGCCTGACTGCCACAAGCACCAGTAAGAGTTCAAATAGAAATCTGTACATTGGTGATTAAGTACCACACTAAAAACTATGGCATTTTGATCAGATGCATGTTTTGGCATGGAAGATGAAAGGGTTGGACAGAAGCTGTATTTTATTGAGCACCATGGTTGCAGTCACGTGCAGAGCCAGCATACGAAGTCTGTTTCATTTCCCACAGGCACTGGATAGCATCGAAAAGGCCTATGAGGTGGCAGAGGGGCTTGGAAACAAGGCAAGTCCTTTTATTCATATACGTGCTCTGATTATGGGGTATCTGTTTATTAGCCATCTAAGGTTACTCATGGCTAGCTTGATCCTTCAAAAGGGTTTCCAGCATATAAGAAAGAAGCATGGCCAGCCCAGCCATGAAGCGATGTAATGTGGCTAGTGGGAGGAGCAACAGATTCGGGATGCCCTTTATCCCAAGTCTGCTGCTGCCTCCCTCCAGCCCACCCCAGGCACAAGCTGCATGAATCCACCCCTGCTCACTTAATTAACATTTTCTACCAATGATGCAGTAAAGCAACATTGCATTTTTTTTTAGATTGTGAGCCCTTTTGGGACAGGAGCCATTTAACTTTATTATTATTATTATTATTATTATTATTATTATTATTATTATTATT
>JAJKFI010000007.1:14670543-14696202 GCA_029204185.1 Lerista edwardsae | reverse complement strand
TATTATTATTATTATTATTATTATTATTATTATTATTATTATTATTAGCCTGTAAACCGCTTTGTGAACTTGTGTTCAAAAGCGATTTATAAATACTGTTGGTTGGTTGGTTGGTTGGTTGGTTGGTTGGTTGGTTGGTTGGTAGAAATGCAATCTCTAGCGCATCATTGGTAGGAAATGGAATTTATAAACACAAGCAGGAATAGGATCATCCCCTTCCCTCCCTGCACCCCATCCTCACATCATGTTTAAAATTTAAAGGGATAACATTCCCTTTGAACGTTAAACTACCAAGAAACAGGACGGAGCAGAGAAGGTTCATCTGGTAAGTAAAGGGAAGAGAGGATGGGACATGTCCACAGCCCCTCCCCCCCCCACATTCATGGGGATGTGTGTGTGCAAAAGCAGCACTGGGCGGGGATTGAGGTATCACGTTGCATCAGGCATCAAGGGGTCTTGGGCCAGTTCTGGAAATAGGCTGTGAACTGTTCCTGAATTCTTAGTACGGGCATGAGTTAGCATGTAGAAGCAAGAAGAAGCGTGGTGGCGCTGCGGATTAAACTGCTGCTGGGCTTTCTGACCGGAAGGTTGTTCAAGACCATGCGACGGAGTGAGCTCCCATCACTTGTCCCAGCTCCTGCCAACCGAGCAGTTCAAAAGCACGTAAAAATGCGAGTAGATAAATAGGGACCACTTCGGTGGGAAGGTAACGGCGTTCCGTGTGCTACGGCCACATGACCACGGAAGCTTGGCCTCGGACAAGACGCCGGCTCTACAGGCTTTGAAACGGAGATGAGCACCGCCCCCTACAGTCGGTCACGAATAGACCATTTGGTCATGGGGAAACCTTTACCCTTTATCTTTTTTTTTAGAAGCAAGACAGAGCAGATGAGAAAATAGTTTAGGATCACTACAACATTCTGAAAGGTTTATATAAGAGGGAAAGATGGAGCACAGCACTTCAGGAAAAAATCAACAGATGGCCAAGGAAAAAGAAATCCCTGGAACAATCTAGTGAGCTGCCTCGCACTTGTACACATTCAGTAACTAACAGCCCAGTCCTAAGGTTGGCGGCTCCTGGAGGAGCAGCAGTGCCAAAATGGCGACCACTGCATCTGGAGGCCGCTGAGGCCCCCACCAGGTCGTCTTAGTGTAAAGGAGCATTTCCTTGAGTAATGCCACTGTAGCATCAATGGGTCTCCTCAGCTCTGCACCCATGTCTGAGCAGGTACAGGCGGCCCACGTCAGGGGGAACGTCATGGTGGCTTCTGTCATATAAAACAGAAGTTGATCGTGTTCTAAATCTGACTGAGACAAAACCCTAACTCTACATTCCATGTTAATGAATGAAGGCACAATCCTAGCCAACTTTCCAACACCAGGGTAAGGGCAATGCAGCTCCGAGGTGAGGGAACAAACATTCCCTTACCTTGAGGAGGCTTCCATGACTACTGCTCCACTGCAGGATGCAGCACACGTCCCATTGGCACAGCTATGCCAGTGCTGGAAAGTTGGTTAGGATTGAGCTTAGAGCGCAATCCTAACCTGGAGTTAGGCCGGCACAATTAGGCCAGCAAATTTTGGCCAGCACAAGGGCCACTGTAAAGTGCTTCTGGACCACTCTCAGAGTCAGGGAGGACGGCGCACGTCTGGGCACTGGCCTCTCTGACTCCGAGAGTGATCCAAACGTACCTTATGGTGTCCCATATGCCAGCCTAACTCCAAGCTAGGATTGCGCCCTAAGGGAACTGCAGGCTTTCATACGCCACTCTCCCCCTCTGTGTGTGTGTGTCTGTCTGTGTGTGTGTGTGTGTGTGTGTGTGTGTGAGAGAGAGAGAGAGAGAGAGAGAGAGAGAGAGTTGACCTTTACACTTTCCAAACACAATGGGATTTTTTTATTATTAAAAAAGAGAGAGATGGCAATATGCTTGGGAACTGAGGACTAACATGGATGATGGTAGGTGAATTTACTAAGTAGAGGGAGTAAAGAGAAGCATCAGAAAAAAGAGGTCAAGAGGTCAAACAAGAAAAGATGTTTGGTAACTGTAACATGCTCTGTGATTGGGGAGTCAGTTGGCTGAGTCCAGAGAGAGCCAGTCTAGTCCTCTGCTCAGCTTTTCCTCCATCGTCTCTGTTTCTCTGCAGCTTGGCCTGCTGAAGGTTCACTGCCTGTGCGAGGGAATCTATCGCGCCAAGGGGCAGCAGCGGGACCTTCGCAACCATGTGGTGAAGTTTCACGAGTGTGTTGAAGAAATGGAGCTGTATTGCGGCATGTGCGGCGAATCCATCGGAGACAAGAACCATCAACTCCAGGCACTGCCCTGTTCGCACGTCTTCCATTTGAAGTAAGGAGCAAACAGAATGGGTCCCCATGCAGGTTATAAGGGAACACGACAAGGAGCCTTGGATGGAAAAATGGGGAACATAAAGCCCGAGGTGGGAAAAAATGATTGGGAACAGACATAACAGAAATGGCATAATGGAGGATCAGCAATTTGTGATGTTAAAAGGTTTCTGCCATCTTGTCTGTGGAAATCTCTATAGCAATGGTTCTCAAATGTTTTAGCACTGGGACCCACTTTTTAGAATGACAATCTGTCGGGGACCCACCGAAGTAGTGATGTCATAGGCAAAAGTGTGATGCCAGAGGCTGCTGTTTTCCTGAGAATGCAGCAATAAATTGGGTCATTTCTGTCATTTTTAAATAGCAAAGTGAAACAGAAAAAAAAAAGAAGCCTTTTTGCAACCTTGACACAAGCAAAACAAACTCCCACTTTCCAACATTCCATCTTCCCATATTTTCAATATGGCTGCTCTAGATGCTTTGCGACCCACCTGGCTCGCAACCCACTGGTGGGTCCCAACCCACAGTTTGGGAACCATTGCTCTATAGAAATCTTATTGAATACAGTTGGCCCTTGGTATCTGCGGGGGTTTCAAGTCCCAGAACCATCACAGATGCCGAGACCCATAGATAAGGAAATCTGTGGGCCTGGACATGCGCCAGATTTCCAGACAGGACCAGAAGCACCTTCGTAAAAATTGGAAGTGCCTTTTCTGACACCTCCGGGAGCTTTTCTGAGTCCCAGAAAGACCACAAGTGGAAGACACTTCTGGTTGCATCCAGAAGCTCAGGTGAGGCCTTCCGGAACCTGCAGTGAATTACATCCGTCAGCTTGGAACCTGCAGATAAACAGGGCGGACCTGTATTCTGAGATGGTCCATCTAGCAGCACACACTTACCTGAAGATATCTAAGGGCATATTTGTAGGTCTGGTCTGCTCAACTTCTAACCTAGGGGTGTCAAACTCATTTCATACAGTAGGCCAAATAACACTCAAGGAACTTACTGAGGTCCAGAAGTTCTGTTGTTCAGCAGGAAGTGATGTCATTCAGCAGGTGATAACCAGAAATAAGCACTTTTTTTCTCAACTCTGCAGCTGAGTGGTGCTCCTCACAAGGTGACACCTTGGTAGAAGAGGCGCTGCTGAAAGGGCAGCCCATGTAATAATTGGGCCTGACCCTTCTACCATTCTGCACCTTTGGAGGCCTCCTTCCGTCCCTCCCTTCCAATTCTTTGGCAGAAGCAATACTCCTGAATTACTCCACCTTTTCAGCAGTACTGCTTTTGACACTTCGCAGCTCAGCAGCTGAGAACAGGTGCTGGTGGTGCTGGGGAGAGCCCAACTATCACAGGGGCCAAATAAATCGCTTCCTTTGGGTTGTATGTTTGACCCCTGTTCGAACCCACCATGTTTTGAGGTATTTTGAGGTTCTGGCAGTTTTAGCTCCCATTGTTTGAAAGCTCAGAACACTAAGCTCAGAAAGCTCAAATTTGCCAAAAAAATGTCATCAACGCAAACCTGACACCAATAAATAGTCCACTTTCAGGTATGCAACCTACGGGCTTAGCTTCTGGAGAAAATCACACAAAAGGGAGGAGGAGATGCCCTTTTTTAACTTAGGTGTGTCTATTTTGCTTTGAGGAGATATTTTGCTTTGTTCCCCACAGATAGAGGGGCTTGAAAATTGTTATTTATTTTATTCGGAAGCAAGCCCATTGTGTTAGGTGAAACTTGGGCAGTAAACCTATCTTACTGGAAGCAAAAACCCCTCCACCCCTAGATCTCCAAGCCTGCAGTGCTGCTCACACAATAACGTCAGTCTCGAAGAACTCAGCAGGTCGGGTGCTGCTTCTCCTGGCTCTCTCGTTCCACCCTCCATTTTCCTGTGCTATTTCAACACATTGTGCAGAGCCAGAAGGTGGAAGTAGGTAGCTGAGGGGAAAAGATACCAGTGGTAGCCACAGTGGCAATTCTGATTCCTAACAGGGAAGAGGACGGCTGCTGCTGCTGATGTCATCATCTTCCGCCACCCTAGGAATCTGGAGTCGCTCCCTTTAACCCTCTGAGTGCCGGCCAACCAAGAAGAAAAGCTCTTTGCAGAGGAATTGGGAGGGGGGAGGGGGAGAGTGAAGTGGGCGGAGTCAGCCCTAATTTTAACTAGTGGAACTGAGTTCCCCCGCGTTCCCCCTGCATGACATCACTGCTTCCATCTCCTCCTCCTCTCCTCAAAGGAGGTGATCGTGGTGGGTTAAGGCTGGTGGTGGCGAGCTAAGGCTGTGGCAGCCACTATCATCACTTCTCCTCTGTCATCTCCTACACATGCGTGTGGAACTATTGTTCGGTGTCCTTACTTAAAATTGTAAATATATATGAGATAAATACAGTCAGTCCTCATCTGCTAGGGTTAAGTTCCTGGAAATCCGAATTCGCAGATAACAAACCATTCATGGTGCAATGGTGCTGCCATCAGAGACCCCCAGGAAAGCCAGCAGAGTGCAGCAGGAAGTGCCAAAAGATCTCTGAATGAGGCTGCAGGGATCTTCAGAATAGCACCTGCAAACAGCACGGATCCCTTAAACAGGGCTGGCGAATGCTTCTGCCGGCCATTTCAATGGGTCAGCACTGGTAGCAGGTGCCATTCTGAAGGTCCCTGCAGCCTTCAGAAAGTATCTGCATAATAAATAACAAGGACAAGGACAGATAGCAAGGTAAACGGCAGTTCTGCCCCTCGCAGATAAGCAAATTCACAGATAGCAAGTTCACATAAAAGAGGTCTGACTATAGGTAGAATCTCGTAACCAAAGGGTAGTCATTTATCCCCTACCCAAGCTGACATTTGCTTATGTGCAGAGAGACAAACTTAAGAGCGGTAATCGATTCTTGGTAGCGATACCCATGCGATTGATGCGATGCATCAACCGTGATTTGTGATTATGTGATTTGACACACGCGATTTGATCTTCTGAAGCACATGTGAAACTTGATGAGGATTGAGGCAGACTGGTAAGTGGTAATCTCCAGAACTCCAGATTCAGGTCGGTGGAGCATCACCTTGTTTTGCAAAGGCAGGCAGTAACACTGGGACAGTTAATGGAGTAACTTGGACATATGACTGTAAACAAAGAAGGCCTGGATGCCAGCATCAAAACAGAAAATACCAAATGAACTCATAGACGAGTAATCTTGGCAGTCACTGTCTGGAAAGGCTAACTTTAGCATGTAGTAAATAGCAATGCAAATGTTAAGAAATGAAAACAATTCTGTCAATAGGTTGGTAGCGTAGCCATGACTAATGTCTAAATAAAGTGAGTTCCTAAAATACAAATTGTAACAAAAAAAGTTGTTCAAATGAAAAACAAAGCATCCCCTGTAACAGATCTGGAAAACGCAAACAGAAAATAACAAAACAAAACAAGGATGAAAGTTACTGTGGTTGCTTAACTCAGCACAACCTTAACTCTTCTTTGCAGAAGTATTTCTGTGTTTATGTAGGGTAGAATAGGGCAAGCTATTTGAATCTGGAGTACAAACCTTCCTTGTACTCCTATTTCAGTTGTGCTGTCTCTTTTTTTGCAGATGCCTCCAGACCAATGGCACCCGCGGTTGCCCCAACTGTCGGCGTTCATCCGTAAAACCAGGGTTTGTGTGATCTGTTGAATCCATGTTTGAAGACGGTTCAGTTTGATAGGCACCGAACAGCCAAAAAAACAGCCTGCTGTAGCATTTCTGGCACATGGTATGGAAAATGAGAACCCACTGGAGACATGCAGGGTCTCCTGCAGACCAGGTGTAATATGTGGACCTGCCAACCTGATGTTTCACACACTTACACATCTGTATTATGGGCAACAGCCTGGATTTCTGTGACACCTCCTTTTCCACCGCAGGTTACAGCAACCAATTTGTCACCTTGGTTCCTTCAAAGATGTTCTGCTGCTTTTGGTAGTGTCTACCAGGGCCAATTTTGACGCTCATAACCCTCAACCTGTTAGTTTTTATCCATTCCTCGTGGAAAACAAAATTATCATGGCGATATGAAAATGTTTCTTGGATGACGCAACATCCAAGAGGGGATAGAGCGGCAGCAATCCTTTCCTATGTATTGCTATATTTCTTCTTAACATTGTGAGTTAGTCTCTTTATTGTGATGTATTTGGGTGCCTACCGCCAATTCCCTACCAGTGCTTTGGGAAATTGACATGTTATCAGAGAGATAAGATGGGGATAAACTAGGCGAATCTATCATATTCAAGCCTTCTTCACCCTAAAATGAATCTGTGGTGTCCCCACCGGTCCTTCCTCACTGTGTTTCACTGTGTGCATGTCTGTTGTTGAGGGACAGGTGTTACCTTTGGGACGCTTCCCAGAGTATGGAGTTCCACTGGGTTGAGAGCCACTCCATCAAATTCTGTTCCCTTAGAACATTCAGGCTGCAATCCTAAACAAACTTTCCTGTGAGTAAGCCCCATTGAACACAATGAGACATTTCTGAGTAGACATGCATAGGATTGGGCTGTCAGTTGTTGCATAGACTGCCAAGAGATGCCTTGAGATGGGAGAAGTCTTCGGAAGAGATTTCTTGTGTTTATTCCTTTGCCATGTATTGTGATGTTATGCAGGCAGAAGGAGTGATCTGCCTGCAATCTTAGTGTTGTCAGCAGTATATTTATATTTTCTGTAAACTGTTTATACTGGAATCAATAAAGTCGTATCAACCTACAGATTAACGTCTTCAATTAACTGAAGGGGCTTGTCCATGTACACGCACATAGGTAGCAAGGACAATTATTAAGACAGTTTTGAACTAGTTAACCTGAACAAATAAAACAACACCCTTTTAAATGTCTGGCCGAATAGAACTGCAGAAGACCTAGAGCAACCCCAACTGCTGGTGGATATGGCATTAGAGAATATCATATGTTCTGCAGAGACAAGATCATCATAACTGACTCTGCAACCATCTTGTTGGTTCAGTTAGTAAGATGAGGAGGAAAAAGACTGTCTTCATTCTCGTGATTATTGCGCTGCCTTACAAGAGAGCATAACATGGGAAAAATACTTGCCTAAATCCTATTTTTTAAGACCCCTCATGTCATTATGGGAGGCACCATCATGGTGAGAACACATTCTGAATCCAATATGCCAAAAGCAATTGTTACATTGGCTTTACAGGCCTCCAAAAGTTACATTCCACGAAGATTGCAGAAGACTCACAGAACACAATAAGTAAATATGCCTAGAACTGTGATTAAAAATGTCTGGGCTTGAACGCCTGGAGATTTTTAATTGTACTATTGGACATTCCGGCCATGAAAGCCTTAGTATGTGTGCCTAGAATTGAATTGAGGAAAACTGAGAATCTTTCCCCCCAATAACTGTAATGAAAGACTGGTAAGGAAGAAACCTTATCTTGTACAGTACAATGACTTCACAGGTGAATGTTGAATACTGCTAGTAATTCATTTCAAGTCTTTTGCGTGTGTTCCGGTTGTTTATTATTATACAAGCACAACAAAAAGAAGTCTGCTCAATTCAAATATTTTATTCATTGTCTGAACCAGTTTTGGGATATCACAGATTGATAGTTTGATGCAAATTCAACGTGTGAGTAGAAACTGGGGCTAACTGTGTGATTATGGGCACATGGCGCCTAGCTCTGTTACCTTGCTTTCAATAGGTGTTCTGTATCTCGTTTTACTGTAACTTACTTGTATAATGCACCAAACTAAATTGTCAGTATAAACAGTTGCGGTTTAAAGCAGAACAATCTCATTTTGCGAGTAGTTGGTCACACAGCAAAAAGCTAGAGCAAGTTATGCTAGAGCCAATGAGTTAAGTTTCCGTTTAATCCGAAACGCAGGTTGTAGGGAACAGGGATACTCTTAACTCTGCATAGTACAGTGCATTGTTACTCTAATTTTCATTAGAGCAATATGAATCATTACTATGATCTTCACTTATCTTAGGGTGCAATCCTAATCTATTTTCCAGTACCAGGGTAAAGGAACAAACATTCCCTTCCCTTGAGGAGGCCTCCATGACTGCTACCACACTGCAGAATGCAGAACATGCCCCATTGGCACAGCTCTGTCAGTGCTGGAAAGTTGGTTAGGATTGCGCCCTTACAGTGGTTTACAAGTATCTAATAAAAGCTGTAAGAGCTGTCACTTGATAGCTTGATACTGATATTTATAGCTGGCTTGATATTTATTGTCAAAACACGTCGTCACCGCCACTAGGCTGCACTGCAAAAGTACACAGAACACACTATCGCGTCAACCAATTACATTAAAAGACCCCGTAACTAAGCGATTACTAATGCTACACCGTGCACAATCATTTCAAACAAACGGACTCCGCGAGATGGCACTCCTGTGCATGCTCTTTTGAGGGTAAGCGCCGCTGAAGTCAGTGAGACTCACTTCTGAGTTCAAGGACTGCGTTGCCCACCAGCTGGAAACATTAAGTTAAAAACAAAAGAGCAGGACAGCAAAACCATGTCACGGGCTGCAGGGGAGGTAGAAAGAAGGCAATCGTCCCGTCCATCGCCTCTTAAAACCAAGCAAATGAGCCAGCGCTCAGTTAAATGCAAGTCCGTCGCGCTTCCTTCGTTTGCCTTGCAGCAGGCGGACAGTAACTTTCCTAGGTACAGGGAGGCCGGAATTAAACCGGAAGCAAGAGACCGTGCGTCACTCTAGATTTTCCTCTATGGTTTCAGGTTGACGGCGGTGTGGTGCGCCGCCGCGTAGAGCGAGGACGAGACTACCATACCACGTGATTATACCTCCATGGACTACCACAAGTCAAGGATCTTGAATAGAGCCACAAGTAGGTTTAGAATAACAGGAGACGACATGCCTTAGGAATTAATAGGAGCAATGGAAGCCAGGGGGCGGGCTTAGCGGCCATGTTGGCGTACTCACAACAATCCTTATTCCAAGCATTTCAGATTGCTTTGCTCGTACTGTTTAGGACTGAATAGTTTACTCCTGAAATAAAAACTCACGAAAATGATCGTGTAGAAACATTATTGGTAACCTTATTATGATTTAATATGCACTTACAAGGTTAAATTCCTCATAATTATATTACTGAACATACCTGACGAAATGCTACTTGCTGTCTATTTAAACTCGGATTGCATAACTCCATGGTTTTGACAGACTTATTTTTTGAAATCTACACAAGCAGAAATAAAGTGTGAACGGGAAGGAAAGAAAAAAAAGGGGAGGGTGGGCAAAAATTAGATAAATATATAGGAAAATTACATTAAAATCTCTTCATAACACAAGTAGTTGTCAATATGAGAGTAATTCTTTGTTACTTCTAGACTATTAACAGTATTTTTTTTAAACTTCTACACTCACGCCCCCCCCCAATAAAACAAATTCTGTTAATGTTCAGAATTTCGAAAATATTACAGTAGAAAATGGAAGGCGGGAAAAAAAGTAAACGGGAAGGGGGATGAAAGGGGGGAAATTTTTTTTTTTACCCTCTAAACCATTAACAGTGGGTGTCAGGAAATGGTGAATAAGACTGCTAGGAACAACAAGAAATTACACAGCTTCAAAAATAATGCACTCACTGTTTCAGTTAACGGTAGTTTTATTGAACCGACGTAATGTGAATACATGAATCTTTCCGTGGAAATTAAATCCCATTTTTCGTTCAGCGATTTGCACCCCCATATGCAGAACACACAGGCATGCTTAAAGAGGTTGAAATTAACTTTTACACACGTGCTGGGAGATGTTTATTCGTGAATTCACGGCAATCCTCCTCCTTGGCGGGAATGATCTGAGTCAGCCATATTAGTTCATCCATGGCTTCAAGAAAATGACGTCATGTCGTCTCCTGTTATTCTAAACTTCTTGGACTACCATCACTCAGCGAATTTGAGTGGTCACATGACAGGAAAAAAACCTCTGTTGTCTTTCGCTAAGTCGCAGATTCGACGGCCGCGCGTAGCTGGCCGGCCTGCGGAGAAAGGCGCCGAAGGAAAACTAGGCGGCCGAGGCGGACCCTTGGATGTCGTGACGCCGAGAATTGTCCTGGGGGTCGTTTCCACCAAGGGTGCGGAATCGGCTGTTCCGAACACGGCGCCTCCTTGGTTGACGGTGGAAAAATGGCGTCGGTCTGGGATGAGGCGGAGGTGAGGAAAAAGGGGGGTGGGATGAGGGCAGCTGTGAGGGGCGGGGGGGGGCAGGAGGAGCGTGAAGCCCCGTTATGGCTACTGCTAGCAGCCCCCCTTTTCAGCCCTTTCCCGGACAGGGGCCTGGGTGAGGTGGGGCCTGGGCAGGCGTCTCGCCTTCTCTGGCCATGACTGTGTGTTTCTCCATAGGATGGGATCGGCGAGGAGGTCTTGAAGATGTCTACGGAAGAAATCGTGCAGCGCACCCGCCTGCTGGACAGCGAGATCAAGGTGAGGTCGGGCTGGCGGGGCAGGAGGGCTCAAGCTTCGTCTGTAAGCTGACTGTGCATGGATTCTCTCCTTACTTACCTCCACCCGCCAGGCCCTTCCAGCAAAAGGCTGCAAAGCCTGTTTTCCCATGCAAGCCTGGCCTGTGGTGTTTCCTTTGTCTTGTCACTTGATCTGTGTTTTTTGTATTCCTGTTCCTTGTTTCTAAATTCAGGCATCTTGATCGGGGTGGCTTGGGGGTTAACGTAATAATAATAATAATAATTCCTTACTGCAGGTGTATGCACTTGGTTTATTTACAGATCATGAAGAGTGAGGTGCTGAGAGTGACCCATGAGTTACAAGCCATGAAAGATAAGATTAAGGAGAACAGTGAGAAGATTAAAGTGAATAAAACTCTGCCATACCTTGTTTCCAATGTCATAGAGGTAATTTTTTTTTTACGCTAGTGAATAATTACACCAATACTATCTATTTTGCTGTCCTAGCATGTATGAGAAGTTCTTTGTTTTAGGAGAAAAATTTTAGTGGTTCGTTTAGGACAGTGGTTCCCAACCTGGGGGTCACGGAAACCGGAAACAGTTGCTGTACCCTTAAGGGGAGTGACAACAGCCCCATAGAGATTGCGCCGCTGGGGGCTTTGTAAAGGTACGGGGGGGGGTAACGTGGTCATCTGGAGGGGGCGGGGCGGCAATCCCCTCTGCGGCTGGAAGTGGGTGTGATCACAGCAAGGAGTTGTTTGGGGCTATGGGGTGGACGTTAGAGGGCATTGCCTCCTGCTTCAGATGACTGCGCTGCCCCCTCCAAGTACTTTAACAAAGCTCTTTCTGGTGGTGGTGGTGGTGGTGGTGGTGGTGGCGGCGGCGTGATCTCTGTGGGGCTGTCGCTGTTAGCCCACCCTCCTCCGTGAAGACTTACAGGGTTCCCAACCTTCGTGTAAAGTTTGGGAACCACTGATTTAGGAAGATACCATCACGTCTGTACAAATGGATGGAAACACAGTAGGTAGAGATGAGATCATCCATTTGTTACGAAGAAAGTATTGCTACTTTTTTTTTTTTTTTTTTTTGCTATAAAGGCTATTATTAATAGCATTGTCATGATTACAGAGTCCATTTCTTCACTGGCAGTGACTAAAGATGATTTCTTGATTGGCCCTTTTATCTTAAGTCTTGTGCTTTAATTCGGTAATCTGAAAAATAGGTTAATTATAAGGGAATCAACTGTACATTTAATTAGAATCCACATTTCTTAACAAAGATAGCAATCAGCCTTTTTTCTTCATTTCTTTTTTCTGAGTAGGCATGCACTATAAATCATATTCTGTATTTTAACACTTTGGGAGTGCATATTGGAATTTATGTATGGTTTATGTATGTTGGATAGGAATTTAACATTTGTCTGTATATTCATTTAAGCTTCATAAAATGTTGTGCCTATGTTACTTTTTGACTACCCCATATGCTTTAAGTCTTACACAATATCTACTGTGCCATAGATATCTTTATCTACCTACTTAATCTCCCCCCACCCTTGCTTCAGCTTCCCCCTCAAAATGCTGTATCTTTTGTGAGTAGTGGTGGACTGCAGGGAGGATCCTAACGTTGATGGTACTTGAGTGTTTTCATCACTATGTATAATTGTGAGCCCGAACTATTATGTGGTTATGGGACAGCTAACTAATGCAGTTGCACTCTTCATAATCTCTTTGCACCTCTAGCTCCTGGATGTTGACCCCAATGACCAGGAGGAGGATGGAGCAAATATTGACCTTGATTCTCAAAGGAAGGGCAAATGTGCTGTGATCAAAACGTCTACTCGTCAGGTGAGAGCAGTGTGTTATGAAATGGGTCATTTTATATAAAGCGGCATGATTCCGCTTCATATTCCCTTGGTCTGTCTAGCAAGAATTGTCTATTCCAACTAGCAGCATCTCCTCAGTGTATTATTTGAGATCCTTTTAAATGTAGATTTCAGGGATTTAATCTGAAGCCTTTTACATGCAGATCTATGTGCTCTTTTGTGGAACTATGGCCCTTCCAACAGATTCAGTGAAATTTAGCCCATTAAAGGTACCACCACTTTTTCCCTCAGCAGACCTTGTCCTAGGTTCTGATCCCAGGCATTTTATACCCAAAGTGAAAATTGTGCCCCTATATGCAGTAGGTCTGGCTGAGTGGTAAAGCTGACATCTCTGAAGCCCGAAGATCACCTGGGTCAGCAGTTCGAGTCAGCCAGAAGTAATCATGAACTGCTGATAAACGTTGCTGGTGAGAGGAGTGGTGATGACGACCCTTCCAGTGAGAGTGAAAGAGTTGCCTGTCAAGTTGAGCGTGAGAGGCAAGTGCAGCTAGAGAGATGCCAGTCTGTGAAGGATACCGCCTGGAAGGGAAGACTGCAAGATGATTAATTAATTAGATTTATATTCTGCCTTTCTCCCCAAAGGGCATTTAAGGTGGCTAACAACCAGTTAAAAATACATAAATAGACATAAAACTATACACATAAATAATAAATACTAGAACTTAGTATTGTTACAACCCTATATGGAGTTGAGAGCGCCTGCCTATGTAAACTGCCTTAATACTGGTATTATTATTATCATTAGCAGCAGCAGCAAGTCTAACCTTTGGAGAACTTTGATGGGGCGTAGCCGTCCAGTTTTAATACTTTGTTTCCTTTCAACAGACTTATTTTCTGCCTGTAATTGGATTAGTTGATGCTGAGAAGCTGAAGCCTGGCGATCTAGTGGTGAGTAGTTTCTGTTCTACATGGCATGATCAGCTACAAATATTGACTTTGTTTATTTTCTAATAGCGGCGTTTGTTTCCATTGAATAAGATGGGATTAAAAGCCTCTTACTGAATGCAATGGGTTTACCTCTGAGTAAATAACACTGTTTTCAAACACCTCTACTAATAAGCAAATGCTTTTAAGGACAGTTTTCCACAAGAAGTGTACCCATATTAACTGTAGGAGCATGCACATACCTCCTTAATAATCTGCTTGCCATTCCCAAAAAACATGTTTATCTAGGATTTGAGGGTTGGTTGTCATACCAGAAGAGAAAAGCAGAACTGGATAGAAAACATAGGTTTCTGGCATAAATAAGGTTAATTCTTCCCTTTGTTTTTATAGGGAGTGAATAAGGACTCTTACTTGATTCTGGAGACCTTGCCTACAGAATACGATTCACGAGTGAAGGCCATGGAAGTGGATGAGAGGCCTACTGAACAGTACAGTGATATTGGGGGACTGGATAAGCAAATTCAAGAGGTGAACACGAGACTTCCATGTGCAAATATTGTCCTGTGCACCCTCTTTTCTTGCTGATAATGTAATAACTATGGAAATGGGTATTTCAGGGAAGAATTCATTGTCTATTTCTGTCTTGGCAGTTGGTGGAAGCTATTGTCTTGCCAATGAACCATAAAGAGAAGTTTGAAAATCTAGGTATCCAGCCTCCTAAAGGGGTACTCATGTATGGACCCCCTGGAACAGGGAAGACTCTCTTAGCCAGGGCATGTGCTGCACAGACAAAGGTAAGACTGGCATGTTTGCCACTGGCTTTCCACATGTTAGAACTGGTATAGACTTGTATCAGTCTGGAGAAAAGAGAGGTAGTACAGTGGGCTCTTGGTATCTTCCAGGATCTCCCACAGATATCCAATTCCACAGACAATTAAATTCATGGCCTGGCTGGAAAAACCAGAAGTGCTTTTCAGAAGGCTCCAGCAGGCCTTCTGAGATGTGGGGAGGTCAGAGGCAGATCTAAGGGAGGGCAAAGCTCTACGTTTTGCAAGAAGCCTTACCTTGCAGTGGAAATCACTCCTCTCCTGCACCATTTTAGCCTATCCTCACAGGGAACAGCAACATCTTGGCGTTGCTTACTGGCTACAGCAGCAAGGGAGAGGAGGGATTTACATGACAGGGTAAGGCTCCTTGCAACACTTAGAGCTTTGCCCTCCCTGTAGATCCGCCTCTGGGGGAGGTCACACGTAATTTTCAGAAGCCTTCCTGGATGCAACTAGTCATGTCCAGAGGTTCTCTGAGCCCCTTCAAGCCATGGTGTCGGCACCCTCAGTTAGTTAGGGATGCAAAATCCCTAGATAAGTACCCACTGTAGTACAGTCGTGCAAAACACACAATCATCGTCAGTCAACAGGTACTTATATACCGCTTTTCAACACAAAGTTCACAAAGCGGTTTACAGGCAAATAGTAATAATAAAGTTAAATGGCTCCCTGTCCCAAAGGGTGCTCACAATCTTAAAAAAAAGGCAGACCGCCAGCAACAGCTACTAGAAAGACTGTGCAGGGGTAAAGAGGGACAATTACTCTCCCCCTGCTAAATATAAGAGGAACACCACTAGAAAAAGTGCCTTGTATGTTTTTCTCTTATCCGCTGTCTAGGCTACATTCTTGAAGCTGGCTGGTCCACAGCTGGTGCAGATGTTCATTGGTGATGGAGCCAAACTGGTGAGAGATGCCTTTGCATTAGCCAAGGAGAAAGCGCCTTCTATCATCTTCATTGATGAATTGGACGCCATTGGCACAAAGAGGTGAGAGTTAGTGTTGCTTCCAAAATAACTAGGCCGAATACCCAGAATTTTTTGTGCTTGCCAAATTGCTTGCCTGAGGGCTTCTCAAGGGGGAGTAATTTTTAAACATTCCCAGGTCATTTGAGAGTTTTCAAGCAGTTACGATGGATGACAAGGTGTAGTCTGGCCCCCGTTGTATGGTGGTGGACCACTTCAGGAGATCGTGCAACAATCTTTGGCTGCCTAGTTGGCAGAATTTGAGCAATAACAACAGTGATCCTTCTTGGTAATCAAGGGAAGTAACGGTTCATAGCAAATTGTCTCTCCCATCACAGAGAGCACACCGTATCCTGAAAGCATGAATGTTAAGGTTAAATGTTAAGGTACACAAGGTTAAGTATACTTTGTGTAAAAGTAACTGAGCTTGGTTTGGTATATTAAAATTAGAACAATCGCTATGAACCCCACATTACTACCTGTGTAAGATAGGTAATTGTTTGAATTCTAGATTTTTAGTTAAACCTAGAATTGTTATAATGCACAAATCATAGGAACCATTTGTGTTTCTTAGACACATGGTAGATGCCCCTTATGGCATCTTGCTTCTTAGGCAGTTATAATTTTGCATGTTTGACCTTGTTCCTTGCCAGCATTTGAAAGTGATTCCCATAAAAATGTGGACTTGGAGAGTTGGACCTAAGAGATTCTGAATTCAAGTCCTACCTCTGCCTGTAAGGCCAAATGACCCATGATGTCAAGTGAGTCATTAGAGCTGATGTTTGCTTTTTGGTTCTAAATAGGAGTGGTGGGGGCCTGATTTTGATAAGGGCTACAGTGTTGAGAAAGGGACCTTGCCCTGTCTTGGCCCCAATGTGGATCAGGTCTGAATTGTAGCTGCTGCTTACCTCGGGGAGGCAACTATAATGTGTAGCTTGGTCCAAACTCATTGGGACGTTGGACAAACCACTCCAGTCAGTTTTCCATCTGTAAAATGGATGCAATAATGATATTTGTACAATCAGCATGCTAACGGCAATGTTTCTTGCAAATTTAGATGTACTGTGAAGGCCAATTCAGACTCGGCAATTTGGCATCTCCCACCTCCTTCAGTCTGCCAAAAAGGAAAGGAAATTACTTGAAACAATTCCACATTCACATCAATTTCAGTAGCTTGGCTCCACAGCCCAGCTGATGGGCTCCTTGTTTCATTGCTGCTCTCTGCAGTGAAGGAGGGAAATGTGCTAAGTCCTCATAGCAACCGTAATTTATAGAACGTTGGATTGTCTGCGGCTGCCCTGAATGGCATCAGTGTTTCCAACATGAATGCTATACATCCAACTACTCACTTCAGTCGGTCCATTCAGCTTTCTAAGGAAGTCAGATATACATTTATTCTGATTCCCTTGAAATTCAGTCTTCCACACACGACTGTGGCAACTAAGTCCCATATCGTGGGAAAGTGAGTTTTTCCATTGGCTTCTGTGGTGCCACAGTAAAATTGGAATTGGGCCGGTACGTTATCGATTGGTAAAATGTGGGTTTCTGCAATAAACAGAGTTGACTCTTCCTTACAATGTCTTCCAGGTTTGACAGTGAGAAGGCTGGTGATCGGGAAGTACAGAGGACCATGTTGGAATTGCTGAACCAACTTGATGGATTCCAGCCCAACACACAAGTCAAGGTAATTTTGCCCTTGGCTAAGAGGATGAAAAGGAATGAAGCAAGTAGATATTTCAGAATTACATTGGACATGGTATCAATGTGGGAAGTCTTGGCAAATTCAGCTGCATCTGAGATAAAGCCTTTGTTTGCACTGGTATAAAGCGTTTCCCTGCCTTTATCTAGGTGATTGCTGCAACCAACCGTGTGGATATCCTAGATCCTGCTCTACTCCGCTCAGGACGGCTTGATCGCAAGATTGAGTTCCCAATGCCCAACGAGGAGGCCAGAGCTCGGATTATGCAGATCCATTCACGCAAGATGAATGTCAGGTATTAGAAAAGTGTGTTCTGGGCCATGGGACAGAAGGCCTTATCCAGAGAGGGCTTGAGACAAGGTTGTGTGTGTGCTGCAGTTCAATGGGAGCGCTGAATGTGGTACTGGGAGCAGAATTAAGTAACTCAAGAATCTTGGCTTTCTTTTTAATGTTTTGATAAATTTCTAGCTCTTTATAGATACAAGATATGCTTAAGGGTGTGAAATTTCAGGTGACTCAGTCATTTGGGGGCAGAGCTTTAGTAACCTGCATAGCTTCTTATCTATCCCGAAGACTAGCAAAACCAGAAGAGAACAAAAATGTGCATAGATGATACAGATTGCAGAATTCAACTTTTCCTGGTGCAGACTTTAATTTTGTTGTCGCAGAGTGCATGCAGAGGCACTCAGAAAGTCCTTAACCTTCTTGTTCTTTCCAGGAGGGACCTTTTGTTTAGATAATTGTTGTGTTTCCTCTGCAGCCCTGATGTGAATTATGAAGAGCTAGCTCGTTGCACAGATGATTTCAACGGCGCCCAGTGCAAGGCTGTGTGTGTGGAAGCGGTAAGTAGGCTTTGCCTTGCGAGGTTTCCGCTGTGGCGATTGAGAGAAGTCCCCCTAATAGCAGGTGTTGAACTGAGGGCAGTACCTTGAGGGGCTTTGCTGTGCCATGCATAGCTAGATCTCTCTTCCTGAACTGTTTTTTCCTCTCTCATTGGGACAGGGGATGATTGCCCTGCGGCATGGAGCCACGGAGCTCACGCATGAGGATTATATGGAAGGAATCTTGGAGGTCCAGGCCAAGAAGAAAGCCAATCTTCAGTACTATGCCTGATTCTTGCACCTAAGGCTGATTGTGAAGGCCTTGGTGAAAAGACGGGATTAAAACAGTTGGAACTGTGTTGCTTTCTTTCACTTAATCAGAAACAATAAAGTGTTTACTTTGACTGAGGCAGCTCTTCTGTGGCAACAGCTTGGAAGAAAAAGGGCAACTGCTGGGGACAGGGTCCTTGTGTATGTATGAGGTATACCTGTGTCCCCATTAATGCCTTAAAATGCCTCAAATTGGCCAAATAGGTTTAAAAGGCATGTTGCAATCTGTGGTGGAATTCCTGACAGCGGTTGAAGACTGGGTGTCGGCTGTCACGACTCTTCATGCTGCCGTTTCTGCCAATGTGTACTTGAAAGCCTCTTTCTGACACCATCTGAACTGGAGGCAAATATACGAAATGCCCCCTTTGGAAGTCGGGATGTATCAGTTAACCTGCTTTTGACCTCTGGAATCAGTACATTTGCCCTGTTATTCACATTAGACTTTCTGCTTGGGAGGTGAGGAAAACATGGGCTGCTGAAAAGGGTTTCTTGCAGTGGCGTTATTCACCCGGCACGCTGGGCAGGACTTGCCTTTGAGCGGCGGTCCGCCCGTTGCGTCACGCCGTGTTCCACCGCTTTCCCGCCCGCTGGGGCGGGTGGGAAAGCGGCGGAACACGGCGTGACGCAACGGGCGGACCGCCGCTCAAAGGCAAGTCCTGCCCAGCGTGCCGGGTGAATAACGCCACTGGTTTCTTGGTCAGCTGCAGTTCTTGTGCAGGAACAGAAACCCGACAGTGTGACCTTCCAGCTCTCTTTAGAAGAAAACGGCTGCCTTCCCACTGTAACCAAGCCTTTTAATTTTAATGCCTGCTTGAGACTTACAACTTCCATTTAAAAATCACACTTTGCATTAATACATTGACTTTAGCACTGAGTAATTAATTACATGCCACTTAAAAATACAATGTAAACAGCCCTCCCAAAAAGGCTTCTGTGCAGACTTTTTGGAGGCGGAGAAAGGAGTACAGGAGGAAAGGCCAGGGCTCCCCCTCAGCACCGTGGTTGATGTTCCTGAGTTAGCCCCACCCGGCTCTTGTTGTCCAGCTGCAGACGGAGACCTTTCAACAAAGAGAATGTCCTTTCCTGTTAGTTGCCAAAGAATGCCACCAAGGGACTGTTGAGTTTTTGTTTGTTTTTCTGTGTCTGTGCTCATCTTGAATACTCATCTTCCAAAATAATAGTGAGAGAATCTGCACTTTATACGCTCGGCCTGAAAGAGTTTGAAACAGGTCATTCGCCGATCACAGCAGTAATTATTACTGTGGTGTTGCCAGGACAGTAATGCTAGCTTGCTTTCTGGGCACAGTGAAAACATCTGGTCTTAGCCTCTGAAATCGACATATCCTTTCCCCCTGGGGAGCAGGAGTATCACAAGTATGTAACCTGGTTGCGTTCATCTATTCCCCTGCACCTGCCTGTAAGATCGAGCCTCTTGGAAAGTATTAGTAAAACCTCTTAAACTAAGGCCTGCCCCCTTGTGGAAGTATTCTTCAAGCATCTATGCAGTTTCTCCCAGCTTGCTATGCATTATGCTGGAAGTGACTTCATGAGCTGCTGCTATATATATATATATATTTGGCTTCCAGGACTGACAAAGTTCAGAGACTGTGAGCAGCCCAGAGGGAGAGCTTTCTAACCTCCCAGTCTTAATATTCAAACCCCCTTGGAATAAGCTGGTGTCGAAAGCTGATTCAGTGCAGCTGCAGGCACTGTTAAACTTGTAACAGCATGTCTCTGCAGCAGGGGAGAGTCAACACTGAGGCGGGGTGGATTTTCCTTTGGCCTTCACCTCTGACTAACACTAGAGAGGTTTGAGAAATGAAGTTCTTCCCTCCCACCCCCAGTCACAGAACACCAAAGGGAATTCACAGTGGCTTCTGATTCAGCTTAATGGTACACAGATCCTACAGAAACACACCCTATTTAACAGAAAACTTTCCTTTAGGCAAGTCAGGAACAAGAATTAACCCTGGTTTGTTTGGATGTATCCAAGACAGGCAGATGGAAGAATCAAGGGGCGGTGAGTTCCCCAGACCTTTATCAAAGCAACTGGATTCCTTCATTTGCTCCACAGCAGGAGCCGTCCTGCTTCATGACCCTCAGGTGCCCATGCTGGATGGGCGGCAACCTACTGCTGTGCTTGCTAGAGTCTCTCGTGTCCTTCTCATCACACAGCCCCATTTTCCTGTCTGGGTTTCTGTACAACAGTTCGAGGAGTATTGAGCGAGGGGGCCAGTGTGCATAAGAATCCCGCCAGGAGCGTCAGTCCCAGGCCTCCCCAGGCACAGAACATGGACCAGCCATAGCCATGACTGATGTCTTCTGGCAACCCATAGACGTAGCGAGGGTAACGAGACAGCTCAAAGTTGATCCCAGCCACGCAGGTGCAAAGGGAGATGATGCAGCACGTACCTAAGGAAGAGGAGGAGAAGAATCAGAGTGGTGAGCAAGACTACGGAGAAGGCTAAGTGTAGTTCCTCATCTCCTCTGCAAAGGGCAGGACCGGATCTGTGAACTTACATTTTCTTGCAGGCAAAAAAGTACAGAAATGGCATTTTCGGTGGCTTAAACAGGTGATGCGTTTAGATCTTACCCAGGTTTACTTTCCATTTCCTTCTTCCTATCCCTTCCTCAGCATGCTGCTGTTTGTCAGATCACTGCTTTCATTGTTTTTGTGTGTTTTGCCTTCTTGTTCTTTGATTTCTACAGGAAAAATCTGTTTTGAGTCTTTTTCTATTCTCCTTCTGCTGCTTTTCATTTAAAACCAAGCTTTATCTTTCCATGATCTTCTTTATCTCATCTACAATCCTAGAAATCCCTCATAATATTTCTGGCATCTTTGCATTTACAGAGAGTATTTCTCACTGTTCTTCTAACGTTTTCACAGGAAGCTACTATATTGCAGTGCTGTTTACATCCATTAGTGTTAAAATAATGATTTCATGAGAAACCACAGACAGGAGCTTTAATGTGATAAGCAAATAATTCAACCTAAATGCTAGAAATGTGACACTGAAATACTCAGCTCTCCTCCAGTACCACTGCCCTGATTTGTCTACAAGGGCATCGCTCTTTTCAGTGGCACATTGATCTCATTCTGTCCGCAGTGCCACACAGACGATCACAGCTTTTTATACTGACTCATTAATCTGAAGTAACTACAGCCTTATAGCTCCCAATGTTCTGACCGCAAAAGAACAGATATTAAATTACCCTTCTCTTGACTAAGCCTTGTCTGCTTTCAAATTAATCTCCAGCTTTTTTTATCTTAAGGTTTAGTATATGTTGCATTGTGTGTTGTCTTTAAGGCCTAAAAAGTGCTAGACAAATATATATGCACTAGTGCTGGTTTTAGATTTGCAAGCACAAGTCATCTAATGTATTACCTGTGAATGGTTTTCTCCTAATGGTCATGATTTCTATTCTGTAACAAGCTTCACCTGCTAATTTCTGCATATCAGGCAGGTCCGTAATGCACAGCTTACAAGGATTAGTTGTCTCTCCTACTTGATGCCAAAAAGTCTATAGATGTGCTAAAAGTCTAAAGATGTGCAAGGTCATGGGAAGAAAGCCTGCATCTAGCAACAGAACTCTGCGCATTGCTTTTATTTGCACCCTGCCATGACACTGCTTTTCAAACAGTGGTACAATATGGCAAGTGGAGATTGGCCCTGTAGCATATTCCACATGTGTGGCATGTGGAACTGCTGCCACAGGATTCGTGCAGCACTGCTCTGCCTGGCCTGACTCAATGGAAGTGAAGGATGGTTGAGCAGCAGTGCGCTGGCAGTAAGATCGGGGGGGGGGGGCTGGACCCTGCCCTTCAGAAGAGAGCACGTTGGGCAAGGAGGGTACAGAGGAGATGAGAAAGTGACGAAAATGATTTTGGGGCTGGGGCACCTCCCTTATGAGGAAAGACTGCAGCGTTTGGGGCTCTTCAATCTAGAAAAAAAGTGCCTGAGGGGGGGACATGATTGAGATGTACAAAATCATGCATGGGATGGACAGAGTGCATAGAGGGATGTTCTTTTCCCTCTTTCGCAACACCAGAATCGGGGCATCCACTATAACTGAGTGTTGGGAGAGTGAGAACAGACAAAAAAATTTTTACAAAATATATTTTTACCCAAAATATTTTTAGGGTAATTAATCTGCAGAACTCCTTGCCACAGGAGGTAATGATGGCATCTGGCCTGGGTGCCTTTAAAAGGGGATTGGAGAGATTGCTGGAGGGAAATGATGGATTGTGCAACCTTCTTCCATTAATAGTAGGCTACTTCAGAATGCCAGGTGCAAGGGAGTGGCAAGGATCCACAGGATCCAAACACAGGAGCCAAGCATCTTGTTGTCTCGTGTGCTCCCTGAGGCACCTGGTGGGCCACTGTGAGATACAGGAAGTTGGACTAGATGGGCCTTGACCTGATCCAGCAGGGCTCTTCTTATGTTTTTATGAGAGACTAGAAGCACCACTGAAGAAGCCTCTCCCATTTCTGCAGGAATGGCTGCGCCCAGAGGAAGTGGCCCTTGCAATAGTGGTACTTGCCAAAAGTGGTACTTGGAGGGTGTGTGTGGAAAAGCTCTGCTCCATGACAAAGTCTTGGGCTGGCTAGCTGCAAGGATAGCAGTGGGTATAAGGGTAGGATCTTTTTCGTGGGGATAGGTTGGATAGCATAATTAGGTCACAGTAACACTTTGTGCATTTCTTTTTTTATGCATGTTTCACCAAGCACCTCCCACTCTTGCAAGCTGGAACATCAGTACTACCTGTCCCACATTCCTTGTGCTGTGAGACCAGGGCTCCTACAAAGGCTCTGATTCATTGCATGCAGTGCATTTGCTCAGAAACGGACTAAAATGAAAAAAGAACTCTCACCTCCCATAAGGAAGAGCAGCCCAGCCACATACTGCATGAGCTCGTGCTGTTTACAGCAGCCCAGCATGCCAATGATCCATCCAAACAGGATGATGGAGACGGCCATCCCAATGAAGCCAGCTGTCATTCTCCGCAGATCTAAGGGGGTGTTGGCACAAGGAGAAAAGAAGACGGAAAGAGAGAGAAAGTCCATGAAGAGTATTGAAGGTGGGGGCGAGAAACTCTAGAGGAAAGAAGAATCAGAGCCTTGCATTTGCGCACATGACTCACTGAACCTGAGTGGTCCCAGCTTGTGACATCATGAAGCATTCGAGAAAGAACAGTCTCAGCACTTCCTAACAGCATCTAGTCTCCTAATATGATTGAGGGCGCAAGCCTAACCTGGAGTTAGGCTGGCACAGGCCAGCAAAGTTTGGCCAGCACAAGGGCCACCGCAAAGTGCGTTTGGACCACTCTCTGGGAGGATGGCGCATGCCTGTGTGCTGGCCTCTCTGAATCTGAGTGTGGTCCAAACACACTTTACAGTGGCCCTTGTGCCAACCAAACTGTGCTGGCCTAACTATGCTGGCTTAACTCCAGGCTAAGATTGCACTCTAAATCAGAGTCAACAAAAGTTATCAGTTCAGAAAACTGGGCCAGATTGTAGAAAATTACCATGTTGGATGCGTACAGCAAATAGTTCACGCCACACCAATTTGTTTTCTTTTCGTACTGCCCATGGTTCTCCCCCCCCCCGGCAAAAAAAAGCACATGAATAGACAATTTCTCCAAATGTCCATGCCATCAGGTTGCCTCATGACCTGACACAGTGTGGTCTTTGGTGATGCAGATTGTTTATATTATTTTGATCTACCATAGCAGTGGTATTCAAAATTTTTAGACCGGGACCCACTATTCAGAATGACACTCATGTTGGGATCCACTGGAAGTGATGTCATTAACCTGAAAGTGATGGTGTGGCAGGAAGTGACATCATCCAGCAGGAAGTGCTGTCATTGTAACATAATAAAACAACACTCCTGAAATGTAAATTGGCATTCTTGGACTGCAGCAATTGCACGATCAGGAAACATCCCTGACAGAATGCAAGATTATGACAAAATATTATGTAAAAGCACTGGACTAAAAACAAAAATTAAAGAAAATTCTTCTTGAAAATTCAAACTGTTAACACTCGCAAAAGGAATATAACAAGAGAAAGGTCTACAGTTTCCAAGATGGCTGCTCCCAGCTTTCTGCGACCCACCAAGTGGGTGCCGACCCACAGTTTGAATAACACTGTACTGTACTATAGCACTGCTTCCCAAACTTCTTCAACTAGCAGCTTCCTTGACCTACTGGGCCACTGGCCGCAACTCCTCATTAGGGCTACAATCCTACACATTGATAGGGTTTTTCACAAGGATTCTGTGGCTCTCCTGACAGGTTTCTGTGTCTCCCCATGGAGCCATGGCTCACAGTTTGGGAACCACTGTTCTGTAGATATAAGCTTGGTTACCTATCGACAAATGCCCGCAAGGAATCAAAGAAGATGGCACAGACAATGAAGTTGGCATAGGGGGAAAAGGGAAGGTGAGGGTGTAAGGCTGATGAAATGGTGGCACTTGCTGGGGTTGTGACAGTGAAGGTAAAAATTGGTAACCAAAGTTAAGAGGATGAAATACCCAGAAAGAGATGCTTTCTGGGAAGTCTGCTGTTGGATGGCAGGGGTTCCTGTCTTGATGGCATAATGTTCTGAACAAAACTACTTGGGATCACTGACCAAGATAGCTGTGCAGCTAACAAGCTAAACTACTACTCTGATAATGTTCTGGAATGTATAAACTGATGATATCACTAATTTGGGCAATGAATTGGTGGAGATGGTCTTCTGACCTTCTCAGGCTATGATCGCATGATTAATTGCCCCACTGCTTTCTTCCAACAGAATCACCTTCCCCTTTCTCACATTGCTATCTCAGATTTTGTTTTGGATTCTGGCCCTTTCCAGCTGTAGAAAAGCCAGCCTGCATTCCAGCAAGGAAGGAAGACACAATTCTCCTAAAAATTTGGTTCCAAAAGTACACGTAATCTGCAAGAATGTTCGGTGAGAGCTGGGGAGACTTACGGAGGGAGTGCCACTCATCTTGCCGGATAGTGTTGGTGATATTGACAGGCAGGTTGCGTGGCAGAGAAGATGAGGTGTAGTGATACTTCACAGCTGTGCAGCGCTGAATGATTCCTAGAAGACAAAAACAACACAATATCCAAATGGCGATGCCAATGCTGAAGCTGGAGTTACGGGGTACTCTTTTCCCTTTCTTGGCTGCTAAATCCAGTGAAGCCCCTGCTGCATCTGTGCTGGTGAAGTGGCCGAGGGTGCAATCCTAACCAACGTTCCAGCGCTGACATGGCAAATGGGGCACATGATGCATCCTGCAGTGGGGCAGTAGTCCTGGAGGCCTCCTCAAGGGAAGGGAATGTTTGTTCCTTTACCTCGGAGCTGCACTGCCCTTACCCCGGTGCTGGAAAGTTGGTTAGGACTGCGCCACGAGTCATGCATCAGTAAGTAACTGAAAGCCCAATCCTATATCCCCTTCTGACTGTGCCGCCACCAGGAGAAGTGAGAGGGGCGGCGGCCAGGAAGAGGGCCTTT
>JAJKFI010000007.1:14647460-14668377 GCA_029204185.1 Lerista edwardsae | reverse complement strand
AATCAATCAATCAATCAATCAATCAATCAATCAATCAATCAATCAATCAATCAATAGTATTTGATTGATCAATATCAATCAGTCAATAGTAACACCCCTGCTAACTGGGCAAGAGGCACTTTTTCCAGTGGTGTTCTTCTTATATTTAGCAGGGAGAGAGTAATTGTCCCTCTTCACCCCTGCGCAGTCTTTCTAGTAGCTGTTGCTGGTGGTCTGCCTTTTTTTAGATTGTGAGCCCTTTGGGACAGGGAGCCATTAAACTTTACTATTATTACTATTTGCCTGTAAACCACTTTGAGAACTTCATGTTGAAAAGCAGTATATAAGTACCTGTTGATTGACTGATTGATTGATTTATATGTCGCTTTTCAACACAAGGTTCACAAAGCGGTTTACAGGCAAAAAATAATTATAAAGTTAAATGGTTCCCTGTCCCAAAGGGCTCACAATCTAAACACCGCATAACACCACCAGCAACAGCCACTAGAAAATACACTGTGCAGGGGTGAAGAGGGACAATTACTCTCCCCCTGCTAAACATAAGAGGAACACCACTTTGTAACTGTGTTCTCGTAAATCTGCCCTTGTGCCCTTTCCAGCATTACGGTGCGCTACAGAACTATTAGGAAGCCAAGTGACAGAACTGGCAACACATTGCAAATCTTACAATTTCTGTAGTCTGCCCCTTTCAGAACTTCTCCTTATTCAAGCCAGGTCCCACTGACTAACAGGGTTCTGACCACACAAAAGAGCCCTGTACGTACAGTATATGAATTAAATGCATATAGTATTCTTTCCTTCATTGCTTTAATTGTATTTATGAACTGCTCCAGGCATCAGTCAAGACAAATTAGTGATTCATTGTTTGCTGCCCATTTTAATCTCTTTCAGAGCACAATCCTAACCTGTAGTTAGGCCAGCACAGTTTGGCCGGCACAAGGGCATAGTAAAGTATGTTTGGACCACTCTCAGAGTAGAGAGCCAGCACACAGACATGTGCCATCCTCCCGACTCCGCGAGTGGTTCAGTCGTACTTTACAGTGGCCCTGGTGCCAGCCAAACTTTGCTGGTCTAACTGTGCTGGCCTAACTCCAGGTTAGGATTGTACTTTCAGAAGTTTGGGGGGGGGTCAGTTTCTTGGTCTAGCTTGATTATTTTAATATCACATTCAATGGACTGCAAAACTACTTCTGTTTGTTAGTATAGAAATACAGCTCTTTTGTAAATGTTAGTCAGGCAGTATGATTAAAAGATCCATCTTGAAAGCCTTTGGATCCATCTTGAAAATCAATGAAAAAAAATTACCAGGATTGCATTTTTCTCGCTCAGTAAAACACTGTATATTTCATAGTTCAAACATGTAACATGGATACTAGATAGTTTTTGCACAAATGAGAATTGTCACAACAAACTATTGCATCACAACTTAAGGAGTTTAAAAGATAGCTAAATCCATGACAATATAAAGATACAACTTTTTAAAAAGTGGCTTTGGGTACTGTAATGGAAAATGTGGACGATTCCCCCGAGGAGATGGGTGAATGGTGTCAGCAGAGGCCCCTTGTCTGTGTCAGCCAAACAGTCAGCAAGCACTAAGGTGTATTACACAGCTGTTGCCACTGGAGGCAATTAGGGATAATTATCTCCAGGGATAAAGGCAGCACCAGGAGGACAGAGTGGTGTGAGTGGCAAGAGGAAGAGTGAGCTGGTTAGCTTGGACTTGGCTTAATGGACTAGGATGTGGTGAACTTGGACTGACTTGGTTTTGTGGATGCTGACCACTAGCTTGTGGACTGATGAACAGTGACTGATGTGTGGCTGCTGGGGCCAGAGGAGCTTCTGAGAAGGTGGGGTCCAGCTGTGTTTTGTCACCAAACCAGGGATATTATAGAGGGGAAGCTAGTTAGCCTTCAGTAGACACAACACCTCCAGGAAGCCAGGAGAGGGGGATTTTGGGCACAACCAGTATGCATCACAATAATATTGTGCAACATTGCATTCATTTATAGCCAGCCTTCTTGCACAGAGGTGTATTCAAGGTGGTTTGACAATGTAATTACAGGCATGCCCTGGTATCTGCTGGAGTTCCATTCCAGGGTCCTCTGTGGATACCTGAAACTGGGGATGCTTTTTTTTTAAAGACAGGGGCACATCAGTGGTTTTGCTGCAACAAGGTAAAAAATGGTTGTCTTTATTGTTCCCCTATCTTTTTAATTCCTGCCAACCTCGCAGTTTGAAAGCATGTAAAAATGCAAGTAGATAAATAGGGACCACTTCGGTGGGAAGGCAACGACATTCCATGCGCTATGGTGTATAGTCATGCTGGCCACATGACCATGGAAGCTTGACCTCAGACAAATGCCGGCTCTACAGGCTTAGAAATGGAGATGACCACCCCTACAGTCGGTCACGACTAGACCATTCAGTTTTATCTTTTAAATAGGTGTCTCAGTATCCATGGATAACTGAAACAATGGATACTGAATAGATGGATAAAGGGACAAACCTGTTTAATTTTTACTGGAGGCAGACTGCGGGGGAGCCAGGTGAACTTAGACAAGCCCTTCTAATAGCCACTGAAACATTCAGAGCTGAAAAGGGAAAGAAAGAAGCTGCTCCCCACACCGTGGCCTGGGAGCACTTGCACCTGCTGACGACCACCACCCTCAGGTACACCCGTGCCCAGCTGAGAAGGCCTCGTCCCACATAGACTTCTACCACAGCATGTGAGGCGGCCATGAAGGGAGGGATTCTGGAGGGGGAAAAGGTCACAGGAAAACTCATATGGCAGGAGCTGAGATAACCTAGTTCTGAATCACTCTAAATGGGGCAATAACTAAAATTATTCTTAATAATTAATATATATTAAGTATATAAATATAATTACTGTGAATATTCTTAATTACTGCCTTTCAACAGAAAGTAGCTCACAAAGCAGTTTACGTAGCAAAATTAATCAAGAGTTGATTTGGTAAATCTATATCTATATATATAAAAATGGACGTTTGTGTGTATGTATGTATGTTCCTTATACACGTCTCCGTGCCTTGACCCACGGCCACGAAACTTGGCACACACGTTCCTTGCAGCCTGGAAGGAATCACTGCGGGGGTCAGACCCCCCTACAGCCCCCCGTTTTTCAGGGAGGGGGCCGGATCGTCAGGCACCAAGGGGATTGAATGGGGCTACAGGTCTGCTGCCACCCTGTGGTCACAGACGATTCTGCAGGTTCTGTGGGAGGGCTGAGCAGCTCAGCTACCAGACAGAGGGAGAACAGAAAGCGAAACTAAAGTGCTTTGTGGCCTGAGTGGGCCAGGGAGGAAAGAGCAGGATCCACAGAGTTCCAGCAGCCAGTCGGATCTGAGAGGGGCCTATTTCCAGGGAGCTAACAGGCCACCTCTGCCTGTTTCTCATACATCAGGGTGGATTCCTGCCACAGGACCTGCAGACAGTAAGTGGGACCTTCATGTTGCTCTCTTAGTTGATGGTGTCCCTGTTTCCTCATTCATTTCACAGTGATAGTGTGCATTGTGGGTTCCAGGTCATCAATACTGTTTTATTTCAGGGACGGGTTCTATATGTCTATATATGGATCTCACTATGTCATGCTTTTGAGGGAGGTGTGCATATTTGTGTGTATGTTCCACCATTACTCTGGAACGCCTGGAACGATGTGCACCACACGTGGTACACGCCTTCCTTACGATCTGGACAGATATGCTGTGGGGGTAGGGCCCCCCATACGCCCCCAGAGGTGGGGGTGCACTGCAGAACACACTCATTCCTCCTCCCAATAGAACCTGGGGATAATTTCTGCCCCCGGGCAACGCCGGGTCACAAACAGCTAGTATATATATATATAAAAGAGAACGTCTGTTATTATGTTTGTGTGTACTGATGTTCCGCATAGGCTCTGCAACGCCTGGAGCGATTGACACCAAACTTGGCACGCATAGACCTTGCGGTCTGGCGACAAACACTGGGGGGGGGGTCACACACCCCTAACACTCCCGGGGATTGGGGGTGCGCAGGGGGTGCCACGTAAAAATGATCGAAAAGGGCCAACATCGGTGTTGAATCCATAGTTTCCAGGGTCACCAAGATGAGGGGCGATACTCCCGACGCCATTTGACTCCGGGTTCGGCCCCCCCGTGGCGTGGGGGGCGAGAAGGGGTGCAAAACAAAACATCCACCATGCCCTGCTGGAACACCTGGAGCAATTGACACCAAACTTGGTATGTGTATGCCTTGCGGTCTGGTGACAAACACTGCGGGGGTCAGACCCACCTAGCGCCCCCGGGGGTGGGGGGCGCAGGGGGAGCCATGTAAAAATGGTTGAAAACTGCCGACATCGGTGTCGAGTCCGTAGTTTCCAGGGGCGCCGAGAGGAGCAGCAACGCTCCCAATGCTGTTGGAGTCCAGGTTCGCCCCCCCTCGACGTGGGGGGCGAGAAGGGGCACGAAACAAAATGTCCACCATGCCCTGCTGGAACGCCTGGAGCAATTGACACCACACTTGGTATGCGTATGCCTTGCGGTCTGGCGACAAATACTGTGAGGGGTACAACACCCCTAGGGGTGGGGGTGCCATGTAAAAATACTTGAAAATGGCCGACATTAGTGTCAAATCCATAGTTTCCGGGGTCGCCGATATGAACGGTGATGCTCCCGATGCCGTTTGAGTCCACGTTCAGCCCCCATCGGCATGGGGGGTGAGAAGGGGAGCAAAATAAAATGTCTGAACTGACATTTAAGTGTTAAATCCACAGTTTTCGGGGTTGCTAACCTGATTGGTGATAGTCCCAATGACATTTGTTATCCGCCGGCTAACAAAAAGCTAGTGGTTGATAAATGTGAGCCAAGGCACGCCAGCGAGCCACAAGAGAACTGCTTGCACACATTGAAATACAAATTACATTCACTCAAATGTCTCCTGTGAGTCCAAGCGCCCACTCCCAGAGTAAGGTGCCCACTACATTTCTGCATGATTCATCGGAGCAGCTTTCCCTCCCGCCAAGCAGCCAGGCTCGAGCTCCTCTGCCTCCAGGTATGCCTGGGTCATGCATCCACTCTCAGGCAGAGCTGGAGTGGAGATGCCTGTCCCCAGAGGAGGTGTGCTCAGAATGGTAACAGAAAAGAGGCATGCTCCTCTGTGGGCAAGGAGGCATTCTTCCTCTAGTGTAACCTTTTTCAAGTATATGAGCAGAGAAGTATTTATGGTGCCACAAGGGGAGGCGGATGCAGTGTGTGTGTGTGTGTGGGGGGGGTAAATTGGAGCACTTTTCCACCCATCCCGCCTTCCCTTGTGTCCAATAAGCTCCTAAATAGAGTGATTCTGGACAGTGGTGTGTGTGTGGTGGGGGGTGCAGGGGATGGGACAGTGGTGCTAGGGGCGTGGTGAGGTTTCCCCCACCCCCAGGGGTGTTAGGGGGGTCTGACCCCCACAGCATTTGTCGCCAGACCACAAGGCATACGCGTGCCAAATTTGGCGTCAATAGCTCCAGGCGTTCCAGGAGGGCATGGTGGACATTTTGTTTTGCATCCCTTCTCGCCCCCCAAGCCGAGGGGGGGCCGAACCCAGAGTCAAATGGTAGCAGGAGCGTCGCCGCTCATCTTGGCGACCCCGGAAACGACGGATTCGACACCGATGTCAGCCATTTGCGATCATTTTTATGTTGCACCCCCTGCGCACCCCCACCCCCGTGGGTGCTAGGGGGGTCTGACCCCCCAGTGTTTGTCGCCATACCGCAAGGTCTATGCGTGCCAAGTTTGGTGTCAATCGCTCCAGGCGTTGCAGAGCCTATGCAGAACATACGTACACACAAACATACACACGTTCTTTTATATACAGTATATAGATTGTACTGATGTTTTACTTTGTAAACCACCTTGAGGGCCCCTAAGCAGGGTGGAAAGGCAAGGTATTAATTAATTAAATAAATACTTCAGCCACCTGAAGTTTGGGGAAATCATTGATTGTCAAGGCACACCATTGGTTTTTTTGACAAGGTGCATCACACAACTGGCTGGGGGCTCACATCCTCCAATGACCCTACTAATATATGATCCTCCCCCAAACTGCAAGTGTGGTACACCTGCAGACCATTCATGGCACACCAATTCATGGCACAGTGGTTGAAAATTGCTGCTCTAGCAACTACAAGATTCAGAAAATGGGATGTAGGGAACGGTTGAAGCAAAGAAGCCTGAAAAAGGATGCAACCCTATGTCCATTTACCTGGAAGTAAGCTCCACTAAACATTGTGGGTGTTACTTCTGAGTAAACATGTATAGGAATGTGCAGGAAGTTAGATATGAAGCTTAATGTGCAAATCTGATGTGCAAATGAATCCATACATAATTATGTCCATACATAATTAGTTCCATGACTACCTTTTGAGAAGACTTATCTTGCAGACGCAATGGCCTGAACTAGCTGCCTACCTTCCAATCTGTGACACACACAAAGAGATTTGGCCCACAATCAACAAGATATGATTAAGTCTAGAGCCTAAGAACATGCAATTGTGAATTGTGGCCCTATTGGATTTGATTGTGGCTCTATAGCTCAACAGGAACTACTATTTAGTAATGCCTCCAAAACAAAAAAACAAAAAACAAAACAAAAAAACACCCTAAAAGCGATGCTTAGGGAGTGAATTTTAAATCCCTCTAGTAACATTAATGGGAGCAGAAAGCTTTTGACAAGAGGGGAGGAGGGAGAATCCAAGAGAAGGAAAATAGCATGATGCTCGAGAACACCAATTAATCAAATGAAATAAATGAACTGCCTTTTAGTGCAATAACATCAGCATGGAAACATGAGAAATTGCAGAAAATGGATTGTTGTGGATTAAATGCAGAAAGCAGCAAATTGCTTTGCAATGGTCTTTTAGCAAACAGAAGAGACAATGCTATCTTAAATATGACAGAGTTAAAGTAGAAGATTGGAAACACATTGAGAGAATAATTTGTGGTGTATTGTGGTATCTAATCGAACACCTTTGAAGTTAGAACTCAACCATAAATGATAGCTTAGAACACATCTACATCTTTTCTCAAAATTAATTGTTCATGAAATGGCATATGCAGTAGGCTGGAAACTCCACAATTTCCTTTAGTAGTTTCTTGCAGGGTTTAACCATTCTTGCTCTTTACATTTAACAAAATGGTCTAAAATTTAAAATGCATATTACAGACCACTATACTGGCTGAGTATCCCTTATCCAGACTGCTTAGGATGGGAAGGATTTTGGATTTGTCTGGATTTCAGAATACAGGGGGCCCACATTTTCCATGGATGGTGGACCGGCCCGGACTGGCCCCAAACCCTCTGAGCCCAACTGGAAGCTTTCTGAAGCCTGGAGAGGCCATGTGCATTTGCCCACAGGCTTCAGGTGATCCAGCTCGGATCACCCCTGAAAATGGCAACAGTTGCACCCATCGCTGTCAATCAGTTTGTCACTCATCATAAATAGACAATGTCACTGTGACACTGTGTCCCTGGTGATAGACAATGTGCCCCTGATGCTTGTTGCATGGTCCGGAGGTATCAAACCTGTTTCATATAGTGGCTGATTAGTATTCATGGCACCTGTTGAGGGCCGGAAGTGACTTCGTCAGGCAGGAAATGATGTCATTAAGCAGATGATGGCCAAAAAGAAGCATTTTGTTCTCACATACAAACTCATTAGCTGTAAATAACAGAAGAGAAAATGTGCAAACCTTTGCAGTATTTTCAAGATGTGGGAGAGCTAATTTATCGCTCGGGCTGCCCTTTCAGCAGTGCCACCTCTGCCACAGCATCTCAGCAGCATCTCCCTCTCTCACTCCTCTTGGTCTGCCCCTTACCCCGTAGGGTTCACTGCGTTCTGAGGCCTCCTTCTGTCTCTCCCTTCAGAGCATCTGCAGGAGCAGTGCTGCTGAAAGGGTGGTGCTGGGACAGCGCAATTATCATAGAGTCCAAATAAAGAGCTTCCGGGGAGGGGGCATCCGGCCACAGGCCTTATGTTTTACACCCCTAGTGTAGTCAATCCTGGTCACACAAATTGTCCCAATCAGCCATGTGAACAGGTGGAAGACCAACACAGGATAAAGCATCCTCTGTCTACATAGCACTGGGCATTTACTTTCAAGAGGGGCGTGCACAATTGTTCTGTCTATACACCAGCAGTTCTGACCAAGCCTTGGGCATGTGGAAGAACACCCTTGCACAGAGAAATATATCATGTCAGCCACAAATCTGCAAATCCCAGATTTGACCTACAGTAATTTCCGTGAGTGTGGCTAGCACTTTTTCCACGGCTGTGCTCACAGAAACCATGCTGGTGATCAGTTGTTTCACACTGTGGTATCCATGGGAATGTGCACAGAGGACAATTGCGATTTTTCAAATATAGGCGAGGACATTGTGTGGGAAGAAGTGACCCTAGAGAGATCCTAAAATTATCCCAGGGGGCTAAGTCAACTCTTTGCAAATCGTTTGCTGGTGGAAAGTCCCTCTTGCTGAGCCATCTTGAGACCGGGTGATGCAGAGAAAGACCCCTGGCGACCTGCACTTCGCCCGGAATCAATGGGGAGGGCGGAGGCAGTGGCTCGGGCTGTCCCCTAACAGCAACAGCTGCGAATCGCCCTCCCAGCCCAAACGGGCTCAGCTGGGAACTGATCCCGGGAGGCCTCTGCTTCCTTCGCCTGGGCAGAGGCTTGGCGCATTCAGCACCCTGGACAACGGCACGGTGGCGCGCCCCTACCAGGCCTGTAGGGAGGCACCGCGATGGGGCGCCCCAGACCCGCACCGCCCCCCGGTGAGCGCCCCCCAAGAGCGGCCCCCCTCCCTGCCCCCCCCGCCCTGCGCACCTTTCCGGATGAGCTCCTCGCTGTCGGGCTCGAAGCCCTCGCGGTGGCAGCGCCGCCAGAGGCCGGAGACGGTGGAGTTGAAGCGGCGGCCGCAGTGCGATTCCAGCGCGAGGGGGGCGGCGACGGCGGCGGGCAGGGGAGCGGGCGGCGGGGTCCGGCCCGGCACGAGGGCCCGCGGCGGGCGGGCGCGGAGGGGCAGGTGCGGGCTGGCCGCCGACATGGAGCCCGGCGGGTCGTTGTGCGCGTTGCGCTTGTGGCCGAAGCCCCGGCAGCGGTCGCGGTGCCGCCGCGCGTCCGTCTCGTACCAGCAGTCGGTGCCGATGGCCACGCTCAGCAGGGCCAGGGCGGCGGCGGCCAGCAGCAGCCCCGAGCAGCTCAGCACCTGAGCCGCGGCCGCCATCTTCCCCCCGCCGCCGCCGCCCGCCGCCGCGTCAGCCACTGCTCCCCCTGCAGCCCGGCCGGGGGGCCGCAGCCCCGCGACGCCCGCCCGCCGGAGGGGGCCCTGCTGGCTCACGCGTCGCCCCGGGCCATGGGAGGGCGGCAGCCGCTGCTGCTGGCCCGGGAGCCGAGACTAGGCGGGCCGAGGGAAGGCCGCGCCCCCCAGCAGCTCCTCCCGAGCCGGGCCTGCCGGGGCCAAGGAGCCAGCGCGGCTCGAGCGCTGCTGGAGCGGTCCGGCGCCCCTGTCGTGTCCGGGCTCAGCTCCAGGGTCAGGTCGCGAGCGAGGCGAGGGCGTTCGCAGGCACGCGCGTCCTCCGGCCACGCGGCGTGCAAGGTGGGTGGGGAGTGGGGTGAAGGCCTGGCCTGGCTTCTGCGTGGAAAGGAAATGCCCGCTGAGGCCAGGCCTTAGGCTGCATCCACCCAGGCTGCACTCAGGGCAGGACCAGGCCTCCTGGCGCCCGATGCTCTGGCCCACCCCCTTCTGTCCTCCGCTCTTCCTCCACTCCGTCCTAGATCTTCAGCTGCAGGAGGGGGTATTTGGGTGGAATGTCAGGGATAAAGTGGCAGAGCTGCTTGGCACCCTGAGGGTGCTGCCCACGTTAACAGATCGACAGGGGACGCCTGCCCGCCCACTTCTGTCTGGCCACTACCCTCCACTACTCTTCCCAACTCTGAAGCCCTTTCCAACTCTGGGATTCCATCTCCTTCCTTTTTTCCCAAACCGGGGAGAGGGAGAAAGAGCAGTGGAGGTTAGTGGCCTGATGTAAGTGAGCAGCACTTCCTGCCAATCTTCTGCCTGGGGCAAGCGTGTTGAACATCATGTCAAGCTTGCCCCGAGAAAGCAGGCGTACCTCATTTCCAGGAACTGTTCAAGCAGGCTTGGATGGTGGCAGACTGGGGCACAGTCACCGCCCAAGAACATCTGTCCAGGTGCTGCAGCCAGAAAACTGAGATGGGGTCAAAAGAGCCCTTTGCATTCATTCCCTTTGGAGCAGAGTTCGGTTTCCTCCCCAAAATAGGAATGATGACCTGCACACTGAATTGCAGCATGAAACAAGAAGCACTTGGGTCACTAAATAAGCACAGAGTGTTTTACATGAGGTGGGTAACCAACTAGGAGCCCCATGATCCAATAAATCAGTGGTTCTCAAATTTTTTAGACCTGGACCCCCTTTTCAGAACTGCACTCAGTGTCGGGACCCACTGGAAGTGATAACCTGAAACTGATGTCGTAGCTGGAAGTGACATCATCAAGCAGAAAGTGACATCAGTGTGACATAATCAAATGGCACTTCTGGAATGCAAACTGGCATTCTTGGACTGCACCAGTTGCACAAACATCCCTGACAGATGTAAAATATGTAAAATATGATGTAAAAGCACTGAACTAAAAACAAAATTTTAAAAAAACCCTTTGAAAATTCAAACTGTTAACACTCATAAAAGGAATATAGCAAGAGTAAGGTCTGCAGTTTCCAAGATGGCTGCTCCAAGCTTTCTGCGAACCACCTGACATCAGGTCCTGAACTGCCAAGTGGATCCCAACCTACAGTTTGAATAACACTACTATAAATTAACCGAGTTTACCCTCCTGAAGTATCTCCGAGAATGACAAATGGAGGCAACTCCCTTCTTTTCCTTGAATTCAGTGAAATTTTTTTTCAGTTCAACATACTGTACTTCTGCTGTTGATGAGGTGCATGTGTGCACCCTGTACTTTGAGCTGCTGTTTTCTCTATTCCTCCGGAAATAGCTGGAGTACAGAAGTAGCTGGAGAATAACGGCACAGCAGTGCATAGAAAGGATGTGACTGAGATTTACAATGAGGCAGTCCAATCCTGAGTTGCCCGCCTTCTGGAGGAGCAGCAGTACCAACATAACCCCTGCTAAGTGGGCAAGAGGCACTTTTTCAAGTGGTGTCCTCTTATATTTAGCACGGGGAGAGCAACTGTCCCTCTTCACCCCAGCACAGTGTCCTTCTCGTGGCTGTTGCTGTTGCTGTTCTCCATTCTTTTAGATTGTGAGCCCTTTTGGGACAGGGAGCCATTTAACTTTAATGTTATTATTTGCCTGTAAACCGCTTTGTGAACTTTGTGTTGAAAAGCGGTATATAAATACTAGTGCTTGATTGATTGATTGATATCTACTGTTGCATCCTGCAGGAGCCATGGCAACCACAAGAATCTCAGGGGAAGCTCCTGCCCCTGCAATGGGGCTACTCAAGGCTCCGCTGCCTATTTGGCCAGCAGAGATGGAGGAGCTTTGTGTTGGGCATCCAAGCTCTCCCCTCCCCAGTTCTACCCTCCCTCCACCTTCCCCATGCCCTCACCCAGCCCCAAAAGCTGCTCCACCAGTCCATGATCTCATCGCAGTCAGCGGAATGGGGGCCAGTCCATGGCGCTGAGGCTCTGCACCATGCTTTACGGCACATTTGCAAAACCAGAGCCAGCAGTAACAGCTTATCATCGGCAAATTATTCACACCCTTTAAGACAGTGAACCCGCAAGCAGTGGCATTTCTACAGGGAGGGCAAAGCTCTAAGTGTTGCAAGGAGCCTTACCCTGTCATGTAAATCCCTCCTCTCCCTTGCTGCTGTAGCCAGTAAGCAACGCCAAGATGTTTGTTTTCCCTGTGAGGATTGGCTAAAACGGTGCAGGAGAGGAGTGATTTCCACTGCAAGGTAAGGCTTCTTGCAAAACTTAGAGATTTGCCCTCCCTATAGAAACGCCTCTGCCCGCAAGTATATGGCAAAGTTCTATCTGGATTTAACACTTCCATTGAGATTAGTGGGACTTTACAAAAAAGCTCAAATTTAGCTGGATCTTGCCTAGTATTAGTATCTACAAACCTTTCAGCAATATATTAGGCTTGAAAGCCCTGTTTCAGTCCTACAGAACTTAAATTTTTATACTTCATTAATACAATTTTGCAATTCTTGGGTAAGAAATGCTGCAGAACACACACACAGATATTTTTCTTGTGTTAGATTTTCTAATGTACAAATACTTTTTGTGCTTTAATTAAAATTTTAATTCTGTGCCTCATTAATGGACTGGGAGGAATACAGTGAAAAGGGGGGATTACAAGATATAAAAAAGGTCAAGCTCTTGCCTACGGTAGCTTTTCTCAAGAATCAAACATTCCTTTGCAGTAAAAAATATTACCATTTTTTCCTCCCAATCACCACACTTGGAACTGCAAGTAATTTCCACCAAGCTTGGAAGCGTGGCTACTGCCTCTGGAGACTTGTTTGCATTTCCTGTAGCTTGACACCCCTGAGTTATCTAGAGTCTTCTGCTTTAAAATAGGGTTAATGGAAGTTACCTTCCAAATTCATGGAAGACAGCTATTGATAACCCCATTAGTAGAGGTGGGTTTTTCAGTGATAAATACATATAGCACTATAAACAAACATATAGCACTGCTTTCTGCACTTCTCATTTTTGTAAAAAAAAAAAAAGGCCCAAAATCTGCCAAAAAAACAAAACACTCCACCCACAAAAAAACACTCTCCATCCAGGGGTCATGAAACCTCTGCCCCAGGGCCCAGACATAGCCCTCAGACAGCCTCTATCCAGCTCACAGCAAGTCTCTGGTCCCCTATGAGCCTCTGACCCTCCTGGCACAGGCTGCACCCTCCAAGCTGTGCTCTGGTTGTGCAGAGGTTGTTCTGATGGCCAGGGAGGCAGGGGCGGACCTAGTCAAAATGGCGCCCATGGTGCCCAATAAGTGCGCCCCCAGGGGGCACGTGACATCATGCAGACCCCCCCCCCACAGGAGCCTAGGTCTACCCATCAGAAGCAGCCGTGACCAAAACAGATGCTTTCCCAACCTGCGGAGCGCTGGTCTACCTGTGGCTGGTCCCAATGGGTAGACCTGGACTCTGCCGTTGTTTCTAATGGGTAGACCTGGGCTCCCTAAAGGTCTACCCGCAGCTGGTCCCAATGGGTAGACCTGGGCTCCGGAGCCCAGGTCTATCCACGCAATGTTGCGGGAGCCACTGGTGCCCCCCCAAGATGGCCCCAAGATGGCACCCAGGGCTTGTGCCCCCCTAGCCCCCCCTAGATCCGCGACTGCAGGGAGGCCATGCTCAGCCTCCCCAGCCCCCATAATGCATCCAGAAGGCAAAAAATATTCACTTCCTGGTTTTCCCAAAGTGATGTTTTTAGGCCCTCTGAAAGATGGCTTTCTGAGGATCAGGCAGGCCTCCCTGGCCCTCAGAACATGCTCTGGGTGTTTCCTGTGATCTGCTAGTTTTATTCTATTCCCAGCACAGGAATAGGAGTCCATTTCTGTGATGTGTGTTGGTGCTTGGAGGAATCCTAGAACTTTGACTGCTCAAAACAATAAAGGGAACACTTAAACGACACAATGTCACTCCAAGTCAATCACACGTCTGTGAAATCAAACTGTCCACCTAGGAAGCCACACCGATTGTCAATCAAGTTCACAAGCTGTTGCACAAATGAAGTAGACAACAGGTGGAAATCATAGGCAAGTAACGAGACACCACCAATAAAGGAGTGGTTCTGCAGGTGGTGACCACAGACCACTTCGCAGTCCCTCTGTGTTCTGGCTGATGTTTGGGTGACCTTTGAATGCTGGCGGTGCTGTCACTCTAGTGGCAGCATGAGGCGGAGTCTGCAACCCACACAAGTGGCTCAGGTAGTGCAGCTCATCCAGGATGGCACATCAATGCGAGCTGTGGCAAGAAGGTTTGCTGTGTCTGTCAGTGTGGTGTCCAGAGCATGGAGGCGCTACCAGGAGACAGGCCAGTACACCAGGAGACGTGGAGGAGGCCGTAGGAGGGCAACAACCCAGCATCAGGACCGCTACCTCCGCCTTCGTGCCAGGAGGAACAGGAGGAGCACTGCCAGAGCCCTGCAAAATGACCTCCAGCAGGCCACAAATGTGCATGTGTCTGCTCAGAAACAGACTCCATGAGGGTGGTATGAGGGCCCAACGTCCACAGGTGGGGGTTGTGCTGACAGCCCGACACCGTGCAGGATGTTTGGCATTTGCCAGAGAACACCAAGATTGGCAACCTCACCACTGGCGCCCTGTGCTCTTCACAGATGAAAGCAGGTTCACACTGAGCACATGTGACAGATGTGACAGAGTCTGGAGACGCCAGGGAGAACGTTCTGCTGCCTGCAACATCCTCCAGCAGTGGTCAAACTCTACTGGTTTGGCAGTGGGTCAGTCATGGTGTGGGGTGGCATTTCTTTGGGGGGCCGCACAGCCCTCCATGTGCTCGCCAGAGGTAGCCTGACTGCCATTAGGTACCGAGATGAGATCCTCAGTCCCCTTGGGAGACCATATGCTGGCGCGGTTGGCCCTGGGTTCCTCCTAATGCAAGACAATGCTAGACCTCATGTGGCTGGAGTGTGTCAGCAGTTCCTGCAAGATGAAGGCATTGATGCTATGGACTGGCCCGCCCGTTCCCCAGACCTGAATCCAATTGAGCACATCTGGGACATCATGTCTCGCTCCATCCACCAGCTGCACCACAGACTGTCCAGGAGTTGGCGGATGCTTTAGTCCAGGTCTGGGAGGCGATCCCTCAGGAGACTATCCGCCACCTCATCAGGAGCATGCCCAGGCGTTGTAGGGAGGTCATACAGGCACGTGGAGGCCACACACACTACTGAGCCTCGTTTTGACTTGCTTTATGGACATGACATCAAAGTTGGATCAGCCTGTAGTGTGTTTTTCCACTTCAATTTTGAGTATGACACCAAGCCCAGACCTCCATGGGTTAATAAACGTGATTTGCATTGATGATTGTTGTGTGATTTTGTTGTCAGCACATTCAACTATGTCAGGAACAAAGTATTTAATAGGAATATTTCGTTCACTCAGATCTCAGATGTGTTGTGTAAGTGTTCCCTTTATTGTTTTGAGCAGCTTATTCATTTAAACTTTTTAATTTTATTTTTATTTTTTGGCCCTCAACAATGTGGCAATTTGATGTGGCCCTCTGGCTAAAAAGTTTGGAGACCCCTGCTCTAGTCTAACACCTCCACATGAATGTGGCGGCATCTGCTGATTCTAGACCACCTACCTAGTACACTTTTAAAGAGATCGTAATTTATAAAAATGTGCCCTTGGAATAAAAGCACATACCAACACTTTCTGAACTTCTAACTTTGAAAAACACTGAAATCTGTGGGGGGGGGGGGGGGGACGGACGGACTATTTTTGTCCACTTCTACCCATTAGCTTAGATTGCTAAAATAGAACTTCCATGTTCAGGGGCAATACGCTGCTGAAAAACTGCTGAGCAAAACGGGGTTCCTTTGTGCCCTGCATATGGGTTTTCTAATGGCACCGCTTCTTCCCCTGGGAAGTACAAGGAGAGAGAGAGAGAGAGAGAGAGAGAGAGAGAGAGAGAGAGAGAGAGAGAGATGCCAATACATGGATTATCTTCTTTCATTGCAGGAAATGACAAGGTGGTATTTTGGTCCCTACACTGACCAGAGCCAGAAAAAAGTTCTTTCAATGATTTGTCATATTTTAGTATGTGTTCTGGAGCACGGCAATAGATTTTTCTAACGCACAGATGATTTCCCCACTTTAATTTGTAGAAGATTTCCTGCTTACACGCCCACAACCCAACACAAAAGCTCTCATGCCAAGAAATAAGAGCCTGCACACAGATGTCTTTATTTTGGCTCTGTTGTCTCCATGCAAAGTAGATTGTTGTCGATGAAGGAGAGTGCACAAGAGCTGGAGCAGACTAAAGCTAGAAAATTGGAATCTTTTGGCAGGTCCTAAAAGTGAGAAATGATGCAGATGCGTTTACTGTACTCCTCACCAGATTCTGTGTGCAACACTCTGGGGCTTGGTGCCAAATACAGGAGAGAGGCTAACTGCCCCCTTCATTCGGAACAGCCTGAATGGCCACTTTAGGGGAAGCTTCCCAAGATGTGCAGACTCAGTCCAGGCCTGGGCTGCCAGCCAAGAGCAACAGCTCAGAGATTAATGACTCAATGTCACCCACTTCACATTCCTAAACCATGAGCAGAAAATTCCTGCTGCAGCTTGCAGCCTATGCTCCAGCCAACTCTGAAGCAAACAGTGTGAGCTTCTGGGTACCTGAATTTGCACCAAGGCCTCTGCCTGATGTCAAGCGGATGGTTTAAAAGAATAAATATTACTGGAAAGTGTTGGGCACAGCTTCCTGCATGCTACATCCACCACCTCCAAACCAGAACTGTGCTAGCACTGAACCCACACAGAAGCTGGACAGACATCAAAGGTGCAATCCAAACCTGCAATCAGGCCAGCACAGTCTCCACTCTTGGAGACAGAGAGGCCAGCACACAGATGTGCGCCATCCCCCCTGACTCAGAGAGTGGTCCAAACGCACTTTACAGTGGCCCTTGTGCTGGCCAAACTTTGCTGGCCTAACTATGCCAGCCTAGCTCTAGGTTAGGATTGTGCTCCAAGTCTTACAGCTATTCAGGGCTCTTTAGCCTAGAAAAAGGCACCTGAGGGGGGACCTGATTGAGACATACAAAATTATGCATGGGATGGATAAAGTGGATACAGGGAGGTTCTTTTCCCTCTCACACAATACCAGAACCTGGGGACAACCACTAAAATTGAATGTTGGGAGAGTGAGAACAGATAAAAGGAAATACAGGTGTTAATGGTATCTGGTCAAGAAGCTTTTAAAAGGGGACTGGATAGATTTCTGGAGGAAAAGTCCATAGCAGGCTATAGGCCATGATGGTTAGTGCAACCTCCTTACTTTAGAGTTAGGCTACCTCAGAGTGCCAGATGCAGGGGAGTGGCAACAAGATGAATGTGTCTTGTGTATTCCCTGAGGAATCTGGTGGGCTGCTGCGAGATGCAGGAAACTGGACTGGATGGGCCTTTGGCCTGATCCAGTGGGGCTCTTCTTATGTTCTTAGTGGTGATTAATCCCACAGGATGCCTGAGATTAGGGCTGCAATCCTATAGCCACTAACCTAGGAGAAAGCCCCACTGAACATAGGGGGACTTGCTTCCAAATAAACATGGATAGGATTGTGCTGTAGGAAAGTTTCCTTTCTGGACTGATGCTTTTCTGAAACTGGACATTGAGCAGCTGCTAGGCAACTTTCCAAGAGCAGCGAGAGGGCAGAAACAGCATTTTTCATGATTACAGTCGATGAAGCATTGCTGAATCGCTCTTCCTTTTTGACAAACAGGCTAAAGTCACAAAAGCAACACCAAGACACTGTGTTTCTGTATCTGCAGAGGTAAGGCTGCATGCACCAACAGCTGCTTCCCCTCTAATGCAGCAGTAGGCAGGAGATAGGAAAGATTCTTCAATAAGCAGTGATGGTTGTGCATGGGGTAACCCAACACTGATGCTGCTCTTACAGTCATGCAGACTGCAGCCAAGCAGTTGTACTATGATACTATGATTGTGTTATTAGTCTGACCAGTTTACACTCCATGTATCCATAATATGATTTATTTATTTAATATAGTCATATACTACTTGTAAACAAACATTGTCCAAGCAGTTTACATAGCAAAGGAATGAGAGGACTGCTCCCTGTCCCAAAGGGGCTCACAATCTAAAATGAGATATTACTACTTAGCATTTGGATAGCGCTTATAGGGGTTCAAAGTGTTCAAAGCGCTCACACAAATTATCTTGTTGGCCTCCTTGCAACTCTGCAAGGTAAAACATGGCCCAATCCTAGCCGACTTTCCAGCGCTGATGCAGCCATGCCAACTGGATGTGCTTTTCACCTTATGGTGGGGAGGGCAGTCACAGAGGTCTACTCAAGGTAAAGGAACATTTGTTCCCTAACTTTGGGGCTGCATTGCCCATGCATCATAAAAACATCAAAGCAGCCCTGCTGGATCAGGCCAAAGGCTCATCTAGTCCAGCTTCCTGCATCTCACAGTAACCCACCAGATGCCTCAGGGAGCATACAAGACAACAAGATACCTGCATCCTGTGGCCGCTCCCTTGCACCTGGCATTCAGATACAGCCTACTTCTAGAACCGGGAGGTATACCCATCATGGATTGTAACCTGTGATGGGATTTTCCTCCATAAAATTGTCCAATCCCCTTTTAAAGGCATCTAGGCCAGGTGCCATCACCACATGGCAAGGAGGTCCACAGATTAATTACACGCTGGGCAAATACATTTTTTTTTTGTCTGTTCTAACTCTCCTGACACTCAATTTTAGTGGATGTCCCCTGGTTCTGGTATTGAATGTTAGCACTGGAAAGTTGGATAGGATTGGGCTCACATTCTTACCATCCCCACATTGCAACTGAGAAAGAGTAGCTTGGCTAAAGCTACCTAGCGAGTAAATGGCAGAGGCCAGATTCAAACCAGAGAAGTCCCAACTTGCAGTGCTCTTAGCCACTATGCAACACTATTGTCCTAAGAATCGACTGATGCAACTTAGTAGATATACATTCAGCAGATCTGATTCTTGTGCTTACATCTGGGCTGAGTATGCATCGGTGAACGTGCATATGAGTATGTATATGAGATGGTACAACCATCTCAGGGACTGCAACTCGAGGAGACAACCCAATGTGGCACCTGCCTGCAGACTTCAAACAAATGATTTGAGGCTTGCAGTCTCTTGAGAGGTTCTCCTGACTCAAAAATCTCAGGAGCTTATTTTAGCCCAAACGCCAATCTGACCTATCTAATCGGTTCAGTCTACAACAGGAATTCTAATTAGTTTTTTGTAACAGGCTTGTCGAGACAAAGTGGCGCTAAAGTAAGTGCTCATGACCAAGCACGCAAGCCCCAGTCTGTTGGCACTGTGGCATCAGTGGTCTTCCTCATCTCCTCGAGAGCACACCTGTGCCAGAAAAAGGCCCTCAAGCTAGCTGCACCCTAAGATGTGTGCGTCAGGCCTAAAATGGGGAACAGCAGAACAGCCATGCCCAAAAGTTCCCCACCAGGAGATGTGGGCAGGAGGAACAAAAATCTCCAGCCTCTTACTAGCAGCAGGATCCAGAAAACCATTGTTTAAAACAATGGGTTCCAAACTCTGGCCCACAGGATGCATCCAGCGCCAGCCTGATCCTTCCCCAGCGTGAACGGCACTTTCCCTTCCAGTGGGGAAGCCGCGAAAGACCCCGACTACAGCCTCCATTTCAGCAAGTCTCACACCTGGCAATCGGTGCAGAAGTGGCTGACTGTGAAGACCCCTGGGAGTTGCAGCTGGGGTCTTTTGGAGCTTCCCCAGCAGAACAGAAAGTACCAGTCACACCAGGGAAGATTTTTCCCCACTGCCGCAGTCTCCAGTTCAGAGACAGCAATTTTAATATAATTCCATACAATTCCTTTCCATATAATCCCTGGATTCTAAGGCTGCCTGTTAAACTGGTGCAACTCCACCATGTAGGGCAAAGACTTTCAAAACTGCACTATGAACACAGGGGGAAAAACAGAGGCTGGCCAGCTCCATACTCGGGAAACTTTTAGACTCATTTAGAATACTGCGTACCACATTGCCAAAGATATTCCAAGGAAACCTCACATTAGGGCCCCAGCGGTAATCAGAGCTGTACAGACTCCTTTATTCTGTGATTGCGTCACGCAAGAATTCACATTTCAGAGACTCTCGGATGTCATTTCTAAAGCAACGTTTTAAGCTCTTAAAAGTTGCAGGAGTTTGCTTAAAAGTATCTGGCAAGTTTTCAGAAGTTTGGGCAACATTGGATGTTTCTGTTTTCAACACTTCTTTGACTCAAGAAGGGGCTTCATTCAGTGTTCTTGCATAGCTTTCTGCTCCTTCTCATGGTGAGCAGAAGCAGAATAAATTAGGGCAAAATAAACAGCATTGCTGAAATCCACTTCCCTTGGCACATAATTTGGATTTTTTTTTCAAAAGCACAAAATATACACAGGCCTGTATCATAATCAATAATTCATCGTTTCTTCTCCTTTCCTAATAAGCAGCTACATTTTTTCCAAGCCCTTTCTCCATTCTTTGTCTCCAAATGTCCTAGGGAAGCTCCTGAGCTTCTTGATGCTTTGCATGCTCCCTTCTATCTACAGGTTTTATTTTCTACTCTGCAGTGAGAAGCGATTCAGGGCCACTCATTTTCTCAAGTAGCTCCTAAGTGAAGCAATGTGTTACAGGGCTTGTAGAAGAATCACAGGAGAACTGAACCGGCTTTCAAGCAACCTTATGACCTGATTGATATGCAATGTGAATTCAACATAATGCTTAAATGGAAAAGAATTCAGGAATGGTCCAGCTCAATCCAACAGGATTGTCAATTATCAGCTTGGGGAAGAGGATCGTTCAATAAAAGATCTTGTCTCACCAGATCAGGAAAGTGACTGTCGGTCCATTTGACAACGCTGTCTGGAGAAGGATGGCATTTGGAATACTGACTTGATGTTTTTAGTCTGGGATGGAAGACAGTTCTCTCGCTTTAATCCAGGGTGCCGAGATCTTGACTTGCCTTGAACTCTGGAGCTTTGGCCAAGGAATTCCAGCACATACCCTGGTCCAAGTGGCAGCACTGTCCATTTCCCCCAGAGCAGTTCCTCTCTTTATTATTGCCTTTGTTTAAATTATTTAAAATTTAACACACACACACACACACACACACACACACACACACACACACACACA
>JAJKFI010000007.1:14628853-14647450 GCA_029204185.1 Lerista edwardsae | reverse complement strand
CACACACACACACACACACACACACACACACACACACACACACACACTCACGCAAGCAAACGCTCTCTTTCCTCAAGGCTTTGGAAGTCCTACTTTGTGACACTTTAAAAAAATAAAAGAAATGGAGAGACGCTTATTATCGTTTGCCTTGCATAGCAGCAGCTGGATCCACAGGCACGCAATGAAGAAAAGTCCAACCGTGTCCTTTATTGCTTTGTAACAGTTCAGAATGAAGGCAGCTTGGGGAAGCGGCAGAAGGCGGCCGGAGCAGGAGTCACTCTGGAGTGAGCGAGAGAAGCACCATGACAACGATGCCCGTGCACAGGAGGAGGACTTGTTGCACCGAGTTCCTGCACAATGGGAGGATAACAAAGAGAAGGTGGGCTGAAGGCCAGGCATTATACTCATTGGGTTCCTTGGCCCACCTGTCCACTAAAAAGACCTTCAAGGTGCCTGACTTCAAGGTGCAGCAACTGACGAAGTGACTGCGAACCCAACTAAATCCTACACCACAACTGATATAGCAGAGCCTTTAAGAAACCACAGGATTCTTCTTGTGGGCACGCTTGGTGTTGCAGACTAACATGATTACTCCCCTGAATTCAGAAACCGCATTATGCGATCATGAGGATTGAGGGTCCAATCCTAGAAGTACATGACGATCCAACCTAGACAGACATGGCAACAATTTCCTGTCCAAGCACGAAATCTGAAGAATAAGCCATCCAGCCTGTTACTGGCTCTTGGTTCATTCCGAAGAGATGGCAAATATAGTATCCTAACAAAAACCTCACTCGTAGGCTGGAACAGCCTGGTTGGGTTTGATTGGATCAAGGTTTGATTGGATTAAGGCAGTGATTCCCAAACTGTGGATCGGGACCCACCAGTGTGCTCACAAGCTAATTTCAGGTGGGTCACAAAGCACCTAGAGCAGCCATATTGAAAATATGGGAAAATGGAATGCTGGAAAGGGGGAGGGTTATGTGATTGTTTTGCTTGTGTCAAGGCTGTAAATAGGCGTTTTTCCCCATTCACTTTGCTATTGGAAAATTGTTGAGCACTTATTGCTGCACTATCAGAAAAGCAGCAGGTTCTGGCATCACAATGACAGCACTTCTGGCCATGACACCACTTCCGGGGGGTCCTGGACAGATTGTGGTTCTAAAAAAAATGGGTCCCGGTACTAAAAGGTTTGAGAACCCCTGGGTTACGTTCTTTGGAACAAGGAGATTTCAGATGGATGTGATTTGAAGCTTGTTGCTATGGGAGACTCTAAGTTGCCTTTTTTTTCTCTTCAAGGATCTCCAGTACTGTCTTTTTCTCTCCAGTTCTATACATGCACGGGAGCTTTTTGAGCCCCCCCCCCAAAAGAATGCACTCTCCTTACACTCATTCACTCTTATTGCTTCATAAACTGGGCAAGAAAGGAGTTAATAGGGGCAAGATGCACCCTGAGGGTTGAAGAAATCTTTTCTATACCTAGTTGATCTGTCTGTGTGTTGCAGGGCCATTCTGGAAAGTGGGAGGAATGTCCCCCTTTTGCTTGGTTTTCTCACTCATTTCCAGCCAGGGTTTTGCGGAGCCCCAATATGGTAATATGATATTAAAAAAACTGTTAGTGGAGGCATTTCTGGCTTCTCAAGTTGAAGGGGAAAGAGAGTGTTTGGGATTTATGCTTCCTATCTGTAGGGGCTTGCTCTTTCCTCTTCTTCCTTCCACCTCACACACAACCACTATGTCACCTCACATCCCAGCAGAGTTCTGTGGAATGCAGGCTGGGATGTTCACGAGGCTGTGTGTGTGTTAAGGTCCCAGGCTGCTTCCCTTATGGGCACTATTAACATCTTCCCACACAGCTGGACCATTTCTGTATCATCAGGCACTGTTGTGGTTTGCAAGCAACTGTGGGTTGGTTGCAAATAGTTGGCTGGTTTTTTTTAAATAGTTGGCTGGTTTTTTTTTATCCTGAGCATGCTGGATTTGCTTCCAGCTAGTCTAGGTAAAGAGGTAAGAAGGCTAGAGAGAGGATTTCTCTGTTCTGAAGGTGCTGACACATCACCTCACTCAGTGCAAGTTCTACATTGATGTGTCTTCTTGTACAGGTTACTTGTACTGTAGAAACACAGTTACATCAGCACAACCTCGGAGCGCAATCCTAACCTGGAGTTAAGCTGGCACAGTTAGGCCAGCAAAGTTTGGCCAGCACAAGGGACACCGTAAAGAATGTTTGGACCACTCTCGGCGTCAGAGAGGCCAGAACACGTGCGCCATCCTCCCTGACTCAGAGAGTGGTCCAAACGAGCTTTACTGTGGCCCTTGTGCCAGCCAAACTTTACTGACCTAACTCCAAGTTAGGATTGCACCCTCAATGTTGCATCCTTAAACCAGGGATTCTTCTCCCTGTGGCACTTACCAGGGATTCTTCTCCTCTAAGAGATCAGGCACAACATTGACCAAGGCGATGTATAAAAATCCCCCAGAGGTAAATGGGAGGATCCAAGCGACAGTTTCCCCTGCACAGACAGTGAAAAGTGAGTCAGTGAACAAGAAGTGGCAGAAGAGAACGGCTTGAGCACATTAAGACTGAAGGCAAGAGGAATAGCAGGCCTCTCACCAATCCTACTTGTGTTCTGCAAGTCTCACCTGTCCCTTTGGGTGACTGAGAGCAAATGGCAAAGCAAGCTCCTAGAATTCCTCCGAGAGCTGTGTAGAGCTGCAACTTAGCGGCACTCCAGCGATCAAACCCGGCCCGAAGGAGGATGGCAAAGTCTCCCACCTACAGAAACACACAGTGGGAACAGAAAGCAAGAGTTCAGCAGTGCCACACTGAGGCCAGAAGTGGTTCCAGTGCACAGAACGGATTGGCCATTTCCAATGCCATCGTCACTGCCCTTTCCTGAACAGGTAATGAATTCTAACATTTCTAGTCTCTGAATTAACATCAGGGTCAGGACAAGGAACATAGCCTTTTTTCTCCAATGTGTTAATTGGTAGGTGAAAAGAGATTGTGGCCTGGGGACAGAGACTGGATATGGCCTAATGGAGTAGACTTGTCAATGGCCTCCACTTATGCGCAACGTACGTATTTGCAAATAAGAGTAAAACCACATACATCTCCAGAGGACTCTCATCCAAAGTAACTTAAGACTCAAGGAGCAGTACCCCAGGAACCTCTCACTTTGAAGTACAGTGGGTAGCACACAATAGTATGCATGTACGCAGGCACTCCCTCAGACAATGCATCCAGTCAACTTCCAGCACCCATTACTCTTCCCACTCACCTCATGAGGTATTTCGTGAAGAAGGATCGCCATGGTGGTCAGGAAACCAACCTGTAGCCAGTGACAGAAACTGGTTAAGACAGTCATAACGTAAGAAAAGCCTTGCTGGATCAGGCCAAGGGCCCATCTAGTCCAGCTTCCTGTATCTCACAGTGGCCCACCAGATGCCTCAGGGAGCACGCAACACAACTAGATGCCTGCATTCTGTTGCCACTCCCTTGCACCTGGCATTCTGAGGTAAATTCTGAGGTAAACACACTGATGGCTAGTCAAGATTCTCCACAGCATTTCTCTTTGACAGCCGCCAGAACCAGATGCTCCTCTTCAGACATGTACTCATAGGAACATAGAAACAGCCCCACTGAATCACGCCAAGGGCCCATCTAGTCCAGCTTCCTGTATCTCACAGTACCCCACCAGATCCTCAGGGAGAACGCAAGGCAACCAGATACTTGCATCTCGCTGCCACTCCCCTGCATCTGGCATTCTGAGGTAGCCTATTTCGCTTGCACCACCCACAAGGAAGATAGCCTAACAGGGCTGCAAGCGTAGTAAAGCATCGTTCTTCTTCTTTATGCCAATAAAGGCTTCTGTTTAAATCATTCTTCTTGGTGCTTTTTGTTTCTGAGTAAAGGGGCTGGCTGAGCCTGTTGCATGGTGCACAATGTGAATTCAGCCTTCAAAGAACGTACAATAACCGGAGTTCCAAAGATAACAGTAGAAGCTTCATATTGGCACGTGGGCTGTTCGCATCAAAGGACAGGAAATTGCCACAGATGCTCCCGACAGACCACTTAAGCTGCAGCCCTAAACACACTTAACTAGCAGTAGGTCCCACTGAACGCAGTAGGACTCACTTCTGCATAACCATGCATTAGGATTACGCTGTTAGCCTGAAGATTTTTACAGAAATCAGTACAGAATTGCTCCCAATTGTCTACTTAGTTTTAACACGGAGAGTGCAATCCTAATGTGGAGTTAGGCCGGCACAGTTAGGCCAGCAAAGTTTGGCTGGCACAAAGGACACCATAACGTATGTTTGGACCACTCTCGGACTCAGAGAGGCCAATACACAGACGTGTGCCATCCTCCCTGATTCAGAGAGGGTGCTTTACAAATCCAAGGGCGCTTTACAGTGGCCCTTGTGCTGGCCTAACATGTGCTGGCCTAATTAGGATTGCGCCCTGAGTTATTATATCTGCATATCACAAAAAGCTCAAACAGGACTACTAGAAAATGGAGTTTACCTTTCTGCTAACCAGGAAGCTGGCTGCCACTGCCAGACCATGTGAGAAATTATCTATTGTGTTGGCCAAAAGATTGAGGTATCCACTGATCTACAGGGAAGGGGAAAAGCAAAAATTAAAAAAATTAAAAAAATCAAGGAACCCACAGCAGATCACAGGCACAGGATTCCTCCACAATGGTACAAACAGCCCAATCATATTCACTATTTATTATCATTATTAATAATTCTCCTTTCCCCACCTTCCTCTGCCCCCTCCCTGCCCTGATCCACCCTCCAGCCACCCTTCCTGCTTCTCCCACTCCAGTGATCAGCAAGAGACGCTCCAACTCAGGCAAGAAGGCCTTCCTACCATACGCCCAGCTGCACACCATGCAGTGGACTGGCAGAGCAAGTTTTGCAACTGGCGCTGACTGCGTTTCAACAGTCAGTGCCAAGGGAGGATTTACATCATGGATGCACAGTAAGTATAAGATTGAACCCTAAGAATGCTAATTCTTTCTTCAAGGGCGCAATCCAAGTTGCAATCCAAATGGAGTTAGGCCGGCGCAGTTAGACCAGCAAAGTTTGGCCGGCACAAGGGACACCATAAAGTATGTTTCGACCACTCTCAGAGCCAGAGAGGCCAGCACACAGTTGTGCGCTATCCTCCCCGATTCTGAGAGTGGTCCAAACGCACTTTACAGCGGCCCTTGTGCAAACTTTGCTGGCCTGACTGTGCCAGCATAACTTCAGGTTAGGATTATGCTCCAAGGGAGTTTCTTTTGGACTTACAACAACCATTAATGAGGCATTCAGCGTGGTAAACCTGCTTTGAATTAATGGCCAGTCACCCAGAACATGGTTATAAAAGCACAGTGATTCTGTGGATGCACGTTTTCCTGTTTCTTTGAACAGATACACATTTTGGTGTTAAACAGCATCTAATTTTAAGCACATCATTTCAGGCTTCCATGCTCATTTTTTTAAAATTAAAGCACATTCAGAGAGGTGTTTATGGATCTTTATCAAACCTGCCATATGAGATACTTACAGTGGAGGGGGGATTGTTGTCTCCCACTGGCACAAACAGAAGCTTCATTTTGTTACAATCCTGCTCAAAAGTCAGCCATGTGTCAGCTTTGTTTTGCTGGTTTTTTTAAAAAAAGGCATAGAAATTTCAGGATATGCTTTATATCAGTGGTTTCCATACTTCTACAGGGAAGTTGGGAACCATCTAAATCTTTGTGGTGGGTGGGGCATGTAAAGAGCAAAAGAAGGCTAGACCATGGCTTGACTCCATTTTGTAAAACATGGCTCCATTGTGTGGGAAAGAGCTGAAGCTACTAAATACCAGCTGGTGGTAATTAGCTCACTTCCTAATGCAATCAGGAGTTTAATTGCCTATCTGCTTTGTTTCTGCAGAAAGGTGTGAGGTCATAGCTAAGGTCAAGAAGCACAAATCTAATCAGGAAGGTTCCATCCAGCTAGTGCTGCAATCAGGAAGACTCTGCACAGCTGAGACCCATCACTTAAGTGGTTTCTGTAACCTTTCTTACCATTCTGTGACCTCCAAACGGTCCATCACCCCATCATGAGATGGCCGACCTTTATCCTGATAGGATAATTGATTGTGCCAGAGGGGTACAAAAATACCCAGGTTTGGGGGTACAGTGTGCACACCTACCATCAAGACCATCAGAGCTTCAAGACCACCATCAAGACCATCAGACATTACCAGACTCCTTCAGCTCTCCAGACCTTAAGATCACCTTCTCCAAGCCTGTCCAAGATGCCCTGCATGGACCTGCTGCCTGCTTGGACTGAGAGGAAGGTGAAGAACCTGCAAGGCCAACTACCTTGCAGGTGCTAGGGCCTAGTCAGTGTTAGGCATCTAGTTGTTTCGTTATTTTAAAGTGTATCTTAGTTAAGTCTCTGTTAGTTCTTTGAAGCCTTTCCTAGTTTTGTAACCGTTTATTAATAAATTACAGTTACTCTATAAAGCTTTGTTTGTATTTGGAACCAGACTAAATTCAGTTTTCTGAATTGGCATTCTACTTTGGCACACTTACCAATTTTAAAGTTTATAACTTGGGATAGATCTCTGTAATTGGGGCTAGTTTAGCCTGGGGAGTTTTAAAGTTAAGAGACTGTTCAGTCCTCTTAGAGGCTGGTACTCTTAGCTGTGTTCCCAGGCTGATAGCAGAGGCTGTGTGCCTTGTTGCCTTGGCTGGTAAGCGCTTAAGGACACCCTCTGCTGAAAGATTACAGCTCATATGGGCCCTGGGCTGGTTATAGGGCATATGAGCCTGTGATTTACAGGGCAAAGGCAGCAATGCGATCCCCAGGACATTCCACTGCCAAGGTCAAAGAGGGTATTTCATATTCACTCATGGCAGCACAGACCTCCTGGTTTGAGGGGACGAAAGACACCTCCGAAGGGCTCCCTAAGCACCAGAATGTGTAAAAATAACAATAGCAACCTACTTCTGGTTTTTTATTGCATAACCAGAAATGGGTTCTGATAGCTATTTTACACATTCTGAAGCTTAGGGAGTCCTGCCGAGGCATCTGTGGGCTCCCAGGAGACTGGCACTGCCATTGGTGACTATGAAAACGCCCCTTGTCCCTGGCAGCAGCATGATCTTGAGGACTGAGGCTGCCATAGCTGCAGGGCACTCCCCTTAAGGGAGAAAGTGACCCACCAGTTTGGGAACCCCTGCTTTACATAGCCCAACAGCAACACAGCACCAGGAGCTGCCCTTTTGGACTAATTCTCTTCTCCTGAACTCAAGAATAGGCATTTCATGTTTAAAAATGGGATTTTTTTTAATTTTTAAAAATGGGAGGGGTATTTACAAGAGGACAGCATTATTGTATAGATATGGAATCGTTTCTTAATGAACCAGCTTTAAGGAACTGGCCAGACCCACGCTATGGGCCGTCTGCATGAACGATCAAGATGTAGGAGGGTGAAGGCGGGGGACAAGCAGGTGGGCTATGAAGATAGAGGCGCAAAATAGCTCAGGGGCAGAACATATTCACAAGGCCCTAGGTTTAATCCTTGGTTGTTAAAGATCTCGGACAGCATGGCTGGGAAAGATGCGTGCCGTCGACTTTCAAGGGCTGCTGCCAGTCAAAGTAGGCCAGGCTGGATGGCTCAAAGAACTGACTCAACATACAGCAGGTTAACAGGAAAACCACCTGTCTGCCCAGTGCCCACCTGCCCTAGTACCGTCCTCACTTCCCGTTCAAGTTAATCTCACTTTACATGTTCTCCATGGGAAGGTGCCTAAGCGCTTCCCAAAGCCCAGTGACCATTTACCTTGATTTTCTGGGCTTGGGGTAAAGGTGAGAGCGAAGAAGAACCGTTGCACTGAGCCAGACCCAACTTCGTTCTTTGGACCGGACTGGCTGCCTCCTGAACAGAGAAGTTGCTCCCATTTGGAACACTTTTGCCTGGTGTGTCGGCATCACTGACCTGAGTCACACAGAGAAGAGGCTGATTGGTTTTCCCCCCCCTCCATCACAAACCTCACTCATGGCACAATCCTAACCTGGAGTTAAGAACATAAGAACATAAGAACATAAGAAGAGCCATGCTGGATCAGGCCAAGGGCCCATCTAGTCCAGCTTCCTGAATCTCACAGCGGCCCACCCCAGGTGCCCCAGGGAGGCAGGAGACAACAAGATGCTTGCATCCTGTTGCCACTCCCTTACACCCGGTACCTGTAGCCCACCACCTTTGTAAGGAGGTTGCACAATCCATCATTGCCTATAGCCCACAATGGATCTTTCCTCCAGAAATCGGTCTAATCCTCTCTTAAAGACATCAAGACCAGATGCCATCACCACCTCCTGTGGCAAGGAGTTCCACAGATTAACTACCCACTGGGTAAAAAAGTACTTCCTTTTATCTGTTTTAACTCTCCCAACCCTCAGTTTTAGCGGATGCCCCCTGGTTCTGGTGTTGTGAGAGAGGGAAAAGAACATCCCTCTATCAACTCTATCCCTTCCATGCATAATTTTGTATGTCTCAATCATGTCCCCCCTCAGGCGCCTTTTTTCTAGACTGAAGAGCCCCAAACGCTGCAGTCTTTCTTCATAAGGGAGGTGCCCCAGCCCCATAATCATTTTTGTCGCTCTCTTCTGCACCTTTTCCAACTCCACTATGTCCTTTTTGAGATGCGGCGACCAGAACTGGACACAATATTCCAGGTGCGGCCTTACCATTGCTTTGTACAATGGCATGATAATATTGGCTGTTTTATTCTCAACCCCTTTTTTAATTACCCCGAGCATGGAATTGGCTTTCTTAATTGCTGCCGCACACTGGGTCGATACCTTCATGGAATTGTCCACCAGCACCCCAAGATCTCTCTCCTGAGCTGTCACAGACAGCTCAGAACCCATTAGCCTATAGGTGAAGTTTTGGTTTTTGGCCCCAATGTGCATCACTTTACATTTGTTTACGTTGAAACGCATCTGCCATTTGGCTGCCCATTCCCCCAACTTGGAGAGATCCTTCTGGAGCTCTTCACAATCCTCTCTGGTTTTCACCACCCGGAAAAGTTTTGTGTCATCTGCAAACTTGGCCACCTCGCTGCTTATCCCTGTCTCTAAGTCATTTATGAATAAGTTGAAAAGCACGGGCCCCAAGACAGATCCCTGGGGCACTCCACTTTTCACCTCTCTCCATTCTGAAAATTGCCCATTGACCCCCACTCTCTGTTTCCTGGCCCTCAACCAATTCTGGATCCATAAGAGGACCTGCCCTCTTATTCCCTGACTGTGAAGTTTCTTCAGCAGCCTTTGGTGGGGGACCGTGTCAAACGCCTTCTGAAAATCCAGGTATATGATATCCACAGGTTCACCAACATCCACGTGCCTGTTGACCTTTTCAAAGAATTCCAAAAGGTTTGTGAGGCAAGACTTACCCTTACAGAAGCCATGCTGACTTTCTTTTAGCAGTACTTGTTCCTCTATGTGTTTTAGGATTTTATCTTTGATAAGGCTTTCCACCATCTTACCCGGAACAGACGTTAGGCTGACCGGCCTGTAGTTTCCAGGGTCCCCCCTTCTCCCTTTTTTAAAGATTGGCGTGACATTGGCTATCCTCCAATCCTCTGGCACCGTGGCCGTTTGAAGGGACAAGTTGCATACTCTAGTTAAGAGGTCAGCAACTTCGTTCTTTAGTTCCTTAATAACTCTTGGATGTATACCATCTGGGCCTGGTGACTTATTTATATGTAGTTTATCAATTTGATCTAAAACATCTTCCTTATTCACCATTATCTGCTTTAATTCCTTAGTTAGGAAGGGCTGTTCGGGCTGTGGTATCTGCCCAAGTTCTTCTGCTGTGAAGACGGACGCAAAGAATTCATTTAATTTCTCTGCAATCTCCAAGTCCCCTTTTATCTCATCTTTCCCTCCCTCACCATCCAGCGGGCCAACCGCCTCTCTGGCAGGTTTCCTGCTTCTAACATATTTGAAGAAGCTTTTATTATTCCCCTTTATGTTGCTAGCCATGCGTTCCTCAAACGCTTTCTTGGCCTCCCGTATCACCTTCTTACTTGTCTTTTGCCAGAGTTTATGTTCCTTTTTATTCTCCTCACTGGGGCAAGACTTCCATTGACGGAAAGAAGCTTCCTTGCTCTTTACAGCTTCTCTAACTTCGTTTGTCAGCCATGCAGGTACCCTCCTGGACCTTGTTGAACCCTTCTTTCTTTGCGGTATACACTCCCGCTGGGCGTCTACTACTGTCACTTTAAACAGCCTCCACGCAGCCTGGAGGGATTGGACTCTTTTTACCTTCCCTTTCAATTTCTTCCTAACTAGCCTCCTCATCTGAGGGAAATCTGCCCTTCGAAAGTCCAGGCCGGCGCAGTTAGGCCGGCGCAGTTAGGCCAGCAAAGTTTGGCTGGCACCAGGGCCACCGTAAAACACGTTTGGACCACTCTCAGTGTCAGGGAGGATGGTGCACGTCTGTGTGCTGGCCTCTCGGACTCTGAGAGTGGTCCAAACTACGGTGTCCCTTGTGCCAGCCAAACTTTGCTGGCCTAACTGGGCTGGCCTAACTCCAGGTTAGGATTGCGCCCTTAGTCCCTTCCTACTACTCAACCCAATCTTAAATAAATTATTGCGATGGTCTTTAACCTTTTTCATGCCATGACCCCAATAAATAAATGAAGCCTGTTGTCCCCCCCTCCACCCTGTATCCCCTACCTCTTGTGTCTTCACAACAACACTGAGAGGTAGCAGTCTGAGCAGGGCTGGGCTTAGGAGCTTCAGGGCAAGACAACAAGAAGATATTATGCAGGATTATACCAAGAACTCAGTTTTGATAAGGTAGTACCATGATAGGACTGGATCTAAGCCAGTGATGTCATCCGGGCGCGCCAGGAACCGGAACGCCCGGATGATTGGCAGCCCTCCGCCCCATGGCAGAGGCCAGCCACACCTCCCTGCGCCAGGAATCGCTCCATTTCAGAGCGATTCGGACGCACGGGAGGGAGGGAGGGCCCAGAAACAGTGCGCCCATCCTCGGGAGAGGCAGTGCGTCCAGGGCCCGTCCGCGGAACTAGTGGAATGGCGTACTGGCCCGTTCCGCCAGGATGACACCGCTGATCCAAGCCCTCTCTTGCACAGGCTTTTAAAGGTTGGTATGACCCGACAAAGGAGGCCTCATGACCCCACTGCGATCATAATGGAAACAAATTACCAAAAAAAGCTTTATATAAACCCCACATTTTAATCATTTTGAATACTGACCCTTTCTTCTGCTTCTTTTTTAGACTGCTAAGACCTTTTGGAACCATTTATTAATGGATTTTACCAAGGAAACCACTTTGTAAACCTCTGTTGTTGAAACATGGTATATATCCATATCAGTAATATTTTCTCAGGGGAGCACTTCAGACAACGTCAAACAAACCAGATAAGCATTATAGCTGCTTTGCTCAGATAACAGATTGCCAGAGTTGCAGCTTTCTGGGAATCCAAAGAAATATCACATTTTTAAACTTTTCGACCTGAGCCCATAAACACACCAAAATTTAAAAATTTGAAAGCCCACATTTTGAAATATGAATATTTATAAAAAAATTTTTGGAAATTGTGTTCATAGCTGCACTTAAGGAGGACAAGGGCATAAATGGGTGGGGGGAGTAATGTAGTGTAGAATCCCACATTATGGGCACAATGCATCATGTCCTCAAGCATAGTTTGCCATATGGCACATGTGGAAGGGCACCCCAATGAGATATTTACAGTTTCCAGAGAGGCGAAGTTATTTTTTGATCCCTCCCACAGCAGGGCCTTTGAAACTGAGCTTGTTTCATGCACCTGGATTCTCCAAGGAACAAAACAGGAAGGTTCTGGGCAGCTTTTCCCAGACAAAATGGTAGCAGCCCTTGCCACGTCTAGCCTGGGCTCCTCTGCCCCTTTTCTCATCATCCACTTACCAAGCTAGGACACTCCTCCTTGTCTGGGAACATCTTCTGCAGACTCAGAAAGGTCAGCAAGCCAATGATCACCCAGAGCCCCAGCAGCTTCTGCTGTTGGAACCCCTGTTCACCTTCTGGAAAGAGAGAGGGGAGGTAGAACAAACAATTCCTATCATACGCCAAGGACCTCAAAGCCTGTTTTCTCTAGCCCTTTGACACACATCCTATAGAAATGCTCACCGCTTCATTGGTTCAAAAAGCAAATTAATTCAGGATCAGCAATTAAACCTTCGGCGTGCCACACCCCAGAGAATTAAGAACGCTGCTACATTTTGTGTAAAGTAAGAGCCTATGTCCTCAGTGTGCATTTTTGATAAAGAGTTATGTGAACACAAGAGAATCTAAGATGTCTGCAGCTTTTTCCAGCTGCCGTTGTACTGCCAGGGGTGACTAGCGAACTGAGGGCGCAATCCTAACCTGGAATTAGGCCAGCACAGTTTGGCTGGCACAAGGGCCACCGTAAAGCGTGCTTGGAACCTCTTGGAGTCAGGGAGGATGGCGCACGCATGTGTGCTGGCCTCTCTAACTCAGAGAGTGGTTCAAATATACTTTACAGTGGCCCTTGTGCTGGTCAAACTTTGCTGGCCTAACTCCAGGTTAGGATTGCGCCCTGACTCAGAGAACAGATCACTCACAAGCAACTCAGACAAGGCAAAAAGGGCGTATCGCCATTCTGACAGCTGGCAGGAGAGAGATTAGGGCTAAGGGCCTAATTCTATCCAACCTTCCAGCATCGATGCAGCTCTGAGATAAGGGAACAAATGTTCCCTTACCTTGAGAAGGTCTCTGTGACAGTCTCCCCAACTGCAGGATGTAGTACACACCTTGTTGGCATGGCAGTGCTTGAAACTTGGATAGAATTTGGCCCTAAGGCTGCAGTCCTATCCACACTTACCTGGAAGTAAGCTCCATTGACTATAATTAGACTTACTTCTAAGTAGACATGCCTAGGATTGGGCTCTAAGTGCCAATAAACAAGAAATACTCATTGTGTCACTATCATATTTCCTAGCCAATCCAGGGAGCATTAGCAGGAGGACAAACAGCACTGCGGCATCTAAGGGGGTCCTGGATAGACAAATTCCATTCCAAAACTGTCTCCCAACACTATCTTCTGTGAACTACCATCCAGGAAGGAACACAGCCACGGCAAAGCAGTATCCCCCAACCCTATAAAACAGCCCAGAGTCAAAGTCAATGGTGCTGAAAGCTGCTGAGAGGTCCAGCAGAACCAACAGGGAAACACTTTGTCTAGCTCCCAGCGGCTACTATTCTCTGGCTCCTTGATCTCATTGCCTAACTCCACCACTGCCCTGTCCCTCCTCTTCTTGGACACCTGCCTGTCAATCCAGTTCAGCCAACAAACCATTAATTACTCAGAAATCTAAACTGAGACATAGAAGAGCTACCTACATACTTGCGTATAAGTCCATCTCATGGATAAGTTGAGGGCAAGGTTTAAGCCAAAAATAATAGAATTTGCTATGATCTGTGGATAGGTCGAGGGTAAAACTTGAGGAGGGGATGAAATTCTTTGAAAATGACTTACCAGTAATTCTTTTGAGGCAGCAAAAGATGGCCAACCAAAAAATGGAGCCATTTCACTTTCTTCAAGTCAGCACAGAAATGGAGCTATTCTCCAAACAAGAAGGAAGAGAGATGAAGGTGTTTATGGGAGTTGTAAGCTTTGTGGGAAATAACAGTACAGCACTTCCATAGCAGCAGCCCTCGTAACAACTACAATTCCCATAAGCACCTTCACCTCTCTGTTTGGAGAACAAGGTAAACGGCTACCAGTTTTTTGCTTGCTGTCTGTTGGTGCATGAGAACAATTACTGCTAAGTAAAATTGCTTTGTTTTTTTTCTATCCCCCTGCTTCTTAGCCCAGCTCTCTCAGCTGCTATTAGATGCTATTAGATTAACCATACTGACCCATGTATAAATTGATCCATGTTTTCAGGGTCAATTTTCAGACATAAATTTTTAGACTTATATATGCATGTGTAGGGTTTATACTAGTCCACTGAATGAGCACACTTTAGCCCAACACAACATAAGAATTTCTAGAATACAGAAATACATATAGCTCTGGCTACAGTCATGGTTATCACGGCAATTTCCAAATCTGAATCTGTCTAAATTGCATGCACAGGCTTGCAACCTGCATCTTGAGAAGCCAATTCATTTTCCTGTCACACCCTGGCAAGTTCTTTAGCCGAAGGACATACGATCTTCCTTTGGATTAGAGTTGTAGTCAGGCTCACACCCTCCATTTAGATTGCCTGTAGGCAAGTGAGAATGAAGTCATGTGACAGGCAATGGGAACCCAGAAACCAAAGGCCAGAGAAAAGCGTACAAGGAAAATGGAGACATGTTCAGGGGGAGTCATTTAGGATGACATGGGGAGAAAATGTGCCTGTAATTCCCACTGGATCCAGGCAGAAGGCAAAACAAGGACAGGTGTCATTCCCAAGAGGCTCCCTGAAACACTGTAAAGTCACAAGTGATCCCATTATTAAAGTAAGTAGCAAATTACAGGGCTTTGAAGCATAGTATCTCTCCTCACTTCTCGAACAAAAGAGGCTAGCTGGGTTCCTTACCATCCTTTAGTTTAGGAAGGAGGTTGACAGTTTTAAAAACATATATATTTTTGGCCCAAAGCAGAGGACAAATAGAAAATGCAACCCTGGCATCCCTACTGAAGGGCAATGAAAGAACTAATGTGAACGTCTGTCCAGAATCCATTCGTGCACATGAACACACAGAGAGAGATACAAGGCACACCACAACAATCAAAGCCCAGCACTTATTCTGGAAGTCCAGGCGTTTATGCAGTTCCGGATGTTACCTGTGGAGGCGCTGCAGCTGTAGGCCCAGGCCTCAGGGAGCAGGTGCAGAAATACATTTCCCAGGAGACCACCAATCGCAAAACTCAACAGCTGTTTCATTCGATGGGACCCCTCTGAAAGACAAACCATAGCCAATCACCACAGAGCTCGATTTCGCCCCGCTACGCCACTCCAGAGAAATCCAAGGGGCATCCTCATGGCACATTCCCATACACTGTTTGCTCGTATCCTACAGCATGATTCAGGGTGCAGGACACATCCCAAGAAAAAGCTGGATCTGGGAATCCAATCGCACTGCCTATTCAGTGGTTCCTGCCATACTTGGAAACTGCAGTCCTGGAGAGAGGAGAAGCTGTGAACTCACAGGACCAAAATGACTCTGATACCCAATTTACGCATTATATTAAACAAGTCATTGAGAATTACACATTTAACTTAGCGAACAGCCACTATTGACGCTGGGGCACTGATCCAGGTTGGGACCACAGCAGGAGGTGCTTTAACCCTTTGCTGTACCTGATTAGGCTTTCCCCACGGCAGGTATTCGACCCAGGAGGATTTCCAGGAGGAAATCTTCCGTTGGCACCAACAGGAAGAATTTCTTGGACCAAGTCGGCTTTTAGATGACAAATACATGCTACCCCCCAGCAATGCCATCTAAAAGGTCTCGCTGGAAAAGGAAGTGGGGCCGCCTTGAGGAGCTGACCTACCTTCTGATTTCAGGGCTGCTCCTGTTTCAAGTGGAATTATCAGCAATGGAAGAACCCCGCTCAGCCCAACCACAAGAGAACCAATCAGGGAACAGACCCAGGCGTCCAGGCGCTCCTCGCTGAATATGGCTCCCCAGGACCTGGCCTCTTTTTCGCATAAGGGGCTGGCCCCACTGGCAGCCTGGCTCAGTGGGAGATCATGGGCCTGGCAAGCAACAGTGAGCACCAAGAACAAGAGAGTTCCATGGAGAAGTTGCCTTTCCCTCGTCATCACTGCACAGCCTCAGCCAGTCTGGCTTAATCCCTAAAAGGAGAGAAAAAAAGAAAGAAATGAATCCTTGATACCTTGGTCTCCTACCCACATGATGAGAGTCAACCCTCTCAAAGCCCCCTTTTTTTTTTCTTTGATCCAGTCTTCCCATTTTCGACTTCTGGAAGACGACTTCCACACAGAGGCGGATCTACAGGGAGGGCCAAGCTCTAAGTGTTGCAAGAAGCCTTACCCTGTCGTGTAAATCCCTCCTCACCCTTGCTGCTGTAGCCAGTAAGCAACGCCAAGATGTTGCTTTTCCCTGTGAGGATTGGCTGAAACGGTGCAGGAGAGGAGTGATTTCCACTGCAAGCTAAGGCTTCTTGCAAAACTTAGAGCTTTGCCCTCCCTTAGATCTGCCTCTGCTTTCCACAGTCATTGCTTGCTTGACAGAGAAACTTCACCACAAAGTGAAAAGTCCCTGTAATTTTTGGGTGGCAACTTATGTTTGTCTAACTCAGGAGTCTCCAGACCCCAGCCCAGGGGCCAGATGTGGTCTTTGGAGAGCCTCGATCTGGCCCGCAGCAAGCCTCTGGTCCCCTATGAACCTCTGGCCCTCCTGACCTTGCTGGCACAGTCTGCACCTCCAAGCTGTGCTCTGGTTGTGTGCAGAGGGTATTCTGAGGGCCAGAGAGACCGCGTGAAGCCTCCCTGAACCTCAGAATGCCTCTGGAAGGCTGAAAATAGTCACTTCCTAGTTTTCTATCGGCTCACACCCCACCCTGTTGCCACCCACTCCCTGTCCCCATAACGTCCTCCCAGCACTATAACCAAATATTCTTATTAGAGAGAGCACAAAAAGTTTCCATTGAGCCTGGCACTAGTGAAAGCAATTTTAGCGCAATTGCTAAGCACCTGAGCAGGACTGGGGCACCATCTCCTGGAAAGGGTACGAGGTGCCTTTACCTTGTAGTGCTCTAATCCAGTGGTCTTCAACCTTTCATGCCCATAAGTCACTGAGGCCCCACAACTGAGGCTTCAAGACCCCATTGGGGTCCCGATTCCAAGAATGAAGAACACTGCACTACACCATACTGGCTTCAGTGATTTAGGAGGGGGTTGTACATTAACACTTGCTCAGGTGTTAAGGTACTTACATATGTTACACTTGCATAAGAATCCCACCCCAGGAAGTTTTCTTATTGCAGAAATGATTCATATAGGTACGTGAGGGCAAGGAGGCTACTGAAACATCTTGTGGACTAGTATGTCCAGGAAGAATTTATGGATGATAATGACGGTTTGACAGTGGAATAGATTGCCAAGGGACATGGTACACTCTTCCTCACTGGAGACCTTCAAGCAGAAGCTTGACAGGCACCTGCTGGAGCTGCTCTAGGAGGATTTCCTGCTACAGGCAGGGGGTTGCACTAGATGACCTTGTAGGTCCCTTCCAACTCTATGGTTCTATGTTCTGTGAGCCTTCTCTTTTATAAGCAAGCTGCAGTTTTCACCAAAGAAACGTACTGACTTCACCCAAACCCCAATGGAATAGCAAAAAACAAGGGTGGCTGAGATGGGGAGAAACACAGCTAGCCTTCACAACAACTTAAGTCCTCTGAAGAACATGGCAACGACATCCTTGCCAAAGCAAAGACCACGGAAGGCCGAGCCCCAATGGCAGAAGGCAAGCTGGCCCCACTACATAGCTCAAAGAACTCGTCTCCTAATAGGGTAGGGCATGAATGATGGCACCGGAATGCATGTTACATTGTCAGCTGTCACATTAATAGAACTGAGAACAATACAAGTTGTCAACACAGGCATGGCATCCGTGATGCGGGCGACATCTTTGGCAGCGCAATAAATCTTCCTTAGGTCGGTGTAAGGACTCAAGAGGTCAGCTGCAATTAGGATCACAGAATCGAGGTATCTGTTCTAAGTCAAAACTCTTACCCTTGTCAGATTCCTCCAACCTAGCAAGAAAGGTTGAAATTCTGTCCACAGAATAGGTGTCAAAGAGGAGTCCTGAAACAGTTACAGAAACTGAAGCAGGGGCTCCTGATCTAGCACTCCTAGATCAGTGCTAGGTGATCTTTTGGAACCTATGGCTACATTGACAAACAATTAAGCCCAAAACTGCACTGAAAGTCCCTATTAGATCACACTACACCTGCCTAGATTGAGGGCACAATCCTAACTTGGAGTTAGGCTGGCACAATTAGGCTAGCAAAGTTTGGCTGGCACAAGGGACACCATAAAGTGTGCCTGGACCACCCTCAGAGTCAGGGGGGATGGTGCACATCTGTGTGCCGGCTTCTCTGGCTCCGAGAGTGGTCCAAGCATACTTTACAGTGTCCCTTGCGCTGGCTAAACTGTGCTGGCCTAACTCCAGGTTAGGATTGCACCCCGAGACTGCAAGGGATGTTTTGGGGCACCGCATGCACCCATTCAACAAACATGGTCACAGCTAGTGTGGGCAACACGTTCTGCTGCTCTCAAAGCATTTGAAGTGCCAAGCATTTGCACGATTTCCTCTCAACTTATCAGACCTCTTACTCCCAACTGCTTATTCGCTCACCCCCACTTTTGGTTCTGCATTACAATGGAACATGGAAGTATTATTTTTAGGTACTATGACTAATGATAGCAGTTTACTTCCTCTCCAGAAAGATAGTTAATAAGGATGTGACAAGTTCATGGTGGACAGGTCTCTATCAAGGACATTTAAATAATAATAATAATAATAATAATAATAATAATAATAATAATAATAA
>JAJKFI010000007.1:14612040-14628843 GCA_029204185.1 Lerista edwardsae | reverse complement strand
AATAATAATAATAATAATAATAATAATAATAATAATAATAATAATAATAATAATAATCATCTATATATATAAAGAAGAGCATGGGTATGTATGTTTTGCATAGGCTCCGCAACGCCTGGAGCGATCGGCACAGAACTTGGCACGCATACACCTTGCAGCCTGGCAACAAACACTGCGGGGGTCGGGGGCCCCAGCACCCCTGGGGGTGGGGGTACGCAGGGCTCCCAGTGAGCTGCGACGCTCCCGACGCAGTTGGAGTCTGGGTTTGGCCCCCCCTCAACGTGGGGGGCAAGAAGGGGTGCGAAACACAACATCCGCCATGCCCTGCTCTAACGCCTGGACTGATTGGCACCAAACTCGGCATGCGGAAGCCTAGCAGCCTGGCCACACACACTGCGGGGGTCAGGGCCCCCTAGCGCCCCCAGGGGTGGGGGTACGCAGGGGTCCCTGCATGAAAACGGTCAAAAGTGGCCAAAATCGGCGTCGAATCCATAGTTTCCGGGGTCGCCGGGATGAGCAGCGACGCTCCCAACGCCGTTGGAGTCTGGGTTCAGCCCCCCCCCCGCGACGTGGGGGGCGAGAAGGGGTGCGAAACAAAATATCCGCCATGCCCTGCTGGAACGCCTGGACCGATCGACACGAAACTTGGCACGCATACATCTTGCGGCCTGGTGACAAACACTGCGGGGGGCAGACCCTCCTAGCGCCCCTGGGGGTGGGGGTACACGGGGGTCCCCACATGAAAATGGTCAAAACCGGCCGAAATCGGCATCGAATCCATAGTTTCCGGGGTTGCCGGGGCGAGCGGCAATGCTCCCGAAACAGTTGGAGTCTGGGTTCGGGGCCCCCTTGGCATGGGGGGTGAGAAGGGGTACAAAACAAAAGGTCTGCCATGCCATGCTGGAACGCCTGGAGCGATGCGCACCAAACCCGGTATGCACGTGCCTTGCGGCCTGGTGACAAACATTGTGGGGGTCAGGCCCTCCTGGTGCCCCCGGGGGCGGAGGTACAGGGGTCCCCGTGTGAGAATGGTAGAAAACGGACGAAATCGGTGTCAGATCCATAGTTTTCGGGGTCGCCGAGGCGAGTGGCGACACTCCCAACGCTGTGGGAGTTCGGGTTTGGCCCCCCCTCAACATGAGGGGTGGGAAGGGGTGTGAAACAAGATGTCCGCCATGCCATGCTGGAACGTCTGGAGCAATTGGCACCAGACTCGGCACGCACATGCCTTGCGGCCTGGCGACAAACACTGCAGGGGTCAGGCCCCCCCGGTGCCCCCAGGGGTGGGGTGCACAGGGGGCCCCATGTGAAAATGGTCAAAAACGGCCAAAATCGGCGTCGGAACCGTAGTTTCCGGGGTCACCGAGGTGAGTGGCGATGCTCCTGACGCGGTTGGAGTCTGGGTTCAGCCCCCGTCAGCATGGGGGGTGAGAAGGGGTGCAAAACTCAAACTCTGGAAGATCATTTTGTTACCCGGGCAACGCCAGGTAACAAAAAGCTAGTAATAATAATAAGAGGAAGAGAAAGAGGAACAAGAGGAAGAAAATGGAACTTCCACATCCATAGCAGTATACTCCTGATTATCAGGTAATGGGAACACCAGGGGTTGCTATCATACTCAGGTCTCCCAGAAGCATCTGGCTAGTCACTGTTACAAACAAGAGTGCTGGACATTTAATGCAGCAAAACAATGCTTGCGTTCAATTCAGTGCTATGAAAGCTGAGAGCAAGCTGACAATGCTGAGAGCATGGGAAGTTCCCATGCTGATGGGTAGGGCTGGCCTACCAATGAGTTCACCCGAGAAGGATGCCTCATGCAGGAGATTGGCGGAGGTCACCTACTTCCACCTGCCAACCCACCTCCATTATTCCGCCTCCCAATGCCTGGACTCAAAAAGGAAGAGGGAGATGAAGCATGGAGGAGAGCAAGGGGCGTCTAGCATCTAGTGGTGGGAGAAGGGAGAGACAGGTGCATCACCAAGTAAGAGGGGTAGTATTAGGCACACCACTCAGGCAGCAGAGAGGCTTGATGGGCTCCTACATTCAGAGCAGTACTATCCATTAGGCTGAGTAGACTGAAGCCTAGGGGACCCACAGGGACTAGGGCCCATCACGTTGGCATGGGTCTCCAGATTTGGCCCATGGGGACTCCCCATCCAGCCCACCAACCCTCCAGCTGGCGAGAGACTATAGCAAGCCCGACCTTGAAAAGGCGAGGCTTGCAGAGCTCTCCAAGAACCATGTGGGGCAAGCCCCACCTCCATGGATTGAGCTGGGCTGCACGGGGAAGCTGTATCACCGGGGGGGCTTCAATGCAAGCTTGGGTCTGTTTGTGCGTTTTGCTCCCTTTGCAGGAAAAACTTAGAAGTGCCTGGCTTCTCCATTTTTTGCCCCTCAGGTTTCTACCTTACCTGGGTTTCTTCTGTTTTAGGAGTGGGATGTTAGGGTGGGGAGCTTCCACGCAAGTCTGGGTTCATTTGTGAGAAGCCCACCTGCGGCTGGATTCCCTAAGGTTGGGGATTGGCTGCAAAGATTGGCTTTGTGTGTGTGTGTGTGTGTGTGTGTGTGTGTTTTAACAAGGCAATAGATGGGGAAAAGTGATGCATTAGCTGAGCTGCAGAGGCCTTAATTGTAAAGGGGGGAGGAGGACCATTCCATTTAGTGTGGTAGAAACTTTCCTGAAAAGTTTTGGAGGGGGCCCAAAACATTTGAAAGCCCAGGGACCCAGCATTGGTTAATACGGCCCTGCCTACATTTCCAGGTGGCTAGTAAGAACTTGGGGACAGAGCACAGGTTACATGTGCTCTAGGGAGCCCTCTGCAAATCAAACACACAGTATTTATATACAACTTTTCAACACAAGTTCACAAAGCGGTTTACAAGGAAATAAGTTAAATGGCTCCCTGTCCCCAAAGGGTTCACACAAAAAAACAAAAAAACACCCCAGAACATCACCAGCAACAGCCACTAGAAAAGACACTGCACAGGGGTGAAGAGGGACAATTACTCTCCCACTAAATATAAGAGGAGCACCACTTGAAAAATGTCTCTTGCCCAGTTAGGAGGGGTAACTGCTAATCCCAGGGGTAACTAGATCACAAAATAAGTTATCTCTGTACCTGCCACCATAAATGGAACTGACTACTGTATGGATCTCCACCACCGTGCGGTGAGCCTCCACGGCCCTGCCAGAATTCACTAGGAATGCAGAGCAGAAGCAGTCACAAATCCTATATGTTACGAATGAGACAGGAAACATTAATAGCAGGCCATTAATATCAATAGCAAGCAGGCCATTTTCAGTGACATCCCTATTGCAGCTGTAACAGGAGAGCCAGCTTATAGTTAACATATACATTGCTTACAGTAGTTCCCCTTGTTAAAAATTACCGCGTCAAGCAACAACTTGCTTGCGTAATTGAAGACAACAGATCAGGCAACATAGGCAAAATTGTCCCACCACAACTCAAAATACAATGCTTCTCCATGGAGTTAAGTTCCGACAGCTGGCTATGTGTCGCCATGTTCGAAACAATCAAGTGATGAATATATGCAAATGTGTGAGAGCCAGCCCTAAGAAAGCCCCTGTATTTAATCCCAGTTCTGTTAAGCCAACTGAGAGTTTGCAAGGACCTGGTGGAATAGGCTGAATGCAAAAAATATCTGGCCTCGTGATGCTTTCATAAGCCCCAGGGACTCTGTTTAGTTGGAGGTCATGATCTCCAGATTGGAAAAGACTGACTCAGAGCACATTCCATGTGGGAGCACTGGAGGCTAAACTGCTAGAAAGTGGCTGCTTGCTGGAGAACTGCTGTGTTCCCCAGAGGTGTCTAATCCCAATTGCAAAGAGCTTCTGCATCCAGTGGCCGGAGGATAAGTTGTACAGCTAGGATTTCTTCGGCCCAGAAAGAAAATGGTGCAAGGTGGCGAAAAAAGGAAAAAAGGCAGGACAACAGGAAAGATATGGAGACTTTTCAGGTAGTGTGTTGGGGGGCCAGGGTTAGACTTTTTAGTACAGAAAATCTTGTCTCTACGTACGAGACCCAATTCCATTCCAGTCTCTTACGTTATAGATTGCAAAGCAAACTCTGCCTAAAGTGCAAACTTGCACCAAGTCCAAAAGAGAGAAGAATAAAACAGAGCAGAATGTTTACACAAGGACATTTCTGAGGGCGCAATCCTAACCAGAAGTTAGGTTCGGCTGGCACAAGGGCCACTGTAAATTATGTTTGGACCACTCTCGGAGTCAGGGAGGATGGAGCATGTCTGTGTGCTGGCCTCTCGGACTCCGAGAGTGGTCCAAACATAATTTACAGTGGCCCTTGTGCTGGCCAAACTGTGCCGGCCTAACTCCAGGTTAGGATTGCACTCTGAAACTGCAGAGCCCCTCCTACTGAGATTTCCAGTCCATTTGAAAAGTGGCTTTTATCCAAGGCACCTGGAAGGTTCAGCTCTGTTCTCCCCCACCAATCAGCTCCGAGCTGGAGAGTCAGAGTTTCTTCTGAGGAAGTTTCTTCCTGCCACCTCACCGACAGCCAGCAGCTTTGTCCTTGGTGACCACACAGCTGTGGAATTGTTTCCAGCCTCATATCCTGCCAACATGCTACACTTAAAAAAAAAAATTACAGACATGTTCCCTGCGAAGCCCAGGGCTCATCTCTAATTATGCAAGGGCGCACAGGCAAATTGTAATCTTATTCCCCCCGCAACGGAAAAGGAAATAGCAACAAGCAAGCTTGCTTCTGGAGCTATTTCATGAGCCCAGCAGTAAGCCTTCTTGTCGGAAATCTTCCCCTTCTGCCAACAGCTACAAAGCTTTGCAACTGCTAGTTGCCACTGTAAAACTGCAGCATCTTTTCTCTGGATTTTCCATTCCCAGGATTTCTCTCCCAGAATCCACAGCCACGCCCATCCCTACAGACACAAGCCTCTCCTGCCAAGGCACATACTGTACCCATCCCAAATATAGAAAAGAGGGCTATCATGAACTGTAAATCACTTTTAACCTCGCAGACTGCTGCAGCCCTCCTTAATGCGTCCAACAGCATTGCGAGGTAGGCCACTGTTCCCATTACACAAGACAAAATGGGGCGAGTTGTTCAAAAGAACCCACTGGGGCCACAGGCAACATGGACTGGAGCACTTTTGCCACAGTGTTTGAGGTTTCTTAGTTTAGAAATAAGGCAACTGAAAGGAGACACGATTCATTTTTATAAAATTAGGACGAGGGTAGAGAATATGAATTTAGAATGTGAATTTAGAGAATTTAGAGAATGTGAATTTAGAGAATGTGAATTTCAGTAACAGGAGAACCAGGGAATCAGGACATGCAATTAAAGTGATTCAGGGCAGACCAAAGAGAGCAGCCCATCTTTAATTTACAGAATTCGCTGCCATAAGGTGGTGATAGATATTAGTCTAAGTGGCTTTAAAAGGGAATTAAACACCTTCATGGAGGACAAGTTTATCAATGTCTGTGAGGCCCAGTGGTTATGGCCCATTTCCAAGCCCAGAGGCAGCAACCGTCTCAATCAGTGGTTCTCAAACTTCTGGAGGGAAGTTGGAAACCACCTAAATCTTTGCCAGGATGGGGCAATGGCAGCGATGTGATCTCCAGGATCGTGCCACTATCAGGGACAGGTTTACATACTCACCCATGGCAGCACCGGCCTCCTAGTGGGTGCACGGAGTCTGCAAACACCTGAGCAGGGCTCCTCAAGCCTCAGAATGCATAAAAATAGTGATCAGAACCCATTTCCAGTTTTCTATTGCAAAATCAGAAGTGGGTGACGATTACTATTTTTACACATTCTGAGGCTTGGGGAGCCCTGTGAACGTGTCCACGAGCTCCTTGCACCCCACAGGAGACCTGGCAATCATGTTGCTGGCAATCATTACTGCAAGGCACTTCCTTCTTAAGGGGAGGGGGAATGCACTGGGGACCACTGGTCTAAATCTGGGTGCAGGACTGGGGTGAGGGGGTGGGGAAGGAGCAACAGGAGAGGGCTATTTGACTACATGCCCTATTTGTGGGCTTTCCAGAGGCATCTGGTTAGCCATTGCAAGAAGCAAGATGGGGGACTACTTGGATCTTGGGTCGAATCCAGCAGGGCTTTTCTAACAGTAAGCCCCGAGCTCTGTCCAGAAAGCAATGTCAGCATCACTGCATCTTGAACCAGCAGAGGCACAGGGCATCAGCAGCAGCACTGTGAACACACACTGTGCTTAAAAACAACTAGTCCACTGCACCCAAGTAATCCAAATTTTTCCTGAAGGAAATGGTTTTCCTTTGCCTAATTTATTCTCCAAGTGTTATGATTTTGCATAACTTATTCCCATTTTGCCAGTTATAGAGAAGAATAAGGAAACATGCATTAACGTCCAGTCCTACAGGTACTGGAAATGTTTTTCAACCATCTCTCTGGCTTCTGAGGTCCAGGCACTATAAATCACTGGTCTGCAGCCACAACGGCTCTTTACTTACTTGGTTTTTGGAAAAAAGAAAAAAGAAAAAAAAAGAAAAAAGAGAGAGCTGAGATATCATTGAATTCTCCACCCAATACCATGCTCTGCTTGTCTGTACTCCCACAGACTCACAGGTATATACACACAGTCTGCAGTTGCAATTTCTCAAAGCCACCACCAATTCAAAGCCATGTCACCTACACTCCTTACTGCCATCATGAAAGGCAATATCCATGAACTCACCTTATGTTTTCTTATTTTGCATTGAGCTTAATGAGCTTAATTGAGTTCATGGATATTGCCTTTCATGATGGCAGTAAGGAGTGTAGGTGACATGGCTTTGAATTGGTGGTGGCTTTGAGAAATTGCAACTGCAGACTGTGTGTGTATACCTGTGAGTCTGTGGGAGTACAGACTTTGGCCTGCGCTTTAAAAGGCCTTATTAAGCCTCTATGCTGTAACCTGTAGTTTTAATAAATCATTCTATTTTACTCCATGGTGTGCCTCGTGCGCTGGGAGCAGGGGTTAGCTGAATCCAGTCTTGACGCTGTGCTACACTACTGGTTGGGCTAAGGTAATGCCTCCTGGGCCACGGAAGGTTGCTGGTGGCCAGGAGGGAACATCATCCCACAACCCCTGGGGGCAGTCTAAAAGGGCCAGGCTCCCGGGTATCATGATAGTGAACAATAAAACCACTTGCAGTTTGAGCGGGAGATTGTTCAGCAACCTCTCCAAAGGAGAAGAGAGTTGTTTGGCGCTCTCGCTCTCTCTCTCTCTCTCTCTCTCTCTCTCTCTCTCTCACACACACACACACACACACACACACACACACACTCTTTTCACAGTGGACAGGGAACATGTGTTTCTTGATATGAACAGCTTGCCTCACTCCTGGGCCAGAACAAGATTTATGTTTGACCTACGTTATAAATCAGCTCCTAAACCTCTGACTGGAAATTGCCCCACCCCATTAACTGATGTGCAATTCAACCCAAGATCCTGTGGCAGGCTTGGAGAGCCTCTGTGATGCTTGGAATATGAGAGTAGCCCTTGCTAGAGCTGTTTACTCCATCCAGCATCCCACAGTAACCAGCCAAATGCTTTCTGGGGAAACTCACAAGAAGAACATGACAATAATCCTTCTCCTAGGTATACTGCCTGTGAACACGGAGGTTCTATTAAGGTTAATGTGGCTAATAGCTAATGCATTCATCTTCCATGTCTTAACACCTCTAGATCAGCCACTCTCAAGTCACATGGCCCACCGGGGAGCCCTGATTGGCACATATGTTGGTGTTCAGTAATAAGTGATTTTATGTTTGTTTGTGTTGTATCCTTGTTTGACAGAGGGGCCCTGGAACCTGACAAGAGCCCCTAAGGAGCCAACCAAAAACGGTTGAGAATGGCCGCTCTAGAATATAATCATCACATTTTGTGGTAGCAAATTTTCTTGCATATGTACAGGTGTGATGAAATGCTTTTTTTCTTTTTTGCCTGCTCTAACTCTATCAATCTGTTAAACTGAATTGCAAGATCCCAACTTGTAGAGCTAGGAAAGATGAAGAAAAGTTTCTGTTTTCTCAATCACATCCCCCTTTTGTGCTCCTATAGGCACAGGTGTCAAATCAATAAGGCACCACCTACCATAATTACATTTTGATTCTCATTAACACAGAGGGGCAAATGACAGCCGGACTTGCTGCTGTTGGAAAGACTATCGAATTATCTACCATTCACCCTGTAAAATTGTTATATTGTATTTGTCCACATGTCAGTATTACACAACCACCGCTGGGGATATGGCTAGTCACAGACCTTTTGGCAGAGTGCGTCCCTAGTTAACCTCAAAGCAGATTTTCAATTATAGATCTATGCTCTGGAAATCTTTCTACATAACATCTCTGCTGAAAGTTCACAGTCAAGTGTACTAAGATATTCACATTATTTCCTTACTGGCCTTTACATTTACATATGGTTAACACTATATTTTGGAAAGATCCAAGTTAAGACATATTATTTTAAAACCTTAACTATTCTGGCGTACTGTGTCAGACCAATTCTGCCTAGACAAGTATCCTAATTTAACAAGGTCCCAAATAGAACAGCCAATATCTGTGAAATATACACACTGTGAAAGTTCACTTGAAATTGATTCCTGTGTCAGTGATTGCCTCCATGTGCCAAGCCTTTAATTTGCCTTTGATACGTTTCTCCCCCATGTATGCTGTAAGGTAGGGCTTTGCTTCAAAGCCAGGTCAAAGCTATTACTGCTGACGTAACAAAGGCCACAAAACTAAGGCCCAAATCCTAACCAACTTGGTTGACATAGCTGTGCCAATGGGACATGTGCTGCATCCTGCAGTTGGGGGGCAGTCACGGAGGCCTCTTCAAGGTAAAGGAATGTTTGTTCCCTTACCTCGGAGCTGCATTGCCCTTACCCCAGTGCTGGAAACAAGGTTAGGATTATGCTGTAAGGGCTATGGTTGGACAATGCCTAAGCCTGCAACCCTATGCATGCTTACATGAGAGCACACTGTTAACCCCCTAGGAAATATGCACACAATTTGACTGTTTCTTTGCTATGGATTTAAATCCCACACCTGGAGAAATGAGCTGCGATGGGATGCATACACCCAAGGTTGATCATTCAGCTCACCCAGGTGTAGAGTGGGTCAGATACCTGCTCTTTTCCTTCTGGAAAGAATGAGGACATGCACAAGCAAGAGCACCTGGAGACCAGTGGCCTTTCCTCCTTGTGACAGGAGATTTAATCCTACCTGCTGCCTGCAGAGAGCCGATAAGATGAAAACTCCTTATTTCAGCGCACCGAGTCTAAGAGAACTTAGCATCACAAGATTGCAAAAGGCCAGAACTTTTTTGGTTTTTTTACGGCGAATGATCAGGCTGCAAGGACCGACGGAAATTTGCACGTGAATCGCGGGGGAAGGAGGCGATGCGCCCAGCTAGCCCCGGGCGTCAAGAAATTCACCTGGAAGAAAACGGGCGGGACGCTCCTGCCCTAACGCCGGCTGCTTATTATTATGTTCTGCTGCGATTGGCCGCGCGCAGGCGGCACTCGCACCTTCCACTCCGCTTTGCAAGCCCCGCTCGCGCTCTGCCCCCAGCCAGTCGCGTTCCCACAGCCCCCACCCCCGCTGGAGGGTCGCTCTGCCTGCAGCCTCGCTCGCTCGCTCGCGCCCGTCCCGAGGGGGCTCGTCGCTCATTACCGTGTGACACCGGGGAGCTCCGGGCAGCCCCTGCCATCCAGCTGCGTCTGCACTCGGGACTCCCCCCGCCCCTTCAGCCTCAGCTCCGCCTCCCCCCCCCCGCCACGTCGGTTCCATCCTCCTCGGGCCGACACTATGCATGTCGCCGGACACATTAGCTCGGGCACCACTTCCAGCGTCTCTGCTAAGGGGGGGGCCGGTAGTCAACGCGCACTTTGCTGTCTAAGGGGACACCAAAAAAGAAGACGCACTTCCGGCCACGATGCCATGGGGGATCGGAAAAGGAGCTTACTCTGCCGTACAACTCAGAAGGCGCAAGTATAAGCGAGGCGCAAAAAGGTTAGATAACAGGAGACGACATGACGTCATTTTCTTGAAGCCCCCTCGAGTCAACTAATATGGCTGACTCAGATCTTTCCCGCCAAGAAGGATTGCCGCGAATTCACTAATAAAACTCTCCCTGCACGTGTGTAGAAGTTAATATCTACCTTTGTTGTTGTTGTTCAGTCGCTAAGTCGTGTCCGACTCTTCGCGACCCCATGGACCACAGCACGCCAGGCCTCCCTGTCCTCCACTAGCTTCCTGAGTTCGCCCAATTTCATATTCATTGCTTCGGTGACACTATCTAACCATCTCATCCTCTGTCGCCCCCTTCTCCTTTTGCCTTCAATCTTTCCCAGCATGAGGGTCTTTTCTAAAGAGTCCTCTCTTCTCATCAGGTGGCCAAAGTATTGGAGCTTCAGCTTCAGCATTTGTCCTTCCAGGGAGCAATCAGGCTTGACTTCCTGGAGAATTGACCGATTGGATCTCTTTGCAGTCCAGGGGACTCTCAAGAGTCTTCTCCAACACCATAATTCAAAAGCATCGATTCTTCGACGCTCTGCCTTTCTTATGGTCCAGCTCTCACAGCCATACATGGCTACTGGGAAAACCATCGCTTTGACTATGCGAACCTTTGTTGGCAGGGTGATGTCTCGGCTTTTGATTAAGCTATCTAGGTTCACCATAGCTTTCTTCCCAAGAAGTAAACGTCTTTTAATTTCATGGCTGCAGTCACCATCTGCGGTGATCTTGGAGCCCAGGAAAATAAAGTCTGTCACTGCTTCCATTTCTTCCCCTCCTATTTGCCAGGAAGTGATGGTAGTGGTTGCCATGATCTTAGTCTTTTTAATGTTGAGCTTCAAACCGATTTTGGCACTTTCCTCTTTCACCCTCATCAAAAGGTTCTTTAGGTCTTCCTCACTTTCTGCCAGTAGAGTGGTATCGTCTGCATATCGGAGGTTGTTGATGTTTCTCCCAGCAATCTTGATTCCAGCTTGTGAGTCATCCAGCCCTGCCTTCCTCATGATGTACTCTGCGTATAAGTTAAATAAGCAGGGTGACAATATACAGCCTTGTCGTACTCCTTTCCCAATTTTAAACCAGTCGGTTGTTCCATGTCCAGTTCTAACTGTTGCTTCCTGACCCGCATAAAGGTTTCTCAGAAGGCAGATCAGGTGGTCTGGAACTCCCATCTCTTCAAGAACTTGCCACAGTTTGTTGTGATCCACACAATCAAAGGCTTTAGCATAATCAATGAAGCAGAGGTAGATGTTTTTCTGGAACTCTCTTGCTTTCTCCATGATCCAGCGAAGGTTGGCAATTTGATCTCTAGTTCCTCTGCCTCTTCGGAAACCAGCTTGTACATCTGGTAGTTCTCGATTCACATACTGCTGAAGCCGAGCTTGTAGGATTTTGAGCATGACCTTGCTAGCATGTGAAATGAGTGCAATGGTGCGGTAATTCGAGCAATCTTTGGCATTGCCCTTCTTTGGGATTGGAATGTAAACTGATCTTTTCCAGTCTTGTGGCCACTGTTGGGTTTTCCAAATTTGCTGGCATATGGAGAGCAGCACTTGGACAGCATCATCTTTTAAGATTTGGAGTAATTCTGCTGGAATGCTGTCACCTCCACTAGCTTTGTTGTTAGTGAGGCTTTCTAAAGCCCACTTGACTTCACTCTCCAGGATGTCAGGTTCGAGCTCAGTGACTGTACCACTGTGGTTATCAGGAACATTTAGATCGGCCTTATAGAGTTCCTCTGTGTATTCTTGCCACCTCTTCTGAATCTCATCTGCTTCTGTTAGGTCCTTGCCATTTTTGTCCTTTATTGTGCCTACCTTAGCACGAAATTGTCCTTTGACATCTCCAATTTTCTTGAAAAGATCTCTAGTCCTCCCCATTCTGTTGTTTTCCTCTATTTCTTTGCATTGCTCATTTAGAAAGGCCTTCCTATCTCTCCTTGCTGTTCTCTGGAAATCTGCATTCAGTTGGGTATATCTTTCCCTTTCTCCCTTGCTTTTGGCTTCTCTCCTTTCCTCAGCTATTTGTAAAGCCTCGTCAGACAGCCACTTTGCCTTCTTGCATTTCTTCCTCTTTGGGATGGTTTTAGTTGCTGCCTCCTGTACAATGTTACAGACCTCCGTCCAAAGTTCTTCAGGCACTCTGTCTACCAAATCTAAGCCCCTAAATCTATTTGTCACCTCCACTGTATATTCGTAGGGGATCTGATTTAGGTCATACGTGGAGGGCCTAGCGGTTTTCCCTACTTTTTTCAGTTTAAGCCTGAATTTGGCAAGAAGAAGCTGATGATCTGAGCCACAGTCAGCTCCAGGTCTTGTTTTGACTGCCTGTATGGAACTTTTCCATCTTTGGCTGCAAAGAATGTAATCAATCTGATTTCGATGTAGACCATCTGGTGAAGTCCATGTGTACAGTCGCCGTTTGTGTTGCTGGAAATGTTTGTGTTGCATTCTGAAGTAGCCTACTATTAATGTAAGGAGGTTGCACCATCCATCATGGCCTATAGCCCACAATGGACTTTTCCTCCAGAAATCTGTCCAGTCCCCTTTTAAAGGTGTCTAGGCCAGATGCCATCACTGCATCATGTGGCAAGGAGTTCCATAGCTAAATTACCTGCTGGGTGAAAAAGTATTTCCTTTTATCTGTTCTAACTCTTCCAACACTCAATTTCAGTGGATGTCCCCTGGTTCTGGTACTTTGAGAGAGGGAAAAGAACATCCCTCTATCAACTCTATCCCTCCCATGCATAATTTTGTATGTCTCAATCATGTCCCCCCTCAGGTGCCTTTTTTCTAGACTGAAGAGCCCCAAATGCTGCAGCCTTTCTTCATAAGGGAGTTGCCTCAGCCCCGTAATCATTTTTGTCGCTCTCTTCTGCACCTTTTCCAGCTCCACTATGTCCTTTTTGAGATGTGGTGACCAGAACTGTACGCAATACTCTAGATGTGACCTTACTCTTGATTTATACAATGGCATGATAATATTGGATGTTTTATTCTCAACCCCTTTTTTAATTACCCCAAGCATAGAATTGGCCTTCTTATTGTTGCCGCACACTGGGTCGACACCTTCATCGAGTTGTCCACCAGCACCCCAAGATCTCTCTCCTGAGCTATCACAGACAACTCAGAACCCATCAGCTTATATGTGAAGTTTTGATTTTTTTTGCCCCGGTGTGCATCACTTGTCTACATTGAACCGCATCTGCCATTTTGCTGCCCATTCCCCCAACTTGGAGAGATCCTTCTGGAGCTCTTCACAATACCTTCTGGTTTTCACCAACCGGAAAAGTTTTGTGACATCTGCAAACTTGGTCACCTCACTACTTATGCCTGTTTCCAGGGCATTTATGAACAAGTTGAAAAACACCAGCCCCAAGACAGATACTTGGGGCACTCCACTTTTCACCTCTCTCCATTGTGAAAATTTCCCATTAAAAATAACACAAAAAACAGGATTACCAACATTTAAAAAACCATTACATTTTTAAAAAAGCCAACCAACTTTCATACAAATACCTTTTCAAAATGAAAGGTCTCCAGAGAGGGAGCCATTCTAAGTTCAAGGGGAAGGGAGTTCCATAAGTAAGAGACCACCACTGAAAAGGCCTTATTTCTAGCTGCTGCCCCTCACCCCCCTGACGGCAGCACGGTCAAAAGCCCCCCCCCATGACCTAAGAGAACAGGTAGAATTATATAGAAGAAGGCAGTCCCTCAAATACCCTGGACCCAAACTGTAAAGGGCTTTAAAAGTCAAAACTAGCACTTTGAATTCAGCCTGGAAATGAATTGGCAGCCAGTGTAGACGCCAAAACAACAGCCCAATTAAGTCAAATCGATGTGCTCCTGTAAGTTGTAGACACCCCTGAAATCCTCCTAAGTTTAAGAAGGTTGTTAGAATATATGTAGTCCCCTTCAGCAGACAACAGAAGATGTTTCTTCTCAAGTACCAAAGATGATTTACCTGAAGTGTAGGTATAAGTAGACTGGATGCATGGAAGCTGAGGTAATATAACCAGTTTATCATCCTCTGTCCACTTTACATGCCATAGAGTCTGAGGGACTCTTTAGCAAGATGATACGATAGCCTTAGGGACAAGGGGATAGTGAGTCTGTTTTCCCCTTAAAAAAATTAAATGGATAGTTATCTGCTCTCTTATTAGACAAACAATAAATCTGAAATCTCTTTACGTGTGGACTGTACACTCCCTCCCTCAGAGTGGGCATACAAAACCATCAACTGCCCTGGGATGAGGCAGACAAGAAAAGCTAATGATTTTTTTTAATGCTTTTGGTGTTGAATATTTTTATTTTTATATGTTGGTTTTAGTGTGCTTGTGCTGTTTGTGGTAAGCTGACCTGGTAGCCTCTCTGGAGAGGAAGAGGGGTTAGAAATCTCTTAGACTGCAATTCTATTCAATCCCACCTGGTAGTAAGTTCCACTAAATTCACTAAGTAGTAATGCATTGGACTGCATGCATGAATGAGGGAAATGAGTTTATTTTTTAAGATAAAAGGATACGGAAGAATTGCTCTGTGAGCGCAATCCTAAACTGGAGTTAGGCCGGCATAAACTAAGCCAGCAAAGTTTGGCCAGCACAAGGACCACCATAAAGCGTGTTTGGAGTCAGGGAGGATGGTGCACATCTGTGTTCTGGCCTCTCTGACTCCAAGAGTGGTCCAAAGACGCTTTATGGTGGCCCTTGTGCTGGCCAAAGTTTGCTGTCAGCTTGTGCCAGCCTAACTCCAGTTTAGGATTGTGTGTGTGTGTGTGTGTGTGTGTGTGTGTGTGTGTGTGTGTGTAAGAGAGATCCTTCCTGGTGTACACAATCAGCACTAAAATACTAAAATGTTTAATACTAGCAGTATTTAAGAATATTGCCAGTAGATCGTATGAATATTGCGGCAAAAGAAATATTGCACAGCAGGAAACTCTCACTGGCCAAGCAGCTGTAATCCTCCTCCAGACTCTGTCCTGAGACTGTTGGGGAACTTGCTACCCAAATGAATAACAAGGGACTTTTTTCATCTTGACCTGGCAATAAGTCCCAATGATGTCTCAGCTGAAAAAGTTTTACCAGTTTCACCTTGACAACAAATTCCACAAACGTTTCAAGGCAACTTCTGGAAATGTTCCTAAGCACCGAACTCACTGTTGAGACCGAGACTCAGCTGACAAAGGTCCTTTCTTGATTTTGACCTGAAGGGTGATGATGGCAGAGGGAAGGTGGGCACGACAGGCACTCGTTGCAGCAGGGCGCAGCAGTGTGGAAACACCTGTGCACTTTTTGACCCTCCTACCCCCCTTGCGTTTGGATCACTCCTGGGTGCAGGGAGATGTGACTGGGTGACGCACAGGGGTGGGGTGGGAGTGCTGGGGGGGCGGTGATGCCGCCCTGCCCGTAGGCACGCTGCAAGCCAAGTACGTCTCTGGATGTTCATCCCTCCCTCTGCAGCTCCTGGTTTTCCAGCTGCATGGCGAGCTCTGCTTCTCCCCAGAGGTGTACAATAGGGGTGGCCGGGGGGGCCCTGGCCCTGGGTGCCAGGTCCACAGAGAGGTGTCCAAGAGGCTGCCACAAGATGGCAAAAGTGGCAGGGGTGACCCTGGCTATTTTCTTTATTTTTCAATTGTTTACTGATATGATTATATATTCAAAGTTACATATCAATATACAAATTTATACAAACTTACAAAGTTAGTACTGTATATAGATTATATATACTGTATACAAAATTCAATAAAAGAAAATGAACCATCAGGTAGTGGACTGGGGCTGCCCATGGGGGCTCTAGGACACAATTTTGCCCCAAATTCCCTGATCGCTTGGCAGTACTGATGCTAGTACATGAGAACACAGCTACAGTAGATTAAATAAAGATTAAAATGTTCACACACAAAACAACCAGTAAACACATTTTATGTATCGAACTATTCCTACTCCCTCAGGATAGTTCATTCTCAGGATAGTTCAAATGAGGGACAAACCACTTTTTCTAAGTTCCAAACTAATTGCTGTATCCTCACAACACTGCTGTTTAACAGGCGTTGCCTGAGGACGGAAGCATGGGTGTGGCCTAACAGCTGCATCCCGGCTCCACCCCCTCTCTGGGCCGGCACTCCTCCTGGCCCACCCAGTTCCTCCCTCCCTCCCCCTGCCCAGAACCACTCTTGCACCAGCTGACCTTGGCTGGCGCAGGAGCGGTGCGGCACGGCCTTGGCCGGTACCCTTGTGCCGGTGCTGCTGCTAGTGTCGGCCCAATGGCACCAGCGCTAATGCAAGGGTGCCGGTCAATGCCCTTGCGCCAGTGCGGCTGCTGGTCGGCCTACATTAGAAGCTAGTGTCAGTCAAATGGAGGGCATTGGATTGCACCCTCAATCCATATAGGTCTATACAGTGATACACTGCGCAGGAGTTTGTAATGACACCCAGGGGCGTTTCTAGGGTGTGGCGGGGGTGGCACGAGCCATGGGCGCCATCTTGCGGGGGGGCGCCATTCGCTTGGCGCCTGCCCCCCCAGAATGGCGCCCACGGCCCGCCCACTCCCGACCAGACCCTGCGCCGCATTCTCCTCGCTCCGGCTGGCCCAGCCGGAGCGAGGAGAACGCGGCGCTGCCACCCGGCGCCCCCTCCCGCTTCTCAAGGGGAAGGGGGCGGGGCACTGGGCGCCGCCGCGTTCTGTTCGCGCCTGCCGGCTAAATTAGCCGGCAGGCGCGAACAGAACGCGCCCTGGCGGCTCGCTCCCCGCTCTTTCTGCCGGGGCGCGGGGGG
>JAJKFI010000007.1:14574107-14587310 GCA_029204185.1 Lerista edwardsae | reverse complement strand
TAAGAACATAAGAAGAGCCCTGCTGGATCAGGCCAAAGGCCCATCTAGTCCAGCTTCCTGTATCTCACAGCGGCCCACCAGGTGCCCCAGGAAGGCATGAGACTACAAGATGCTTGCATCCTGTTGCCACTCCCTTGCACCCGGTACCAGTAGCCCACCACCTTTGTAAGAAGGTTGCACAATCCATCATTGCCTATAGCCCACGATGGACCTTTCCTCCAGAAATCTGTCCAATCCCCTCTTGAAGGCATCAAGACCAGATGCCATCACCACCTCCTGTGGCAAGGAGTTCCACAGATTAACTACCCGGTGGGTAAAAAAGTACTTCCTTTTATCTGTTTTAACTCTCCCAACCCTCAGTTTTAGCGGATGCCCCCTGGTTCTGGTGTTTTGAGAGAAGGAAAAGAACATCCCTCTATCGACTCTATCCCTTCCATGCATAATTTTGTATGTCTCAATCATGTCCCCCCTCAGGCGCCTTTTTTCTAGACTGAAGAGCCCCAAACGCTGCAGTCTTTCTTCATAAGGGAGGTGCCCCAGCCCCGTAATCATTTTTGTCGCTCTCTTCTGCACCTTTTCCAACTCCACTATGTCCTTTTTAAGATGCGGCGACCAGAACTGGACACAATATTCCAGGTGTGGCCTTACCATCGATTTGTACAATGGCATGATAATATTTGCTGTTTTATTCTCAACCCCTTTTTTAATGACCCCAAGCATGGAATTGGCCTTCTTAATTGCTGACGCACACTGGGTCAATACCTTCATTGAATTGTCCACCAGCACCCCAAGATCTCTCTCCTGAGCTGTCACAGACAGCTCAGAACCCATAAGCCTATAGGTAAAGTTTTGGTTTTTTGCCCCAACGTGCATCACTTTACATTTGTCTACGTTGAAACGCATCTGCCATTTGGCTGCCCATTCCTCCAACTTGGAGAGATCATTCTGGAGCTCTTCACAATCCTTTCTGGTTTTTACCACCCGGAAAAGTTTTTCCACCCGGAAAAACACTTCCACCATCTTCCACTTTTCTTAGCTTCCTGCTTGATACATTCTAGGACTTCTCATTCATTTCTTTCCTTTATTCCTCATTTCATGTCCCATTTCACTCCATTCATTTGTAAATGGTAACTTTTCCAACAGTGTTCAAACTCTGCCACTATCCTTCTGGATGAATGGCTATTACTGATTAATTTATTGTTATTAATCAAATATGACTACATGGTTGATACTATAATAAATTAGAATAACAATCCCTCCTTACCACCATCATTGTTATTGTTTCAGTTTATATTGTCATTTATTCAAACAGAATTCAGACAGAATCCTATTGGGGTAAATGGGTACAGGCGTGCCCCGGTATCCACTGATTCAGTTGTCCACAAATACAATTGATACTGGGACACCTATGAAAAAGATAGGGGAACATTAAACAAATCTATTAAAAAAAACCTTGTTGCAGCAAAACCACTGATGTTCCCCTATCTTTAAAAAGGCATCCCCAGTATCCATGGTTTTAGGTGTCCACGGGGGGTGGGGGGGATGGAGCCTAGAACAGAACCCCAGTGAATATTGGGGAATGTCTGTAGTAAACAATTCAGGATTGTTCCATAAACACATTTTAAGCAAGGTTTCAAGCAAGGTTAAACTGGGTTTAACCCACTTTGTCCCAAGCAACCTTTGGATCAAAAACTGTTAAAGTTGTAGCTATACTGTAGCTTACTGTACTAAAGACAAAAAGAAGTCTACAAGAAATTAGGAAGAATCTAATAGTTATACAGTATGCTTATTGATAGGGACATGGTGGCACAGCGGGTTAAACCGCTGCTGCTGGGCTTTCCGACTGGAAGGTTGGGAGTTCAAGACTGCACGACAGAGTGAGCTCCCGCTGCTTGTCCCAGCTCCTGCCAATCTAGCAGTTTGAAAGCACCTAAATGCAAGAAGATCAATAGGGACCACTTCGGTGGGAAGGTAACGGTGTTCCGTGTGCTACGGCGTAGAGTCATGCCGGCCACATGACCATGGAAGCTTGTCCTCGGACAAAATGCTGGCTCTTCAGCTTAGAAACGGAGATGAGCACCACCCCCTACAGTCGGTCACAACTAGACCATTCGGTCGTGGGGAAACCTTTACCTTTTATGCTTATTGAACATTTGAGACAATAATTCAAAGAATTAATTTTTTTTTGGTAGCACAGCCAGGCTGCAATCATATCCACACTTTTCTGGAAGTAAGCCCCATTGACCGTAATGGGGCTTACTTCTGTATAGACATGCATAGGATTGAGCTGAGGATCTGTAATCAGTCAGGGGAGTTTGTTTGGGAAGGAGGCCTGAGACATTTCAGGCCTACCACAAAATGATACAGAAACTACCATTATAGCACACTCACACCCACATTAATCACCAGAACAGGAGAGATATACACTAACCAGAGAAAGACAACTCATCACACACATTGGCACAGGTACCTGCAATATGTAATTTGTGCCCTGAGTAGTCATGGGGCTTGTTTTCTCCACCTTACAACATAAATAATATACAATTGGTTCATGTGCAATGCATTTCCTTCCTTGGGTCATGTTTCCTCTTGAGAAGTTTCCCATCCTCCCTCCTGTTGTGGTCCCCAAAACCTAAAGTGTGTAGGAGGGGGGAGGAAGAGCCAGATGCCCACTTGACCTGCCTCCAGTGAGTGAAAATGATTGTGCTGTTGCGTAGCCTAGTGACTGATTGGGTTAGCGGTTTACATGGATATCTGAAATGGGAAGATTACCCTGGAACAATCACCCAAGCAGTCAAAAGAAAAAAACCTTCCACCACTTCAGCTATTAATTCTGGAGGAAACTTCCTGCTTGAACCAGAGGGGGAAAAAGCCTATTTTTTCATGTGGCCCTACAGCTTAGGGGGAACCAGTGGTGTTCCTATAGGGGGGCAAAACACTATGTTTTGCAGGAGCCTGAGCTCCTGTGTAACACGGCCCCTCCCTTTGCCTCCAGAGCCAATCACAGCTCAGAGAGAAAAGATAGAAACTGGGACAGAGTGCCTATACCTTTAGGTTAACCATTGCAGCTTTTGTTACACTTCCCATGATGAGCTGCATGACATCTGCCTAAATTCCCTCTTCTATATAATAGTTAAAGATATAGTCACTCTGTCTATATATGTCTGAATATGTAATAATGATTAATAGGCTCACATAACACAAAGCTCTACAAATGCAGACAGAGCTGTATTGGAATAAAAATAAGCCCTAATGAAGCTGATCCCAATGAGAATAACCTGAGTAGTTAAGGCTGCAATCCTATACACCAATCCCAAACTGTGAGTTGGGCCCCACCAGTGGGTCACAAACCAATTTCAGGTGGGAAGCACTTAGAGCAGCCATATTGAAAATATGGGAAGTGGGATGCTGAAAAGGGGAAGGGGTATGTGGTTGTTTTGCTTGTGTCAAGTGCTTTTTTCTTTCTGATTCTTTTCTTTTTTCTTTGCTTTTTTCTTTCTGATTCGCTTTGCTATTGGAAAATGGCTGAGAAATAACCCAACTTATTGCTGCATTCCTAGGAAAGCAGCAGGCTCTGGCGTCACAATGATGGCACTTCCAGCCATGACATCACTTCTGGTGGGTCCCAGACAGTCGTCCTAAAAAGTGGGTCCTGGTGCTAAAAAGTTTGAGAACCACTGCTATACACATTTTCCTGGGAGTAAGCCCATTGGACAAAATGGGACTTATTTCTGAGTAGACTTGCATAGGATTGTGCTCTAAGATTATGATGGGTCTGTGGAGCCGATGCCCGGAATTGCACAGAGCCTGGTGGGTCAGCAGATTTCTCATTGCTCTCTCTCAGGAGTCTGCCGAGTGTTCTGTTAACATTTTGCAACAGGTTTTGCAGCTCAGTTCACTGGGAGGGTGTCAGAGCCCACAGGGCTTCCTGTGGTGGTGGTGCTTCCTGTTTTCTCAAGACTGATGGAGACTAGCTGGCGGGGCTGATGATTTTGAAATTAGGACAGCTGCATGATCGTCTTGTGAGAGCCAAGATGGGAATAATGAATCACCATCATCGTCCTATCAAAAAATCCCAAAAAGCTCCAGAGCAGGACTGGTGATTGAGACTTGCCTGCCTGCTTATGTAGCAAAGATAGGGGGAGGGATAAGAATGTGCAGCTAGACCATTGGTCATGTCTTTTCGATCTTGTGCCAAGAGTGGTGAGTAATCAAGGCCTCTACCTCCATCTAAAGCAGTGGTTCCCAATCTTTTTAGCAGAAGGGCCCTCTTTCAAGATAGAACAACCTGTCGGGACCCATGCTAAGACCTAGGACCAGAAGTTTTGTCATTAAGCAGGAAGTCATGCTGTTAAACAGGAAACAGGAGTGACATCATTGGTAAAGATTTCTGAAAACATTAATAAATATGAATTTTTATTTGACAAAAAATTCTGTATTGGTTATTTATTCATTTATATACTGCAGCTGGAAAGTGGCGGCTCAGAGGGAACAGCTTTCCAGGAGCTGCCTTATGGCAAAGATTTAAGAGGAAGTCCAGATTTGTCAGTCTCTCCAACCCCCTGAAAATCAGCTTGTGACACACACACTGGGGGGGGGGGAGTCACAAACCCAGGTTGGGAACCAGTGATCTAAAGGTTAATAGGAACACCTCCACCCACTGGAATTAGCAACAGTTTCAACAACAATTAAAGCCTCATCTCTTTTGGTTTTCCAGATTGCTACCCCTACCCACTCCCACAACTGAAAGTCTTCTTGAAACAGTTGATCAACAGAGAGTAACCAAAAAGTCCTTCTCATTCCTAGTCAGTAAAGTTGCTCAATCAGGATAACTGTTTACCACTATCCATAAGAACAGTGGTCACCAGTTTGGTGACCGCTGCGGGCTGAAAATCCCTTCCCTGTTCTGACCGGCACTTACAGTTCCAGGGAAGCACCACTCCATTCCCAAGCAGATCGGCTGGGAGGGATGCTCTGGACAGTCACATCTATGCCCGACATCCTGCTGCACAGCCTTCTGGGACACCGGGCATAGAAACAAATGCTCAGATTGTCCCTGACTGCCAATCTGTTTAGGAATGGAGCAGTGCTTCCCCAGAACTGTAAGAGCAACTCACATGCAGGAAAGGTTATGCCAACCCCTCATCTGGCCTGCGGGCTGAGTTTTGGAGACCCCTGCATAAGACCATAAGAAAAGTCCCACTGGATCAGGCCATAGGCCCATCTAGTACAGCTTCCTGTATCTCACAGTGGCCCACCAGATGCCTCAGGGAACACATAAGACTACAAGGTACCTGCATCCTGTTGCCACTCCCTTGTACCTGGCAATTTGGAGTAGCCTACTTATAAAACCAGGAGGCTACACATACCCATCACAGCTTGTAACTTGTGATGGACTTGTCTTTTAGAAATTTGTCTAATCAATCCCTTATTAGAGTACAATCCTAACCTGGAGTTAGGTCAGCACAGTTAGGCTAGCACAAGGAACAAGGAACACCATAAAGTATGTTTGGATCACTCTTGGAGTCAGAGAAGCCAGCACACAAAAATGCCCCATCCTCCCTGGCTGCGAGAATGGTCCAAATGTGCTTTACACTGACCCTTGGCCAACCAAATTTCGCTGGCTTAACTATACTGGCCTAACTCCAGGTTAGGATTGTGCCCTTAAAAGCATCCAGGCCAGATGCCATCACCCCATCCTGTGGCAAGGAGTTCCACAAACTAATCACACTGGAAAAAGAAATATTTTCTTTTATCTGTTCTAACTCTCCCAACACTCAATTTTACTGGTTCTGGTATTGTGTGAGAAGAAAAAGAACATCCTGTTATCGATCCACTCCATAATTTTGTATGTCTTAATAATCCAAGATAGATCCGTACAAAGCACTTTAGTTCATCTTTCTCTCTCCTTGAACTTACAGACAGAGGAGAATTTGCAGGTTCATGCTTTCTTCTCCAGCTGGAATAAAATAAGGTGCTAGTAGGGTTGCTAGTAGTTATAATATCCAAAAAGGGTGCTAATTGTTTTCATAGCTAGATTCGGTGCTAAAAATATCATAGTTACTGGTATATCCTGAAACACTTATTTATGCAAATCTCTAGTCTGCCCGTTCCTGTACAGGCACAGTTATCTGTAATTCAAAATTGGCGGAAACACACAGCCTACATCACATCACATCATACATCTATGATAGAGGATGAACTGAGAGGCTTTAGAGCAGACCCATCCTGGAAGATAAACAGCCCTGGACTTGCCAGGACTTGGACAGGACAAAATCTGGACAACTCCACCTACTGTATGCTGCTGTAAGTTTCTTGAAGGACTACTGAGAAAGCTGTTTATTGAACTTGTAAAGCCCAATGTTCAAAAGACCACAGTTCAGCGATAGCATTACAATGTGTTTTGCAACTTTCCTGCCCCACTGAACACACAAACACACACACACGCCCCCCCAAAAAAACAGGTACATGGTTTGATCCAGCACCCAAACTTCAAATGATCCATGACATAAACATTCTTATCAAGTATCATTGGGAAATCTATGTGTCACTATATGTGATGGTTGTGTAGACTAGTACGCAGATCAGGTATTGTGACAAATCTCTGTTAAGCACCTGGGAATGCAGCCATTTAAAGTATAGTAGGAAGAGGCAATAGGGGCTCTGAACCTTCCCCACACCTTGCATTCTTGCACTCTGCTGCATTATGTGACATGCTGCTGCTTTTCTCCCAGTACAACTCCCAGGATGGGAGAAAATTGCTTATAACAGTAGTTCTCAAACTCTGCATTGCGACATACCAGTGCGTTGTGACCTGACTTTTGGTAGGTCGTGAAAATGACAGATAGCTGACAAGGAAAATGTGTTGAGCCCTATGGAAACCAAAAATGGAGAGGCATGTGCATGTTTACTCATGAGTAGGAAAATGTGCCTCAGTCCACTACGAGGGGCAGGCCAAGGGGAATGCAACAGCACCAGAGTGGTCTCAATCTGATGAATACAGGCCCCAACAAACTTTCAAGATTAAAGTACTGTGAGAAGCAAAATATATTGAGCCCTATGGAACAAAACAGCCCTTCTGGATCAGGCCAAAGCACATCTAGTCCAGCATCCTGTATCTCATGGTGACCCAGTGGCTCCTAGATGCCTCAGGGAGCACACAAGTCAACAAGATACTTGTATCTCATACTCCCCTGCATCTGGTACTGTGAGGTAACTTCTAAAATAAGGAGGTTGCACCATCCATCATGGCTTGTAGCCTGCGCTGGACTTTTCCTCCAGAAATCTGTCCAGTCCCCTTTTAAAGGCACAAAGGCAAGACTCCACCACCACCTCCTGTGGCAAGGAGTTCCATAGACTAATTACACACTGGGTAAAGAAATATTTTCCTTTGTTTGTTCTAAAGCAGAACTAAGCAACATGTGGGAGTCAGTAAACATGCCTCAGCTCCTATCGAAGGCCAGGCAAAGGGGACCTTCACTGCCACTCCACTCCTGTGTCCCCTGGACCCCCCCCCCCGCAAGGCCTGCCACTGGAAGACTGGCATGGGTGTGGGGAAGAGAGAGTTACTTCTTAACCTTTCCCCCTCATGATTCCCCTGAAAATTGCTTTTTATCCCAGCTGCTTTTCCTGCATTCTTCATCTTTTCTTCAGTATGGGAGAACAGCTTGGAAGTAGTGATTTTCACAGTAAAAATAGCCCTAGGGGAAAGGTTAAGATAAAAACACTCTCTCCCCAAATGAATCTTCTGTTTCAGAAAGCTGCCTCCTCAGCCGTTTTTCATTTTTAGAAAATGAACCCAAACATTGTGGTGGGGGCGAGGGGAAATGATAAGTCAGCATCACCTGAAGTCTGGCCCTGTGATAAACGTCTGTGAAGTGCTTGGAACATGCTAAATGTGAGGTATATTCTTATTACTGTGGCTTCTAAGGGGGTGTTCGTGTTTCGAAGCTCAAGCCTGGGCCTTTGCAAGAGTTTCAGCAATATGAAACCAGAAGGCTGGTCTGTGTAAGTCAAGATTATACTTTCTCCTCACCTCTTTCACTTTAGTAAAGCAGAAGCACTTTCATCAAAGAAATTTTAGTGGATAGCTTATTACAGGGGTTCCCAAAATCTTTAGCACTTGGACCCACTCTTTAGGTACAACAATCTAAGAACATAAGAAGAGCCCTGCTGGATCCGGCCAAGGCCCATCTAGTCCAGCTTCCTGTATCTCACAGTGGACCACCAGATGCCCCAGGGAGCACACGAGACAACAAGATGCCTGCATCCTGTTGCCACTCCCTTGTAGCTGGCATTCTGAGGTAAATTCTGAGGTAAACACACAAGATTAAACACAAGATTCTCCACAGCATTTCTCTTGGACAGCCACCAGAACCAGATGCTCCTCTTCAGACATGTACTCATAGGAACAGCCTCACTGGAACAGGCCAAGGCCCATCTAGTCCAGCTTCTTGTATCTGACAGTGACCCTTCAGATGCCTCAGGAAGCACACGAGACAACAAGATGCCTGCAAAACCTGACAGGACCTGACATCCCTAAGACCAGAAGTGATTTCATTAAGCAGGAAGTGACATCACTGTCCTTGTAAAAAAAACACATTCATTTAGACTACCATGGATTACTGAATACAACAGTTGTTTTCAGGTATGTGGAAACACTGATATTTTTTCAAAAACATTTCTGTTTGGAGGTTCCCTGAAAATGTTTCAAAAATGCATCTTTGCACAAACTCATCTACAGTAGTCAATGAGGTCTCCAAAATCCCTTGAAAATCATAACCCCTAGGTTGGGAACCACTGGTTTATTGTGAGGAAAGGGGAGAAGACTTGAAACATTAGGCCCGTGGGCTGGATGCAGCTTGTGGAAGCTCTTTATCCAGCCCTTGGGCTTTCCCAGCACCACCATCAGCTGCTGAGCTAGAAGGGCAGCACACTTGATAAGTGGGCTTGTTCATGTCTTGAAAATATGGTCAAGATTTGCATATTTTCTCTTCTTCATTTGCAGCTGAGTTCCTAAGTAACAAAAAAGTGCTTATTTCTTGTCATCCCCTTGTTAATGACTTCACTTCCTGCTCAATGATGTCCCTTCCGTAGCAGACATCATGAATACTATTCAGCCCACCGTATGATACAAGTTTGACACCCCTGGGATAGACAGAGCAAGAGGCAATATCAAAGGGTTAGGTTGCCAAGGCAGTTGGTGGCTGTCTCCTCATAGCAGTGTGTACCAAATTATCTCCTGTGACAGTGCAAAGGGCTCTGGGAAGCTCTTGGCCATAGAAGGAACACTGTGTTCATAATTCAGCAATAGCTCTAGTTTTATCATCTCTGAACAAGATTGCTACTCACATATTCATTGCCCTCCAAGCCTGCCAGAGGTAGCATTGGAAAGCTACATGCATACTGCAAGAAAGGCAGGTTGATAGGATGAGTTTGGGAGGGTTATTGTCTTTCACAGCCCAAGGAAAGCAAATCAGCACCAAGGCTATGTAAAGATAGCTCTCTCTCTCTCTCTCTCTCTCTCTCTCTCTCTCTCTCTCTCTCTCTCTCTCTCTCTCTGTGTGTGTGTGTGTGTGTGTGTGTGTGTTTCATTCACATTGTTGGCACTTCCTCTTTTCTCTTCCCCAGCTCAGCAGTGCTGGTAGCTTTTTATAAACCATGATTCCTACTGCTGTCAGCTTGGTTAGAAACTTTATGTTCAGCTGGGTTCAACAACTTCTAGCACTCAGAGAAGGGGTGGGGGAGGAAAATCAGAATTGCTCATTCTGTGCATTCATTCATTCCATGCAAGGCACATTATGATTTAATCCTGCGCTGGTCCCTCTCTCCATCTATCCAGCAGTCAGAAATGAGGGTGGAGGGTCAGAATGAGCCACTGGAGTAGCATGATGTGCATAGGATTCTCCCCCACAACATCATACTTCAGCAAGCTGTTTGCTGTCCTGGTATATAAAGTGACCTTCCTTTTAGTTTTTGGTGTAGCCATATCTTTGATGAGGAACAGGGGATAATTAGTGATATCCACTGTGGTAAACAGATAGGACATTCCTTGAGTCACATTCACTTGCCAAAGTGGGGTATTCTGAACTCAGTTTTTGCTCAATCCAGCAACATCGTGTGAAGAGGTTGTTTGAGGGGAGAAGCAGCGCATGGATTCCAAGGAATGCCGATGCTGATTTAAGGCTAACGTTGCTTGGCTCTCTGCTTGCTTTGTATCCTTCTATCTGTAAATAAAAAAGCATTGGCAAAGACACTCTTTTACGTTTCCACTGCTAGGTTTCCCAAAGTAAAGCTCGAACTACAACCTGTAATAACCTCCCCATAGTCGAAGTAGGGAATGCTAAATATTCCTCTACAAACAGGTGCACACACAGAGAGAAAGAGAGAGATAGCAATCTGAACCTGGATTTAGGCCAGCAAAGTTTGGCCGGCACAAGGGCCACCATAAAGCACGTTTGGACCACTCTCAGAGTCAGGGAGGATGGTGCAGGTCTGTGTGCTGGCCTCTCTGACTCCAAGAGTGGTCCAAACATAGTTTACCGTGTTCCTTGCGCCAGCCAAGCTTTGTTGGCCTGACTGTGCCAGCCTAACTTCAGATTAGGATTGCGTCCGGAGAGATATTCTAGCTGGCCCCCTTGGCATATTTTTTTTCCTTAGGCACGTTCTGAGACCATAAGTGAGCTCGGCTGGAAGAAAAACCTGGGGAAAGAGACTACAGACAGGTTACCAGCAGGTGAAGGGACCTTCACCTTTCCTTAGGCTGGCACCCTACTAGTTATAAAAACTGGACTCTCACTCCAACCACTCCCATGTTATATGACCACCCAAAGAAGTTTGCCACTGCCCTAGGATGACCATGCCCAGCTTGCCCTGAATTCCCACCGCTTTGGGGAAGAGAGTGCCTGAAACAATACCTTCTTTTTATAGTGCTTCTCTGATGGGTTTATTTTGTGTTATGCATGCCAGGAAGGATTACTCAAACACCCAATACCTTCCTTTCAGGGTGGCTTGACCTGTACTTCAAATTTGGCACTAGAGGTATGAAGAGTGGTGCTCCCAGCCCACACTCCACCCAGGGGCTGGGTCGGTGCTCTGCGTCCCTAGCGTCAGCTCTCTGCCCCCTCCCCGCCCATTGACACACCCTCCCAGCATGCCATTCTCCATATCTGAGCCATACAGGGCCGAAGCAGGGAGGGCGGGCCGAAACTGCGCACCTCTTCGAGCAGTGGGGCGCCTCTTTGCAGCCTTCTGCCTGCCCCAGGAGCTCCACACCCAGGGGTCTTTGCCCACACCCACCCAATGGTAGGTCCGTGACTGGGTATGACCTTGGAAATGGAAGAAACACCTGAAGTTTGGGTTTTCTTCCAATGTGCACAAAGCCCTTAATTTCACTTTCACACTGTTGCAGTGGCAATGGAGGATTCCTTCTCTTGCTTCATCCTGGAACTCACAGTACAGCGTTGTGCAAAATGTCCACAGAGCTGTCACTCAGTCTTTGTATAGAGCAAGAGGACTGTGTGAAGTTACGGTCACTCAGGTTCCCAGCTGCAGCAGTGTTGACCAATATCCCCAATACAGAAGAACAAAGCTTCAAACTGAAGGTATTCCACATACACCATATTCAGTCACCTGGTTTCATATGGGTTTATACAATTTGTATTCATAGTAAACTATTTAACTGGCTTAAATATGCCTACCTAGAAGGTTATCTTACAGCCCAATCCTAGCCATCACAGACGTGCCGTAAAATACATTTGTGATGACTCAGAAGTAGGCAATGCCAGTTGGAAAGCCTGTGCCATCCCACTGGTGCTGAAACTGGAGCCATATCCTAACCCCCTTTGTGTGCCTCTCAGACTAGCTTCTGGGGCTTCTTGGCTTGCGCCAGTGATTTTGCTAGCACAGATTGATTGGGTGGGCTAGAGTTCGACATGGGGCAAGGGAACCTGTCCAACCTGCTCAGTTCCAGTGCTGGATACAGTATGAGCTGATCTTAGCAGCCTTACTAGGACATCTGTTTCCCGTCTCTCACAGTGACCCACCAGATGCCTCATGGAGCGCATACAACAACAAGATACTTGCATCTCGCTGCTATCCACCTGCATCTAGCATTCTATTTACCCTCACATACCCCTTTGAAGACACAAGACTGGACTTCAAGGCTTCAGTTTAGTCAATTTTGAAACCACGAAACCTACTGAACTATCTGTTCCTCCCTTGTCAGTCTGGGGTAGGTGAAAAAATGTCCATCAATGGCCCATTCGGATGACAGCAAAAAATTCCTACTTGGATAATAATGTATTTATTTTTAATCAGCAAATATAAGAAAAAAAGACAATGGAGAAGAAAAATCTTATTCAATTCAATTTATAAAACCTTTTATTGGCATGGTAAACAAAAGAAGGAAGAATTCACAACAATAGTAATTGATGCCTTAGCATCATTAAACAAGGTTGAAGTAGTCATAGAGATACAGATTTAAAAAATAAAAATAAAAAAAAAATAAAAAAAAATATTGGGAAAACAGGGTTAGGGGAGGGGTTTTGACTTAGATACCGCTAGTAAAAAATCCGCTACCGAGTTGGAAATGATGGCCGAGTTATCGCTTAAAAGAATAGGCAAAGGGTCAACAAAGGAGGCAGAAAGAGAAGACAAGTAGGGTTCAAGGAAATTATTCCGTAAGTGTTGATGAGCCGGGCAACGAAGTAGTATGTGGCTTAGGGTATCTGGTTCTGAAGAGCAAAAGAGGCAAAGTCTGTTATTATGCGGAATATTTGAGAATCTGCCAAAATGAACAGCTGATGGAAAAATGTTTAGTCTCGCTAGCAAAAATCTTATTTAGCAGAGAAGCAGGCCAAGGTACAGGTAGCTATCAAATTAGCAGGAATTCTGCGCTTTTACAAGAGAACTCCTAAGAATTATAAATATACAACCTTGGTTTTGGTTCAGTGTTGGCTCCTCCTAGTCTCCTACCATCTCCTGCAATGAAACAAACCATTTCTCCTTTTTTCAGTGACCACATGTAGCATTTAGGGAAATTCCAGAAGATGCTGTGCAAATTCTGATTCACTTTTGCCCCCAAAAGGATTTAACTCGTTCTGGGAATTGCCACAAGCTAATCCAGTCCCACACGCAAAAAGATGTTGCTACTTCCTCTTTCTTTCTTTCTTTCTTTCTTTCTTTCTTTCTTTCTTTCTTTCT
>JAJKFI010000007.1:14536070-14564509 GCA_029204185.1 Lerista edwardsae | reverse complement strand
TATTATTATTATTATTATTATTATTATTATTATTATTATTATTATTATTATTATTATACTTATTTTCAACACAAAGTTCACAAAGCAGTTTACAGGCAAATAATCTGTCATATCACTGGTATAAAACCTATATATACTTATAGAATGGTCAGAATCTTCATGTTTGTTTGTTAGATGAACTCTCCATTCAAGCATACAATTCTGATGGGTTCCTCTAGGCCTTTGCAAGGCACAAAAGGGGCAAAAATGTATTATTAAACAAAACATGACAAATGTTAATCCTATGTTTGTTGACTTTCTTATCCCTTTTGAAGACTTCAGACTCCATATTCATTCTTTTATTACTTTGGCATCAGTATATGATACAGCTTATGTTTGTCAATGACGAAGAACCCATCAAGGGTTGTTAAAAATCTAGGCCAGATTGACTTCATTGTTGTAGAGCAGTGGTTCTCAAATCTTTTAGTATGGGGACCCACTTTTTAGAATGACAAGCTGTCTGGGACCCACCGGAAGTGATGTCATGGCCAGAAGTGCCATCATTGTGACACCAAAGCCTGCTGCTTTCCTGAGAAAGCAGCAATAAGTTGGGTTATTTCGCAGCCATTTTCCAATAGTAAAGTGAATCAGAAAGAGAAAAAAAGCCTATTTTCAAACTTGACGCAAGCAAAACCACCACACAGCCCTCGCCCTTTCCAGTATCCCATCTTCCTATATTTTCAATGTAGTTGCTGTAGGTGCTTCGTGACCCACCTGAAATTGGCTCGCGATCCACTGGTGGGTCTCGACCCACAGTTTTGGAACCACTGTTCTAGAGAGAAGTACTAGGTACCATCATGTCTTAAACCTGAAATCTCTGAAAACTCGGTTTCCCTTTGTAGTCTCAAAATGTTATCTTTCTGTGCCAATTTGCTCATATTCGCAAGGCCTGGGCGAAGTTATGTTCTGTTGGTAACGTATGTAGCAAGAACCTGCCCATGGTTGATCAGGCTGGTGACAGACTTCCTGTTAAAGGCCACAATGAGATTTATGCAAACTGGGTCTGAGGCTGTTCTGATCTCACACAAGCTGAAACAGCTCAAGGGCTATCTTCGTCTTACAGATACTCAGCGAAATCAGGAACTTCAGAAACGTCTAAGGGAAAAGCTCACTTTTAGACCGCTTGAGAGAAAGTATGAAAACTAGTTAGGGTCCTTCTTGCCCTGGGCTGAATCACTGAAAAGAGTCTTCAAGGAATCCCAGGATTTCAATTTTTTTTCTTGTATGCCTTTTTCAAAAAAGGCTGGATAATTGAAATTAGAAAACTAGTTAAAGAAGTTGGCTGAATGTTGCAAGCTTGCAAAATGGAAGGATTTTCCCTCATTTCCCCTGTGAGTATGCGGGATTAATTTCAGCTTCATTTCTTTGGCTTTTCCAATTGAATGCAAAGCAAAACAGGATTTGATGTTGAATAACACACCTTTTACATCCATAATGCTTGGAGGTTGTATGCTAGCAGCTACAATTAGTGCCGTGTTAGTTAATGAATAGGCAGTCAGTGTTTCTGTTCTCCCTGTGTGTGTTTTTGAGACTGCAATCCTATGCACACTTTCCTGGGAGTAAACACAACTTAACACAATGGGCTGAGTAGACCTACCAAGGCTTGTAATGTTAATCACCCACTTCATTCACTGATATGGCACCATTTTTTTGGTATTGCAAACTAGTACTGTTTTCCAAAAAGTTGGCTTTGTGGTTGAAAAGTTGATTTTGTGTGATATTGTATTATCTTGCATTGACATCTACAGCTGAATTTAGGTGTTCGTATTGATACCATATGGCTATATGTGGGAAAAAGAACACATAGCCAAGAGCAAAGAGTTATGTTCTATAAATCCCTGGACAGTTTATCCATATTAGGAATTAAATTTTGTTTTCCCTATCCATATTCTTCTTGAAAAATTTAGATCTTTGTATAGAACTGCTACGAGGTTCCAGTATACAATTTCCAGTCCCCATAGGTCCTCCATCTCAAATGGGGTGGCAGAGGGAAAGGAGAAAAATATTTTTCCTGCTTTGGATGGAATTATCAGGATAAAATCCAATACCCCATTTTTTATGTAGACATAAGAATTCCCTTTTCTATATGACAATTCTATAACTAATGGTTCATCCTCCTTTGAAATATTTTATTCCATTTACTGCAGTTATTAATTTGGCTGGAGTTAATAGCTTTCTTATATGATTACTGTCTAGGAACTTGAATCATATTGTATTTGGTCAAGGACAACTAGAAGGTATCAGGACATGCTTGGAACAATCAAGGAAATCTTAGGCAGGCCAAAACCACATTAAGTTGAGACCTGATCAAGTTTACTCAGAAATCCTGCTCAGGACTTAATTTGTCTGTACTTTTGCATGAAGTGTGGCTGTATGGTTGTGTAGGACTGATACTACAGAAAAACCTGCCTTTCCGGTTTACAGTTTAGGATGTAATTATCAAGAGCTGGAGATATTTGCATACTTTCCTCTTTAAATAGTTATGTGAACACCTTAATATTATCTAAATGACTCTGGTGAAGTACATTCTCTCTGCTTAAATATATAATTGCATTCTTTTCCAGAGCAGGGTTTTCAGAATGTAATACAACTGTATTAGTATTGAAAACCAACAAAACATAGAGTTTGTGTGGCGTACTCCATGTAGTACTAGTCTACCAGTAGCTCTTCTGACTTTCATAAAGGGTGCATGTACAGGCATCCCCGGGTATCCACTGGGGTTCCATTCCAGACCCCACTGTGAATACCTGAAACTGTGGATACGGGGGCACCTTTTTTAAAGATAGGGGAACACCAGTGGTTTTGCTGCAACAAAAGGGAGATTTGTTTAATGTACCCTTATCTTTTAAATAGATGTCTTTGTACCTGTGGATAACTGAGGGTGCAATCCTAACCTGGAGTTAGGCCGGCACAGTTAGGCCAGCAAAGTTTGGCTGGCACAAAGGACACCGTAAAATATGTTTGGACCACTCTCCGAGTCAGTGAGGCCAGCACACAGATGTACGCAATCCTTCCTGACTCAGAGAGTGGACCAAACGCGCTTTACGGTGGCCCTTGTGCCAGCCAAACTTTGGTGGCCTATGTGCCAGCCTAACTCCAGGTTAGAATTGCGCTCTGAAACAGTAGGTTCAGAATCAGTGGATACCGGGGCACGCCTGTATACACTTATTTGGGAGTATGCCCTATTTAACAGTTTCACTTCTTTCCCAGTAAACCTCAATAGGATGCAGTGTGGCAATGGAGCCAATTACCTGGTCAATGGGGTGGGCAGACTCTCCCCTCACCAGAGATCCTCACATAATGCCTGGACAGCTATATATTGGGCATGATTTAACTCTGGATTTCTTGCAAAGAGCAGGTTGGTCTAACTCACCTACAAGGCTCCCTCTCATTCTATAAGCAATGAAGAGTTTACGTGAGGGTGCGGTTGCAAACCTGCATGGGTTTGAGCAAGCAAAATGATGTAACATCCTGTGTAATGGGTGTAGAGTCGCAGCAGCAACATCAATGTGGGATGGGGGTTTACTAACTGCTCCATTCCTTAATAAACACAAGAGCAGTTCAAAAGTAAGGCAATGATGACCTTTCCCACTGAAGATTTATTAAGTCTGCAACCGAATGAGCGTTTACTGAACCGTGTCGTTGAATTCAGGGAGATCTACTTCTGAGTAAACATGCATAGCCCGAGAGAGGTGCATGTTACGCAAGAGAGGATCTCTGTAAAGTGTTGTAATCAACCTCCCTGTATTGGGTGGTTCTATTCAGTTTGGCCAACTCGGCCACTGTTTCAGGACCTACACCCATCAGAGGGCCCACTTGATTCGGCAGAGCCCTGAATGCTTAGTACCAGTGAAAATGATAGCACCCAATATGTCATCAGGGGGCAGGTGGGGCTTTTCTCTGTGCCCCCAGCAACCTGGCACCAGCACTGGTTCTACGGCACACCTCTTCTCAAGAAATATTTTTTTGGTTCTCTTGTTTAAGTGGTTGAGTGAGCACACATGTGTTGAAGCATTACAGAATCATTAGCAGCCTTCATATTTCCTCCTGGGAGGATACATGGCTAAGATTCCATGAATTTGACATTGGAAACATTACATGGATAACCAGTTACTATTGCGATGTGTCCACATGTACTTGTCTTATTGGATCATTCTTATTGGAAAGATTCAGGCAGCGCAATCCAACCCCCTCCCTTGGTCAAACCCACTTGCGTTGGCCGAGCACTGTCGCGAACATGCCGTAAAGCACGTCCATTCCAGTGCTTCTGGTGCAGGGCCGACACAAGCAGTTGCTGCATCCAACCCCCTGGCCCATGTGACCCCGATTCAGGCCACATGATGCGCTTGGACTTGCACTTGCTATACAGCAGGTGCAGATCCGAGCAGGCCCATAGGGATGGCTGGTGCCTACCCTGGCGTAAGGGGGACGAATGTGCCCTTGCCCAGTGGAAGCTCCAGCCTGCACCCAACCTGCACTGGATACAGTGCAGGCCATCCATCCAGCCTGTTCAGCACAGGTTAGGATTGCACCCTGAATTTCATTCTGCTAAGAAAAAGCTCTGTTTTGGTGCAGTTTGAAATGCCTGGAAAGTCATGACTCCATCCGCGGTTTGAGTCACTGCATTTCAGAAAGGCTATTGATCATAATAGATAGAGATAGAAAAGGACATTATAGAGCTAAAGCATTTTGGCCTTTTCAGATCAGAAAAAAAAGATGATTATGGGATAGATGAGAGAGGTTTTTAAAACTACAAAGAGTATGGAGGTGGAGAAATTGTTTGATGTCATAACAGGCTCACCCTGTGAAATCTACTCTTATAACTAGGTCTCTAAGAAGAAGTCTGTGGGCTTTTAAAATCTGGAAACCCTGACTGCCCTGTATCTTTGATCCAGGTATATTAGGGAAGTAAATGTAAAGTAGTTGTGGCCTGTTTCAGAACAGCTTACTATTGGTTTTGCAAAATAGATGTGAATACATTTTTGAGTGGACTGTGAGTGTCCATGCAAGCTAGCCTTGCCCAATTCTTTTATTTTGTGAGCATCCATTTGTTCCATTTTACTGCACTTGAGTATGTGATGTGCTATAAGATCTTCTTTGCTATTGGACAAGATGATACAGATGACCAAATTTTGGGGTGAGAAAGCTCATGCTGGGGCACTATGGCCATTGGTATGGTCTCTATGACTTCATCACAGGGCACTTATTTATCCATAATTTAATCCAGTATTCACTGATTCAGTATTCGCTGATCCACGTTTTCAGTTATCCATGGATACTGGGACGCCTATTAAAAAGATAGGGGAACAGTGATGCATTATTTGCTGTTTCAGATATCCACGGTAGGGTCCAGAACGGAACCCCAGCAGATACTGGGGCATGCCTGTATTAATAAAATATAAAAATGCACAAATAAAAATTAATCCGAATTACTCCAACTGGAAGAAGACTGGTATTAAGAGCAGGGGAGGGAATAACTGCATCAGAGGGTAAGAGGCCTGCCTAGATAAAAAGATTTTTAATGTGATGAAACCATCAGTAAACAAATGGGCCTTCAAGGGAGGAAAATTATAGAGTCTGAAAAATAGAGAAAATTATAGAGTCAGTCATGAAAAGGCCCTGTGAGGAATCCTTTTCCAAATTGGGGTTCAGAGAAAGGGCAGACATGGAGCAGGACCCTAGATGTTAGAAAAAATGGATAGGGAGATTCATATAGGAAAAGACAACCCTAGCAAGTATCTCATGTTATAGAATGCTTTCATCTACATGGAATTCAGGGCAGACTCTGGTGACAATGTCTAGCAAGTGATAGTCTAGTATAGCTATCATTGGCCGTCATTAAATGGCTGTCACAGCTTGAATTAGGATCCTGTCCCTTTAACAAGAAGTAGCAACTCTGTTTTTTCCAGCCATGGAGATACCACAACTGCGAAAGCTTCATCTGTTGAAATTTTGCTTCTATTTAGGTACAGTTGTGCCTTGTTATCCACTGGGGTTTGGTTCTGGGACTTCCGGCTGATGCCAAAAGCCGTGTTAAATAAAAGAATTACAAACAAAACATGGTTCAGGCAGTCAACTAGAAGCTCATTCTGAGAAAAGTGACTCCCTCCGTTTGCCCTCTCTCACTGAAAAATGGAATGTGGAAGTGACTAATAGCAATTCTAATAGATTGACTCCCTAGAAACGCGGTTTTTAAAACAGGACACATTTTTTCCCCTGCTCCAGAGACCAGCAGTGTCCTCCTTATCTGTAGTGGCCATCAGTGTGAAGTCAAATCAGTGTATAAAAATATTGGACCTGTAATTTTATATTGCACACACACACACATGCACACACACACACAGGGGGGTATTAAAAGTATAGGAGTCCCAACAGAAAAACGGTCAGCAACACTACGTGGAGGCAAATGTATTGTTATACGTTTTGTCGTTGAGAGTGCAATCCTAACCTGGAGTTAGGCTGGCAAAGTTAGGCCAGCAAAGTTTGGCTGGCAGTTTGGCCGGCACAAGGGACACTATAAAGCGTGTTAAGAGACAAGGTACACTCTTGGAGTCAGGATGGTACACGTTTGTGTAGTGGCCTCTCTGACTCCAAGAGTGGTCCAAACGGACTTTATGGTGTCCCTTGTGCTGGCCAAACTTTGTTGGCCTAACTGTGCCAGCCGAACTCCTACTTGCACCCTGAATACAGTAAGTGCAACATTAAATGGCTTCCAAATGAACAAGAACTAATAGCTGCCACAGCTTTATCATGCCCTTAAAAAAAAAACACGGATACCTAGCAAAGAACAAAAGCATCCTGGCTATTATTCTAGTCTCACTAAGGGCACAATCCTAATGTGGAGTTAGGCCAGCAAAGTTTGGCCAGCACAAGGGACACTGTAAAGTATGTTTGGATCCCTCTTGGAATCAGAGAGGCCAGCACACAGACGTGCCCCATCCTCCCTGATTCTGAGAGTGGTCCAAATGTGCTTTACAGTGGCCGCTGTGCCAGCCAAACTTTGCTGGCCTAATTGTGCCGGCCTATCTCCAGGTTAGGATTGCACCCTAAATAACAGAGCTTTTTGCCGTAGGTGTGTGGGAGCTGAGCAGCACCCCCGCGTTGGAGCTCCAACTCTGAAGCTGACGCTGCTCGCAGAGTCGGTTTCAGAACGCCGACAGAGAGCCTCCCTATTCTCCGTCCCGTATCAGGGCGGGGATTGGTGGAAGCGGGGAGGCGGGACTTGGGCGGGACCTGGGCAGGCTTGGGAGGTGGCCATACGGCCACGTCCTAATCCCATCAGCAAGACCGCGCAGCCCCGATTCGGGCTGCATGGTCTCCTCAGTTCTGCGCCCACTAAAGAGCGGGCGCAGATCTGAGGAGCACATAGGGGAGGCTCCAGCCCGTCCTAAGCAGCACTGGATTTGGCACTGGCCGGCTGGCCTCACTAATCCAGCGCTGCTTAGGATTGCGCCCTAAAAGGCAGCAAAGTGGTCACTCATCCTGTTTGTTTATTTTTTGATGTAATTGTATGTGCCATTTGTCTTTTTCTGCCTCAGAGCGCAATCCTAACCTGGATTTAGGCAGGCACAGTTAGACTAGCAAAGTTTGGCCAGCACAAAGGCCACTGTAAAGCGCGTTTGGACCACTCTTGGAATCAGAGAGGCCAGCACACAGATGTGCGCCACCCTCTGAGAGTGGTCCAAACAGACTTACGGTGTCTCTTGTGCCGGCCAAATTTTGCTGGCCTAACTGTACGGGCCTAACTCCAGGTTAGGATTGCATTCTGAGGCACCAAAAATGCCTCGAGTTGTCTCTGGGTAGGGCAAGAAGTAGAAATATCTCAGTTCTGGGTCCAAGTTATAAAACAGTTTCTCCAAGGAAACTCCCCAGACGGCTTCTTGTTTTGCCTTTCACCATATAGTTTGCCAAGGCTTTTTGTTAAGGGGTAGTTGGTTTCCTTCCATCTGCTGCTATTTCTGTGACTTATGCAGTTTTATTCTGCTGTTGTTACATTTTTATTTTATGGATATTGTTTTGCTTGCATATTTGTCATACTTTGCATAGTATCCAAAACGCCTTAGAAAGGCAGCACATATATAATGCATATATATATATTTTTTTTAAATGTTCCTGCTTATGTGCTTAAGCTTGTTGCTTTGTTGACGTCTTGAGAAAACATTTGGAGCTACAAAAGGCATATAACATTTAACATCTTAAATTAAATTTAACATCTTAATGTTAATTTAAATGTTAAATTTAACATCTTCTCTTATCAGAGGGGAGATACACCCATAATACATAATGTCCTTAGTCTAGAGGTTAGTGAGGTTGTCATGGTCTGTGGAGGGATGTTTAAAGTGCTCTTCCCAACCCTTTCTAAAAATCATACAGTTATTTTGTAATTCTTTCCAAGGAAATGAGGTTAGGCTGGTCCGTTAAACCAGTCTCAGCTGCACATCATGGAGAGTCATTGGGTATTTCTGAATCATCTGCTGGAGAATATTTATACCGTAATTAAAAATAACTAGATTTGAATGTGGAACATTTACAAAGGAATCCAAATGAGCTCTATTGTACATAAAACAAATTATGTATTGTGGATAAGCTCTCTTCCCTGCATAGTAATAATTTTGAAAAATATTCTGATTGTGCCCTAAAAAATGACCTTCCAAACTGAAATTCTTCTTGAAGAGCCAGAATTGTTCCATAGATAAATCCTAATTAAGTGTAATGAATTAACCTTCTTAACATAGAATTCCTCTTTACTAGTGTCGTACAGGTATTGACACCCAGTTATTAAAGCTAAAATTCATGGGAAAACTAAGATGAGGCTATACTGTAGTAATAGCAACTACAGTATAGAAAATAGATAGAATTAATTCTACATTTTTGTGTCGCATATCATTGAGCTAATTCTGCAGGTAGGAAGCATTTCCTAAAAGACAGGGCTATCAATAGGATCATAGTGTTATTTGTAGTCTTGAGTTGCATCCTCTGATACTTGAACTGGACAGTGCAATCTCATGCATGTTTATTCAAAAGCAAATCCCATTGTCTTTGATAGGTCTGACTTCCAGGTAGGTTCTTAGGATTCCAGCTGAAGCAGCCACATTGGCACTATTGTGGTTATTAATATTCGAGATTGCTCTGAGTCCTGTCCTTTTTGGGTCCCAACATCTGCAACACCATAGAGCAGTCTCAATGTTCGTCCCCTGCTATACCAGTTTGCATGGTCCACCTATTGGAAGTACCACCAGAAGTAACTGATGTGAAGCCATTGCCATTTCCTTGCAGATTTGGAAGCCAGACACAAAGTGCCAAGCCCCAGTAGAGCTCAGGACAGATGGGGGGGGGGAGCTTTTTTCAGTGTGCAAAAAGCACACACCGAAGCTCTGCCCACTGAGCTGGGCCTCCTATCAGTACTTGTTTCATTGCTTTGCTGGTCTCACTGCCAGGCAGTGAGGGTCTGGGGTTCCTGTACATTGAGTGGGCACCACCTCAAGTACTACCAGTGGTACGAGTGCCAAAGATTGAGAAGCACAACCTTAGAGATTTGCTTGTACCTTTTAATTCCTTTCATAAAACAAGCATCCCCAAAAGCATGTCGGTCTTTTGAAACGCTCAGGATATTTACAACAAATGACTTCTGATGGGATCGAAGGTGGTCAACGTTGGCAGCAATTTCAGACAAAGTGAAATTTCAGAGTTCCTCCCAAGGTTAACCATCTGAGACTTTTCACAAGAAGTCAGATGAGTTTCTATCGGACAAGTCAAAATGTCTTAGTTTTTGCATTTTCTGCCATAAATCAGTTTTCTAAGGGCACAGTCCTAACCTAGAGTTAGGCCAGCATAGTTAAGCCAGCCAAGTTTGGTTGGCACATGGTCCACCATAAAGCGCGTTTGGACCACTCTCGGAATCAGGGAGGATGGCACACGTCTGTGTGCTGCCTATGAGTATCCTTGGACCCATGCCAGCTATTTTTCTGGAGTAAGTCCAAGGAAAGGAAGGGGGTGGGCAGGTTGAAAGACTGGAGCTAGGATCCTGCACAGCCCACAACCCCCTTCCCCCACTCCCACCTTACCTTGGCTGGAGGAGTGATAGGGCAGTTCTGGAACTTGGGTAGAGTTGCTGGCCATTCCCGCTAACGGCACTGTCATGCACTATGCATTTGCATTGTCATGCATTTGCACTGTCGCAGTGCCATTTATGACAGTAGATGAATAGATTCCCTATTGTAAATAGCCCGTAGGATTAGTCCCCACACTAGTGGGGAAAAAGTAGTAGGCACTTCTGCACTAGCATTAGCACTCAACGAACAGTTGAGGCAAAAAAACAACAACAATAAAATAAAACCCACACTGGCAAGCATTCACATTTTTTTTTCTTGCAATAGAAAAAAATGTAACATGACACAGATACAGTACAATAGAATAGTTCTAGAAACAAAGCAATTGTTACAATGGGAGGCTTTCCAGATATACTGTATATTCTGAATGCCTTGCATTGTCATATTCTGAATTACAATTTATGCAGTGATTGGTTGTCGCTACTTCTGGTGAGAGAGGTCTGTTTTACTATGAAAACGTAAGAAGATCCCTCTGAAAAGTCTGAATCAGATCAGTCAATCTAGTCCAGCTTATTCTTTCCCAGTGCTGTCCCATCAGGTGCATCTGAGAAGTTGTTGCAGTACAGAATACTTTTTATGTAACACAAAACAGATTGTGTGATCATTAGGAAGTATTTAAAAAAAGACAACTTCCATGTATCTTGAACCATTGATACTATGTGCCTGTCAGATGAAGACTGTCTTGACTCTGCCAGTAAGGAAATTTTGGGGAGAATGGCAGCTAATTTAGCCCCGTACATTGGTTCAAATATATTTTGTGATGAGTGTAAGCGTATGGAGATCTGTGGTTTGCATCCAATAAAAGAGAATCCCAACTAAACAGGATGGAAATTAAGATAGACATGACTAATGAATCATCATTTATTTCAGTGGTGCTTAGTTGAGATTCACTTGCATTGGATGCAACACATTTAATTATCTGTATCAAGATGTTCCTAATTTTACATCCTCCACTGTGGACTTTTCAAGAGATCAGTGGAAGCTGTCAGAACAGATTAGTTTGTTCATCCCAGCAGGATATGGAATTATGATTACAGGCCTGCCCTGGAATCCACTGGTTCAATTAACCATAGATACCATGTATACTGGGAAAAAGATAGGGAGAAATCAGTGGTTTTGATGCAGCAAGGTTAAAAAAATACAGATTTGTTTAATGTTCCCCTAAAAAGGGGGGGGACGTGGTGGCGCCGTGAGTTAAACTGCTGTTGCTGACTGGAAGGTTGGCAGTTCGAGACCACACAATGGAGTGAGCTCCATTGCAGTTTGAAAAGCACATAAACATGTGAGTAGATAAATAGGTACCACTTCAGTGGGAAGGTAACAGTGCTCCATGAGTCTTGGCGTATAGTCATGCCGGCCACATGACTCAAACACCGGCTCTTCAGCTTAGAAATGGAACTGAGCACCACCCCCTACAATCGGTCATCATGACTAGACCATTTGGTCATGGGAAAACCTTTACCTTTTTTATCTTTAAAAAGGTGTCCCCAGTATCCACTGTTTCAGGTATCTATGGTGGGGTCTGGAGCAGAACCCAACAGATACTGGGGTATGCCTGTATTATTATTATTTTTCATAAATGCTCAGATTAGTTATCCTCTGAAGAATTTGTTGAGTGTTAGGGTCGCATGAGTGTCTAGGACACTTTTATTCTACATGTTTTATTTTTCTGTCATAACTACACTTTAGCAACTCTTTTACATAATAGTCTGTAAGCATGAAGACATACAAAATATACATATAACCAATGATGTCGTGCAGGGGGAACGCGGGGGAACTCAGTTCCACTAGTTACAATTAGGGCTGACTCCGCCCACTTCACTCTCCCTCCTCTCCCCTCTCAATTCCTCTGCAAAGAGCTTTTCTTCTTGGTTGGCTGGCACTCAGAGGGTTAAAGGGAGCGACTCCAGATTCCTAGGGGGGCAAAGGCAGTGATGTCATTCAGGGGGAACGGGCTCCGTGGCTGGTTCCGGGTTCCCGACAAGTGCCAATCAAAAGTGAGTTCCTGTTCCTAAATCATTTGAATGACACCACTGCATATAACTGTATTTTTGTATATAACAGTGCAATCCGATAAAGAACATAGCGCTGACACAACATTGTTGCGTCAGCACTATGTTATTAGAGCTGATGCGGGGGCGCCCTGCATGCTCTGCATATGACGCTACGAGTAGTGTTGGCTTCAAAGCGCCGATGGGGAGTCTTGCGCCGACCGAAGCCGGTCGGCGCAAGTGAGGAACCATCCCATTCTGGGATGGGGATTGTTGAGCGGGAGGGAGGTTGGGGGGAGGACATGGGCAGGCTTGGGAGGTGGCCATATGGCCATGTCCTAAGCCTGTTTGGGAGGCCGTGCGGCCCCAGTTTGGACTGTGCCATCTCCTTGGATCTTCGCACCACAGGGAGGCTCCAGCCTCTCCTATACTGCACTGGATATGGCGTTGGCCAGCCAGCCTCGCCATTCCAGCGCAGTATAGATTGCACCATAACAGACCACTCACACTGTATTTAAGTTTTTCTGTTTAGACAATTCCTCAGCAGCAGGACCAACCCTTCCTAAAAGGCATGGAATTACCTGAGTGTATCCTAGTGAATTTCTATTGTACGTGCTGTACTTCTCTGGGGGAAAAGCATTCAAATCAATCTACATCTGAAGAAATGGTCCAAAATCGAGCTGGTGAATGATAGGTCTAACATATTTTCTCATGGCTCTGTTTTGTATTAGGAAGTGAGAGGTCAACCTGCCTTGGAAAGGTACATGCATAGAGAGTTCATTGTACGTCTGTAAGGACAGGAGAGTCTATGGCATAGAGGCTGAATTGCACACCTCTCTGGTACTGTGTTGCTGCTACTCAGTTGGTAATTATATAGGTTCTCAAACTTTTTAGCACCCACTTTTTAGAATGACAATCTGTCTAGGACCCATCAGAAGTGATGTCATGGCCAGAAACGCCGTGACTCCAGAGCCTGCTGCTTTCCTGAGAATGCAGCAGTAAGTTGGGTTATTTTTCAGTCCTTTTTCATTAGAAAAGTGAATCAGAAAGAAAAAAAAGCCTGTTTACAGCCTTGACACAAGCAAAACAACCACACAGCCCTCCCCTTCCAGCATCCCATCTTCCCATATTTTCAATATGGCTGCTCTAGGTGCTTCATGACCCATAGTTCGGGAACCACTGGTATAGATAAAGCCCTCATGAGACACTGGGTGCTTCAAACGCAATGTAGAGCACGTTGGTCTTGCTGTGACATGCTTGCCAAAAGATGGATCACCACAGGTTGCAGAGGTACTGATTCCTAGGAGTCCAGATGTTCATGGTGTAAACCCTTACTAGCTGCCAGCTGGTGCAGAGATAGTCCCAGAGATCTGTACTGTCCTCGGGGCTTGCTTCCTGTGCTTGCTTCCTGTGCTTTCTATGAGTCTGTCCAAGAGTAAAGGTACTTGCCTTTCCCTTTCACACTTCTTGCACTCCAGATTCTGACATGAAAAGCCATCTGGACGAGGCCATAGTCCACAGCAATTTGCCACAAGACCATAGAAAGGAAACAGCTGGAAACTTTCATATCCCTTTCTGAGTTACAGTTCTTTGATTCTATCTGTACCACAAAGGGCTTATTTCTCGGCACTATAACAAATGGGGTTTTAAAAGGTGTTTTTAAATGTTATCAGTTGTTTATTTTTCCTTATCAATAGCTATAAATAATAGAAATAAAGAAGGATCACTTTTTAAGTTAAAACCAAACATTTTGAATATGTCATCTTTTTGGTGTAGTTTAGAATTTTTGGGAAGAAAAGAGGCCACTAATAATTTAATTATGTCCCTGTTGATATATTTCATCTCTGTGGAATTATTGAATATTCAGTATTCTATTTTCTATCAGCTAAGCAGGAAGAAAAGGAATAAGATAGAGGATAAAAGAGAGTCAAGAAGCAGGAGGGAAGAGACAGAACAGGGATAAATGTTTATATGTCAATTGATCAAACACTCAGATTACAGGTCACAACGATTGTTGTTTTGAGGCAATACTGTGGCAAACAAAGCAATCCAGAAGACATCCTATACATTTGTACAATGCATCCCTTTCTCAGGGCAGCCCATCCTTGAGCTCAGCTGAAGTGGTTGCTTCAAGTGGCAGGCTAGGGGAAGTGGCAAACTGGCAGGGTTCAGTAGCATAGCTAGCAGGGGGGGCAAAATGGTAAGTATTGCAGGCTCTACAATGTGCAATGTAAATAGCCCCTCCCAATGGTCAGAGCCATTCTGGGCATTGAGACAGCAATGCACAGGACACGCCTTTTGGCGAACACCTGTGCATTGCTGTTGCTGCCAGAAATGGCTCGATGGCAAGTGGAAGGGGCTGCTTACATGGCACATTGAAGCACCTGCAGTACTTTCCATTTCCCCCTCTAGCTATGCTACTGGCAGAGGTTATTCTGCACCTCATGCCTACCTGCCACCTCTCCTAGCTTGCTACCTGCCTGATCGCTGGGCATTGCTCCATATATCTGGGATTGCCCCATCCTCTTCTACACATTATTTGGAGAGCTAGTGTGAGGATGATGGACAGGGCTAGCCCAGTCATCAACAGCAGGAGGAGGCTTACCTCTTCCTCCTGCAACAGAATTGGGAGGGGAGGTTGCCACCACTGTGACCCTGTCAACTGATCAAGGGCTGCCATCTCTCTTTCTCCTCCTAAACTGGCCATTGGGGAGAGTACTGGGAATGGAGTTCAGCTTCCAGCATCCTTCTCACCCACCCAGTTTAAAAGAAACAGCAGCAATGGGGGAGGTGCTAAAGTAATAGAAAAGGAAGTGGTACAGTCATAGCCATAGTGCTGGGGGTTTATGCTGGCACACACAAATATAAAAAAAGAAAAGCGTGGGCAGAGATGTTTGGCAGCGTTTCAGAAGCCAGCTCAGCTTGGGCCAGGCTTGCTCTTTGTGTACACATCACTTGTCCTCAAGATGCTGAGTTCTGCTGCCCAATATCAGGTGGAAAATGGATGTCATATTTCCCAAGGTGGATGTCATATTTCCCATGCTTCAAGCCTGATTATTTTTGAGTCATGGGAACTTTACTGCAAATGCTTATCCACTTACTTATTGCTTCAGCTGTATCGATTGTCATGGTTTCCTTGAATCATCTCACTGGTTTTTGTTCAATTGTTTAAGACTGATTTACATCCATCATGGGCACCTAAGGAGGATCAGGGACAGGTCATCACAATGGTTCTCAAACCTTTTGCACTGGGACCCACTTTTGTCGGGCACTTGTGTCGGGACCCATCAGAAGTGATTTCATGGCCGGAAGTGACATCATCAAGCAGCAACTGCCATCATTGTGACATAATAAAATAACACTCCTGGAATGCAAACTGGCATTCTTGGACTGTAGCAATTGTACAATCATAAAACATCCCTGACTGAAAGCACGATTTGTACAAAATATTATGTAAAAGCACTGAACTAAAAACAAAATTAAAAAAGCTCACTTGAAAATTCAAACTATTAACACTCACGAAAGGAGTATAGCAAGAGTAAGGTCTGCAGCTTCCAAGATGGCTGCTCCCAGCTTTCTGCAACCCACTTGACATCAGGTTATGACCCACCAAATGGGTCCTAACCAGTGGTGTCATTCAAATGATTTAGGAACAGGAACTCACTTTTGAGTTCAAATTCAAATGTTGAAAAAAAAAAAACACAAAAACCCGGAAGCAGCCACGGAGCCCGTTAGGATCCGGAACGCCCGTTCTGGTCCGTTCCCCCTGAATGACATCACTGGTCCTAACCCACAGTTTGAAGAACACTGGGTCATCAAAAGATTTTGTGCCTATGACTGATAGATTTGTGGATAAACCTCTAGTCTATAGGCATTTTCTGTTTTCAAATGTATTGAAGGAAACTATGACAGGCTCCGGCATCTGATTTACTGTTCAGCTCAGACCTAAGCCTGTTTTCTTTGTCGTTTTATCCATTCAGTTGTGTCCAACCTTTGGCCACTTTATAGGCGAGAGCTCTCCATGCTACTCTATCAAGCACCAGGTGTGTAAGTGCAGGGGGGGTGCAATTGCACTGGGCAACAAGCTTTAGGGGAGCAACAAGCTGAACGTGACCCTACTGGCCAAAATCGTGAAAACATTGGAAAGGGAATTTAATGCAGAATGCAATGAAATAAACCAGAGTATAATATCTTTACTCTATCGAAAGTTATAGCCAAAAAACCAGATAAAACAAAACTACAACTGTGACATCATTCCTGTTGTGATGTCACTTCCAGAGCAACATTTTGCCCTCTATACCAGGCTACACTTTCATTAGCTACACCCCGTCAAGCACAGATTATTTCAGTTAGACTTTCATCTTTGTATCTTTGTTTTGACAGTATCGTCATCATGCCTGGTAGGCCGAACATGCCTGTTTACTCAAAAGTAAATCCACAGATATATGCTTGGGATAGTTAAAAAAGAGGGGTTGAGAATAAAGTTGCCAATATTATTATTATGCCACTGAACAAATTGATGGTAAGGACACATCTGGAGTACTGCATACAGTTCTGGTCACCACATTTCAAAAAAAATATTGTTTTGAACTAGACCCCCACTATCTTCCTTACTCTTTTACATCCACTTTTTTCTGTCATGATAAAAGAACCAGAATTTGCTCTCCTAATTTGGTGGTGATTGGGTTGTTCATTTTACCCAGTCTTCTAATCAATGGTGGACTCCTTACCAAGCGATTGTTTACTTGCTGACTAGCTTGGCAGAGGCTCCTATGAGAGATGGTCATCTTCTGAAATGTCCTTCCTTTATATCATAATAAGAGTTCTGTGTACTTTTCTGCTCTTTAGCTGTATTGAGAAATACTTTTAAAAGTAGGGCTATATTTCAAATATGCACCCAGAGTTTTCAAGAGCTCCTGTACCTTTAGGAATGGTGTGGAACATGACATTTCACAAGGGGTGGCTTTCCCCAACACTTTGTTGCAATAAATGGTGGAATCAGCTCCTGGTAGAATTTTCTCAACTGTGCCAGTCTTAAAGGTACAGGATCCTTCTCAGGTCTTGGCTGGTAACCTTATATACAGTACATCTTATTTTTTTTGGTCTAGTTACTGTATCGTCCAATGAATGCCAATTTCAGAACACAACCCTAACTTGGGCAGGTGCAGGCAGGCCAGCTGGCCTACACTGCATCATAACCACATAGGAGGCTGCAGCAGCTTAATGGCAAGCCCTGCGGTAAGCCACAGGTGGCCCAATGGGGCTGCTCAGATCTGCACCCGCAAAATTGCAGGTGCAAGTCTGAGCCTCCCACAGTGGCCCGAATCAGGGCCGCATGGGCTGGGGCTGGGGCTTGGGATGCAGCCTACCCTGCCCTCCAAAACACCCACCCTCCCCTTTCTGTTCCACCCCACTCCCACCTTCCACCTTCCCCCCCCCACCCAGAGAAGCTCGTGCGCTGGCCAAACTCAGCCAGCGCATGGATGGTTTACCTGGGGCTATCTTCGGTGCTTCTGGGCTGACACAGCTGCCTGCATTGGCCGTGAGCTACAAGCGCTTGTGCAAGCAGCTTGTAACAGCCCTAGGTGTGCCTATGGACTGGGCCCTCATTTGCATTTGTTATGCACAATCCTCATCTTCAGTTTTTTCAATATTGCATTTTCTGAGCTTCCCAAGTGCATTAAACTGACCTTGTGGTTACTTTGTGGGTTGTGATTATGAGAAAATTGTGCAGCACAGTCCTATCCATGCTGAATCAATTTGAAGTGGGACACACTGGGCAGCCCCCCCAAACCCTGGACATTTCATAATTTCTGAGTGACCCAGTAGCTTGCTTTATTATGTATAACCTTGTAATGCTTTTGCCCTGCTGCAGAATCTTTAGAATGGGCCAAAAATGACATGTACAGCTTTCAAAGAGAGTGTTAAGTGTTTCCAGCAGCGTTATTCTGCCGGAACGCTGGGCGGGATATCCGGGTGATCGACAGCCCGCCCGTCGCGTTCCCCACCGTTACGTCGTTTGTGTAACCAATTACGCTGCTTGCGCACATTACGCAAACGGCGTAACGCTGGGGAACGCGATGGGCGGGCTGTCGATCACCCGGATGTCCCGCCCAGCGTTCCGGCAGAATAACACCACGGAGTGTTTCCATAGGTCAGGGATGTCAAACATAATGCCCCTGGGCCCCCTCCCAAAAAAAAACTCTTTATCCATGCCCCCATTATAATTGGACTCTCCCAGAGCCACCCTTTCAGTAACGCTGCTTCTTTCTGAGCTGCAAAATGATGCCTCAGCAGCAGCAGCAGCACTGCTAAAAGGCGGCTAATGTGATATTTGGGCTCTCCCATATCTTGAAAATATGATCAAGATTTGCCTATTTTCTCTTCTGTGATTTGCAACTGATGAGTTCCTATTTGAGGAAAAAAGTGTTTATTTTAGGCCATATTCTTGGGGCCAATGATGTCACTTCCTTAATGAGGTCACTTCTGGCCCTCAGCAAGTGTCATGATCACTATCCGGCCCTCTGTATGAATCAAGTTGGGCACTCCTGCCTTAGGTGGTAGCAGAAGCAACGGGGGTGGGGGTGCATGGGCACTAGTGTCAGGCAGCAGCATTTGGAACCACTTAGGGCCTCAATTGGCTTGAGCCAACCCTGATAATACATCCAAGACCAGTTTCAAAATCTGATCCCACTAAGAACATACAAGCAGATGCCTCAGGGAGCACGCAAGACCACAAAACACTTTGCATCTCATTGCCGCTCCCCTGCATCTGGCATTGTGAGGTAGCCTACTTCTAAAATAAGGAGGTTGCACTAACCATCATGGCTTATAGCCTGCGATGGACTTTTCCTCTTTTCAGGTGACACTGTCTAACCATCTCATCCTCTGCCGCTCCCTTCTCCTTTTGCCTTCAATCTTTCCCAGCATGAGGGTTTTTTCTAAAGAGTTATCCCTTCTCATGAGGTGGCCAAAGTATTTGAGCTTCAGCTTCAGTATTTACACAATGTACAATAGAATGAATGTAACATAAAAATAAAGCAAAAGCAGAGAGTAAAAACAGCTATAAACAAAGCACACCTTCTACTATCAAAATTGCAGGTATTCTTATGTACATTCTGGAGGCTTCTTTTAAAACAGTCCCCAGGCACAAGTTACAGTGATGCTAAGGGGGCGGCAGAGGATGAGATGGTTAGATAGTATCACCAAAGCAATGAGCATGAAATTGGGCAAACTCTGGAAGCTAGTGGAGGACAGGGAGGCCTGGCGTGCTGTGGTCCATGGGGTCGCGAAGAGTCGGGCACGACTTAGCGACTGAACAACAACGAAAGAATGAAACGTTTATTTTTCATAATTCGTTACTCTTTGGTTCATCTCATCAATAGCAAGGAGCCAACATCCAAGAACTGAGAATTGTTGGAAAGGCTCTCACCTCCTGAAGTCCCAAAACAAACTCAAATGAAATTCACTGTGTATTCATGAGGAAACAAATAAAGATCTAGCTAGGCAAACACAAAAACATGATTGCCCCATAGTACTTCAGAGGGGCATTTGCAGCCTGGGTCTGGCTTTCCTTCCTATGGCAGGTAAACGTAAGACTTCCCCTTGTACAACTTCCCCTTGTAACTGCTGCACTGCCCAGTGTCCCCATCATTGCTCTAGCTCGTCTCTTCTGGTTACACATCAGTAGACGGTAATGATGCAAGACTTTTGTGGAACAGTTGCAGTGCCAACAGAAGCAACAGAAATGTATACCTGATCTTTGCTGAAGAAAGGACAATTGAGAGTGGCAATTGAGATACTGATGGTATCCCCTCAAAGACATTAATTCAGGAGCGGTCTTAAACCAATGAAACCAGTGTTGTCACATTAGGCCCTGCACTTTGGGGCCCCCCTGCACCAATGCAGCAAGCAGATTGCCAGCTGCTGCAGAGATGATCTCTATGGGCTGTAGATCAGTGGGGCGAGCAGAATAGCTTTACCTTGGGCCCTCCCACCTGCCCCTGCCTCTGAATGGCCCAAAATGGGCTTCCTGGAAGCAGCTGGAGATGTCATCATGTCACCACAAACTACTGCCAGGTGCCACGCACATCACCACAAGTATGTTTCTTGGTGTGTGGGGGGCCTGCAGGGAGCGTGAGGGGCCTCATGGGAATGCCCCACCTTAGGCCCACCACTCCTAGAGCCCACCCTGCATAAATTGTTTTAAGCACCATAAACACAACATTGCGGGTACAATCCTAACCTTGAGTTAGGCCAGCACGGTTTGGTTGACACAAGGGCAACTGTAAAGCGCGTTTGGACCGCTCTTGGAGTCTGGGAGAATGATGCACGTTTGTGTGTTGGCCTCTCTGACTCAAAGGGTAGTCCAAACATATGTTACGGTGTCTCTTGTGCCATCCAAACTTTGCTGGCCTAACTATGCCTGCTTAGGTTAATCCAGGTTAGGATTGCGCCCTCACCGTTTTCAGATAGCTGTGCTGATTGTCAATGTGGATAACAGGGGTGCTCTAATAGGGTGTTTTTCCTAGTCAGTATTTTTTTTTCTTTTTGATTTTTTATTTATTGGATATGGGATGGGTATAAGAAAAGAGAAAGGTATAAGGTAAGACAAGAGGTATGAACATAAGGTAACAACAACTGTTGAAGTACATCCATTCAAACATCATTCTATTCTGAAAGTTATTCTCTAATCATCATCTTGGGAATACATCTATCTATTACCGATTATGCTTTTGACATATTTCAAATATACTTTTTATATTCTTAGCATTGTTTATCAATCCAGTCATAAAATGGTTTCCAATATTGCTTAATTCTATCTAAATTTCCTTCATTCAATCTTTTAGTCAACACATCCGTTTCAGCTATTTCATATATTTTATCTATCAAATGTTCTAACTTCTAATGTTCTATCTCGGACTTTTCCATTTTTGCGCAAGAAGTATCCTAGCTGCTGTTATAATATGTACAATGATATGTTTCTTTTTTACATCCTGTATGTCCGATAATATATTTAGAAGGAACATTTCTGGTTTGAAAGGAATCACACAATTCAAAACCTCTTGTAAAGTTACATGTATAGTCTCCCAGTATTTCTTTACCTTAGGGCAGGTCCACCATGCATAGTAATAGGTTCCTTCTGCTATTTTGCATTTCCAACATTTATTCCAAGTCCCTTCATACATCTTAGACATTTTTTCTGGAGCTATATGCCATCTATAGAACATATAGATTCTCTTTATATGATGTAGCTTTGGTAATCTTAATGTTGGTTGTCCAGATTTTCTCCCATTCATCTAAAGGGATATTATATCCAAAAATTTTAGCCCATTGAATCATTGCATCCTTTACCATCTCATCCTCTGTTTTCATTCTAAGGAGATATGCAAACATCTTCTTTATGTATTGCTCTTTATCTTCTAAGAATATTTTATCAAAATCTATTTCCTTTTCAAAGATTCCTATCTTTTTATCTTCTTTTAATCTAGATTTTATTCGTATTTCAGACCACCAATCTAAATAGATGCCTTTGTCTTCTAATTGTTCCTTAGTTAGTATTCCGCCTTTTCCATCCAGCATTTCAAAATATGTTCTGTTTTGGTCTTCTCTGAACCACTCCGGTTTTGATCCTATTTCCAATGGTTTAATCCAACTTGGTATTTTGTTATAGATTTTGTATCTTACTTGGTCCCAAACCCATAGTAGAGCTCTTCTTAAACAATGATGTTTAAATCCACTGAGTACTTTGCCTTATCATATTTCAAAAATGCATGTAAGCCAGACGAAAGATCATGGGTCTCAAGTTGAGTGTCCTTTTATCCGTGGGGTAGGCCCATTCTTTAATTCAGTTTAAGGCTGAAGCTTGATAATACAGTTCTCAATCAGGTAGGCCAAAACCTGCTCTCTCTTTGGAGTCTTGTAATAATTTCAGTCTTATTCCTGGTTTCTTCCCTTGCCAAAGAAACATTTTAGTCATCTTATCTAATTCCTGGAAAAAATTCTTTTTTAATATAACAGGAATCACCTGAAATAAAAATATAAGTTTAGGTAATAAATCTTAATTGCCGCTACTCTTCCCATCAAAGATAAGTGTAGTTTATTCCAACTTTCATAGTCTCTTTGAGTTTCTTTTAAAATTTTATAGTAATTTTCTTCCATTAATGAGCTAGTTCTATTTGTTATCATTATGCCCAAATATTTAATTTTGTTAGTTTGTTGCAATCCCAGATTTCTTAATTCTTGTTGTTCTTTCACATTTTTCAACAAAAGCTTAGTCTTTTGATAGTTAATCTTCATGCCAGCTATTTCTCCATAAGATTTCAAATCTTCCACAAAAAATTCTAGTGATTCCTTTGGATCTTCCAAAATAAAAACTAAATCATCTGCGTAGGCAGATCATCTTAAATTCTTCCTCCTGTATTTTCAGCCCTTTTATTCTTGTATCTTCCTTATTCTTGAGTTAAGCATTTCCAAGGCAAAATAAAAAGTAGTGGTGACAATGGACATCCTTGTCTTGTTCCTTGTTGTATCTGTATCTCTTTAGTTAATTCTCCATTAACTCTTACTTTTGCTGTTTGTTGATTATAAATCCCCTTCAACACTTCTTTAAAATTCTGACCAAATCCTATTACTTCCAATTGTTTCATCATAAAATCCCAATTGACGTTATCAAAAGCTTTCTGTGCAGCCAGAAAGACTAGTCCAAGTTTCCTTGTAGAATGCATCTCATAAAATTCTAAAATATCTATTATCGTTCTCATATTATTTCTTAATTGTCTTTTTGGTAGGAAACCTGATTGATCTTGATGTATCAACTTACTTAAGATCTTCTTCAGTCTGGTTGCTAGAATTGTCACAAATATTTTATAGTCTACATTCAACAAAGAGATAGGTCTACAAATTTTAATTTCATTACATTCTGTCTGGGGTTTGTGGATCAGTGTTATAGTTGCTTCTTTCCAAGTTTCAGGTATTTCTCCACTTTCCCATATATCAGCTTTTTAAATGGTGTTAATAGCACCCCTTCTAATTTTTTATAATATTCCACAGGTAGCCAATCTGGTCCTGGTGCTTTTAACCTTTTTTGTTTTCCAAATGCTTCTATAAGCTCATTCATAGTTATTTTTGTCTCCATCAATGTCTTCTGTTCTTCTGTCAATTTTAATCTATTGTTCTGTGAAATATACTCCTCTTGTTTCTGATTGTCAATATTCTTTTTCTTGTATAAGTCTTCATAAAACTTTTCAGTAATCCTTTTCATCTCTTTCATTGTAGTTTTTTCTTGACCAATTTCATTTTTCAGCCTTCTGATTAGATTTTTCTGTCTTTCCTTTTTAAGTTTATAGACTAACCATCTTCCTGGTTTATTTGCATTCTCAAAAAAATCTTGTTTAGCCATTTTCAATTTTTTCTCCATTTCTTCTGTTTGAATTATCTTGATCTCATGTTAAAATCTCTTAATTCTTTGTCTTATTTTTAAATTTGTTGGGTTATCTTGAGAATGTTCTTCTTCCTTCTTCAATCTTTGCAGAAGCTCTTTCATCCTTTTATTTTGATTTGCTTTCTGTTTTGTGGCATTACTTATAGCTAATCCCCTAAAATAAGCTTACTTGTGTCCCATATTGTTTGATTTTTAACTCCTTGTTGTGTATTTAATTTAAAGAACCACACCATTTCTGTTTTTGCATATTCTAAGAATTCTTGATTATCCAACTGAGAAGCATTAAGTCTCCAAAAAAATCTTCTCATTTTTTTTATTCATTGTCAACAACACAGGATTATGTTCTGCAAAGGTACTAGGCAATATCTCTGTCTCAAATTGTCTGTCAGCCCACAAAGCTGAAATCCAATACATGTCCAATGTGGACCATGCATTGTGTCTTGTTGAGTAAAAAGTATATTCTTTTTTCTGTGGGTTCTGAGTTCTCCAGGAGTCAATCACGTTATATTCTTCAATCAATTCCAGAAATGACCGTGGGAGAGTCCCTTCTCTTCCAGTTCTTCTAATCGGTCTTCTGTCTAATGTCTTATCATATACTGCATTAAAGTCCCCAAGTAAAAATAGGTCCATTTCTCTATAATCTAACAGTATTTGATGTGGGGAAGAAAAAAACTTTTCCTGTTGAGAGTTGGGAGCATAAATATTAACAATCAGGGCCTTTCTTTCTTCAATTTGAACTTCCACGGCTAAAATTCTTCCGTCTTCTGAATCCCATTTAAGTTCCGGATGTAACGCTGATTTTACATATGTGGCTAGACCCTTCTTCTTTTTCTTAGGATCTGATGCCATAAATAGCCTCCCCAAATTCTCATTTTCCAAATGCCTTACATGGTTTTTTTAATATGCATTTCTTGGATGCAAATTATATCTAAATTTAATTTTTTTAGTTGATTAAAAGTCTTTTTGCGTTTGTTTGGTGAATTTCATCTGTTAACATTTAATGATAAAGCTTTAATTTGTCTGGCCGCCATTGTTTACTTATTACTAATTTGTTTATCTCCACTCCAATCAGAAAATGATGGAAAGGGGGGGAAGTCTTCACCAACTTCCCACTCTGATATTTATTCGAATAGTCATTGCTTTTATAGTCTCTTATTGGGGTCTCCTCAGGGAGAACAGCAATATTAAAAACAGCTCTCTTTAGTTTCCCTGAGGCGCCAGAAGCCATCCTGCATTTCACTCTCTCATGCCCCTTGTCGCTCTCCGCTGCTTCCCCCTCTTTTTAGTGTTCTCCAGGCGCTCAATATTGCATCCAAACAATAGGAAATTAGGTAATTAAAGCATAGTCTTACTAGATTTGTCCCCTCAGTTGATGGTAAGTCCGCTTAAAACTTTCTTCTTGTCACGTACGATGTCTTCAACGTTGGAAGTGGGCACCTGCAGCTGTCCTGTGCGCTATTGCTGCGCTCAGGTTCTTTTCTCTGTCTGCATCGGAACTGCCCCACTCCTTCAGCTTGGCACTGCAGCATCAAGCTGCAAAATGGGGGTACATTCCTTACCCCTATGTCCAGTGATGTCATCCGAGCATGCCAACTACTGGAACGCTCGGATGATTGACAGCCCTCCGCCCCTATGGCGGAGGGCTGCCACGCCCCCCCCCAAGCCTCACTGCGCCGGAATCGCTCCATTTTAGAGCGATTCCGGATGCAAGGGAGGGAGGGCGGGCCCAGCAGCAGCTCGCCCGTCCTCCGAAGCAGCGGCGCGGCCCGGGAGCTCCACAGAACTAGTGGAACGGAGTACCGGGCCGTTCCACCTGAATGACGCCTCTGCCTATGTCCTCTTCTGGACTCTAGGGAATTTCCGAAGCCTGGGAAATCATGGCATAAGGAAAGTTTGGCAGATTGATCCAAGGAAAACAGGATCTCCCTGCCACCCCGCTGAGACATTTAGCCCCTCCTTTCCTAGTCAGTATTGATGGCACCCTGCCACCAACATTGTTGAGGCCTGAACTTTGAACGTTCCATTCAAAGCTTCCACAAATGACAATTTTGCCAGGGACAGGCCTCAAAGTTGGGTTGCGCATGAAAGTTCTGTTCTGTCAGGATCCAAGGGATCACTGTCCCTCTTGCCCTCTAGTGATGGGGCATCTCAAAACAGCACTAACTCAAAACTTATGAGGAAGGACTGCAGCGTTTGGGGCTCTACAGTCTGGAAAAAAGGCACCTGGGGGGGATGGGACATGATTGAGATGAACAAAATTATGCATGGGATGGATAGGGTGGATAGAGGGATGCTCTTTTTCCTCTCTCACAACACCAGAACCAGGGGAAATCCACTAAAATTGAGTGTTGGGAGAGTGAGAACAGATAAAAGGAAATACTTTTTTACCCAGCACGTAATTAATTTGTAGAACTCCTTGCCTCAGGAGGTGGTGATGGCATCTGGACCAGGTGCCTTTAAAGGAGGATTGGGCAGGTTTCTGGAGGAAAAGTCCATTGTGGGCTATAGGCCATGATGGGTGGTACAACCTCCTTACATTAGAAGTAGGCTACTTCAGAATGCCAGGTTCAAGGGAGTGGCAATAGGATGCAGGTACTGTGTTGTCTCATATGCTCCCTGAGGCATCTGGTGGGCAATGGTGAGATACAGGAAGCTGGAATAGATAGGCCTTTGGCCTGATCCAGCAGAGCTCTTCTTATGTAAACCAGTGGGGCTCAGCACTTCCTGCAAGAAATTCTGGAGCACAACATAAATAGATTTGAGGGAGATGCACCCTTTATGTCTGTTACCTGGGGAGGAGTTTGTTATCTGGAGTTTCCAAGGCACTTCCCCCTCCCATGCAGAAGATACTGATCAGCTCCACTTATTTAATATCCCCAAGTATTCCAGATATATGTGAGAGGCTCACACCATTTGTAGTTTGCATCATTCATAGCTACTGATGGTTTATGATGAAGCCTCATTTCCCTTACAGAATTGAACAGGTCCTTTTGGGATATCTCATAGGTTCCAAGAAGGCCCTGTAGATGCACCAGGACACTCTTTGGACATGCTGGCTGGAGTACTGTACAAGTGATTGCAGCTAAAGGAATGTGATCTTGATCCAGGTGGGCTCCTGCATCAGTTGGGAGCGCCTGGTTATACCACCAAAGACAAACATAGCAACATTTGTAAGCATAAGAATAGGTCTGAAAGGTGATCTAGAAGAGCAGAACTGAATCCACTAATGTCAGTGACTGTGGGAGCAATCCTAAACTGAGTTATCTCAGCATAAGCTAACCCAGCAAAGTTTGGCTGGCACAAGGGACACCATAAAGTACGTTTGGACCACTGTCGGAGTCAGAGAGGCCAGCACACAGACATCCGCCATCCTCCCTGACTCCAAGAGTGGTCCAAATGTGCTTTATGGTGACCCTGGTGCTGGCCAAACTTTGCTGGCTTAGCTTATGCCGGCCTAACTCCAGTTTAGGATTGTGCTCTGAGAGGCTACTGTGGCATTAACCAAGAAGTGTACTATTGATGTGTCAGGTGTGTGTGTGTGTGTGTGTGTGTGTGTGTGTGTGTGTGTGTGTGTGGTGGGAGAGTCTTCACCACCAGCTCATCCAGCTCATCAACTAGGGTTCCATTTCCAACCGACTAGGGTTCTCCATCAGCAACAAGGGTACCATTCTCACAATCATGATACACACAGAGCGCAACCCTAACCTGGAGTTAGGCCGGCACAGTTAGGCCAGCAAAGTTTGGCTGGCACAAGGGCCAGCACATTTGGACCACTCTCAGAGTCAGGGAGGATGAGGCACGCTTGTGTAATGGCCTCTCTGACTCTGAGAGTAGTCCAAACGTACTTTACCATGTCCCTTGTGCCAGCCAAACTTTGCTGCCTAACTGTGCTGGCCTAACTCCAGGTTTGGATTGCACTCACAGTAAGGGAGGAATGGACTTGTGGTGATAATAAGCTGTTTCCTGCCATACACAATTTCCTAGATTTCTCTCTACAACCCGTATGCTAATACAAATTGTATGCATGGAGATGGCATCTTGCTTGGTCCCTATGTGCACTTACTGTGCATGAAGTAATTGTGTGACTGGTGCAGTGACAGGAAATGCACTTTCTCAGAAAATTGTGAAGGATGTTAAGAATGGACTATGTGTGCTAAGCTGGGCTGCAGTAACTGAATCCTTGTTGCTCTACAGCCTTCCCACCCTGACAGGTTGTGACTGTTGTCCTCAATACAAGTCACAGATGGCTGGGAAGCCACATGGGGGACTTCTACTTAAAGGATGTAGTTTAATTATGCTCAGCAATCAGAGGCAGGGGCAGATGGGAGGGCCCAAGGTAAAGCTGCTCTGCTTGCCCCACTGACTTACAGCCCATAGAAATCCCAGCTGCAGCAGCAGGCAATATGCTTGCCCTACTGATGCGGGGCCCCCTGAAGCACGGGGCCCAATGTGATGACATTGGTCTCATTGGTTTAAGGCCGGCCATGGTCCCAATTCAGGTGGCAGATCATCTCAACCAATTTCAAGCACTGGGTCACGGCACATTGGTGTGCTGCAAATGGTCTGCAAGGGTGCTGCAGGAGTTTGGGGTGGGTCATTGAATAGTAGGGCCAATGGGGCATGGGAGCTCCCTGCCAACAGTGTAGCGTGCCTTGTCGGTTGTCAAAAAACCAATGGTATGCCTTGAGAACTTTAGCACCTTATCAGTGTGCTGTGAGAGGAAGAAAGTTGGAAATCTGTCTGACCAGTTGCAATTATGCTTACTAAGTTGGGCTAAGATTATCCATATAAACCAAGGTCACTTTCACACCACACACACACACACACACACACACACACACACACACACACACACAC
>JAJKFI010000007.1:14521474-14536060 GCA_029204185.1 Lerista edwardsae | reverse complement strand
CACACACACACACACACACACACACACACACACACACACACACACACCCCTGCACACCTAGTGTTAAACCAGTTTTTCTAGCTTGGATTCAATAATCTCCCTCATTTTATGCTTTAGGTTCAAAGTGCTTCTTCTTAGAGCACAATCCTAACCTGGAGTTAGGCTGGCACAGTTAAGCCAGCAAAGTTTGGCCGGCACAATGGTCACTGTAAAGTTTGTTTGGACCACTCTCAGAGTCAGAGAGGCCAGCACACAGACGTGAGCCATCCGCCCTGACTCAGGGCGCAATCCTATACAGCGCCGGAATGGCGAGGCCGACTTGGCAGTGCCATATCTGATGCTGCATAGGAGAGGCTGGAGCCCCCCCCCCCACGGCAAGGGAGCGTTCGCTCCCTTACCTTAGGGGAGGCTCCAGCCTCCCTTATGTGCTCCTCGGATCTGTGCCTGCTAAAGAGCGGGTGCAGTTCCAAGGAGACCGCGTGGCCCAAATTGGGGCCACACGGCCTCGCGGACAGGATTAGGATGTAGCCGTATGGCCACCTCCCAAGCCCGCCCACATCCTGCCCAAGTCCCGCCCCGCCTCCCTCCGTCCCTCCAATCCCCATGCCGCCTCAGCACAGAGCCTCCCTCATGCCGAATGGCTTCGGTCAGCACGAGAGAGGCTCAGCACAGGCGCAGCAGGTTTCCTTAACACCAATGTGGGGGGGGCTGCTAGGCTCCCCCCGTCGGCGCTAAGGCCTTAGTGCAGACACAACAATGTTGCATCACCGCTAAGTGCCAGATAGGATGGCGCTGTTAGAGTGATCCAAAAGCGTTGTATGGTGTCCCTTTGCCAGCCAAACTTTGCTGGCCTAACTATGCCAGCCAAACTCCTGGTTAGAACAGCACTCAATGAAAAATAGCCTGATCTGAACAATGGCATGGAACTTAAACGTGATTAACCTTTTATTTCCATGCTGTTTTTCAACTGAAAATTCCCCGCTAAAATTCCTCTGTTAATTTTTATACCTGAAAGTGTCGTTTGCTGCAATGGCAGCTTTGGAGTTACACTGAGACTTGGGGGCAATTTTTGGCAGCAAAGTGGTGCAGAAGTAAAAGGTGAAGAACCCTCCACCCCCAGGTTGTGGTTGTGATTTGAACTGAGATTCTACAGTACAGCTGTTGTTTAAAATAAACCCGTATCTAGACAGCACATTCAACATCACTGCAGTTTGGTTGACTTCTGCTTCCCTATTATATTTCTGCAATGTGGCTCAACCCTACAAAGAAAAACCGCTCGTGTACTGGATCCGTAACCACTGCTGGTATACCAGGGCCAGGGCTCTTGCCGATTCTAATTTCTTGTCCATAAGTAAAATTTCCCTGCTTTGCACACTGATTTATAAAATCCCTGAAACAAGGGAGTTTGAAGACTTTCCTCTTCACTAACTGAGGGCACTATCCTAACCTGGAGTTAGGCTGGCACAGTTAGGCCTGCAAAGTTTGGCTCCCATAAGGGACCCTGTAATGTCTGTTTGGACCACACTCGGAATCAGAGAGGCCAGCACACAGATGTGCATCGTCCTCCCTGACTCAGAGAGTGGTCCAAACACTTTTTACAGTGGCCCTTGTGGTGGTCAAACTTTGCTGGCCTAACTAAGCCGGCCTAACTCCAGGTTAGGGTTGCACCCTGAAGCACATGGTTCCTGCAGATATAAATAACCACTGTGCTCTGGTATCCCCCAATCCTGTTCCTCTTAACTGGCAAAGTGCGAAACATTTGAGTCCTCATCACTAACAATTCCTCATCTTTCTACAGCCCTCTGAAGATCTGGTATCCTATGAATCAGACCTTTACAGACAGTCCCATGATAGTTACCAGTATCTCAACAGTGATGCGGACAGTCACGGTGGTAAGTGAAAAATAAAATACCCGGGAACAACAGAAAAATGGGTTTATTATGTGCTCCTTTCTCGTCTGGAGGAGGAGGAGGAATAATGTCTGTTGTCTTTTACTGTGTTTTTAGCAGTACTGTTTTATGGCACTCTTTGAGTTCAAGCAACGTTGCAGTATTTGGATTCAGTAAATAGAAGCATTGCTTTCAGGCAGGAGTTCAGTTTGCAACAGCTTCATCTTAAGATCAGAAGGAGTGAACTAGGCAGAGAGACATGCCACGTGTTTGCTCATTTTGGTTCCATCAGGCGGGCAGCCCGATCCTAAGCTATGCTGACACAGCCAGGTTGCATGGCTTGTGCTGCATCCAAGACAGCTTAGGAGATGGCTTGAGGTCTCCTCAGGGCAAGGAGATATTTTTCCCCTTACCCCGAGTAAAGCCCCAGCTACCCCTTTTGGCTTCTCAGATTTGCGCCCGCTATATAGCTGGTGCAAATCTGGGACACCCATGTAGGCCTGCTCAGGCCAGAAGCAGGGGGTAGCATATAGAGAAGGAGGTGTCCACTGCAACCACCCGGCTTGGGTCTGATCCTACCTCTGTGCCGCCTACCTCCACCCAGAAACACCACCGCCCTGCCTCCAGACTACCCACCCCATGCCCCCATGCTGCCCGGAGCAAACATACCTCTCCCAGCCAGTGCAGGGTTGGCATCTGGCACTGCTTGGCTGGCACGGGCCTTCACATCAGCCCAGCCAGCTCCTGAATAGGTGTCAACATGACTCTGGGCTGGCCTTAAGCCAATGTGACCAATGTCGTCACATTGGGCCCTGCACTTTGGGGTCCCCACACCAGCGCAGTGAGCATATCACCTGTGGCTGCAGCTGGGATCTCTATGGGCTGTAAGCCAGTGGGGTCAGTAGAGCATCTTTACCTTGAGCCCAGTGGTGGGATTCAGGGGGTTCACCCAGGTTCTATAGAACCAGTTGTTAAATGGCCGGGCCCCGCCCACTCGCTTACTTCAGCTGGCTTCGGGTATTTTTTGGCTCCGGCTATGACGTCATAGAACCGGTTGTTAATTTATTTGAATCCCACCACTGCTTGAGCCCTCCCACCTGCCCCTGCCTCTGAACAGCCCCAAATTGGCAGTGATGTCATCGCGTCACCGCCCACTTTGTCCAGGTTCCACCCTTGTGCGTGACACAACAAGCACTCTTCTTGGTGAGTGGGCGGCCCCCATGGAAATGCTCCGCATTGGGCCCTTCCACTCCTGGAGCGAGCCCCGACGTGCCTTACGGCACATCTGCAACACTCTGAGCCGGTGCAGGGACAGCCACACCAGCTCAAGCCACAGTTTGGATTGCACCATCAGTTTTTTTTCCCCTGTAGCCCTTCCAGAGAGTTTTGTAATAAATACAGGCAAAAGTGCCTCACATTATTTTCAATAACTCACATTATTTCCACCAACACAATATTTTGATGGCAAGGATGGGACTCGAACAAGGCCCTGTCATTGTGAGAGCAGCATTCTGAGGCCAGACTGGGCGTTTTAACTGGAAGGGAAGGGGTGGGATTTCGTTTTCCTCCTGCAGCTGTGGCTAAAGTGGCCACGTTGGGCAATAGCTGAGATGAGTCAGTCAGCATCATGGGACGTTGAAAGGCTCCCTGGTTGATGGAAACCTACAGAACACAAAGTCCGGAAGAGGAGCTAACAGTCTGCGGTGGACATTTGCCACCATTTGCTCCTTGACAAGGATATGGTGGTGGTGGTGATGATACTGTACCCATTTATGTAGTGTGTCACAGCACAATCCCATCCCATGCATGTCTCCTTGGAAGTAAATCCTTTGTGTTTTCTCCCAGGAAAGGGTGTTCAAGACTGCAGCCTCAATCTTATCATTCCTGTGTTGCAGTTGGCAAGCAGAAGTTGAGAGTAAGAGACCTGCCTAAGCCCTGGGGAGACTGGCTAGCAGAGCTGAGATTCAGCCCTGGGAGATTCAGGTTCACAGCTTAGGCTGCAATCCTATCCACACTCACCTGGGAGTAAGTCCCATTGACTATAATGGGACTTCCTTCTGAATAGGGCAACTGGGACAAAGGTTGGCTTCTGCTACTTTAGCATAATTGTTCATTTGCCCAAGCAATTGCTTGGGCAATGGCAGCGGAAGCATGCTCACAGGCAGGATCAGGGTGACACACTGCAGGCTGGGCACTGATTCTTGCTAGAAAAGAGATCACTCGGTTATTCACTCACCTACAACAGAAAGCTCTGATGCCAGGAGGAATAAAACAAAGATTAGAACATATACAGATGAGAGCTGCCCCAATTGATCTGCAAGTCCACTGTCTCTGACAGCTTGCACCCTGCTTAAAAAAATTGCTCTCTTGTGCATGGAGCCCACCTTGCTGCCTCCTTTTCCTTGCCTTTCTCTTCAGCTGCCCAGCTGCTTGGGTGGGTGAGGTGGGGTGGAGCAGACCACAGTGCTCCAGAGGCTCTCCCGTGCCTCTTCCCTCGTCTCTCAAGGTCCTCTGTCCATTGCTGCCTGCTCCTGCCTGCTCCCTCCAGCCTGGTAGAAACAGGATGGGTAGAGCATGCTGGGAGTATTCAGCATGCTCCACCCACCCTGTTCTTTTGTACAGAACTGGGCAGGCATCAGGCAAGTGGAAGCCGCAATGACAGACACAGGACCACAAGATGATGCTAAGGCATGCAGGGGGACGACGACTTCATCTCCTTCTTCTTGCCCACTTGCCGTCACAGTCTGGAATGGCTCCGATAATGAGTGAGAAGGTCCATTTCAACCCCTGGCCCTGCCTTAACAATTAATAGGCACAAATTGAAGCCATGGACTGAACAATATGGCTGACTCAGATCATCGCCGCGAAGGAAAATTACAATAAAATCTCTTCATGACACAAGTAGTTGTCAATATGAGAGTAATTTTTTTTACTTCTAGACTATTAAGAGTATTTTTTTTAACTTCTATACTCACCCCCCCCCAAAAGAAAAAAAAACAAATTCTGTTAATGTTCAGTACTCACTGAACGGTCGTTTTATTGAGCCGATGTAATGTGAATACATGAATCTTTCCGTGGAAATTAAATCCCATTTTCTGTACAGCGATTCGCACACCCGTATGCAGAACACGCAGGCATGCTTAAAGACGTTGAGATTAACTTTTACACGCGTGCAGGGAGATTTTTATTCGAGAATTCGTGGCAATCCTCCTCCTTCGCGGCGATGATCTGAGTCAGCCATATTGTTCCGTCCATGGCTTCAAGAATGTGACGTCATGGCTTCTCCAGTGTATAATAACTTCATGGTCCATTTACATGGCATTGTGGTGCCTGCAATACTTATCACCCCATCCCCTGTAGCTACAGCACTGCTGCACTTTCCTGCAGTTGGCTAGGCCAGCCGTGTTTACTGAAGAGTAACCCGTGCAAGTCTTACACTAAACACAATAAACAGTCTTAGGGCACAATCCTAATCTGAGCTGGAACAGGCCGGCCAGCTGGCCTGCACTGTATCCAGCACAGCTTGGGAGCAGGCTAGAGCCTCCATGGGGCAAGGGCATGTTGGTCCCCTTACCCCAGGGTAGGCACCAGCCACCCCTATGGGGCTGCTCAGATCTGTATAGCAGGCACAAGTCCGAGCATACCGTGTGGCACTAATTGGGGCTGTGCCGGTTGGGGGTGGTTGGATGCTCCACCCCCCTCCCCAGGCCGACCTGCCTGCCAGAATACCCTCTCCCCCCCATTCTGCCCTCCCTCCCACCTTCCTCCCGCCCAGAATACCTGCTGCACCAGTTGAACTCAGCTGGTGCAGGAGTGGCTTACTGCTTGTGTGCTCCAGTGCTGCAGGGCCAACACAACTGCTTGCATCGGAGTGCTGGCACAGACATGCTTTACGGCACATAAGAAGAGCCCTGCTGGATCAGGCCAAAGGCCCATCTAGTCCAGCTTTCTGAATCTCACAGTGGCCCACCAGGTGCCTCAGGGAGCTCAGTAGACAACAAGATGCTTGCATCCTGTGGCCACTCCCTTGCACCTGGCATTCTGACGTAGCCTACTATTAACATAAGGAGATTGCACAACCCGTCATGGCCTATGGACCCAAGATGGACTTTTGCGACAGCACTCAGCCAATGCAAGTGTTGGGGGTGTTGGATTGTGTTGTTAGTGGCATCTTGAAGTCTAACAGATGTATAAGCATTCAGGGCCTACGTAGTTCATTCCATCAGATGAATGATGCTGTCCTCGGTTGGCAGCATAGAAGAAAAAATTGTGGATGGCCATGAGATGCAAGAGGTGCAGCCTGAAAACATTTTTGTGTCAAGCATAAAGGTACTGAATACACAAGAAGCACAGGGGGCTTTTACAACAGCAGAACCTACAAGCTTGATACTCTGCTTGATACTCATGCCTTTGCTTGCCACAACAGAGTGTCATAGTTACTCTACCTGAACTAAATGTTTATGTCATTCATACCTTTGATGAGTGGGACTCAATTAGCACCCAGACTTCTTCAAATCATGCTTGCTAAAAGTCTGTGTCACGAAGCCTGCTTTCCAAATTATCAGCATGTTTATGGGAAGGGGATATAGTAGTCTGACAGATCAATCATCCTGAGTTATTCCAAACTCATTTGAGGTCCAGATTTTGCAAGCCAATCGGTCAATCAAACTGGCGCATCACCTATTGACGTAAGAGGCACAATTCAGAGCACAACCTAACCTGGAGTTAGGCATGTGCCATCTACCCTGGCTCCAACTTACCAGAAGGATGTCATTAACCTGAAAGTGATGTCATGGCCAGAAGTGACATCATCAAGCAGGAACATTTTTAACACACACCCATAGGACATAATCAAATCAATTAAGTAAGTAAAAGTTTACAATAAGTATAAGCTTAAAAAAATATTTAAAATGGAGAAGCCTCCTCCCAAGCATTTGCTGATCTGTTAAAAAAAAATCCCCAAACATCCCAAAGGCTGCAATCCTATCCATACTTAAACCACGAGTAAGCCCTTTGACTATCATTGTTAAAAGCAGACTTATACAGAGCATCCTGTTAAAAGTACAGATCTGTAACATTTCTTCATATGCAGTCACATGCCATAGTAGAATCAAGTCAAATATATTAGAAATAAAATACACATTGAAATGAATGGGGACCCACCTGAAATTGTCTCGCAACCCACCTGGTGGGTTCTGACCTACAATTTGACAAATACTGATCTAATGGCGTCTAGGCAGAAGACAAACAGATATATCCGACGTCCTTTCTAGCTAGTAGCTAAAACTTACTGAAAGGCAGAAAACTGTGAAGCTTTCTGAGCTATGGAATGGTTTCCTGTGAAGTAGAACTGGGCAAAAATACGAGGTCTTTTGGACCCTAACTTGGTTCTGTATCCCAGCAGATGAATGTCACTTTTGTGAGTGAAGAGAGGGAAGTGAGCCTTGTCCTTCCTTTAACCTTTCGCTACATAAGAGACAAACATTCACCATGTCGCTACAACAAAGAATTCTTTCACATCCTCTTTCACTTCTCAGGACAGCTCTCACAATGACTCCAGCATTAAAAGCCACCCACTTCTTACTGATTTTCCTTTTAGTAAAAAAAAAAAAAAACTTTCACTTTTTCCACACCGTCCTTAAAAAGGTAAAGGTTTCCCTATGACCCAATGGTCTAGTCGTGACCGACTGTAGCGGGCAGCGCTCATCTCCGTGTCTAAGCCTGTAGAGCCGGTGTTTGACTGAGGACAAGCTTCCGTGGTCATGTGGCCAGCATGACTATACGCCGTAGCACACAGTACGCCGTTACCTTCCCACTGAAGTGGTACCTATTTATCTACTTGCATTTTTACATGCTTTCGAACTGCTAGGTTGGCAGGAGCTGGGACAAGCAAAGGTAGCTCACTCTGTCACGCAGTCTTGAACTCCCAACCTTCTGGTCAGAAAGCCCAGCAGCAGCGGTTTAACCCGCTGCGCCACCACGTCCCTCACACCGTCCTTAGAGAAGGAGAAAAAGAAGCCCAAGGCAAATTTCAGCAAGCCAAATGCTGTCCCCCTTACCTGATGCCCCCCTTCCCCGACGATGTGCCAACGTCTGCTCCTCCCACTTTTCAGTGTTCTAGCTCAGCACTCTTCTCCTTGCCACATTTCCTTTTCCCTTCTTCCTTTTCCTATCCACAGTGGAAGGAGGAGCAATAGAGGCAAGGACTGAAGGTGGACAGTGATAAGAGCTTCCCACCAGTGTTCTGCCTGAGGCAGCCACTTCAGTTGGCCTCATGGATGGGCCAGCCCTGAGTATTGCAACCCAGCGAAAACTTTGCCATGATTGAGAATGTTCAGTAAAATGAAGACCAAGGCTTTGTGGTGGAGCACATGCACTGCATGCACAAACTCACAGGACCTCTCTCTGACATCTCCGGTTGCTGAATTTCAAACAGTAGGACTGAAAGCTACTTTTTCTACTGGCAATCAAAAATAAACAATATTAGATAGAGGGGCCAATAATCTGGTACCGTATAAACATAACGCATATAGCAGTGGTTCCCAAATTTTTTAGCATTCAGAACCACCTAAAAAAAGTTTCATTTTACCAACCACTCAAGCCTCAGTGGCTATAATGGTGATGGGCAACAGTGCTCCCTCCAGTTTGTTTAAACTGTAATGTAGTGTTGTTCAGACTGTGGGTCGGGCCCCGCTTGGTGGGTCGTGACCTGGCGTCAGGTGGGTCGCGGCAAGCTGGGAGCAGCCATCTTGGAAACTGCATCTTGGAAACTCTTGCTATATTCCTTTTGAGAGTGTTAACAGTTTGAATTTTCAAGTGAGGGTTTTTTTAAAATTTTGTTTTTAGTTCAGTGCTTTTACATCATATTTTGTCCTAATCTTGCTTTCTGTCAGGGACGTTTCATGGTTGTACAATTGCTGCAGTCCAAGAAAGCCAGTTTGCATTTCAGGAGTGTCATGTCATTCTGTTACAATGTCATCACTTCCTGCTTGATGATGACACTTCCTGCCACAACATCATTTCCAAGTTAATGACATCACTTCCAGTGGGTCACAACACGATTGCCATTCTAAAAAGTGGGTCCAGGTCTAAAAAGTGTGAATACCACTGCTGTAATGCACATAGCCTGATCTACCCTGGCAGTTTCACAAACCACCAAAAATTGGGTCATGACTCACTGGTGGGTCACAGTTTGAGTTTGGGAACCACTAGCATATAGGATTACATGTAATTATAATTGGCTGAGAAGGGGATTGTAAATATTGTATAGCCATAAGTGTATGTAGTTATAATGCTAATGCTTCTGCTAAGCCATGTCAGTGCTCAGGATCAATTTGCATACCACATCAGCTTGTTGAGACTGTGGGTTGAGGAGAACCATGCAAGTTTGGCAGATGATGATGATCAGGCAGTCATCTGATTGCCTTAATAGACAAACAGCTCATAATTCTGCCCACAGAGATAGCGGTCTCTCAACTCTTTCAGCTTCTCTTAACAGATTTTTTTTAAGGACAGTTTTCCTTTAGAATGATGACATTTGGGAAAGATGTTGCCCTACCCATTCAAAATGTAACTTGGAGGTGCTATTCATGAAGTACTATGAGAAAACATATACAGTTGTGCCTCGCTATCCACTGATTTGCTATCACTGATCTGACTTACCACTGATACCGGGGATCCACCTTTAAATTCCTTGTAACAAGGAAAAAGTGATCAAAGTCCCATTTCCTCCTTTCCTACATTCCATTAGATTCCATTTTTCACCCCATCTAGTGGCTGAAAGTGGTATAACGTCTGTCCAAATGTATTCTAGGGCAACAATGGAGGAGCAAGAAACCTGAAAGTGGGTCTTTAAAGCTATTTTTCCATTTATTTCTGTATCCACTGATTTTGGTATCCACTGGAGGTTCCGGAACGGATAATGAGGCACGACCTGTAGTGTGTGTTGTTCATTTTATTTTGGTATGTTGTATGTCTGGGAGGAAGGTTATCCTGGATAGTAGACAAAGCAGTTACAGTCCGCTAATATGAAAGCCAAACTTGAAATTCTGGCAATTACACAGCACCTGAGTATTGAAATAATTTCAAACTCTGATGCATGGCCAATTAGACATGACACTGGAGCAGGGTCAGCCCATCTATCAGGCCAACTGAGGAAGCAGGCAGCAAATTGGCAGGGAATGCCCCCCATCCACCCAGTCACTCACCACTGCTCCTTCTCTTCCTCCTCCTCCCACTACTTGGATGGGAAAAAGGAGATGGCAGTATTGTAGCCAGAGAAAGGGATGCAGTAAGTAAGTACTGCAGGTGCCCCAACATGCCATGTAAGCAGCCCCTCCCACTTGCCATCGGAACCATTCCAAGCAGTGACAGCAACACACATGCACTCACTTGCTATCACTGCCCAGAATGACTCTGACGCAGTGGTGTCATCTACAAATAAGGAACGGGAATGCTGGGCGGGACTTCCGCAGGACTTCCGCATGATTGGCTGCCCGCCCATCCCGTTCCACGGCTGCCCTGGCCTCGGGGTGGTGGTGCCTGCTCTCCGGGGGAGACGGGTGGGGGGCATGCCGGAGCCTGGGCGAGCAACGGTGGGGTGCGCAAACCGGGGGCAGCCCCCCCCCCGAGGCCAGGCAGCCGCGGAACGAAACGGGCGGGCTGCCAATCATGCGGAAGTCCCGCCCAAGTCCTGCCCAGCGTTCCCGTTCCTTATTTGTAGATGACACCACTGCTCTGACGGCAAGTGGGAGGGTCACCACACCATGTTTTGCAGTGCCTGCAGTATTTACCATGTCACCACCACCACCCACACTACACTACTGGGAGATGGGAATGAAGGGAAGGCCATGAGGAAGAAGAGTTAATCCTTTTCCCACATGCCACAGCCATGATCCAGATAGTCCCCCACTAGCCCTCTGTTCTGCTCTATATTCCCGCCTCCATTGCTAGAAGCAGCACAAGCAGAAATTATTTGGATTGGGGGCTGCCATGCAGGGGAAATACTTTTATTTGGCTTCCCCATGCTGCAGCCCCAATCAAAACAGGGGGTGTCTTTGCAACTGCTTTTAGCAACAACAACAAAATGTTGGAAATGTATTCACATGCCTCTGTATCAAGTCTAGTTTGCCCCACTATTCCACAGCCTGAACTGGCTATTCATATCTCTCACACAAGACCATAACAATCTTGTCCTTCATAATGCTCTAGTAAAATAATGTGTTGTGAAATGGAACCGATGCATCTAATCAGAGGAAATTATTACATGTCATAGGAAATTCCACAGATTCCAAAAAAATCTGACATCAGTGGCAATTTTCTTGTAGCTTCTGAATGTATGATATCTGTGTCAGCAATAGCCTCAGGCAGGGGCATAGCTAAAGAAGTGCAGGGGGTGCAACTGCACTGGGCAAAAAGCTTTGGGGGGCAACAAGCTGAGCTTGACACTAATGGCCATAATTGTGAAAATCTTGGTAAGTACAAATAATACCATCATGTTATATATCATTGGAAAGGTAATCTAATGCTGAATGCAATGAAACAAACTGCATTGGAATATATGTATTCTATCAAACTTTATGCCCAAAAAACCCAAGAAAATGAAAATACAACTATGATGTCACTTCCTGTTGTGATGTCACTTCTGAGGCATCATTTTGCCCTCTGCACCAGGCTATACCTTCATTGGGTCTGCCAGTGGCCTCAGGAGTGCCAAGCACTGTACATTATTTTTCTTGTCAAGTAAACAGCCTTCTGATGCTGGACAAATGAAACTTTCATGAGTCTTAACATTTATAGGCCAAACCCTGAGAGCTGGCTGGCTGGCTGGCCGGCCAATGGTGGTGTGCTAACGCACCATCCTGCTTAGACAGGTTTCATCCAGCTGGCTGTGTTCATGTGATATATAGAGTATTTCAATAGTCTGTGGTGTGGTTATGGTTAAAAGGCATGATGTTATTTCAAGATGGTATGCCACTCTCATGCCAAGTAAGTTGACATGCAGGTGTGCTACAAGAAAATAACTCCTATTCCAGCATTGGCATGGCTGCATATGGAACTACTATCTATTATTGCCTGCCACCAAGCTAGAAGCTTACATTTTGTTAATAAGAAAAACGGAGATTCTCAGAAACTGCCCCAAATATTACAATAATCCAGTTTGGAAATTGCCAGTTTGGAAATTCAATTTGATTAGAAATGAAACTGACAGAGCAATCCTAATCTGGAGCTAGGCCTGCACAAGTTAGGCCTGCACAAATTAGGCCAGCAAAGTTTGGCTGGCACAAGAGACACTGTAAAGTATGTTTGGACAACTCTTTGAGGACGCAATCCTAACCTGGAGTTAGGCCAGCACAGTTAAGCCAGCCAAGTTTGGCTGGCATTAGGGCCACTGTAAAGTGTGTTTCGACCACTCTGAAAGTCGGGGGGATGGCACACATCTGTGTGCTGTCTCTCTGACTCTGAGAGTGCAATCCTAAACTGGAGTTAGGCTGGCATAAACTAAGCCAGCAAAGTTTGGCCAGCAGAAGGGCCACCATAAAGCATGTTTGGACTACTCTCGGAGTCAGGAAGGAGGGCTCACGTCTGTGTGCTGGCCTCTCTGACTCCGAGAGTGGTCCAAACATATTTTCCCTTGTGCTGGCCAAACGTTGCTGCCTTTGTTTATGCCAGCCTAACTCAGTTTAGGATTGCGCCCTGACAGTGGTTCAAACATACTTTACAGTGTGCCTTGTGCCAGCCAAACTTTGCTGGCCTAACTGTGCCGGCCTAATTCCAGGTTAGGATAGCACCCTCAGTCATAATTCACAGAATACTGGAGTTGGTGATATCTTTGGAATTCATCTACTCCAAGGGTTAAGATTGTGCTCTGAACCAAGCGGATCTTCATTTTATGCAAACAGAAAGTGCTGACTTCCATTCTTCTGTATTAGCAGGCGAATTGCTTTTATGTCCATCAGAGCACTACTGGGAATATCATCCACATCCCCTGCACACCGATTTTGAGAACTTCGGGGACAATCACTTTGCAGAGCTCCAAAGCGTACAGCCACCGCAGCTGCAGCAGCTCTACCGGCATATGGAGATTGAGCAGATGCATGTTCTAGATACTGGGATCCCTGCTGCGCATCTTAGTCTCAATCAGGTACAATTGGCACCGAAGCATCTCATTTGGCAGTGGTCTTTTTCTGTGCTTGTTTTCTAAACGGCTAGCTTAGAGCACAATGCTAATCTGGAGTTAGGCCAGTACAGTTAGGCCAGCAAAGTTTGGCCGGCACAAGGGGCACACTAAAGCAGTGTTATTCAAACTGTGGCTCAGGACCCACTTGGTGGGTCGCGACCTGATGTCAGGTGGGTCATGGAAAGCTGGGAGCAGGCATCTTGGAAACTGCAGATCTTACTCTTGTTATATTACTTTTTTGAGTGTTAACAGTTTAAATTTTCAAGTGAGGGTTTTTTTTAAATTTTGTTTTTAGTTCAGTGCTTTTACATATTTTGTCCTAATCTTGCTTTCTGTCAGTGATGTTTCATGGTTGTACAATTGGTGCAGTCCAAGAATGCTAATTTGCATTTCAGGAGTGTCATTTTATTATGTTACAATGACAGCTCTTCCTGCTTGATGATGTCACTTCCTGCCACATCATCACTTCCAGGTTAATGTCATCACTTCTGGTGGGTCCCGACACAAGTGCCATTCTAAAACGTGGATCCCAGTCTAAAAAGTTTGAATACCACTGTAGTAATGTATGGCTGTGAGAGCTGGACCATAAGGAAGGTAGAGCGTCGAAGAATAGATGCTTTTCAATTATGGTGCTGGAGAAGACTCTTAAGAGTCCCCTGGAGTGCAAGGAGACCGAATCTGGCAATCCTACAGGAAGTCAAGCCTGATTGCTCCCTGGTAGGACAAATCCTGAAGTTTTGTCTTCAAAACTGGCCAAAAATTGGCCAAAATACTTTGGCCATCTCATGAGAAGAGAGGACTCTTTAGAAAAGACCCTCATGCTGGGAAAGATTGAAGGCAAAAGGAGAAGGGGGCGGCAGAGATGGTTAGATAGTGTCACTGAAGCCATGAACATGAAACATGAATGCAGCCAAAGGAGAGAACCACACTGTGGAGGCTACATCTGAGACTGAGGATTGGTGGATCACAAGAATACTGTATATTTGTAAAAACCCCATTGAAAATATGGTGGTTTAGACTAGCCTGATCATGTAAGCCGCCTTGGGCATTTGCTTCAGCATGGGAAAGGCGGGGTATAAATTCTTCAAAATAAAATAAATATAAATAAATTGGGTGAACTCCGGAAGCTAGTGGAGGACAGGGAAGCTGTGGTCCATGGGGTCACAAAGAGTCGGACACGACTTAGTGATTCAACAACAACAACAACAACAACAACAACAGTATGTTTGGACCACTTGGAGAGGCCAGCACACAGACATGCACCACTTTCCCTGACTCCAAGAGTGGTCCAATCGTGCTTTAGGGTGGCCCTATGCCAGCCAAACTTTGCTGGCCTAACTGTGCCGGCCTAACTCCAGGTTAGGAATGCGCTCTGATTCACAGAGCTGCTGGACTCAACTGCTGGGTGTACCCAAATTGTTGTAGCTGCTATGCTATAGTTATGGAATGTACACCTCATTGTAGTCACCAAAGAGAGAGAGAGAGAGAGAGAGAGAGAGAGAGAGAGAGAGAGAGAGA
>JAJKFI010000007.1:14501535-14521464 GCA_029204185.1 Lerista edwardsae | reverse complement strand
AGAGAGAGAGAGAGAGAGAGAGAGAGAGAGAGAGAGAGAGAGAGAGAGAGAGAGAGAGAGAGCACTAATATTGTTGGTAAATTGCATCGAATTTTTGAAAGGAGTAGAATTTTTTTAAAAAATAAATAAATAATATCCTCAGCCGGGTGATCCAAATTAAAAAATAATTCGAACATGCTTAACCAAAACTGAAACTTCATTGCATGTGACAAGTGGCCACCTGTGACTTGAAAACTACATGTGACGTTGCACACACACAACACAGGGCTGCTTCCAAAAATAACATCCCTGTCTTGAATTCTTCCCCTCACTCATCTAATGTTAGAACCACTTACCCTCTGACATGATAACATTATGTTGCAAGTTTCCCTGCTCCATTAGCAACAGCCAATGATGTGAAGGTGGAAAAATTCACAGCATGATGATATCACGATGTCAGTTAAATGATCTTAACTGTTAACATACAGGAGAGAATGTGAATCGGGAGGTTGTTTTTGATGGCAGTCTTGTAACATGTGATTCCGGCAGAAATTGGGTGGCAGTGCTTGCCCCAGGTTGCATGTAACATGTACTAAATCAAGGGGCTACATTGCCAGTCTTCATGTGGCAGTTGTTTGAAAGCACACATACATGAAAATCCAACTGTATGTGAAAGGCAGAAGGTCAAAGTTAACAGAAGTATAGACGGGATCATTTTTCACATGAAGACACTTTCAAACGTATGATTTAAGAACAGAAGAGCCCTTATGGATCAGGCCAAAAGCCCATCTAGTCCAGCTTCCTGTATCATACAATGGCCCACCAGATGCCTCAGGGAACACACAAGACAACAGGCTGCCTGCATTCTGTTGCCAGTCCCTTGCACGTGTAATTCTGAGGTTAACACACTGGTGGCTAAAGATTCTCCACAACGTTTCTCTTTGACAGCCACCAGAAGCAAATGCTGCTCTTCAGACATGTACTCTGATCCAGCCCCACTGGATCAGGTCAAGGCCCATCTAGTCCAGCTTCCTGTATCTCACAGTGGCCCACCAGATGCCTCAGGGAACACACAAGACAACTAGATACCTGCATCTTGTTGCCACTCCCCTGCATCTGGCCTTCTGAGGTAGCCTACTTCTAATGAATGGTGGTTGCACTACCCATCACGGCCTGTAGCCTGCTATGGACTTTTCCTCCAGTCCTCTTTTAAAGGCAGGTAGGCCAGATGCCATCACCACCTCCTGAGGCAAGGAGTTCTACAGATTAATTACCCGCTAGATTAATTACCCGCTAGGTAAAAAAGTATTTCCTTTTATCTGTTCTCACTCTCCCAACACTTAATACTCCCACTGCTTTCCTCCCACTACTTGCACACACTTAGATGGCAATCCCTATTTGTAGATTTTACTATTTCATTTCAATATGTCTGAATTGACAGTCAAGCAGTCATGACCATGAATTAGAACAAAGAGAAAGATGTGACATTTTGTTGTTGAGGAGCTTCCATGATCGGAAAGGTGCTCTGTTGAATGCAAGGCAGAAAAATGGATGGTCCATATATGCAACCCAATACCACCATGGTATTTTTTTTGTTCGTTCATTGGCAGCCCAATCCTGTCCTGATGCACCACACTGGATATTACACCTGGTAACCACTGTTGTGGTGCTCTGTGTAAACACTCTTGAGAATGGTTAGTAGCACCAGTGAAGTTCCAATGATGTCACAAGTACCCTTTTAAATGATCATATTAAGTCCGTAAGGTCTTAAAATAGAGTTGGTTTGCATTCAAAAAACTGTATGCCATATTCTATAGGGGCTATCGCAGACAGGTATGCTTGCAACCAGTTTTCTAGGTTTTTCCTCCCCCCCCCAAAAAAAAACCCCAAACACATACACTATTTTATGAATGAAAGGCAGGAAATTGATCCCATTTCCAAGGAAAGCTGATGCATGGTGAAGTTGTAGCATGAGCTGTCTCTCTCACTCTCTCAGTGTAATAGCAAACGCAGAAGCTATACATGTAAGGCGATAACCAGGGTAGTGTTTGTTACTTTAAGTAACACTGCTTTGTTCATACAGGCAAGACAAACTGTTAAATAACCTGGCAACGCCTGTTATAAACATATCAAGTACCATCAATGTACATGGTGATTTCTAGCATGTCGGCCTCCCCCTTGGCCAGAAATGCTCACTTGGAAAGAAACCGCTCCACTGATCACATGGTTTGTACATCTAGACACCACCACAATGGTGTGGGAAGAGGTCATGGGGAAGTAGGTCCCACAATGACGTGACAATATATGTATGAGAGGAAGAAAAACAGAGAGGTGGCAGTTCCAATAATATGGGAATGTAGGAACTACAGCGCAGCTTTGAAAATCAACTCTCTACATTGTTATGTTAATCATTTGTCCCTTCAGAAGCCATGGTAGGAACAAGATTGCAACTTATTTTATAATGCTTTCAGGACATCATCTTATCATAGACCCAGTAGTGCAAACATTCTTAGGGAGAGGGGAAGCACATATGAGAACCCTATAGATTATGACTGAGGACCTCAAGGCAAATCTGAGGACGCAATCCTAAACTGGAGCTAGACCGGCTAAGTTAGCAAAAGTTTGTCCAGCACAAGGGCCACCGTAAAGTGCATTTGGGCCACTCTTGGTGTCAGGGAGGATGGCGCACGTCTGTGTGCTGGCCTCTCTGACTCCAAGAGTGGTCCAAACATACTTTACAGTGTCCCTTGTGCAGGCCAAACTCCAGGTCATAATTCATAGAATACTGGCGTTGGAGATATCCTTGGAGTTCATCTAATCCAGGGCTCTCCAGACTTTTCAGTATGAGGGCCCTTCCTCATCATAAGGGAGTGGCAACAGGATGCAGGCATCCTGTTGTCTCGTGTACTCCCTGGGGCACCTGGTGGGCCACTGTGAGATATAGATGGGCCTTCGGCCTGATCCAGTGGGGCTCTTCTTATGTTCTTATGTATGTTTTACAGATTTTTGTGGGCCAAAAAACAATCAGTTTTATGAATGAATGAGTTTTGCTTGGATCTTTTTTGTAATCAGCATAATATGATTTAGGGAAAAGAGAAATGTGACATTTACAAAGAAATAATGCTGTGCTTAAACTGAAAAAAATGATATGAGTAAAAATGGCAAGTATTTAAGGTTGCTGTGGGCCAGATAAAGTCTTGTGGAAGGTCAGATTTGGCCCCCAGGTTTAGAGACCCCTGATCTAGTCCAATATCCTACTTGACAGACAGCTACAGAATGCTTGACAGATGGCCATCCAATCTCTGCTTGAAAAACTTCCATAAGAGTCAGCAATAGCATAGCCACAGGGCATCTGGTAGGGCATTGTGGGAAACAAGATGGCAGCCTGGATGAATCTTTGGCCTAATCAAGCAGGATTCTTTTTATTAAATCAGCCCTTGAGAGTGGAATCTAGTCTTTGTGGTGAAGACGAAGGTAATAGATCTGAGCTATTTTTATTGGTCAGAATGTACACGTTTCCTCTCTCCTTCTGGCAACGTACTCCCCTGACACCATCTCTGCCTTTCTAAAATAAATTTTGTTGATTTTTTATTAGATTAGAAATAGTGGAATATCACAATGCATGCTGCATATTCCTGCCATTTTTCTTCCTCTGGGAGTCATCACTCCTACCCTTCCTTGTCTCACAATAGGTACTACTAACCAGAGAAGAACAACTCCATGGAGATTTCTTTCTAGCCTAATATAAGAATACAATCTTAACTTGGATATAGGCTGGCACAGTTAGGCCAGAAAAGTTTGGCTGGCACAAGGGCCCCTGTGAAGCATGCTTGGACCACTCTTGGAGTCAGGGAGGATGGCGCACATCTCTGTGTTGGCCTCTCTGACTCCAAGAGTTTTCCAACATACTTTAAGGTGTCCCTTGTGCCAGCCAAACTGCCGACCTAACTGTGCCGGCCTAACACCAAGTTAGGATTGTACCCTAAATGAAGCCATTTTGGCTTCCTTCAAAATACCTAAAATCTTTTGCCTGAGGAAGAACTTCCAAATTGGCTTTGAACTGCACTTCAGGAGACGTGTCAACACCACAGGGCTATTAGGGTATATCAATTTGCCCTCTCCTCCCCCCCTTGAGAAATGTTCCTCACTTCAGTTACAATCTCTTGGCTTCCCTCAACAGTTTTCCAGTGTTGCACACAAAATGGAGATTCTCTGTGAATTTCACTTTAGGGACATTTTCAGAAGCAACCCCCAGACTCTTGCCTCTCAGTTTGCTCTTGCAGTTTTCTTTAACCGTAACGTGCTCACTGTGATCCTCGTGGTTGAGGTCAGTAGCTTTACACCAAAATTTGGCAGGAAATGTACACACACTGTTGCCCAATCCCAGCTCTTCCTACCTTACTCATCTCCAGTCAATCTGCTAAGTCATTAACCGCCCCTCACTGTAACTCTTGAAGCAACCCAGTTGCGCATTCTGCATTGAGGCAATGCAGAAATCAGCATCAACAGAAACATCCGATGGACCAAGTGCCACTTCTTATCTTCTCTTTCAGGGTGCCCATTTCTGTCCCTTTTTTTGTTCTAGAACTGTTTGTTATGTATTTCTTGTGTCAAATGAGCAAAGAAGATCAGGCATTTGCTTGTATAAAAAGACAAATCAAGTCTGAAGATATTGTCCTGCACTTTTTTAAAGGTCCTGCGAAGTATTTTTGTTATAAGAGTTCCTGAGCTGAAAAAGCCTACTAGTCTCAGCTGGTGACTGCAGGATCCCACAGTCCAAGCCTATCACCTGCTCATCTGCTTTCTGGGTTTCTTCAGTCGCAGCTGGGCTTCTGGGTCTGCTCTGGCTCCTTATGGTGGCTGCATAGACAAGACTCTCAGTTCCTCATGCCAAGATTCCTGAATCAGATGCACTTAAACTCGGGAAGTTTGCAAATAACTCATACTAGTTCTGAGGTATCTTTTAGGGCACAATCCTAACCTAGTGTTAGGCCAGCACAGTTAGGCCAGTAAAGTTTGGCCAGCACAAGGGGACACCATAAAGTTTGTTTAGATCACTCTTGGAGCCAGGGTAGCCAGCACACAGATGTGCATCATCCTCCCTGACTCCAAGGGTGCTTCAAGCGCACTTTACGGTGGCCCTTGTGCCGGCCAAGCTTTGCTGGCCTAAGTTAAGATTGCACCCTTAGCTCTGCTTTTCTGACTAAGACTAATTACAAGCATGCCTTTGATAAAAGATAAGCCAATTTGTGGAGTCTCTCCCCACCCACCCCCATACCATGGCTCCAGGTGTTTTATTGCCACTTCCTGTAGTTGGATCACAGCAGCCAGTTTTTTCTGACCTCATACCACTGTTGCAAACCCCTCCCCCCCAGTTCCCTGAGCTGTGAGAAGCTCCAGAGACTGTGCTGCTCTAGTTTGGTTTCCTTCAAATAAGAGATCACTGGAGACCTGCAACACTTTAATAATAATATTTTCTGCATTTACAAATATACAAGTAGCGCATAGGTGGACAGACAGCATGCATGATTCTATGATGCAGCAAATCTACTGCCTCTTACCAGATCCCTCAAAGTAAGTCCTGGTGACCCAGAGTGACTTCAGCTCAGCGGCATTCGTATGTGGGGGAAAGTACTGGGTTTTGCAGGAGCCTGAGCTCCTGTGTCATGAGGCTCCTCCCCCTCATTTCCAGAGCCACTTGCAGCTTGGACAGCTGGTTTAAAGGCTTTGCTCTACAAGCTGCAATTGGCTCTGGAGGTGAGGGGGAAAGGCTGCGTTACACAGGAGCTCAGGCACCTGCAAGCCCCCTGTAGGAACGCCACTGCTTCAGCTCTTAGCTCAAACTCTCTGTGCCAAGACTTGCTAATACTGCTCTTTCTTCACATGCATGTGTACACTGTTTACATCAGCCTCTCCCCTGGCCGTAAGATCACCTCCTCAGTCACCTCTGATGGCTGACACCCAAGAGAGCTCTCCAGCTACCTTCCAACCATAAGTTCCCATGGAGGAAGCAACACCCAGGCATCTGATCTGGTCTATTGACCAGTAACATGTCTAACAACAGGAATGGCTGGCCAACACACGTAATGTTCTGAACAAAGAACAGTAGTATGCATATCAGTGCTTCAAAATAGTTAACAAAACCAAAGGAGGTGGTTTTCCATGCGGCAGGCTGCGGTGCCCATCTGCGGATAACCTGTTGTCATGAACGAAAGGGGGGTTGTAACCTCTGACCCCCCCTACTCGCCCACTCGGTTTGAACCCGCAGTTTAGCGGGTTTAACCTTGGTAGGTTAAATCCGCTGCCACCAGCCCAGCTACCAGGTTACCAGAGGAGTTTCCTGGGCTAAACTCCTCTCCACTGGAATCCAGAACAAGGCAGATGGATTTATGGAAAAGATTTTATTAACAGTTTGTAACAATGAAAGGGGTTGTTGTAACACAGGGTCTAGGAAGATACGGAACAAAAATAACCACGAACCCGACGGGGTCTTGCTCCCACTCAGGTCCCGTCTCAGTCTCCCCACTGCTAGGCCTCTCCCAGCAGCAACCCCTCTGTCTCCTCGCGGAGCTGCTCTCCCTGCAGCCATCTTGTAGCAAGCCCAGCAGGAGAGAGAGCGAGAGACTCCGCCCACCCCCTGATCTCCAGCTGGAGTCTCACCCGATTGGCCGGCAGCCACTCCTCCCCCCCCCCCAGCCAGGACACCTCTGGCCACAAGACCAGGCTCTTGGAAAGGAAACAGAACATACAAAACAGAAATAAGTACATGAAACAAAACTGTTTCTCATCACACCTGTGCATTGGCACAGCATGAGGAATGATGCAGCGACTCAAGAGATGTATGAATTAAATGGAGAATTGCAGGAAAGTTACTATCTGTTAAAGTAGCCGTGACTTCTCTCAGAAATAAAGTGCATGGCAGGGACGAGTCTTGGGATGAGATGTAGACTGGGCTCCGCACTGTGAGTTTGCAAGTGCATTTATGCTGCTGCTGTTGCCACCTTGTCGCCCTCCTCCTCTCCCATCCAGGCACAGCAATGCTGCTATTTGCCCTCTTTGCATGATATCCTTGTAACTCATATTGCTCCACCCTTCCTGCTTGTTTTCAACAGGAGCATGCAACTCAAGGACCCCATGTGGGGGCTGGTCCTGACCAGAAATAAGCACTTGTTTCTCATTTAGGAACCCATTAGCTGCATGTTGCCGAAAATCGACTTAGAATAGCTTCTATCGTGGGGCATGCATTTAAAAAGGCAGACAAACGAGAGAGTATGAGGATCATGTTTATTACACCTGCGCAGGCGGGTCAGTCTCCCTTGAAAGGCAGGGAAAAAGACAAAAAAATATAGATTACAAGCATTTTTATAAAAAAAAAACCCTCCTCTTCCTCCTCCAAGTTCCTGCTTGGTGGAAAATTACAACACAGGGGCTGGGATATGAGATGCTCTGAGCTCATTGGGCCATGAGAATATGCTGTGACCATTCTGATAAGGCTCTGCTAGCCTGAACCAGGCTATCTCTATCTATTGTGAGAATTAGCAACACTGGAAAGAGAAAGTTACACAGGGGCAATTCAGTGAGAACAACGAAAGCAAAGATGGAAAACAGTTACATATTTCCGCAGCCCTAGACAAGTCACTAAGCAAAAGACTTAAGATGGCTGCACTTTGGTAAGTTGGCAACATATTTCCCTCCTCTGGAACCAACAGAAAATATGCAGATCTTGATCATATTTTCAAGATATGGGAAAGCCCAATTATCACGTGGGCAACCCTTTCAGCAGTGACACCTCAGCAGCTGATGGTGGTGCCGGAAGAGCCCACCATCCAATAAAGAGGCCCAAGAGGATCAGATAAAGAGCTTATGTGGGCTGTATCGGACTGCTGGGCCTTAGAAATCAACACCCCCGGTGTAGTTGTTCCGAGGTAAATTCTGAGGTAAACATACTGGTGGCTAGTCAATATCTCTTTGACAGCCACCAGAACCAGAAGCGCCTCTTTAGACATGTACTCATAGGAACAGCCCCACTGGAACAGGCCAAGGGCCCATCTAGTCCAGCTTCCTGTATTTCACAGTGGCCCACCAGATGCCTCAGGGAGCACACAAGACAACAAGATGCCTGCATTCTTTCCGGCCCTCACCAAGCATCATAAATGCTTTTCAGCCTTCTGAATGAAATGAGCTTGACACCCCTGAACTACACCATCTGGGCTCAAATTATACATCTGTACACACCCTTAGTGACCCTGAGCATATGAATGGGAAGCCAGAATACAAATGTAATCAATTAATCCTTGCCCACATTCCTTTGCCACTACATCAACCTCATTGTCTTGGTGTTCCTTTCACTGATGTTTTTTACCTTGGTCCGTCTTCTTGTCTACTACAGGTTACCTTTCTGCCTCGCATGTGTGTGCAATATCCCACTCATCAGCGCAGCTCGGATGAAGAAGATCTAGAGAGAAACAGCACCACTTTGGAAGTGTCCGATGGGGAAACTGAGGCTGGAGAGCCTGGTCCTGGGATTATGAATGGAGAAACAGGTCAGCAAAGAAAACATGATGGTGGTAGTCAGCACTTTGCCTTACTCTCCTCTTCTGCCCTTGCTTTGCCTGTTCTGTTCCTGCCTGTGATCACACTCCCCCTACCTCCAGTTCCACTACTGGGCACTTTAAGCAGCTCCCTCGCTACCTCCTATGCCTGGACCTTCCTCTCCGAACCCCTAAGCAGTATTACTCTCTCTTCCTCAGAGACATAACTAATGAAAGTGTAGCCCAGTGCAGAAGGCACAATGTTGCCCCGGAAATGACATCACAACAGGAAGTGACATCACAGTTGTATTTTCGTTTCCTCTGGTTTTTTGGCTATAATTTTTGTTAGAGTAAAGATATTGCACTCTGATTTGTTTCATTGCATTCTGCATTAAATTACCTTTCCGGTTATATATAACATGATGGTATTAGTCATACATATCAAGGTTTTCACAATTTTGGCCACTAATGTCAAGCTCAGCTTGTTGCTCCCCTTAAGCTTGTTGCCTGGTGCCATTGCACCCCCCTGGACTTCTTTAGCTACACCCCTGCTCTTCCTTCAGCTCCTTAAAACTCATATTTTCTGTGCAGCCATTGGCTGTGACTTTCTCTAAATCAGTGGTTCTTAACCTGGGTGTGGCAACCCCCAGATAACGTGGTTTAAAATCCTCCTCCCTTAAGAGATGGCAGTGAACAGCAGAGACCAATAGACAACAGCATCCGTCATTTCTGGGCTCTTCCCGCCACTGCCACCAACGCCAGGGAGGTAAGAAATGGGTTTTAGCAGGACTTACCACCCTTTCATTAGCAGCAGCACCCAGAGGTTATGGGTGCCATCACCTCCATCCTCAGATTTCCAACCTTGCCTTAAAGCCTCATATTCACTAATGGTACTTCATTCATAGTATTAATAACTGAATGGAGATGGATTGATAGCACTAATATGATGTATGCGTGTGTATATACAGAGATAAGGACATAAGAAGAGCCCTGCTGGATCAGGCCAAAGGCCCATCTAGTCCAGCTTCCTATATCTCACAGTGGCCCACCTGATGCCTCAGGGAGCACATGAGACAACAGGCTGCCTGCATCCTGTTGCCACTCCCTTGCACCTGGCATTCTGAAGTAGCCTACTACTAATGTAAGGAGGTTGCACAACCCATCATGGCCTACAGCCCACAATGGACTTTTCCTCCAGAAATCTGTCCAATCCCCTTTTAAAGGCACCCAGGTCAGATGCCATCACCACCTCCTGCGGCAAGGAGTTCCACAGATTAATTACCGGCTGGATAAAAAACTATTTCCTTTTATCCGTTTTAACTCTCCCATACTCAAGATGTGTGTATTTTTTTTCATGGCTCTTGTGGATATCTAGTATGATGTAAAGCAACAATTTTCAGTAATGAAAAGCTGCAATTCCCCCCCCCCACGCCCCCCGTATTCAAAGCCTGGGCAATGTGTGATGTCTTTTCCCCTCTTTCTCGGATTTTCCCTGTGTAGGCAGTAAGAAGAAGATCCGACTATACCAATTCCTTCTGGGCCTGCTTCAGAGTGGAGATATGAAGGATAGCATCTGGTGGGTGGATAAGGAAAAAGGCACTTTCCAGTTCTCCTCCAAACACAAAGAGGCACTGGCTCACCGCTGGGGCATCCAGAAGGGCAACCGCAAAAAAATGACCTACCAGAAGATGGCCCGGGCATTGAGAAACTACGGCAAGACCGGGGAGGTCAAGAAAGTCAAGAAGAAGTTGACGTACCAGTTTAGCGGAGAGGTGATGGGAAGAGGCATTGAGAGGAAGCACTATCCTCTTTGAGCACAGAGCTTGGAATCCTGAAAAACCAAGTCACATAAAGACACATTGGGTGGATGTACCATTGGCATCCCTGAACACATCTTACGCTATGCTTCCCATATCCACAGCCAATGTTTCCGGTACGAATTCACTTCTTCAGCGTTGACATTCCTTCAGATTTCTTTGCTTTCATCCAACAAGCTGGACACAGCAAGGAATTTTTAAAAACCAAACCAGGCCAAAGAGTAGAGCTATCTTATTGTCAGAACGTATTTGATTGTGCTGTAATCGACTGATGAACTTTGTTGACCTTTCTAGGCAGTGTTGTTTTGCCTTCAGAGACTCTGTTCTGCCAGAAGCTCCCTGCTGGGCCTCCCCAAGGGCACCAATGCCCACACTAGGCTTAGTTTCCCATTTCAGCAGCCTCAGAGATAGGCAAGAGGGAGGGGGTTCTTTCACCCACTGGTTCTCCTCTCTTCCAGCAGCCTTGCTTGGATTCACCGGCTGGCCAGCATCCTCCAGACTGCCCTTGTCTCCGGCTTAGCTCCAGATACCCTAACTTGGCACCACAAAACCCCACCACCAAACAATAGGCCACACCTGCCTCCTCCATTTGGGGGCTTCAGGGATGTAGCAGCCAAACAACAACTTCCTACAGCCTTCTTACCTTCCTTTATTCAGTCCTTTAATACTCCATCCATTGGCCAGTCCCAATCCATCCATCCAGCACCTACCTGGTGCTATAGCTACCTAGTGTTCTCTTACTGCAGCTCCTGCCTCCAACTTTATACTGAAGCCAGCCAATCGGTGCCTGTTGCTGGGCAGGCTCTAGCTTATCAGCCACACCCATCTGCACCTGTGCTAATCACCCTTCCTAGCCAGGGCCCTCATCAGCCTACCTAGGCTGCAGCTGTGCTCCTGAGGCTTGCAGAAGCTCTGGGATTAACCCCGTACTTCCTGGCTAATCTGGGACAAGGGGCCACTGCTGATACCATTCCCTGTCTTCTCGGGGTATCTCCTGCCTTTTCCAATACAGACTCTTCCTTATCTTACAGCTTTTAAACTAGCATTAAACTAGCAGGCTCTGCTATGCCTTTCCGGGGTACAGAGAAGTTTGCAGATCTTCGAAATTTACCTTGTTGTGCAAATATTAATAACATGTACATATTTAATAAAGTCTGATATAACAAAGGAATAAACCTCGTATGAATGTTTCATGCATGAGTCCCGCAATCATTAAGCACATGTCTACAGCACAGAATGCTTCTCAAGTCATTTAGGTACTGTGGTGAATTATAATTTCACACATTTGAAATAATATATGAGATTATTTTAGCATTTGATTATCAAGCTTCACTGATTTCTCTCTCTCTGTCTCTCTCTCTCCAGTTGTGGAATTAGGGTTGTTTGATCACAACGCCTTCCTTTTTTCTTAAAGAAACACACACACAAGGTAGAGGAACGATTCCCAACAAGCACATCATAGGAGTACCATATTTGGGGGTAGCCTGACGCAGTGAAAGTGTTCATATGCATGTTCAAAATGGATCAATAATATGATTAGTACTTAGCTGAGATTTAGGGAATTAGGCCGGCACAGTTAGGCCTGCAAAGTTTGGCTGGCACAAGGGACACTGTAAAGTATGTTTGGACTACTCTCGGAATCAGAGAGGCCAGCACACAGACGTGTGCCATCCTCCCCAACTCAGAGAGGGGCCCAAATGCACTTTACGGTGGCCCTTCTGCCACCCAAACTTTGCTGGACTAACTGTGCTGGCCTAACTCCAGGTTAGGATTGTGCCCTTAGAAAGATAGTAATTGTAAACATAGAATGAGGAGACTGGCTTTTGGGAAGGACTAACAATCATCTAAAATTCTGGATCTACTGTTTGATGTTAATCCATGTTCATGTCAAATCTAAGATGTTTTTCTCTTCCTCCTTCTTGTTTTTCAAAATGCCGTTTCTAAAAATATTAAATCCCCATCTGTAGCGGGTTGAGAGTTTCCACCTGTTTCACCATTTCTGGGCCACAGCTGTGAAGGGAACTAAATACGTCAGCATCTCTTCTCACGTTTTTTCCACTTGCATTTTTTCATTCTGTCTGACTCGGAATCTATCTGATTATGATGTTAATAGTAATCCAGGGTTGCCTTGAACACACAGAAGTCCCAATGCAGAGATGGAATTCTTCAATATTCCGAGACTTTCCCCTTTCGCTTTAACAGAGAGTTCTGTGTGAGAAGTGATAGGGCTGGCCCTCTAATAAGCACTGGTGAGATCATGAATCTCTGGTGACACATTAGAGGGAGTGGCAGGCTGGCTGCCCAATAGAGGCTGCTAGAGCAGTGTCCTGACATAGCTATTGTTGCCCTCATCCACCCATCTGCCAAGACAGAAACCACAGGGAAGGGAGGGAGGAAATGGGAGAGAGGAGTTGCTCTAGATCTCAACTGACCAGTCTCAACAACTCATCCTGCTTCCGCCTTCACTTCCCCACCCTTCCGGAATTTTGAAGTGCCAAGGAGCACTAAGAGAACCAGGAGAAGAACTGGAGGCTATGAGTGGCTGGAGCTGCTACCTTGGAGTGAAAACATGACTCTTTTTGTCATCTGAAATACGCAGTCTGTAAGCACAGGACAAAATGGTGACTGGATGGTGACTGACTACCTTCAGCCACATACATTTCTAGAATGAATGTTAACACAAGCACCTGCAAATGCACAAGCATCTCTCCACGACCCTTCCATTTCTTTTATTTTTTCACTCTTATCTGAGCAGCTTCAGTCTGTGAAATAGGTACACACGTGCCCTGGTATCCACTGATTCGGTAGCCACAGTTTCATTTATCCACAGATACCATGGATGCTGGGACTCCTATTAAAAAGATAGGGGAACATTAAACAAATCTCCTTTTTTATCTTGTTGCAGCAAAGCCACTGATGTTCCCCTATCTTTAAAAGGCACCCCCAGTATCCACGGTTTCAGGCAGTGATGTCATGCAGGGGGTACGCGGGGGTACGCGAGTACCGGTTTCTAGGATTATGGCTGGCCCCGCCCATTCGCCGGCTCACTCGTCGACTCCGCCCCCTGCAACGTTTGAATTTCCTGCATATTTGAGTTGCCTTCACGTTCTCAGAGCCAGGCAGGCAGGCAGGCAGCGAGCGGAGCCTTGCCTTGCCTTGCCACTGAAAAATGAGCTGCTCTGGGGTTTTGGAACTGTTGGGTCACTTTAACATGATGCCAGGCCTCCTTAACATGTTCTGGGGGTGCTGTGGAATACTGTTGCAACTGTTGGGTCAGTTTAAAATTGTCTGAGGCCTCAAAAAGGGCTTTTTTCATGTCACTTCCTGCCACGACCTCACTTCCGGCTTATGACGTCACTTCTGGTGGGCGGGTCCCAACACGTGCCAATCAAAAGTGAGTACCTGTTCTTAAATCATTTAGATGACACCACTGGTTTCAGGTATCCATGGTGGGGTCCAGAACAGAATACTAGTGGATACTGGAGCATGCCTGTATTTTATTATCCATTTATGTCTTATCTTCCCTCCCTTAAGCTCAAGTCTGAAAGAAGCCTCCATGAAGCTCATCAGTGCATATACTGATGTGGGAAACATCATTTTGTCTTCACAACAACCCTGTGAGGTATACTACACAGAGTGATTAGCTTGAAGTGACCCATTAAAGTTCATGATGGTTTGATCCCAAGTCTCTAAGGCCAAAGCCCAAGACTAACTATGACACCATATAATATGGTCTTAGTTGCCTGGGGCATAGAAATGTTACTGATCAGCCACATGTGGCAGGCAAGGAAGAGTTGGAGCACTACTCCAGGAGGAAAGCCAAATGCATTTCAGATTTTTTTGTATGGGGAAAAAAAAGATGATTAGTAGGGATTGACATGATAGAGGTTTATAAGAGTATGAATAGTGTGATGGGAATGTAGAGAGAAGAAATTGGAAGTACAAGTGTGCTCCAGTATCCACTGATTCAGTATCCATGGATACTGTGACACCTATTAAAAAGATAGGGGAATATTTAGAGCATAAAAAGAGCCCTGCTGGATCAGGCCAAAGGCCCAGCTAGTCCAGCTTCCTGTGTCTCACAATGGCCCACCAGATGCCTCAGGAAGCACACGAGACAACAGGCTGCCTGCATTCTGTGGCCACTCCCTTGCACCTGGCATGCTGAGATAAACACACTGGTGGCTAGTCAAGATTCTCCACAGCATTTCTCTTTGACAGCCACCAGAACCAGATGCTCCTCTTCAGACATATAGGAACACAGGAACAGTCCCACTTGATCGGGCCAAGGCTCATCTAGTCCAGCTCCCTGTATCTCACAGTGGCCCACCAGATGCCTCAGGGAGCACACAAGACAACAAGATACTTGTATCTCACTGACACTCCCCTGCATCTGGCATTCTATTACCCTTGCACCACCCCTAAGGAAGACATCAAACTGAGGTTGGGGTTTAAAGCAAGCAAACAGTATTTATATACCACTTTTCAACAAAAAGTTCACAAAGTGGTTTACAGGCAAAAAAATAAAGTTAATTGGCTCGCTGTCCCCAAAGGGCTCAAAATCTTAAAAAAAAAAAAATGCAGAACACCAGCAGCAGCAGCCGCCACTAGAGAAGACACTCTGCTGGGGTGAAGAGGGACTGTTACTCTCCCCCTGCTAAATATAAGAGGAACACCACTTGAAAAAGTGCCTCTTGCCCAGTTAGCAGGGGATAAAGGTTTAACATAGGGAGCTGCCCTATACTGAATCAGACCAAATGGCATTCTTACAGTGGGGGTGCAAAACGCTAAGTTAAGGAGTCTGAGCTCCTGTGTAATGCGGCTCCACCCTCTCACCTTCAGAGCCATTTGCAGCTCAGATAACTGCCTGGAAGGCTTTGGTCTCCAAGCCGCAAATGACTCTGGAGGTGAGGGGCTTCGTTCCACAGGTGCTCAGGCTCCTGCAAAACTTAGTGTTCCTCCCTCCTGCCTCTGGGGCATAGCTAAAGAAGTGCAGGGGCTAAAATTGCACCGGGCAACAAGCTTTAGGAGGGCAACAAGCTGAGCATGATATTACTGGCCAAAATTGTAAAAACTTTGGTATGTATGAATAATACCATCACGTTATATACCATTCAATGTAGAATTTAATGCTGAATGCTATAGAAAAAACCAGAGTATAATATCTTTATCAAAAGTTGTGGCCAAAAAAACTAGAGAAAATTAAAGTGCAACTGTGATATCACTATCCTGTTGTGATGTCACTTCCGGTGCAACATTTTACCCTCTGCGCTGGACTACACTTCCATGAGCTATGCCCATGGGTCAGACTAGTGGTGTCATCCAAATGATTTAGAAACCGGTACTCACTTTTGATTGGCACTTGTCCAAATGCCAAACAAATAATGATTTAGGCCAGCTCAACTTCTAGAAACCGGTACTCGCGTAGTGGTGCGTAGTGGGTGCATGACATCACTGGGTCAGACCATTGGTCCATCTAGCTCAGCACTGTTGACACAGCGAATCTCCAGCCTTTCAGGAAGGAACGTTCTTTGTCTTCACTGCAGACATTGAACCTGGAACCTTCTGCATGCACGGCACGCACTCCACCACTGAGCTACTGCATCCCCTCCCTTACAGTAACTTTGCTTGAAGTGCCCAACTTTGCTTTGATCATGCCCATTAGTGTTTGGTGGCTTCATATGTACGGTCGCTAAAGGTAAAGGTTTCCCCACGACCGAATGGTCTAGTTGTGACCGACTGTAGGGGGCGGTGCTCATCTCCGTTTCAAAGCCTGTAGAGCCGACGTTTTTGTCCGAGGACAAGCTTCTGTGGTTATGTGGCTGGCATGACTCTACGCCATAGTGCACGGAATGCCGTTACCTTCCCACCAAAATGGTCCCTATTTATCTACTCGCATTTAGGTGCTTTCGAACTGCTAGGTTGGCAGGAGCTGGGACAAGCAACGGGAGCTCACTCCGTCATGCAGTCTTGAACTCCCAACCTTGAGGTCAAAAGCCCAGCAACAGCGGATTAACTCGCTGCACCACCAAGTCCCTGTACGGTCACTAGGAAGCTACAAATTGCACGTGGGAATGAAGGCTAAGCAAAGAGCAGCATTGTGTCTGCGGGGATTTTGCCCAGGTCCTTCATCAAATGAGCAGCCGGGCCTGGGGTGGCTCACATTCCCTGACTCATGGCACCCAGTTATTTTTATCCTGGCTGATGATTTCTGTCAAGTGCTCTGTTGATAACGTGGTGCTGCTGACAACAGGAGGGGAGGAGCAGGATGGGGGCTTCGCAGGACTATTTCTTTAGCAGTGGGGTCTTGAGAGTCATTCAGTCTCTTGGCAGTTTCACGTGGATCCTGCCTTGCCAGCTTGTGAGACAGACTGAAGATGCCAGAACCTGCAAAGAAACCAGGTAAGGACCACAACTGGGAGATGGAAGGTATGAGCTTCTTTGCCTGTCTGTTTGGAAGAGCTGCTGCTAGGTGGAGCAGCTTTCCTCCGAACCGGAGAAACAAGATTCCTGGACAACCAGAATGTTGCAGGGAAAATAAACAGCTGGTTTTCCTTTGAAGTCAGGGCATGGGCGCAGAATTCAAGGGCTATTAAATTAGTGGGATTAGCTCCTTAAAAAAAGAAACAACACACCACCACACACCTCATCATAAGGGCAAAAGCGACATTCTTTTAATTGCCAAGCTCTTTATTTCCTCTCTCATCGCCATCAAGGTTGTGGAAGCAGTGTCTAGTACTTCTCCTGGAAATATTCTGAGTAAAAGAGAGAAAAAAATAACTCCCATTATGTATATAATATCTCATCTTGTTGTCTCTGGAATCCCAAAATAGTAAATGTATCTTCTTTCTCCGGTAAACCAGAAGCCTCAATTGAAAAATAAACTGAGGCTGCAATCCCATATACACTTTCCTGGGGGTAAGTCCCATTGAGCACAAGGAGACTTTCTTCTGAGTAGACATGCATAGGATTGGGCTCTGAGGGTGGAATAGATTGTGTCACTTGAGAGTGATTCCTTGAGAGTGATTCCACAGAAAAGACACTTGAGAGTGATTCCTCCTCTGAAAGCCTGCTTAGATTTGGAGAAAGGAGGCAGGATTTGTGCTTTTAATTATTCACTCTCTTAATTTTTTGACTACAATGGCAAAATTTAAAGGTTTAGGACTGATCTCTGAGGAATGAAGCATTTTGTTTCTGAAGGCTGCATGCAGAGTTTCTGCCAAATTCATTCACTGTGCTCACTAGTGGAGCAGATTGACTGCCGTGCCTTGGAATGCACTGCATAACATTGCTTGATGTTTGCCAACAAAGGAAGGCTTCTCTTTCACCATCAATTTGGTAATTAGAGAAGGATCCACTTTCAGCTTGTCAAAGATCTGACGTTTACCTTGATTTACATTTATGTTTTTGTGCACAATGTTTCCAATTATTACATTTTCTTTCATAAATATATACATTTGTTTAAGATGTAGCATTGGTTGTGTTTCAGGGTGTACCAGAGTACCCCATTTGCATGTAAGGTTGTAGGAAGCAAGGTCATTCCGTGTCAAATCACCACACTTGAGGACATTTTTCTACCTCACGTTCTTAGATTTTGACGAAACGTGCCATACTTAAAGATCATATACAGTTATTGAAGAAATGCATATTTTTCATTTTTAAGCTCATAGAGAATATTTGTTTCATTTAAAAAAAATCATAAAACCCTAAGGGGTTCAAACGGAAACGGTGTGTTGATTTGACACGGAATGACCCAGTGTTTGATTCAAGCCTCTTTTGACTGCCACATAGTTTCTTTTTTCATGCATTGTGTTTTTAAGAGATATTGTACCTATAAAATGTTCTGTGCATACACCTACAAAAAATGTATAATGCACAAGCATGAGAAACCCATATTTCTAAATATGTTTATTATATATATATATAATTTTTTTTTCCTGATGCCAACTGTCAGATGAATGTACAATGATACCATGAAATACTGTATGTAGTACAGGCATTAGGAAACCACATCAGAAGCATCTGTTTGTGAGGGACCTTGAAGAAAAGAGGATATCGGGCCTGTTCCACACATGATATGGCAGAAAAGCGAGGGAGCCACAGCCAAACTTGGCTTCTAGATAAGTGGGCCTGTATGATATGAGTACACCTGACTGGAACACACCTGCCTGTTTATGGCAAACATTTTTTTAATCGGAAAGACTAATTAGTTCTACACCTAAAAATGATGAGGCCTCCAGAGGCCTTTAAGACGCTAATAAAACATTGAACATATTGCTGGAAGGCCTTGTTATAAAAACCACCTTTGATTATAAAAACCATGACAACCCAGACTGAGATCCCCTGAGGGCCCAAGGACCAGAATGTCACTCATTTAAAACCAAGGAGTTAAAACCATTTCTCCCTAGGAAGAGAAATGACAAGAAACTGAAAGGTGCACGCTACAGACAATCTACATCAGTGGGTCTGTTGTTGTTGTTGCTCCTAAAGAGATTACTATTTGACAGTGTCCTTGATCCATTTTTCATTTGAGCCCATTTAACGTTTTGTATTCTCCACAACCCTGGCTATAGCAGATCCCAGCCATAGAGATCTTTTGCTTCACAGGCAGGTTCTGAACCAACAAATTGGAATACGGTAGTTGGTTTGCAGGAGGAACAGAATACAGAAAGCTGGGGGTAGATCTAGTTGCAAAGTTTATCCATTATTGAGTGGCAAGAAAGAAAGGCCAGAGAAACGCTGTATTTTCACAATACTGATTGGAGAGGAAAAGTGTATTTATAAATATTTTAAAAACGGAGCCCCCCGGAAGGTATCATTAGGACATGTGATATACTTTTCCTAAAGCCCTGCCTGAGCTAAGGAGTTAAGCCAGTGGTGTCATCTACTCTCTCGCAAGCCGGAACGCTGGGCGGGACTTGAGTGATTGACAGGCCGTCGTTTGACTTCCGGTTTCTTCCCGCGCCCCGCGCGGCTTTTCCTCGCCTCGGAGGGAGCGCCTGCTCGCCAGGGGGGATGGGTGGGGGGCGCGCCGGGTGCCTGGGCGAGCAGGCGCCCCCTCCGAGGCGAGGGAAAGCCGCGTGGGGCGCGCGAAGAAACCGGAAGTCAAACGACGGCCTGTCAATCACTCAAGTCCCGCCCAGCGTTCCGGCTTGCGAGAGAGTAGATGACACCACTGAGTTAAGCCCGATCCTATCAGGCATGGTGTGGGCAGACCATAAGGCACCTCCAGCTCCGGCACCTCCAAGACATTACCGCCAGTGCTAGGTGACCGCCCGGCTAATGCCTGCAACACATCGCCCAAAGGCGGGAAGGCGAGCTGGCGAGTGGCAAGTGCACAGCTCTCCAGCTTCGCATCCTTTTTGGGCGGGGCGGGAGGGCATTCCTGAGCAGGGTGTGGGGTGTGGGACTGGTAACGATTCTCACCACCTGTTCCTGCCCTCCATATAGGCAGTAATGTCATTCAGGGGGAACGGACCAGAACGGGCGTTCTGGATCCTAACAGGCTCTGTGGCTGGTTCCAGGTTCCCGACAAGTGCCAGTCAAAAGTGAGTTCTGTTGTTTGTTTTGAAGTGTTGATAGCAGAGTTGGGGGCTTGTGGA
>JAJKFI010000007.1:14449387-14501525 GCA_029204185.1 Lerista edwardsae | reverse complement strand
TGGTAGGTGGATACCTGGAGACCCTTGTGCCCCATGTTACCCAATGGAGTGCTCCTTGAACATCATGATCTCATGAGAAAGTGGATGTTTGCTAGTCAGCTCTTCCCGTGAGAAACTTTGCCTGCTTATGTTATACTAACTAAAGGGAGTTCAGCTACTGTGTAGCAGATTGCACTAACAAGCTGGGAAGCTGAACACCTCAAGGACACGCAGGTGCTCTATCTGATCTGAAGACGGAGAGACGGAATGCCAGTTTCAACCAGTTCTGGAGTGTGTGGTGTGAAACTGCAACAAGTTCCTGTTCCTAAATCATTTGAATGACACCACTGCATATAGGGCCACGTGACCTGACACAGAGGCCCTCACCTCTGCACCAGCTAAGTAGTGTCCCTTTCTTCCACGGAGCCTCCCGTGACCGCTTGGGTAAAGCGAGATGCAGCTGTAGCTCCCTGGCTACCACTGCACTCCTGGGCAGCCAGGCAGTTCTGGACTGGACTGCCAGTGACTGAATGGGGCAGGTTTCTGCCTTCCAATACTGGGCACTCTGGAGAGTGTGAGCTTTATAAAAGGGCTAAAAGGAGCTTCTGGTGAGAGGAAGCCAAAGTGTTTATTTTTCTGGTTCTGACTGAAAATGAGGGTGACAAAGGCTGCAATCCTATTCACACTTACCTGGGAGTAGGCCCAATTGACTATAAGGGAACTTACATCTGAGTAGACATGCATAGGATTGCACCAAAATTAGTAAAAGATGTTGCTGGGATGTCTGGGCTAGCTTGCTTGCAGCCCAGGTTTTGTTTGTTTTCTTTTGTTTCCACTGTGGTAAGTGTGGTTTTTCTGAAGTATTCAGTGCTGTATCCTGAGGGCTCTCTGGAACCACATCGAATGCTAAAAGTTTTTAGAGTGAATAAAGTAAGGTACTGTCTTGGAACTTGATCAATAGGCCATTTTTTAGATCCTCAGAATCTTCTTATTTGTTCTTGTAACTGTATGCAAGATATGTATGCAGAATACCCCATTTAAACATGCTTCCGAAGGGAAGTGGTTTTTTTAAAAAATAAATCTGACTAATTAGGGTGGGGAAATTCACTCTTTTTCCTATTCCCTGCATGGTTCAAGATGCAAAAATCTCCCCTTGAAGAGTTGGTTTGCCTTTGAAGCAATAATCTGAGAAAATTCCTCCCGTCTGATGTGGTTTCACTTATACCACTAAAAGCACTATATAGGAGTCTCTCAGTTCAGATGCTGCCTCTATCTTGGGCAAAACACTTTTTTTCACCATCCCATCTAAAATAGATGAGATTTATTATCCCCCAAATCCTGTAGAGACTTATATATGCAGGGCTTTGAAATTTGAAAAGGTATATATGGAAGCATTATTGGTGAAGGTGTTTGAAAACGGTGTTATTAATTTTAGTCATAGAATCATAGAAGCATACAGTTGGAAGTGACCTACAATGTCATCTAGTCCAACCCCCAGCCTTTCGCAGGAAATCCCCCTAGAGCATCTCCAGCAGGTGCCTGTCAAGCCTCTGCTTGAAGGTCTCCAGTGAGGGAGAATCCACCACCTCCCTTGGCAATCTGTTCCACTGTCGAACTGCCCTTATTGTGAAGAAATTCTTCTGATGTCCAGCCGGAATCTCCTCTCTTGCAGTTTGTACCCATTGGACCTAGTTCTAGATAAAACCTGGGCTGTAATCCTATCTTACCGGAAACAAACTAGTTATAGGGTCAAAATGGGGAGGTGCGTTTCTCAAGTATTGAATAATCTACATTTGGGGGGGGGGGACAGCAATTGATTACACCCAGTGTTTAAACTTTACAGCCAAACTGCATATTATATTAGGCCCACCATTGAAAAATGGGTTTAAAATGATGTTCAATAAATACACTCTTTAAATAAAAAAAGCAGTCAAGGGACTGATGTGAATTTGGACTGTCGAGAGGGGGCAACACTGTCCTCCTGTGAAAATCTCTTCCCTCCCTTAAAGTGCCTATTTGCCCCTGAAGGTTTCTTGAGGCTTGTAGTTTGGTATTTAAGACAGTTACTGAATAAGGATTTCCAAAAACAATCCTGTTTGCTTTTGATATTTATAGGAGAGGGAAAGAGAGAGCAGGGATAGCAACATTTGCAGTAGATCAGCCGCAAGCTGAAGTGTAGAATGAGACATCTGTCAATTGGCGCTCAGATTGAAATAGTTTAGCTACATTTTATAATCTGTGCCTGTACTTTTTTTTTAAAAGAATGTGGAGGTTTCAAACAGTGCTGGCACCAGGATTGCTGGAGGCCCAGGAAAGCATCTGTGTGCTAGGTCCCCCTATGGCACCCCAATTCACCCCTGATGCTGCCAACCATTTTACAAACAATCCCTTCAGTAAAACAGCTAGCAGTACCTATCGTGCTTTCATTTGCAGCTATGAATTGCAAAAAAGAGAGATCACAATCATGAGCGTATGCATTATTGCACCAACAGGACAACAGATCAGAACCACAACACATACAAGGTTATAAAATAAGCCTTAGTGTCTGCATTACTGCCAACCTTTTACTCATGTTACTGGAATTTATAGCTGCAGCTGCTGAAGGGGAAGAAGAATGTAAGACAGAGAGACTTAACAACTTGAGATCAAGTGCAGAAAGTTCCTTTGCCAAATTTACAGCAACTTTATATAGTTTCCACAGCAAAATGTTTACAAGCTCCCTCACTGATGCATTTGGAACTGCATGCACCAAACTTCTTGCCAATTATGTGATGGGAAAAGTAATTGTAAAAAAATTAGTGGTATTAATTTAAATGTAGGAAGTTAACCAATTAACACCTATTCTCCTGTGTGTCCTCCCTGCACTGGACATGCTACCTGAAATTCTTAGGCAATGGGAAGTTATTTAACAAACTTGAGTCATCGTCCCCCACAATTAGATCATGTAAGTGCAAGTCTTATTGCCAACTCTTAAAACAAAAAGTTAGGATAACAGAACAAGGTGGCAGGGTGGTAGAATTTAGAGCAGGGTGACAGATCAAGCCAGACAGTTTTTGGCAGATTCAGAAGTGAGGTGAGGCAAATCCTACTGATTTTAATGGGTCCCAGGGCAGAATCCACAGCAAAATCTGCATATTACTTAACGCAGCCGGAATAGGGCCAAGGGGAGGTGGAGAACAAGGTGGGCCTTTGGGCAACCCAGCCCAGGGAGCGGGGTGGAGACAGGCTCCAGCTTTTGGGCCAGATCCTAACCTCCATCCCAGGCCCATGCAGCCCCGATTCGGCTGCTTGCAGTTGCTCCGCCAATTTCAGCAGCACAACTGGTCAACTTAAATGGTAAATGATTGGCTATGAGATGATTCCGAGAAAGAGAAAATAGATAGTTAAGCTGCAATTGTGTATAAATGTGTATAGAACTAAGCCCTGTTGAACGCAACAGGGCTTACTTTTAAGTAAGCATCCATAAGATTGCACTGTAAATTGAGGAAAGTGGAGACCATTTTTTTCTTTCATTAATAAAGCTTTGGGACGTACAGTAAAACTAAAATGGGAGTAACATGATGATGACCGAAAAAAATAACATGTCTCTTTAACTTCTGGACTGCAGCGTGCTAATGTTTTCTCTTTTTTACCAAGTTCCTTTTTGCCACAGTTAGCATACTATATATAGAAAACTTCCTTCTTGTGTCTTGTCTGCAGCAGTATGTTCCTGCCAGTGTCATATCTTGAAAAATTGCCATTGGAAGTTCAAACCTGTACAGACTCACTGTTAAGTAATTAACATTTATGGATACTTTGGTGGCTAAGAGGATAAGTGATAACAACTGGGCTTCTACAAAACTATTTCTCAAAATCTTTTTATCCCCAGTGCTATGGGGAGAAGAGCCAACTTGTGGATGCTTACTCAGCAGCAGTCTTCCAGACTGGCTTGATTCCCAGCTGTGCCATATTCTAGCTGTTTTTAGACAGTGGTAGAGATTTGCTCTCAACATTTGCTGTGTAGAGCAGCTGGTCACAGCCCACAGCGCAGATATCAATCTCATCTTGATAACCAAGCATCTCTTTTTAATCTCCAAGAGGCCAGAGGTTTTTCTGCATATCATACATGTTAAAGGGCAAATCACTTCTGCATCTCATATGTGTTAAAAACCTGGAGTTAGGCTGGCACAGTTAGGCCAGCAAAGTTTGGCCTGCACAAGTGACACCGTAAAGTATGCTTGGACCACCCTCGGAGTCAGATAGGCAGAGGCGTTTCTACAGGGATGGCAAAGCTCTAAGTTTTGCAAGAAGCCTTACCTTGCAGTGGAAATCACTCCTCTCCTGCACCGTTTTAGCCAATCTTGGCGTTGCTTACTGGCTACAGCAGCAAGGGAGAGGAGGGACTTACATGACAGGGTAAGGCTTCTTGCAAAACTTAGAGCTTTGCCATCCCTGTAGAAACGCCTCTGCAGATAGGTCAGCACATAGATGTGCGCTATCCTCTTGGCTTCAGGGAGTGGTCCAAACGCTCTTTACGGTGGCCCTTGTGCCAGCCAAACTATGCTGCCTAACTGTGCCAGCCTAAATCCAGGTTAGGATTGTGCCCTCAGGCAATGGAGCAAGCTGTTCTTTTAACGGTGTAAAGAACTGGCAACTCGAATACAGGCCTAATGCCATCTTAACAGGCCTGACTCCATTTCGAAAGTGTCTAAGCTGTCTAAAAGTAAGCTAATGCAGGCCTCAGTCAGAAATAAAAAACTGACAGCATTGGTGCCTCAATTCTTATCAGCTAGCCTCAGGAACTTTTTTGGGAGGCTTCATGAAAGGCCCAGCTCAAGGACATACGGTGCCAGCTGCCTACGCCCAAATTCCTTCACAGCTGTAACTCCTGAGAGTAATTGCCCCCCCACTTACCAGGCAGAAAGGCAATTAGTCCTGAGTGCAAAAAGCTGAGAGGCTGTAAAAATCATCCCTTAGCTGGTGTTCAAGGTTTAGCTTCTCGTTGGGCTGTTCCAGGACATGGCTTGACTCAGTCGCTAAGAAAGCAAGAAGACCTGCTCACTTGTTTCTTATGATGCCTTGGGTAATATCTGGCTAAGAACTTAGAATGTTAAGCAATGTTAGTCTCAGTAAGATTTAGGAAATAAGAATTCCTTATTTTAAATTTGTTATGCGTTATATCTCATTTATGTTGTCCTTGAGCCTTGTAACCAATCAGTCATATTTTAAATAAAGCTTATTTGCTTGGTTGTGAGTACATTTTGGCTGGGGGGAAGATTAGGGTGCTGGCTAAATCCAACCCGCTCTATGCCTGTTACCGTTTGCAATAGGAACTGCTAAGAATTTGCTTCTATTTGAGGCTTATTTCCAGACTGCTGTCTCTAGGTTAATTGAGGTGGGGTAGTGGAATTGGCCTTGGTTGCTGGTTAACTCAAGCCTTGTTGCTCCACTAAGGCTTGAGGCAGCAGTTAAGTGGAGCTGGTGGTGCTTTTAGCAGGTTTCCTATTAGCACTTTTGTTTACTAGTACTCACGGCTAGCTACGGAGGAATCAGAAGTCAGGTAATTAACAGGCGTCTCTGTTAAGGGCCTGGACTTCTAAAGAAAACCCTCCCCGTGGCTGGTTCTTTACAAACGGTCTTGAGGTGCCTTATTCTGTGTGGGTCTTTCCAAATGCTGCAGATGATTAATGGCGCTTCCAACTTGGCTGTCCTGTCTGGAATTGCCATCCTCTCTTCAGGGCTCAATCCTGACTTCCGCTGGAATGGCAAGGCTGGTACCTGTGCCATATCCAGTGCAAGTTAGGAGCTGGCTGGAGCCTCCCTGGGTCAAGGGCACATCTACATCCTTGCCCTGGGGTGGATGCAGTGGTGTCATTCAAATGATTTAGGAACAGGAACTCACTTTTGATTGGCACTTGTCGGGAACCTGGAACCAGCCACGGAGCCCGTTAGGATCCGGAACGCCCATTCTGGTCCGTTTCCCCCTGAATGACATCACTGCCTTCGCCCCCCTAGGAATCCAGAGTCGCTCCCTTTAATCCTCTGAGTGCCGGCCAACCAAGAAGAAAAGCTCTTTGCAGAGGAATTGGGAGGGGGGAGGGGGGAGAGTGAAGTGGGAGGAGTCAGCCCTAATTTTAACTAGTGGAACTGAGTTTGCCGCGTTCCTCCTGCATGACATCACTGGGTAGATGCCAGCTGCCCTGATAGACTGCTGTTTAGCAGGCACCGCTTTGAGCAAGCCACATGCCCCAAATTTGGGCCTCATGGCCTGGGGGCAAGAGCTGGGGGCCGCATCCTATCTCCAACCACCTCCTGTGCCAGCACGCCTCCCAGCATGCCCAGAAACCAATGTAAGGCTAATCAGGTCAGGGACAGGGGCAGTGGTGTCATCTAAATGATTTAAGAACAAGAACTCACTTTTGATTGGCACATGTCAGTGGGACTTCCCCACTGCAGCCCTTCCCCCTTTGCCCCCCTAGGAATCCGGAGTCGCTCCCTTTAACCCTCTGAGTGCCAGCCAACCAAGAAGAAAAGCTCTTTGCAGAGGAATCGGGAGGGGGGGAGGGAGAGTGAAGTGGGCGGAGTCAGCCCTAATTTTAACTAGTGGAACTGAGTTCCCCCTGCATGACATCACTGGACAGGGGTTAGGATGTAGCTGGTGCCAACCCTTTCTCTGCTCTCTCCCCATCCCAAACTGCCAGCCTCTCGCACTCCCCAACCCGCACACCAGCCAAACCCAGCTGGCGCTTACCTGGGCGGTGTGGCGGCCAAATTTGGCCTCCGTGGGCCGGTGCAACTGCCTGCATCAGCCCATCTGCCTCTGGATCTGGCCTGGACATGCCTTACGGCACATTTGAGACAGCCCTGGGCTGGTGGAAGGGGCCTGGGCCAGCCCAGCACATTCACAGGATTGAGCCCACGGTCAATTAAAAGCTCATTTGAAAACATTAACTTAATCTACATGTTAGAAGTATTCCAAGCATATTATTTGATTGGCAGCATTATTTTATAGACAAAATGCTATGGAAGGGAAAAGCTAATTCTTGGCAGGGTGTGGCCAGCTACTTAAGTAAAAATAGACAACTGGATTTAAAGAAGCTGAAAGTAGCTAAATGTGAAATGGTGGTTGGCTTGGTGATTGGTGAACACATGAGACATGCATGGGAAATGCAACCCACAGAGAAGGCTACTACTGTCATTGGATGCTTGCAAGCGTCTGTAAAAGTGGGGTTGAAAATTCAGTATTTTTCCATTTTCCTTTTATAAGCAGTATACTTTAAAATGCCAATGTTTCTATGGGGATACCCAAAGGTTACTGCTATAAAATAACGTCAAAAAACCTCACAAATTCCCAAATGGGCAGCGCAATCCTATACCTCCCCCTTGCGCCAGTGCTAAGCTCTTGCGCCGGCTGAACGCTGTTGCAAACGTGCCATCAAGCACTTCCACATTGGCGCTGTGGCACTGGACCGGCGCAAGCAGCAGTGCTGGCATTCGGGTGCCGCTGCGACCATTGGCAGCGCCAGCCATGTGCCAGTCAAACATCGGCGTTGCTCGGTCGGCGCAGGGCCTCCACGATGGCATTCCAGAGGCGTTCAGGGGGCATAACTGGGTGGCGTAGTGGGCGGAGATGGCGGTTGTGACGCAGGATGGCCGTAGTGCCATATCCTAATGCCCATCCCTGGCCAGGGCGGCCCCGATTCGGCCCGCTCCTGTCCATGTTCCTCTGCACCTGCGAAACAGCAGGCACAGATCCAAGCAGGCCCGTAGGGGTGACCGGGGCTTACGCGGGTGCAAGGGGAAAACCTCCTCTTGTCCTGCACGTTGCTGCTGCTGCCTCCTAAGGGGCTTTAGGATACAGCCCTTACTAGGCCGGCATAGTATAGGATTGTGCCCTAAAAAATATACATAAATGCTCGTGTACCTGGACAAAGTGAGTATTTCATTGGCTTCCATTTATTCTACTGTTAAGCCAAAATTCTATATTTACATTGTAAATTGCAATGGATGTACTTTATAACAACATCTGACTAGAGACAGAAAATAGGCCACAAATAGTTTATTTCAGCTGAGGTATAGGCATTTATATCAGCTCTAGGGATAAAAATTTTAAAAGGATATTTTTATGGGGGGCTCGCCACTTTTCTACATGAGTTCCAAGTACTTATAGGGCCCACATGGGCAATTGGATAAGATGCCAGTTTCTCAAGTATGGCTGGAGCTTGTTGTATGCATAGTGAATGGGATCCTTAAGGGAGACAATGCTCTTTCAAGCCTCCAGGTTGGAAATGGGAGATGAGGGAGAGGGGTGGCCATAGGACTTTGTATCTAGGCACAGTTCTTCAAAACACATTGGCAGCAGTGCAGAGACATATCTACAGGGGGATCACAGCCCTAAGTTTTGCAAGCAGCCACTCCCCCTCCTCTTCTGAGCCATTCCCTAAGCAGTGGTTCTGAGCAGTGGTTCTCAAACATTTTAGACCGGGGCCCACTTTTTAGAATGGCAATCATGTTGGGACCCACTGCAAGTGATGTCATTAACCTGGAAGTGATGTCATAGCCAGAAGTGACATCCTCAAGCAGGAAGTGTTGTCATTGTGACATAATAAAAGGACACTCCTGGAATGCAAGCTGGCATTCTTGGACGGCAGTAATTGCACAGCCACGAAACATCCCTGAAAGAGAGCACGATTAGGACAAAATATGATGTAAAAGCACTGAGCTAAAAACCAAAAAAAAAAAATCACACTTGAAAATTCAAACAGTGAACACTCACAAGAGGAATATAACAAGAGTAAGGTCTGCAGTTTCCAAGATGGCTGCTCCCAGCTTTCCGCAATCCTCCTGACATCATGTCCCAACCCACAGTTTGAATAGCACTGCCCTAGAACATGCCCTACTAAAGCAAAATGGAGGCTGCATTGGTTGCGAATGGCTCCGAAAAAGAGCAGGAGTGATTGCTTGCAAAACGTACTGCTATGATCTTCCTCTAGGTACGCCTCTGCAGCAGTGCCATTTTGGAAGGAGGGACGGATGGCAGCAGGAGCAAAAATACCAAGTGTATGACTGAGGCTGGCTTTTTTGTGTTGGACCAGTGAGTGAATCATAGGCAACTGCACCTGTCTGCGGTACATGGTAACGTCTTGGCTCAGTGAATTCATGGCTGAGGTTAAGATCTCTGGCTAAGGCAGCATGTATGTTGGACAAATATATTCTGATCACAAGAAGAGTCATTGACAATCTGTTCTTGTTCTAAATGCAATGATTTTGTGGGAACATCGTATGCCGCATAGGATGAAAGTCGGCCCAAGAGAAAAGGGTCAATCGGACGTGTGTTTTTCAGACTTGCTACAGGCAAATCCATGTATCTCATTTTAGCTTCGGCCTTCAGCAAGAAACCAAAGATGACGGATGTTGCGGCAGGAGGCGTGGCTGTTTTTGAAGCGGAGACGGAGAAGGCAGGCGTCAAGGTGAAGTGGCAGCGAAACGGGGTGGACATTGCCGCAAGCGAGAAGTACGTCGTCAAGGCAGAGGGGAACAAGCACTCACTGACCATCAATAACGTCGGGAAGGAGGATGACGTGACGTACGCAGTCATTGCTGGAAGTTCCAAAATCAAATTCGAACTCAAAGTCAAAGAGCCAGGTATGTTGTCTACTATGTTACCAGGGATGCACATAACTACCTTTCTTGACTCATCATGCCCATTACAAATAGGGTGATAACACACCTGTCCTTGTTCACAAACCTGAAGTGCAGTCCAATCATGAATTGGGGCACCTTCAAGCATCAAGGAGGCCCTCAGATGGAGCTGCAAGGCCTCCTGGACCCTCCCCAAGGCCAGCATGACCCCCAAGGCAAAGAGAAAAACCCCTGGGTGTCCGTGGCACTGCAATTGCTGTAGCACCATTGGGGCACCCCCCAGGCCCCCCTCCAATAAAGGTGGGCCCCCATATACATAGATTCCGTATCCATGGTTTCAATTATCCATGGATTGGGGGGGGGTTACCTTCCTTTATTGTTCCTTTAGGTCACTAACAACCTTTTTGTTTGGGGAGCAGGGGAAAACCCAATACTTGACATAGGTTCATTCTTATCCATGGTTTCATGGCAGGCGGGAAGGAAACTATCCCCCACAGATACCGGGGCATGCCTGTATTTGCACCCCAAAAGACCAAGAACCGCTGCTGTAGACAAAGCTACATACATCAAGCAACTTTGTGTTCTCCCCATGCATCTAATCTGATCCACAGGCCACTCTCTAGTCCAGCGATGGCCAAACTTTTTGGTTTGCTGTGTCACTCATGCCTATCTTGACTCTGTTGGCATGTCACTCTCCACCCCCAACAAAAGAGAAACAATTATTTACGTATTCACTTATTTAAAAAATGCAGTCCAATCATGTGTGGGGCTGTGCATTACACAAAGAAACATCAAATCGTTACAAAAAACCCACATCATTACAAAAATGAACTCAGTTGTCGTTGGGTGTTGACAAATGCTGGTGTGTCACCCAAAATGTCATGGCGTGTCGCCTTTGACACACGTCCCATAGGTTCGCCATCACTGCAAGTATCTCATTTTGAGTGAGTCCTCTAACACAGCACCACGTTTTTTGTAACTTTTCTTGCGTTTGCCATTCCTTTATAGTAAAGATGGAAGAAGCAGCCCCCACTGCTGAAGCTATTCCTGTACCATCAGCTCCAGAACCAACTGTCTCAGACGTCCCTGCAGTCGCAGAAGCTGAGCCTACAGGTGTAGTAAGAATTTGGAAAGTTTAAAAAATGATGCTAGAATAATTCCTCATTTCCACACTGATTGGAATAAAGACATTATTATTATTATTATTTGTTGTTGTTCAGTCGCTAAGTTGTGTCCAACTCTTTGCAACTCCATGGACCACAGCACGCCAGGCCTCCCTGTCCTCCACTAGCTTCCGGAGTTTGCCCAATTTCATGCTCATTGCATCGGTGACACTATCTAACCATCTCATCCTCTGCCATCCCCTTCTCCTTTTCCCTTCCATCCTTCCCAGCATGAGGGTCTTTTCTAAAGAGTCCTCTCTTTTCATGAGGTGGCCAAAGTATTTAGCATGGTATATTGGGAGGAGCCCTAGCTCAGTTGCAGAGCATCTTTTTTGTTTGCAAAGCAGATGAGCACCTGTCATCTGCAATATCTCATTTCAGTTGGCCTTCCAGCTCCATCTGCTGAAGCCCAGGAAAAGGCACCTGTGGATCCTATTGGTGTGTTTGTGACTCGGCCACAGGATGGAGAAGTGACTGTTGGTGAGTGATCTAGCATGGAAAGATGCTTCTAACTGCATAGCTCTCTAATTCAGGGTGCAATCATAAGCTGGAGTTAGGCCAGCAAAGTTTGGCTGGCACAAGGGCCACTGTAAAGCACATTTTGGTTTACTCTTGGAGTCAAGGAGGATGGTGCACGTCTGTGCACTGGCCTCTCTGACTCAGAGAGTGGTCCAAACATGAAGTGAAGTATGGAATTGGAGACCCACTGCCAATCCCGCCTCCCTCCTGGGAGGGATCTGCTCCTATTGCCACCCACCCCCTGCCCCATTTCACCCTACCTCTTGTATGGTGACAACAATCCTGGGAGGCAGCAGCCTGGGCACAGTTGGTCTTAGGAGCTGTGGGGGGCCAGACGGTGAAAAGAGGCTGTGCAGGATTATACCAAGAACTCAATTTTGATAAGGCAGGACCATGATTGTACTGGATCCAAGCCCTCTCTTGCACAGGCTTTGAAAGTTTGCCATGATCCCCAAAATGAGGCTTCCTGATCCCATTGGGGTCCTGACCCACAGGTTGAAGAACACTGCTTTACAGTGTCCTTTATGTCAGTGGTGGCGCAGCTGGTTAATCTGCTGTTGCTGGGCTTTCCGACCGCAAGGTTGGGAGTTCAAGGCAAGCTCCCGTTGCTTGTCCCAGCTCCTGCCAACCTAGCAGTTCGAAAGCACCTAAATGCAAGTAGATAAATAGGGGCCACTTTGGTGGGAAGGTAACGGCGTTCCGTGCGCTACAGCGTATAGTCATGCCGGCCACATGACCACGGAAGCTTGTCCTCAGACAAAACGCCAGCTCTACAGGCTTTGAGATGAGCACCGCCCCCTACAGTCGGTCACGACTAGACCATTCGGTCGTGGGGAAACCTTTACCTTTTACCTTTGTGTCAGTCAAACTTTGCTGGCCTAATTTGTGGCGGCCTAGCTCCAGGTAAGGATTGTGCTCTCAGTGATTCCCAAACATTGCAGCATTCAGGACCCACTTTTTAACACAACACTCTATCAGGATCCACCTAGCTGTACGATACTTTAACAAAAAAGTTTCGCAGCTGCTCAAGCCTCTGTTTTTATCTATTTTACTATGGATGTTCTGGTGCATTTGTTGAGCTTGGTGTCCGCTGGATCAGGACCATTCTGCTGGCCTTGCATTCCTCTTCACCTGGCCTTCCATAATAGCCAAGGCCTACCCATCAGTGGCATTCCTTGGGGGGGACGACGACAAAATGAGCCTGAGCTCTTGTGTAACTTGGCCCCTCCTCCTCGTCTTCAGAGCCATTCACATCTCAGGGGGAAAAAGCCTTTAAGCTAGTTCTCCAAGCAGTGAATGGCTCTGGAGGCAAGGGGGAACAGCCGTGTTACACAGAGCTCAGGCTCACAATGTTACAATGCAAATGTGTGGCTCACTCACTTTTCATAGGGATCAATAGATTTTCCTTGTCAGCTTCCTTCTCGAGAGTTTGTTGGGGCCTGCTTTCATCAGATCGTGGGCATCCCTACATGGGGGGGGGAGTTCTAAGTTTTGCAAGGAGCCTTACCTTGCCATGGAAATTGCTCCTTTCCCACGCTGTTTTAGCCAGGCGCATATCTGACCCGGTGCCCAAGATGGCACGAGCCATGGGCGCCAGGCAGCGGCGGGGCACCATTGCGTGCAGTCCGGACAGGAAAGCGCACGCTTTTTGGCCCCCCTTCACCTCCATTATGCTTGGAAATGAAGCATTTCTGGGATCAGGGAGGTGTTTTGGAGTGACACGTGGGGGTGGGGCGATGTCCTGGGGGTGCAGTTTCGTCACCTGCCATGTGACGACCTCCGTGCGTCCCTGGTTTAGGCCAATCCTCATGGGGAAAAGCAACGTCTGGGCGTTGCTTACTGGCTACAGCTGCAAGGGAGAGGAGGGATTTACATGACAGGGTAAGGCTCCTTGCAAAACGTGGAGCTCTGCCCCCCCATGTGGGGACTCCACTGCATCAGATTGGGACCATTTGGGTACATTGTGTTCCTCTCAGCCTGCCCTTCAAGTGGACTTGTGCATGGTAGCCTAGTCATGAATAAAGCACAGATGTAGCTCAGTTTCACTTTCCATAGGGCTCAATGCATTTCCCTTGCCACCTATCAGCTTGTCAATTTCACAGCCCACCAATCTTTGGGTTGCTATCCAGTGGCGTACGGAGAGGATCGGGGCCGCAGATCGCACCCATGGCAGGGCGACGAAACCGCGCCCCGGCACGTCACCCCGCCCCCATGCGCCGCCACATCACGCCTCCCTGCATCCAGAAGAGCTCCATTTCGGAGCGCAATGGACGTGAGGGAGGGCGGGCAGGCCAAAAGAAGCGCGGATTCCTCTTCACTTTGCCGCAGATTCCTCTTCACTCTGCTGCCTCAGTGCTGCCGGCACCCCACCCCACCCGCTGCGTTCCGCACCCCTGGCTACACCCTCCCTCCGCCCCGTTGCTATCTGCTGGCGGGTCGCAACCCAGTTTGAGAACCACTCCTCTAAATAATTTATCAAGAGATCTTATGCCTAAAATCATACATTGAGTAACCAGAACATGTCTCCCTGTCCAGGTGGGAATATTACATTCACGGCCAAAGTGGCAGGTGAAAGCCTGCTGAAGAAACCATCAGTGAAATGGTTCAAGGGAAAGTGGATGGACCTTGGAAGCAAAGTGGGGAAACATCTCCAACTTCATGAAACGTATGACCGAAATAACAAGGTACCATCAAAGCAGAGCTCTTTCTCTCCTTCCTCCTGTTTCTAGACTGAAATAGCCTTTTTCCCTGGGACAAAACTCATAAAATACGTGTGTCCTTCTACTATTCATCCTTCTACTGCTTATCTTGAAAAAAAGGAAATTGCTATGCATTTAACTTAGGTAGCATTTGCAAACCACTACCATCCACCCCTTATACCAGAAATAATGAATTTTAACCGATGCATCTAAAGGACGCATATAAGGGATGTGAAATGTATATCCTTGCCATAGATAAGCAAGATTCTTATTTTGAATACTGCTAGAACATCACTAGATAAGCTGTATAAAAACACCGTATTAAGAGTCTAGGCCAGCTGTCTCCAAACTGGAGACTGCTGCAGCACCGAAAAGCATCCCTGGTGTGAGTGGCTCTTGCTGTTCCACTGGGGACATTTGCAAAGACCCCGACTACAGCCCCCAGGGGTCTTTGCAGCCAGCTGCTTCTGGGGTCTGCAGCCCCAGCATGCCTCATGTGTAGAGTTCTGTGCAGAAGCAGCTGGCTGTGAAGGGTGGGCTGGGGGATGCAGTTGGGGTCTTTGCAAGCATCCCTGGTGGAATGGTAAGAGCAGTTCCCCTGCTAACTGGGCAAGCGGCACTTTTTCAAGCGGCGTTCCTCTTATATTTAGCAGGGGGAGAATAATTGTCCCTCTTCATCCCTGCACAATCTTTCTAGTAGCTGTTGCTGGTGTTCTGCCTTTTTAAAAGATTGTGCGCCCTTTGGGACAGGGAGCCATTTAACTTTATTATTACTATTTGCCTGTAAACCACTTTGTGAACTTTGTGTTAAAAAGCGGTATATAAGTACCTGTTGATTGATTCACACTTGGGATGGAGCAGAAGGACACCGGATCCAGCCCACAGGCCAGAGTCTGGGTGACTCCTGGTGCAGGCAAAGACCCCGACTACTGCCCCCAGGGGTCTTTGCGGCCAGATGCTTCTGGGGTCTGCAGCCCCAGCATGCCTTATGTATAGAGGCATGAGACTTAGAGCACAATCCTAAGGAAGCAAATTGAGAGGCAGTGATCCAGCCCACCACCCTCTTACCTCAGTCCTTCCTCAAGTGGTCCCTTTAAATAAAAAACGAAGTGTAGGGCATGCAGGGAGCAACCCAGGTGTAGTCCATACCAGCAATGGGATTAACAAATGACCTGGGGGAACGCTGGGCGGGACGTACTCGTAAGTGGAAGCCCGTGATTGGCAGCCCGCGCAATTGGCAGCCCGTCTGTTCCGCCCCGCTGCCGTCCCCGCCAGCCGTGTGGGCTGGGCCCCCTGCCCCCGGTTGGCACGCCCCACTGCTGCTTGCCCGGGCACCTGGGGGGCCCCCCAGGTGAGCAGGCACCACCCCCTCCGAGGCTTGGGCGGCCCGCGCAGCGGCGGGGAATGCAGCGGGGTGGAACTGACGGGCAGCCAATTGCGCGGGAGTTCTGCATACGTCCCGCCCAGCGTTCCCCCAGGTTGTTTGTTAATCCCATCGCTGGTCCATACTTCCTGTTTTATTTAAAGGGACAGCACCAAGAAGGACTGAGGTAAGGGGATGGGGAAGTGGGATGCTGCCACCACCTTGTGTGCACCCTCCAAAGAACCCACACACCGAAGACAGAAATCCATCCATACCCCACCCTACCTTCTTCATTGCACAGCCCCTTGAGATAAAACAGGAATCATTCCCAGCACATCCTGCACTTCCTGTTAAGACTGCTCAAGAAAAGTGGTAGGGAAAATAGAACTCTGTCTTCTGTGCAGGTTTTTTTGGTGGCACTGCCACCGCCACCCATGCTTGGCGGTAAAGGGATAGAGGGTGGATGAGGTGGCAGTGGTGAATTTTCTGCATCTCAGGTGCCACCTGCCCTCAAGCCAACCCTAGCAACTGAGTACTGGGATTGGAATACAAAGTACTCCTCAAGAAGTAGTCTTGATGGAAATGGTCTGTTCCTTTCTTTCTAGGTTTACATCTTTGAAATGAACATAATTGAGGCGAAAACTACTTATGCAGGAGGGTATAGATGTGAAGTGGCAACTAAGGACAAGTTTGATAGCTGTAATTTCAACCTTGTTGTCCATGGTAAGTGTTTTCATACTTGCAGAGATGGCTGGCATTGCTGGAGAAGCTTTCCGGTGTTCCTCTTTCTTCATGGCACAAGACGGCTTTTCATTTCTGCTGCAATATGTAAAAAGAGTGACAAAGCTATATACGGTAGATAGGCTTAAAATGGGAAGAAGTTATAGTCTAAGGTAGTGGTTCTCAAACGTTTTAGACCGAGACCCACTTTTTAGAATGGCACCGGTGTTGAGGCTCACCAGAAGTGATGTCATTAACCTGAAAGTGATGTCATAGCCAGAGGTGCCAACATCCAGCAGAAAGTGCTGTCAGTGTAATCAAATGACATTCCTAGAACGCAAACTGGCATTTTTGGACTGAAGCAAATGCACAATCATAAAGCATCTGCACAATCTGCCATATTTGACAGAAAGCAAAATTAGGACAAAATCTTAAGTAAAAGAACTAAAAACAATTTTTTTTAAAAACCCTCACTTGAAAATTCAAACTGTTAACACTCATAAAAGGAATATAGCAAGAGTAAAGTCTGCAGTTTCCAAGATGGCTGCTTCCAGCTTTCTGCGACCCACTTGACATCATGTTACGACCCACTAAGTGGGTCCCGACCCACAGTTTGAATAACACTGGTCTAAGGGGCATTGACAGAGGAGTGAGGGTGGGAATTTGGGAGGAACATTGGCAAGATGGAATGTAGTAAAATATTATTTACACTTACCAAAGAATTGACAGACATCCTTAGTGTTGGAGCTATTTATTATTTCAAGGGTAGACTTTATTTAATCAACAGCGTCAAGAGCATCCCAGACTCTGAATGCAATGAATATTGAAAAACATTACAACTTCAGTCATTACAACATAGTGGCTTCAGTCAAGAGCATAGATCAATACTTGCATATTAACTAGCCTTGTAATGATTTGCAGTCTGGCCTGTCCCATATTTTTGCCATTTAACCTGGCAGCCCTGTCTGAAAAATAGCAGACCTGGCTTCTTTGTGTTTCGGATCTGTTTGTCTTTATTTTTGCCCCTTGACTGCAAGTAAACTGAACTAAGATGACTTCTGCAGAAGTGTTGCAAATTAAGTAAAGGGCACATCAGCACATGCTGCATTTTGGCCTGTCCCCCACGTAGTGTTGGGCAATCACATCAGCATTTTTAAGGCAAAAGTCAGAATATTTTTTTATCCTGCAGAGTTTTTATTTTTATTTTTGCAGAGGTTCAAACATTAAAAGAGGAAGTATGGAGGTGGGGAAAAGAGTTATTTACCAACACTTGCCCCGTGAACGATGTGAAATAATTAGGAGAAAAGTGCTGGGAGCTGGTGCATTTCCTTCACCCTGCACAAATACAGGAATTTACATTTTAGGCAACTCATTTGCATTTTAGGTGCACTTTGGCCTGTTATTGCCCTGAAGACATCTGCATCATACAGGCTTGTCACTGATCAAGAGGCAAATGCAACATGCCCTATTTTTATGTATCAATTCTTAACTATTATTGGCCACTCTCAAACAAAGCTCTCAGAGCCGTTTACAATGTATTTAAGCAAAGATCCTATCTCCTGCCAGCCCAGAGCAGGCAGCAGCTCCCATGGAGTGCTCACTGCCTACTGTGGGAGGGGGCACCAGACAGCCCAGGAGTGGTAAGTAAAACACGTTTTTACTTATCTCTCCATAGGTTGTCTGGTCTCCAATGAGTACTGTCGGACCTATGTCAGCTCTTTTGCTGGCGTAAGTCGAAGGACAGTCCTGGGGGGCAGACCCAGGCCTGAAGGGCGGAATAGGATCTTGGCACGCAGCTGCCTCTTGAGAGTGCAATCCTACGTAGCACTGGAACAGGCAGGTCTACACTGTATCCAGTGCCACTTAGGAGGCAGCAGGAGCCCCCCCCCCCGCTGGGATCCTCAGATCTGCACCTGCGAAATGGTGGGTGCAGGTCCGAGGAAACTTCGTGGCCCGAATTGGGACCACATGGTCTGGGGATGGGGCCTTGGATGCGGCCTAACAGCCGCATTCCACTCCTGCCCCCCTCCCCAAGCCGGCATGGCCACCGCCCACTCGCTGCCCAGGAATACCTCCCACCCGCCTTCCCTCCTCCCGGAACCACCCCTGCGCCACCTGAGTTCAGCTGACACAAGGGGGCTCTCTGCCAGTGCTATGAGGCCGACCTCGTAGCGGCCCAAGTGCTCTAGCGCTGATGCAGGGGTGCCGGTCAGTGCCCCCATGTTGGTGCTAATGACATAGCACTTATGCAACAATGTTGCGCCGGCACTATGTCGAGGGCAGGATTGCACCCTGAGGTCCTTCCCTTGATCATTCTTTGATTCCCCTTGATTCCCTTGATCCTTCTTGGTGTTGCCACTGCTGCTGATTTACCGGTGATACCAGAAGAAGGTTCTCTGGGCCTCCCGCGATTTGTGCTTCTATCTTTGGCCTGTCAGCTACTGCACCGCTGGCCTTGGATTTAGAGTGGCTGATCATAAGACCCAACTCCCTCAGAGGCTTGACCCCAAATCCCTTATGATTGTGTGTAGAAAAGTTTCCATGATGCATTTACAAAGGGTAACCTTGGTTGCTAAATGCATACATTTACTCATGCGTAGCAGCTATGCAGGGCCATAACTGGAAAGGACTACAATGTGGAGATAGAGACAGTGGTGTCATTCACAAACGAGCTGCCGGAACGCGAGGCGGGACTTACCACCTGATTGGCTGCTCGTTCGTGACGCGTCGCTGCCTGCCCAACCGCTGCACGGGCACCCCTGGCTTCGGAGGGGGTGCCCGCTTGCCTGGGGGGTGCGCTGGGTGCCTAGGGGAGCCGCGGAGGGGCGCGCCACCCGGAGGGAGCCCCCGCGGCCGGCCTGTCAATCAAGCGGTAAGTCCCGCCTCGCGTTCTGGCAGCTCGTTTGTGAATGACACCACTGGATAGAGAGTATTTAACTTTTTACCTCTGCACTGTTCCCACTGAAAATTGCCCCTACACAGAGGCTATTTTAAAATACCAAGGTAGCAAATGACCTTTTTTGTGTTTCATAGCCACTTTGTAGAGGTGATTTTAGCAGGAAAACTGCAAGGAGGTAAAGAATTAAAAACCTTTTGCCTCAGTTCTGCACTCTTAGTCTAAATCGTGGCCCCACATAGCTACTGCACTCAAATGTACACTAATCAGGCGCAAAAATATATATTAATATACTCTGCACACAAATACACCCTAGCATTACATGGCGTTTGGTCCTCAGTGAAAATTTAATCTGTTTTCTAATTTCTGTGAGGCTTTGAGATTAAATCTTGGTCTTCTCTCCCTGCCTTCAAATTATTGCATGAGTTAATTTCAGTTTCCAAATGCATAACAAAAGTGAAAGCTATAAAGCAGGGGTGCGGAGGAGAGAATGCTGGGAAAGGTTGCTGGGGTATCTTCAATGCAACCCTACAGTATTTGACTCTGCCCATTTTTCCTTGTACTCATCTACGCCATCGCAGAGGCCCCACCACCAGGCGATCTGGATATCCGCTCGGCTTTCCGACGGGCGTGAGTATCATTGCAAACTGTTTGTCTTGAGCAGCTCAGTTGAGAACAGATACGAACAGGATGAACAGGGCCCTGTCCAAAGAAAGTTTCATGCATGGTGTTGCATAAATAGTAGTAAACCACTTCTCATAGTAGAGGGACCACAGTATAGCTTAGTGGGAGAATATATTCTGTGTGCATGTGTGCATACACACATATGTGTAAGAAAGAGAGAGAGGTGTTTGTTTGAAGGGTTTGGGTGAGAGGGTGCATTTGGATGGAATGGACTTCTGCTATATGAATTCTGTTTTATGATTCTTACTAGGAGCACGGTAGGAGGAGGGAGACGGATGACTTCTGCCTTTTCCAGGTAGCTGTTGGGTTTCGGACTCAAACCTCAAAATAAACTGTCATTCTGGAATCAAGTTTCAGTGTTTGCTTAACAATGCATATTTCATTCATGGTGACTATTTCAATATGTCCAAAGGTCTCCTCTTAAGCAGTGGCAAAGACACAGAGCTGCTTGATTCATGCATAGTTCCATCTGATCCGATCACAGCATTTCTTAGAATGCAATCTAATTGCGTCTGCAGAGAACCGTCCGGCTGAGCTTTTCCGTGTGGTCCGTAGCCTTTTACATCTTGCCCCCCTTACTGGTAGGGAGGAGCACACGGAGGCTCGCTGTGACGAGTTCACAAAACATTTTGCAGACAAGGTCGATCAGATCCGGCATGACTTGGACGCCGCTGTGGGCATATCTAGTGATGTCCCTGGGGAACCTGTCTGTCCTACGATTTGGGATTCTTTTCAGCTTGTAGAGCCTGAGGATGTGGACAGGATTCTCTGGAGCGTGAGACCTGCTGCTTGCCCGCTCGACCCTTGCCCGGCATGGCTAATTAGAGCTGCCCGGGGAGGGCTGGCCGAGTGGACAGGGAGGGTGGTGAATTCATCTCTGAGGGAGGGGGTGTTCCCGCCTGCCTTGAAGCAGGCAATGGTGCGCCCCCTCCTGAAGAAGCCCTCCCTGGATCCCACAAATTTAAACAACTTTCGGCCAGTCTCCAATATCCCATTTCTGGGCAAGGTGATTGAGCGGGTGGTGGCATCTCAGCTTCAGAGGGTTCTGGAGAAAACGGATTATCTGGACCCATTCCAATCTGGCTTCAGGCCGGGGTTCGGGACGGAGACTGCCTTGGTCGCCTTGGTGGATGACCTGCGCCGGGGGATGGACAGGGGAAGTGCAACCCTGTTAGTCCTGCTGGACCTCTCGGCGGGTTTCGACACCATCGACCATGGTGTCCTTCTGGGTCGGCTGGCCGGGTTGGGGCTTGGAGGCACTGTTTTGAAGTGGTTCCGCTCCTTCCTGGCTGACAGATCCCAGAAGGTGGTGCTGGGGGATGCTTGTTCGGCACCCCGGCCTCTTAGGTTTGGGGTGCCGCAAGGTTCCATCTTATCCCCCATGCTATTTAACATCTACATGAAACCACTGGGAGAGGTCATCCGGGGGTTTGGAGTGGGGTGCCATCAATATGCTGATGACACCCAACTCTATCTCTCCTTTCCCCCTGATTCTGAGGAGGCAGTTGAGGTCCTGGATCGCTGTCTGGAGGCGGTTGGGGGCTGGATGTGGGCGAACAAGCTGAAATTAAATCCGGATAAGACAGAGGTGCTCTTGGTCCGGAAATCCACAGCTCGGGTACTGGACTATCGCCCTGCTCTGAATGGGGTTGCACTTCCTCTGAAGGAGCAGGTTCGCAGCTTGGGGGTTCTCCTGGATCCACAGCTACACCTGGAGCCCCAGGTGGCGGCGGTGGCCAGGGGAGCCTTTGCTCAGCTTCGGCTGATCCGCCAGCTGCGACCGTACCTGAGCTGCGCGGACCTGGCCACAGTGACCCATGCCCTAGTGACATCTAGATTAGATTATTGCAATGCACTCTACGTGGGGCTGCCTTTGAAGACGGTCCGGAAACTACAACTAGTTCAGAACGCGGCGGCTCGGGTGGTTGCTGGGGCACGTCGGTTTGACTCTGTCGAGCCACTGCTTCGGCGACTGCACTGGCTGCCGGTTCTGTTCCGGGCCCAATTCAAAGTGTTAGTTTTGACTTTTAAAGCCCTTTACGGCTCGGGTCCGGGGTATTTGAGGGACCGTCTCCTTCCATATAATCCAACCCATACTCTTAGATCATCTGGAGGGGCCCTTTTGACTGTGCCGCCACCAGGAGAAGTGAGAGGGGTGGTGGCCAGGAAGAGGGCCTTCTCGGTGGTGGCACCCCAACTTTGGAATACCCTCCCCTTAGAATTGAGAACTGCTCCCTCTCTGTTAACATTCCGGCGGGGGCTGAAGACCTTTTTATTTCAAAAAGCTTTTAATTGTTGACAGGTCTGGCGGGCTGGCTGGTTTATTATATTTTATGATCCACTGGGTTAGTTGCTTTTAAATTGTACTGTTGGTGGTTTTAATTGTTTTATTGTATTGTTTTTATATTGTTTTTATATTGTTTTTTGAAGTGTTTTTAATGTTAGTTTTTATATTTTGTAAAGCCGCCTTGAGCGCCTTTAGGCAAATAAGGCGGGGTATAAATCTAATAAATAAATAAATAAATAAATCCTAATCTGGAGTTTGGCTGGCACAGTTAGGCCAGCAAAGTTTGGCTGGCACAAGGGCCACTGTAAGGCATGTTTGGACCACACTCGGAGTCAAGGAAGATGGCGCACTTCTCCGTGCTGGCCTCTCTGACTCCAAGAGTGGTCCAAACATACTTTAGGGTGTCACATACTTTACGGCTGGCACATGGAGGTGTGCCATCCTCCCTGACTCTGAGAGTGGTGCAAACATGCTTTATGGCGTGTTTTCGAGTCCCTTGTGCCAGCCTAACTCCAGGTTAGGATTGCGTGATTAATCTGAGAAGCACCTTAAGAAGTTCTTAAGTGTTCCTGTTCTTGAGAATTTTTAAGTACTCCTGTTCAAATGCTGTCTTCTATGGAGGAACAAGTTCACTGAAGACTCAAGTAATACATTTTGAGACAATACAGGTTGGTAAGATCTGGAATAATAAAGAGCCAAAATGTTGAAATCTTCTTTTTTTTTTTTTGAAACTGCCAATCCAAACATTTATGACAGTGTTACTGTATGAAAACCTTTCCCTAAGGGTTCTCCCAAGCATTATTTTTGAGAGGCCATACAGAAACTGCAGTAGAAAAACTTAATTTTGTGAGATATTATACAAGATCTATGGATTCAGGAAATCCATTTGTTGTGCTAACGTTCAACTGTAGAATATCTGCACGGAAAGGAAATAAACTTGTATGATAGATTAGCAGGTGCAGTGGAATTAGACATTTTATATTGTTTCCTCAATAAATTCTATGGGGAAAACAGCAAAAAATAAGAGTCTGTGGTTTCTCTGAAGCATACTGTGAGTTAGGCAGGCTTCTGTGGTCGTGGTTGCTCCAGGTCCCTCCTGCGAGCACAGGATGACCTGCTGCAGGAGGTATGACACTTGATGTGGATGTGGTTCATGAAAGATCTTCCCTTAGGGACCTTGCCTTCATCCCTCAGGATCAAAGGCAGCAAACCTCAACTGCAGTTTAGCCATGTATAAGTCTGCTTAAAGAGACAGTGCTGCTGTTTTTGCAAAGACCCAGAATGACATGAAACTGATGCTGGGTCAATAGAAGTATTGAACAAAGGGGGAATCCAGGTTTAAATTTGAAAAGGCTCTTGGAATCTGAGTGAAACGTCTTTGGTCCTCACCTCACCCAACATGGGGGCACTTGAGAGCGCAATCTTAACTCAGGGCATAATAGTCAGGCCGACGTGTCTGCCCCCTATCCAGCCCAGGACTGAGACTGGCTGCAGGGCAACCCAGGGAAAGGTACACAAGTGCCGGATCCTGTCTCCACCCCCTCTCTGGGTCAGCCCACCCACAGGTCCACCCATCCTCCACCTTCCCCCTTTTCTGCCCTTCCCCCACCCCATTCTGCCTCCTGCTGCCTTTGAGCCCCTGTGCCGACCAAGCAAGGCCAGCCTTACCTTGTTGTTGCCGGGCCCAGGAGACAAAGCATATAGGCCAGCGCACATACATGCACTGGCCTTTCTGCAGATACATCAGCTCAAACACACTTCATGGTGCATTTGCAACATGACTGGGCCGATACAAAGGACTTGTGCTGGCCCATCGACGGATCTAGATTGCACCCTGAATCACCTGAATTTTTGTGACTATTTTTTTCTGTTACTACGTTCTCTTTCTGTACAATACAAATGCCACATGCTTTGTCTTACAGTGTGGATGGACATGAAGAAGGCAAAGAGCTGGATTTCAGTTCCCTGCTCCGAAAGAGGTTAGTGAAAATCATCTGAAAACCTGTAGCCAGTGGACACCTACAAAACATGGAATAGGCAGTCAGTACTGGGTAATTTTTTTGCCGCATTCTTAAACCTGTATTTCCATCAGGTTTCGTGTCACTAATCCTTGTAATTCTGGCCAATACTATCACTCGGGATACAGGCGTGGGTGGAAAACAGTGAGAACTTCCTCTAACAGTGCAATCCTAAATCGGCAGTAAGCCGGCATGGCTGTCTCCACACCGGCTCAGAGTGTTGCAAATGAAAGGGACATTGGTGGCTACTTGTGAACTGGCTGGGCCAACACAAAGTCTCCAGCTAGCTTGGCAGACCACATCTGGACCCTGTGCCGGCTGGGACAGGTATGTTTGCGCTGGGTGGCTGGGACATGGGGACGTTGGTGGGAGGACATTTTGGAGGCAGGGAGGGGGCATTTTAGGCAGGAGGGGCAGAACAGGCCAAATTGGGCCTGGGAGGGGGAGGGACTGGGGGAACAGGCCTTTGCTATACCCTAACCCAGTGATGGCGAACCTATGACACATGTGACACCACAACATTTGGGGTGACAATGCCTGACAAAAACTGAGTTCTACTCATTTTTCATTTTTGTAATTACTTGATGTATCTTTATATAAGACATAGCACCACACACGATTAGACTTTTTATTAGTATTTTGCTTAAGCAAATGAATATAAATGGTTTCTCTTTTGTTTGGAGGGGGTTGACACCAGTGGCGTCTCTACAGGGAGGGCATTGCTCTAAGTTTTGCAAGAAGCCTTACCTTGCAGTGGGAAATCACTCCTTTTCTGCACCGTTTTAGCCAATCCTCACAGGGAAAAGCAACATCTTGGCTTTGGAGGGAGAGGAGGGATTTACAAGACAGGGTAAGGCTCCTTGCAAAACTTAGAGCACTGACCTCCCTGCAGAGACGCCACTGGTTGACACCCAGCAGAGTCAAGTTACGCATTTTCCTAAGTTTTGACACACCAAACCCAAAAGGTTTGCCATCACTGTCCTAACCCCTTTCTGGCCCACCCAGCATTACACTGGGGTGGCTGGGGCAGAGGCGGATTTAAGGGGGGGGGCAAATCTGTAGGTTTTGCAAGAAGCCTTACCCTGTCATGTAAATCCCTCCTCTCCCTTGCTGCTGTAGCCAGTAAGCAACGCCAAGATGTTGCTGTTCCCTGTGAGGATTGGCTAAAACGGTGCAGGGGAGGAGTGATTTCCACTGCAAGGTAAGGCTTCTTGCAAAACTTACAGATTTGCTCCCCCCTTAGATCCGCCTCTGGGCTGGGGCTTGACACGGAGCAAGGAGAAAAATATCCCCTTACCCCATGGAGACCTCCAGCTGGCTCCTAAACTGCATTGGATTGGCCTGGATGCATCAGGATTGTATTGTAAGACTACCTAAAGAGCTTTTGATTGACTCAACATTTGAACCAGTGATTTTTGCTCATACTTTTAGGCTGCAGTCCTATACACAGTTACCATGGAGTAAGTCCCTCTGCAATCTGTGGGGCTTGTTTCTGAGTGACCATGCATAGGATTGCACTGGGATATACCCCAGCTCTCAAGGAGGTAGGGTCAGACTGACATCATTATCAACTCCCATTCAGAAATGTGTATGCCTCATTTTTCTTTTCTTTGTCCTCTCTCCTGTTTCTCTGCCTTTTGTTTGTGCTGCATAACCTGTCTCTCTGTGCTTTACTCTGCTCTTGCCTCCCCAACTGGAAACCCTTCTTGGGCTTCTGATGTCTGGAACAGAGAGTAAGATTTTCTTTTAAATATTCTGTATAAAGTGCACGGAACACGTGAAGTTAAAAGGGCTACAGGATTTGTACAATTCCCTCTTTTTTCAAATTATTGGAGCACCATGAGTTTGCCACCCAAACATTCAAACACCCAAACATTTATAAACAATAAAAGATTGTTTAGTTCATTTTATTCCCTACATGTTCTATTAATCTCTCTGAAGGCATTTTTTTTCTGCTGTAGAAATTGTGATATCCGGATAACTGGGTTATCCGTAACATTGCTTTATCTTGTTCTCATATGAGTCCTGATAGCGTCCCTGTCAGAGTAATTATACATAATTTTTTCTCAGCTCTCTCAGGGCCAAATTGTATCCAGTTTTCCAGTGCTGGTACAGAGATTGCACAAGGGCATGCACTGCATCCTGCTGTGGGGTGGAGGGACACAGTCATGGAGGCTTCATCAACGTAAGGGATGAACCCAGTAATGGGATCTGGGAATTGACTAACGGAACGCTGGGCGGGACTTAGGCGTGATTGGCAGCCCGCCCATTTCGTTCCTTGGGCTGCCTGCCGGCCACGCGGGCTTCTCCGGGGGAGCGCGCCCCACTGCTGCATGTCCGATCATCTGGCGCACCCCCCACCCGTCCCCCCAGAGAGCCAGCACCCCCCCCCAGGCCAGGACGGGCTGCGGACCGAACGGACGGGCAGCCAATGACGCGTAAGTCCCGCCCAAGCCCCGCCCAGCGTTCCGGTAGTCAATCCCCAGATCCCACTACTGGATGAACCCCCTTACCTTGAGGGTGCACTGCGGTTGCATCGGAGCTGGAAGGTTGGACAGAATTGGGCCCTCAAATAATTGAGGTGTTTCTTATTTCCCAGGCAAAGCCTTTCAAAACTAGATGGTCAGACTTTGCTGATTGAATTATGCATGGGATGGATAGAGTGGATAGAGGAATGTTGTTTTCCCTCTCTCACAATGCCAGAACCAGGGGACAATCACTAAAATTGAGTGTTGGGAGAGTGAGAACAGATACATGGAAATACTTTATATTACAGTGGGTAATTAATCTGTGGAGCTCCTTGTCACTGGACATGGTGATGGTGTCGGGCTAGGTGCCTTTAAAAGGGGATTGGACAGATTTCTAGAGGAAATGTCCATCACAGGCTACAGGCCATGATGGGTAGTGTAACCTTTATACTTTATAAGTATGCCAGATGCAGGGGAGTGGCAACAAAATGCAGGTACCTAGTTGTCTTGTGTGCTGTCTGAGACATCTGGTGGACCACTGTGAGATACAGGAAGCTGGACTGGATGGGCCCTTGACCTGATCCAGTGGGGCTCTTCTTATGAATTTAGCTTTTGACAATAAAAATTCACTGAAATATGAAATAAATTGAAGTAATGGATTTAAGTAACATTTAGGCGTGACAGGACTGCTGCTTCCAGGTTACTGCATTACATACTGGTTGAGGAATTTGACTCAACCAACTATGGTGGTTTAAACTATTTGTTGTTCACGGTTTACATCTGTGGACCAGGCACTGATGCAAGCATCTTCCCTACATTATAGTCTCAAAGCTTATGTTTAATATGTCTTTCTCCAGATGGTGAGGCAGTTTCAGAGCGCAATTCTAACCTGCAGTTATAGATCAGCACAGGCCAGCACAGTTTGTCCAGCACAAGGGACGCTGTAAAGTATGTTTGGACCACTCTCGAAGTCAGAGAGGCCAGCACACAGACATGCACCATCCTCCCTGGGTCCAAGAGCGGTCCAAACATGCTTTATGGTGGTCCTTGTGCCGGTCAAACTTTGCTGACCTAACTGCGCTGGCCTAACTCCACATTAGGATTGTGCTCCACCCACAATGATGTTATCGACTATGGGCAGCATCCTGGCTAGTTCTCCCACTGTTGGGATCTCCCAATGGTGGAAGCAGTAGTCAGGATGCTATCCTATGAATTTATTTCCTGTTATTGTCACAATGGCTCAATTTCTATTCTGAATTAACTATATTTATGGATCTATGAATATGCTTAATAGTGTCTTCAATCTATCAATTCAATAGTGCCTTCAATACTATTAGGTTATCAGTTAAAGAGGGAATTGTTTCAAACCTTGGGAAAATTCTAGTGTCCATGTTTTCTTATGTTGTTGGCTGTGTTCCCCAACTAAAGTTTAATGACTGATGTGCAGCCTGATTTTATGCATGTTTACTTAGAAGTAAGTTCCATGAGTGAAAATGGACTTACTCCCAATTAAGTGTTCCTTTGGTTTTTCACAAACTCGTTTATTTTAATGTGAATTAAGGTAGCATAGTACTACTGCTTTTTCCTGGACTTATGCTCCGTAGTTCATGAAGAATTATGACGTTGCTTAGAGAATGGAAATGTTCTCCTTTAGAAATCAAAGCAGATGAGGAAAATTGAGTAAAGAATTCCCCAAAGCACCATAGACAGAGAATAGATCCTTGTCATCTGCTCCTTTTCTCTTTCATCAGTCTGATATTCTCCCTGTATATCATGCTGGAGAGAACTACATTTAATGTTCTGGATCCGTATTTTCTGGCAGGACAATATAATTAAGGGCACAATCCTAACCTGGAGTTAGGCCAGCAAGGTTTGGCCAGCACAAAGGTCATTGTAAAGCGCGTTTGGACCATTCTGGGAGTCAGGGAGGGCGGCGCACGTCTGTTTGCTGACCTCTCTGACTCCAAGAGTGGTCCAAACATACTTTACAATGTCCCTTGTGCTGGCCAATTTTTGCTGGCCTAACTATGCCAGCCTAACTCCAGGTTAGGATTGCGCCCTACATGACATTGATGCACAGGTGCCACAGGCCAGGAGAAAGGGAACAGTTGTCATTGTACTGGTGCATGGGCTAGTGGAGGGAGACCTTGAAGGAGGTAACAGCTGACAGGTTCAATTCAATCCAAGGTAATAGGATAGGAAAAGCCATCACCGGGATGCATGCAAGTATTTTTAACTCTCCTGCACGTGTTTAGAACACATTGGCAGCATAATTTGCTTGCCACAAGTTCAAATTGTCACACCTTAATGCCTCCAAGTTCACAGTTAAACTATGATATGATTTCTGACAGTAGGGAGAGCAGAACCCTGATGACTTGTTGGCGCCAAAGTAGTAGTGCAAGAAATTGCATAAATGTGCATGAAGGAATTCCATCCCATGGGATGGTGCACAGGGGCATAGCTAAAACGTGCAGGAGGATGCAGTTGCACTGGGCATTGAGCTTTAGGTGGGCAACAAATTGATATTGACATTAGTGGCCAAAATGGTGGAAACTTTGGTAAGTATGAATAATATCATGTTATATATCATTGGAAAGGTAATTCCATGCAGAATACAATGAAACAAACTGGAGTATAATATCTTTACTCTATCACAAGTTACAGCCAACTAACCAGAAAACAAAAATAGAGCTATCATGTAAAAAATGCAGTTTGTTAAAATTGAAATTTTTAGGAATAATATTGTCATTTTATATACTATTCAATGTGGAATTGCATGCAGAATGCAGTGAAACAAACCAGAGTGTAATATTGTCATTCTACCAAAGGCTATGGCCAAAAAAGCCTGAACATGAAAATACAACTGTCATGTAAAAATTGCTGGCTTAGATATCTTTTAATGTGAACAAAAGAAAGGGGGGAACCATACACACCACCCTGAGCTCCTTGGAAGAAGGGTAGTATAGAAATGTGAAACATATGAATGAAATAATAATTTTGTCATATGGGAGGATGTTAAAAATGTATGGACCCCAAGTGCCAAATGACCAAGCTACATCACTATTGGGGGTGATTGTGGGCTTGGGGGCAGCAGGAGGGAGCATGCTGCTGGGGGGAGGATGAGGGTCCCCCCCCAATTTTTCACCTTTTTAAAAAAGCCCAGGCTTTTTAAAAAAGCCCAGGAAGTGACATCACTTCCTGTTGTAACATGAACTCCTTCTGAGGGCTGGAGACTTCTCAGAAGGACTTCTAAAATAGTCACTTCCAGGGGACGGTGGGTGCAGGGGGCAGCATCTCCAGGAGGTATGTCCACAGTGGCCAGGAACAGCTCTGGTATAAACTACAAAAGAAAACTATGTACTGTGTAAAGCTATGTAGTGTTGGATTACTTAAGGTGCAATCCTAACCGGGAGTTAGGCCAGCAAAGTTTGGCTGGCACAAGTGTCACCGTAAAGCGCATTTGGACCGCTCTCAGAGTCAGGAAGGATGATACACATCTGTTGTGCTGGCCTCTCTGACTCCGAGAGTGGTCCAAACCTACGTTACTGTGTCCCTTGTGCCAGCCAAACTTTGCTGACCTCACGGTGCCAGCCTAACTCCAGGTTAGGATTGTGCAGAGTTACTTAGCAGAGTTGTTTTTAAAAAGTGAAATCTGAAGCCAATTTCCAGGTTCTTCCTAAGGAGAAACATCTGACAATTTTTGAGGGAAGTTGAACAAATGTCTGTGAGACAAGTGAAATTTCCTAGCAGGCTTCTGCTACTCTGAGGTTGTAGAATGTATGTTTGCAGTTATTTCAGAAGTAGACAGTGCTCCCTTACAGTCGTATTTCATTGCAGCTAATGCTTAGCTTCCCAGCTGAGAAAAGGTGGCTTCTTTAAATAATGGCTGATCTCACTAACGCATATTGCCCTCTTTCTTGCTTATGGCCGTGCTGCATGCTCTTCCCAATGCTCCCCTGCATCGTTCTCAAGTCCAGCAGCTTCTTGCGCTCAGTAAACCGGTAAGCATCTCTGTCCCTCTCCTCTGCTGACTGTTGAGTACATAAGATTGCAAAAGAATGTGAACTGCCTGGAAGGCCTCAATATTTAGCTGGCTATCATGATTGACTTGGCAGCTGGAGGGTCCAAAGTTGATATTGGTCACCTAATGACTGCGGACACAAATCTTCAAAGTTTGTGGGTGGCTCATAGTTTTCCTAATTCAGTTTTAAGACAAGCTACCATTTCCCTAAAGGAGTGGCATCAGGGGTCAGCCAGGTGGGCCACTAGCCAAGGGCCCATCAGAGGGTCCACCACCACTTAGAACCAGTAGATCCAGTGGTGGGATTCAGGGGGTTCGCCCAGGTTCTATAGAACCGGTTGTTAAATGGCTGGGGCCCCGCCCACTTGCTTACCTCGGCTGGCTTTGGGTTTTTTTTTTGGCTCCGGCTATGACGTCATAGTGCCGGTTGTTAATTTATTTGAATCCCACCACTGAGTAGATCCCAAAGTGTCATCTGGGGGGCAGTGAAGGACACAATGGAGACCCAGTGTGGGGCTTTTCACCAGGATCTCCAGCAACCTGGCACTGGCTCCCTATAAGCCCAACCACTGGGGCTTGATCTCATCTCTAATCAAGATTTGTTAGCTGAGGGAGGTTTCCACACCAGTGGATCCAGAAAACCACCAAGAAAGATCACCTGCTCCCTCAGAGCATGGCTTTCATTGCACCTGTTGCAAAGTAGAGAGGGGGTGATTTTGCGGTTAAGTCATTGATCTGAGAAACTTAAAACAAGGGTGCAGTTGACAGCTTTGGCACATTACTCTCGTTTAACCTTTAGCAAGACACTTGCAGCCTGACCGCCTGGGAGTGCAGCTACAGCCAGGTGGCTAACACTGCATCCCACGGCAACCAGGCAGCCCCGGTAGGCTCTGCAGGGAAAGGGGACATTCGTGGTAAGTGCGAAGGGCAGATGATGAGATCTTCGTCCTCTCTCCTTCACCAGCTTTTTAGCAGGCGCAGAAGTGAGGGCCTCCAAGGAAGGCCACGCGGCCTTGCTCGGAGGTTGGGAACCAGTGAAAAGAGTTTGGTCCTGACCCCACTCCACCCCTCCTCCTGCCCAGGAACACCCTCCCTCCCCCCCGCCTCAAAAGGCTGCATCCATGGCGAGCTGTGTACTGTACTTGCCACTTGCCACCAACAGGTGCTCCCTCCAGGGCGTGCACGGGCATGGTCACCATGGCACTGCCACAGTGCCGGCCGTAAGGGCTTACTGCTTCTGTTGGAGGCGCTTTACGGCGCCATGCGTGACAGTTACCTGGGCAGCACAAGCACACTGCCCGCAGCAACGGGCTCTGGATTGGGCCCTTAATCATTCCATGTCTCAAGTGCCCAACAAGGAGGCAGCTAAACAAGTTGCCATTTAAAAATATGTAAGAAACCCTGCTGCAGAAGCACCACCTCACTGCCTAGTTTTTTTTAAGCCCCTAATACGTTAATACTGTTTTCCTCTTCTGGTGGAAGTGAGACAAAAACAGAATCGCAGCCAGATGTGGACGTCTGGGAAATCCTTCGGAATGCTCCCCAATCAGAATATGAGAAAATTGCTTTCCAATACGGCATCACTGACCTGCGAGGGATGCTGAAACGCCTGAAGCGCATGAAAAAGGAGGAAAAGAAAAGCACAGGTAAGGGAACCAAATTTCTTTCTCCCCATGCAGCTAGGTTGCAATCCTATATGCATTTACCTGGGAGTAATCCCCATTGAATTTAGTGGGGTTTCCTTTTCAGTAGATGCACACTGGATTGTGCTTTTAGTTTCCATTTGCGAAAAATAGGATGTGCAAAATTACTCTGTACTGAGCGCAATCCTAATGTGAAGTTAGGCCGGCACGATGAGGCCAGCAATGTTTGGCCGGTTTTGTAAACTCTTTTCTCCCTTCCAGCCTTCCTCAAGAGACTGGATCCTGCCTACCAGATTGACAAAGGGCAGAAGATCAAATTAATGGTGGAACTTGCTAATCCTGATGATGAGGTGAAATGGTTAAAGAATGGGCAAGAGATTCAAGTGAGCGGCAGGTAACAGAAATATAATAAGAAATATACATGCAGGGGCATAGCTATAGAAGTGCAGGGGTGCAATTGCACGGCAACAAGCTTTAGGGAGGCAACAAACTGAGCTTGACATTAGTGGCCAAAACTGTGAAAACCTTGGTATGTATGTATAATACCATCATCTTATATATCATTGGAAAGGTAATTTAATGCAGAATGCAATGACAGAAACCAGAGTGCGATGTCTTTATCAATGTTATGGCCAAAAAAAAAACCCCAAAAAACAAAAATACAACTGTGATGCCACTTCCTGTTGTGATGCCACTTCCGGGGGGCATCATTTTGCCCTCTGCACTGGGCTATACTTTTATTAGCTATGCCCCTCTATACATGGGCAAGGGTTACAATCTGGTGAAAATGGAAATCAGGAGGGAGGAAAGAAAATGTAATATATCTGAAGGAAAACAGGAGAACAAAAACAGGAGGTTATTATAGGTTATAATGGGAGGAATGCTTATTACCATGTAAGATTGTTAATAACTACCCACCTTTTCACAATTTGTCTAATTTTCTCCTCTCTCTCTCTTCTGTTTCTACACTTGGGACTGAACACTACCAATGGCCTGTTCATTAGCAAGTAAGTTCCCATATTGTGCTTTCCTGTTTGTGATTGATCTGTCTTTTTACACACTATAATTACAAAGTAATTATTCTTCTATTTTCATGGCTGTATTTCCATTTCCATCATACCTTTTTTCCCCTGATTTTTTTTCCTGATTAACAATGTGAGGCAATAATGTTCTTCCAGGGCAGTGTGTGTGAATGTTGTAATTCTGGTTGCAGTCACTGCTTCTCATCCTGACTGATACTGTCTAGAACAGGGGTGTCAAACATAAGGCCCGGGGGCCAGATCCGGTCTGCGGAAGCTTTTAATCCGGCCCTCTGGGTCTCCCAGCACCACCTGTATGATAATTGCCCTCTCCAGTGGCGTCATGCAGCCGGAACACTGGGCGGGAGGAACGGGTGAGCGGCAGCCCGCCCGTCGCGTACCGCTCCGTTTCGCCATCTTCCCCTTCCCTGCAGGGGCGGGGAAGACGGTGAAACGGAGCGGTACGCGACGGGCGGGCTGCCGCTCACCCGTTCCTCCCGCCCAGTGTTCCGGCTGCATGACGCCACTGGCCCTCTCCCATATATTGAAAATTTGATTGAGATTTCAGTATTTTCTCTTCCATTTGCAGCTATTGACTTCCTAAATGAGAAAAATGTGTGTATTTCTGGTTATGACTTAAGACATAACCGAGTTTAGTTCCTGCTTAATTACATCACTTCCTGCTGCCTTACATCACTTTTGACCCTCAGCGGGCATCATAAATGCTATTTGGCCCGCTATATGAAATGAATTTGACATCCCTGGTCTAGAACAATGAAGCAGTAGGATTTTGAAGTACTCTGGATTCTTGACATATGGACATCCAACTTACAGATGGCCATATCAGCACATTTATACAGGCACAGTCTGTCCTGGTGTTTTCACATTCATTCCAGCTTCTGGACAAATCTCTGGAACGGAACCAGGACATAACTCAAGGATTTAGGATTTAGTGTCATGTGGCCCATTTAGTGTAGTTGGCCCATTGGACAGAAGGGAGTACAGTAGTTTGCCACTTAACTCAGCATGGTGAATCATAATAATAATAATAATAATGCATGTATTTATATACCGCCTTTCTTAAGATCACTAGATTTCTCTAGTGACTGTAACTCAAGGCGGTTTACATGGGCAGACTTTATTCATAAACCCGAAGGTTTTTTACAATTTACAGACATGTTCTATCTTTCAAGAACTACACACATTCAGATCTTCCTTTCTGGATTTAGCCTTCTTTCTTTAGCCCCCGTCTGTCTTCTGCTGGCTGATGCTTCCCTGCTCTCACCAGAGACGCAGCTGACTCTTAGCACACTCCTCCTCCCACGAGGCAGCTGGAGCTCAGCTTCTAATCAGCCACAGTTGCAAGGTCTGCCGCTCACAGAGACTTCTGGCAGTCCCGAGCTCACGACCTTGAGATCTTCAGCTGTATCTTCGGGCAAACGGAGGCATTAACCCTCTCGGCTAAATCTTCTGCCCTTTTTTAAATCATGGTTAATACCTTTATTAAGCATCTTCTAAGGAAATCAATATCCTCTTCAAATCCACAAATGCTGAGTGGTCAATAACATTTCTTCACCTGCGTTACAAGAAACAAGTATTTCCTTGTATTTCCTTGATACAGAATGGGGAAGAGCTGGGGCGGGTGGTGGACAGATTGAATTTGTAAAAGAGGCAATTTCCATGGCAGCTGCATCTACCGTATCCTTCTCAGGCCTGATCAGTCTTCCTGGTCAACGTGAACTTGTGCCGCTGATATCGCTGGTGCAGGTCTGAGTGGACCCACTTAGTGGGGAAGGGCTTATCTTGGAGGAAGGGAACAAATGTTCCCTTACCCCAAGGAGTCCTTCTGAGGTGGAAACTCCTCTGTGGGGTTCAGGAGATGCTGTGTTGATGATGATGCATAGCTACATGGGGAGTTAGGCGATTGGGCTGTAAATCTCAAGGTTTAACTAGAAGTTTCGGAGTTTTTGCCTACAGGGAACAGAGCAAAATCTCAATATGAAACCAGAATCAATGAGGCAGGCTGTTTTCGATTTGGTTTAAACCCCCCCCCCTTTTTTTTTTTTTACCAATGATGCATTTCTACCAATGATACTACCAATGATTTCTACCAATGAACACATTATTGGTAGAAAATGGTATTTATAAGAGATGTTGCTGTTGACACCACCATCCTTGTCCATCAGGCTCCATCCCTGATGGCATCAGGCACAGCTACATCCCACAGCCATGTTGTTCCCCTGACCAGCCCATGGCCATCCTCTGCCTTCAGCAGACACCACGAGGTTCCACCCCTGACCTGCCAGCATCACCCTTTGGCTCCCAGTTGTCTACCCCTTGCATCCCAAGATCTGGAGAGCTGCCTCCTCAATTCAAGAATGATCTGCACCTCGATATTGGCTCTGTGTTAATAGCTGGATTCTATGTGCATTTTACCAGATACATTTTTGAAGCTCTTGGAAATAAAAGGTTTCTGACTATCAACCACTGCTCCCTGTCTGACGATGCGGCATATCAATGTGTGGTTGGTGAGGAGAAGAGTTTCACAGAACTGTTTGTAAGAGGTGAGTATAATGATCTTTGATAAAGAGGGATGTGAGAAGCCCAGTATTGGACACTGGAGGAACATAGTGGTGAGCTTCAGAGTCTAGTCCCATTCCTTCTCCACTTTCACTCATTACAAGCGTGCCGCGGTATCTGCTGGGGTTCCATTCTGGACCCCACCAAGGATACCTGAAACCGTGGATACTGGGGATACCTTTTTAATGATAGGGGAACATCAGTGGTTTTGCTGCAACAAGGTAAAAAAAGAGATTTGTTTAATGTTCCCCAGTCGTTTTAATAGGTGTCCCAATATCCATGGTATCTGCGGATAACTGAAACTGTGGATACCAAATCAGTGTATACTGGGGCATGCCTGTACCTCTTAGGGCACAATCCTAACCAGGAGGTAGGCCGGCACAAGGGCCACCGTAAAGCATGTTTGGACCACTCTTGGAGTCAGGGAGGATGGCGCATGACCAATGGTGAAATTCAGCCACTTCTCACCAGTTCTGCAGAACCAGTTGCTAGTTTATTGATATACAAAAAGTAGTGCTGTAGTAAGAAGCAGTACAAAGAAAGGAGGACATAGAACCGGTAGTTAATTTATTTGAATCCCACCACTGCGCATGACTGTGTGCTGGCCTCTCTGACTCTGAGTGTGGTCCAAACATACTTTATGGAGACCCTTGTGCCGGGCAAACTTTGCTGGCCTAACTGTGCCGGCCTCACTCCAGGTTAGGATTGCAGTCTCAATCTGAATTAAATTCTTTCCTTCGTTCTTCCTTCCCCTCTTGTCCCTTGAGTCACAAGCGTTTTTAAAAAAGCTTAGACTGTGTGCTTTATTTTTATAGATATATAGATTTTTATTCTCTATAGTTAACAGAAACTCAGTGCACCAATTTCTGATTTACAGTGACAAAGCACTGAGCACGCCTTCTATAGCTTCCTAAGTCCACAATCCATTAGGTAATCTGGCATCTGAATGCCAGTATTCCTGTGAAATGACATTTGACCAGAGCTCAGGAAGTGCAAGTATCTGCTTAGTTCTGGAGAAATCAAAATGCATTGCTGTAGCCGAATTTCAAGGGCAACTGAGTCGGAATGACAAAGGCTTGGGTAGCCCTCTGCATTTCCCTTTGAACCACATTTCTTCCTAATTTCTAGAGCCTCCAATTCTTATCACACATCCCTTGGAGGACCAGGTTGTCACAGTTGGAGAAAGAATGGAGTTTGAAGTTGAAGTGTCTGAAGAAGGGGCTACTGTGAAATGGTAAGGCAGAAAATACCACGTGGGGAGCTCTCTTCCCTGAAGGATGTATAAAATGGGAGCCATTAGTTTTAGGGGGCTGGGGACCATCACAAGGGACTGCGAACTCTCCTTCTGAGTCCCAAAGAGAGAGGACGCAACAGGCCCAGATAATCTACCCCTGAGGCCATAAGAAGAAAGGTAGTGCTTCCACTTCTCTCAAGGTGAGGAAGGGATTCATTTGTTGAAGCTGAGTTCCAGCAGCCTCGTGGGAGGAGGAGTGTGCCGAAGTCAGCTGCGTCTCTGGTGGGAGCAGGGAAGCCTCTTATCAGCCAGCAGAAGACAGACGGGTGGCTAAGAAAGAAGGCTAAATCCAGAAAGATCCATCTGTATGAGTGTTGTTCTTGAAAGATAGAACATTTCTGTAAATTGTAAAAACCTTCGGGTTTATGAATAAAAGTCTGCCTATGTAAACTGCCTTGAGTTACAGTCATTAGAGAAATCTAGTGATCTTAAGAAAGGCGGTATATAAATACAAGTATTATTGTTGTTGTTGTTGTTGTTACTTCCAGTTGCCGTGGTGGACATACAGGAGTTGCTTAGGATTGCTTGCGATATAGGAAGGTCTCTACGTGTCTCTTTGGCAGTACAGGATATTATGTTACTGGCATTGAATACAGTGGCAGCCTATACTCCCCCACCCCACCTGAACACTCTCAGATCATCTGAGGAGGCCCTTCTGACTATGCCGCCACCAGGTGAAGTGAGGGGGGTGGCAGCCAGAAATAGGGCCTCCTTGGTGGTGGCTCCACGGTAGTGGAATTCTCTCCCCTGAGAATTAAGAACAGCTCTCTCTTTAGCAATCTTTTGGTGGGATCTGAAGACTTTTTTAAGGAAGCGTTTTTAAGCGTGCTGAGCTGGCATTTTTAATTTCTAATTTTGAATTATTGTGGTTTTTATTTGAGATCCATTGGGGTCCACTTGTTTTTAATGTTTTATATCATTGTTTTTTTTACTTTTTTTGCATTGTTTTTATTTTTTTCCTTGTTGTTTAATATTGTAAGCTGCCCCGAGTGCCCCAATATGGGGCAGAAAGGCAGGATATTAACATTAATATATCCAAAATTGCCATTGGGGCGCTCCATGAATAAATGTAAATGGCAGGAAGGCCAGCAAGCAAGCAAGGGGCCAGCGAGTGCCCATGGCGCAGGAGCAGGAAAAGAGACACCCCGACCCCCTTCCCTGTACTTTATCTGCAGCCTCCTCTTTCCCAGAGGTCCGTGTGCAACTTCCTCTGCACAGTTCTGTTTGAATGAGCAGGCGTAGTGCATTCTGGGAAGAGGCCTTGCAGAGGATGGACTACATTCCGAGCTCCAATAAATTACCAGGTAGCCAGAGCTGCCTAGCAGTAAGTCTCACTGCCACCAGCACTCCTGGGGTGGAGGGAGGGGGAGCAGGGGTGGGACCAGCCGTGGCCTCCACCCCCATATCCTATCCTCACGTCAGGCCACACAGCCCACACAGAGGCCCTCAAGTCTGGCCAGCAAAATAGCCGGTGTAGACTTGAGGAGGCTCATTGGCGGCCCAGCACCCTTACGAACACCCCCTTCTCCCAAGGTGCCTCCTACGGCTGCCACCATGCCCATGGGATGCAGCCCTAGCTGTTTTGGCACTGCGGCTCCTACAGGGGCAGCATAGGATTGGCATAGGATTGGGCTACCAGTCTCCTATCCACTATCCAGTTGTGTATTGGCATCTATCCACCGGAGTTTGGTTCTTGGACTCTCTTCAGATACCAAAACCCATGTTAAATAAAAGCAGTTAAAACAAAACTCCGAGAAGAGTGACCACCCTCCCTTCGCCCTCTCACTGAAGAATGGAACGTGAAGTGATGAATTACTCTCGCATTCCATTCTTCAGCGGAATAGAGTGTCAGAGTGAAAATAGTAGTTTTAATAGTCTGACTTCCTGACTGACTCCCAAGAAAAACAGTTTTAAGCACAGGGATGTATTTTTCCCCTTCTCCAGAGGTCAGCAAGGTCCTTCTTATCTTCAGGGCCTTCAGTGTTGAGTCAAATCAGTGTATAAAAAAGTTGGACCTATACTACAATTCAACAGCCTTCTAGCTTTGTACCTCTTCTCTCCCTTGCTGTTAGGTTGCTATCCAAACCCCCATCCCCGGGCTGTGTGGGCCCAATTTGGGCCACTACAGTGTGCTCGGACTCGCGCCTGCTAAGCAGCAGACACAGGTCTGAGCAGGCCCATTGGGGCGGCTGGGGCTTACCCCTGGGTAAGGGCACAAATGTCCCCTTGCCCCGCAGTGAACTCTGGATGCAGCAGACCTGCATTGGATACAGCACAGGCCGGCCAGCCTGCTTGGTACAGCGCAAGGTAGGATTGTGCTGGCAGAGACATAACTGGCTTCCTCAGAAGTGCAACTGTAGGAGCATTATGACAGCCCTACCAGAGGCAGATCTAAGGGAGGGCAGAGCTCTAAGTGTTGCAAGGAGCCTTACCCTGTCATGTAAATCCCTCCTCTCCCTTGCTGCTGTAGCCAGTAAGCAACGCCAAGATATTGCTGTTCCCTGTGAGGATTGGCTAGAACAGTGCAGGAGAGGAGTGATTTCCACTGCAAGGGAAGGCTTCTTGCAAAACTTAGAGATTTGCCCTCCCTTAGATCTGCCTCTGAGCCCTACAGACACAAAATAGCCAACCAAGGCCACCGTCCTGGCCTCCCGTGCAGAGATTGGCAGTGCAGGTGCCTCACTTCATGCAAGAAGTGGGAGGGGGATGACCCAGTGGTGTTGCTGAGCAGGGGAGAGGAAGGAATACCAACGATTTTGATAATTCCAGGGAGAAGGATGGAGTGGAGCTGACTCGGGAAGAGGCATTCAAGTATCGGTTCAAGAAGGATGGGAAAAAGCACTACCTCATCATAAATGAACCCACCAAGGAGGACAGTGGGCACTACCGAGTGCAGACCAATGGTGGGGAGTCGGTTGCTGATTTGATTGTCCAAGGTGAGGCGTGAGGAACACTATATAAAAATTTGTTTTTAAATGCAGGGAGGCTGGGGGACACGTGCTCCGCGGCAGCACTATGGTGGGTAGCAAGATGGCTAATTGTAGGACATCTAATGCTCTCCAAGAGCATATTATGGAGATTGTTCGGCCGGATGTAACGGATATCCTGATAACAACAGGTGCTTGTTTATCAAATCCCGCTAAAGCCCCACGTGCTCTAGAAGTCTCTCCCTATTTCACCTTTCCCCAAGGCAGTCTCTCTTCATTCATTTCTCCTTTTTGCAAGAGCCATGCCAGGGAGAAATCTGTGTGTGGCTGACCCCTGACCTGCTGGTGCTTGCGTTGCTTCTTTGCGATCTTAGAGAAGAAGCTGGAAGTGTACCAGAGTATTGCGGACCTGACCGTGAAAGCACGGGACCAGGCCGTCTTCAAGTGTGAGGTTTCTGACGAGAACGTGAAGGGCGTCTGGCTGAAAAACGGGAAGGAGGTGATTCCGAACGAAAGGATTAAGATCTCCCATATTGGCAGGTAGGTCATCACTTGGAACACTGCAGTTAACTGGACGGGAAGTGTGTGTGATGTGGGAGAGAAATAGCCCATAAACCAAGATGCACAATGTACTTATTTTAATTGGAGGCGGAAAACCATCTTTGTCCTATGAGTCACAATCAGGTACAGGATGATGCCATTGTATTGTGTCCTGTAAGTAGGAGTGTGGTTTTTTAGTGATATTTTTTCCAAAATTCCTTGGTTAAAATAGCAAATTGCAGTGTTATGTGTTTTTATTTTACATTCTCAATCCAAGTTCGCATTTTTATTAATTTTAAATGCTTTAAAAGTGTACTAAGTAGATGGTTCAGGTGATATAGTGTTGGCAGCCACAGTATTATTTCTCATTAGAAACCTATTTCAATTTCTGGAAAATATCTTAAAACACCAAAATGTGGTGTTTTGTGTTTTTATTCAGATATTTTAACTGCCGAAAGGCGGTTGTTAACACCCAAAAAGCAGTTTTCAACAAAAAACAACAACAACACCCATACCTGGGTGGTAATAATAATATACTATGTGTATATTAGTTCCAGCAGGTTGAATATAGGTTCATGAATGTCAAAAAAAATTCATGAATTTTGGCACTTGTGTAAATCTGACAATCCCAGATGAATTTCATGAACGCCAGAAATCAATACATATTTATCAACTTATTTATCTACTTCTTGGCCATACACCAACAGTGAGTGTTGTTGATTAACATTTAAGTAACTGTCAACACTCACAGCCTTCCACCCTCTGTAATTGCCTCGATAATGTTTGCTTGTGGGCACCATAAGGAAAGAGGAAATAGGCTCTTATCAATATAAGCATTATGCTCTATTAGAATCCATCTGTAGTGGAAAGATTGAGTCCCCATTATTGGTTTGTTTTTTTAAAAAAATGTGTACTAAGTTATGGTTCTTGCCAAAAAGTCATATAATTAGGGAAGTTAGAAACACGTCATTACTCTTTGTGATTATTTATCGTAATGCAGGTTATCTGGACTGCTTGGGACATGAAAGTGTTTGGATTTTGGATATTTTTGGATTTCAGAATAATTATGAGAAATTCTTCCTCTTGCTCTTTTCACTGTTACCTGTTGGGGTATCTCCTGGCCTCTTTCACATTTTTCAGCAATGGCACACACCGCAGAGCAGAGAACAGAACTTACAACCTGTACATGGGAATGAGCACAAGACCTTCTAGTGTTCACATTACAGACAGTTAAAAAAATGTAGGCAAAATGTCTGGATTTTGGAATAGTCTGGATTTCAGATGTCTGGATAAGGGATCACCTACCCGTACAGAAAAGTGCTCTATAGAAGAATCTTCACAGTCACTTCTAGATATATAAGCATCAATATCTTTGATGTAGTTCATGGCTATCTTTCTGACTTTGTCCATCTTTTTTGGACATGGTATTTGTTCAGTATAGAAGTGAAAGGAAATGCATGTCTTTTCCATAAAAACTCATAAAAATGCATGTCTTCTTCAGAATCCATAAACTAACCATTGATGATGTAACCCCAGAAGACGAAGCTGATTATTCTTTTGTACCTGAAGGCTTTGCATACAATCTCTCAGCCCATCTTCGGTTTTTGGGTAAGTCTTCTATAATCTGTATTCTAATACTCAGTGGAAATGCAGCAGGACCAGTTTGTTTTGTTTTGATTTTTTAAAATAAAAAATGATTAATAGTGACACATTGACATTAGACCAAAGTAATTTGGTTCAAGAAATAAGAGATTTCCTCTGAACCTAAATGCAAATAAAGTAATAACATGTAGCTTTTACAAAATATTAAAATGTATAGGCTGCCTTTCTGCCAGAAGAGAGTCTTCTTTTAATTTAATTTTTATTACAACTAAAACAAACAGAATTGCAATAATATAAAGAAAAACAAATAACTAAATTCGTGTAAAGCAAGCGTGGAGTAATACATCTAAATTCCTTACATTATTTACAAAATATTGATTTTGTAATATTACTACTACAAAATATTACTCAACATAAAAATTGTGTCACTTAGCCAGCCTCTAATTTTTTTCTTTAATACTTCTTTTATTTACAGCACAGTCCTATACCTATACCCCCTTTGTGCTGACGCTAAGCTCTTGCGCCAGCTGAACACAGTTGCAAATGTGCCATAAAGCACTTCTGCGACAGCACTGTGTTCCAGAGGCATTCCAGAGGCGTTCCGGGGGTGTAACTGAGCGGCACAGTGGGCGGAGACGGCGGTTATGACGTGGTTGTGACGCAGGACGGCCGCAGTGCCATATCCTAACGCCTGTCCCCGGCTATGGCGGCCCCGATTTGGGCTGCTCCTGCACACGTTCCTCTGCACCTGCAAAGCAGCAAGCGCAGATCCAAGCAGGCCCATAGGGGCAACTGGGGCTTACACCGGTTCAGGGGGAAAACCTCCCTTTGTCCTGGACGTTGCAGCTGCTGCCTCCTAATGGGCTTACTAGGCCATCTTAGTATAGGATTGCACTCTTAATCTCATCATTTAATTTAATCCCCAAAAATATTTTGTCTCAATCATGCATCTATTCATCAAGTCTAGAAGAGAGTCCTTAAGGCAGCATAAAACAAATGCAAATAATTTGCATTTGGAGGTTGCACAACCCATCATGGCCTATAGCCAGTGATGGACTTTTCCTCCAGAAATCTGTCCAATCCCCTTTTAAAGGCCCCTAGGCCAGAGTGCTTAAACTTAACTTTATGTTAACTTAAACTTAATGAATGAGCTTAAACTTAAATTTCTTACATGACAGGTTGACAAAGTATTTTGTGTTAGTACTGCTCAGTTTAATCCAACATAAAGGAGTAGGAAGGAGAAGGCAGCTTTTGGTGATGACAAAATGGTATATGCAAACTGTTCCAGCGAATGAAATATATAGTTCTATTTACATTCTAGTATATATCTATTGTTACTGAGCTCTTGGGGAGAGAAACATTATTTCTAGGCAACAGTAAAGTATAATATTCAAATCTAATTCAATGGATATTGTCTTTGATTTTCTAACCCTTTTTCCCTCATCGCACACGCTTGGCATTATTTTGAGAACTTGCATGCTTGGAGCTTTATTGCCTTTGTTTTTTGTTTTCCAAAACTTGAGCATAAGAATAGTTTGGTTTAGCAAACACCTGATACACTTTATCCCATTTCCTTTTTTCCTTCTAGAGATTAAGATTGACTTTGTGCCAAGGCAAGGTAAGGGCAATCTATTATTTTACAAGTCAGTAAAGTGGGAACCAGACCAAAATATCTCCCAGATTTCAAACCAACTCCAGCTATGTTGGTAAATGCTGCTTTTCTTGTATCTTTTTTGCTGCAGAACCCCCCAAAATCCACCTGGACTGCATGAGCCAGACTCCTGACACCATTATTGTGGTGGCAGGAAACAAGCTGAGACTGGATGTCCCCATATCAGGAGATCCTGTACCTACAGTAATCTGGCAGAAAGTCAACAAGGTAATCCAGTCTCAAAAACGCCAATTTAGGGCCAGATCCTATCCAATTTTCCAGTGCTGGTGCAGCCACAATGATAAGGGAACATATACGTTTCCCTTTCCTCAGGGCTGCATTGCGGCTGCACCAGCATTGGAAAGTTGGATAGGACTGAGCCCTTAGTTACTTCAACACAACTATTTCTATTCGCATGTCTTATTTCAAAACTCATGCTTGGTTTAGGGCGCAATCCTAACCTGGTGTTAGGCCAGCACAAGGGCCACCATAAAGGGTGTTTGGACCACTTTTGGAGTCAGAGAGGATGGCGCACGTCTGTGTGCTGGACTTTCTGACTCCAAGAGTGGTCCAAACATACTTTATAGGTTCCTTTGTGCCAGTGAAACTTGGCTGGTCTAACTGTGCTGGACTAACTCCAGGTTAGGATTGCGCTCTTAAAAAAAAATCTAAAAGTATTTTATTTGAGAAGAAGTTGACTTCAATATGTTTTCCAATATAAAATTTCACAGTAAAGAAGCTCCCCCACAAAGCCACATTTCTTTGTTGTTGTTCAGTCGCTAAGTTGTGTCCGACTCTTTGCGACCCCATGGACCGCAGCACGCCAGGCCTCCCTGTCCTCCACTAACTTCCGGAGTTCACCCAATTTCATGTTCATCGCTTTGGTGACACTCTCTAACCATCTCATCCTCTGCCGCCCCCGTCTCCTTTTGTCTTCGATCTTTCCCAGCATGAGGGTCTTTTCTAAAGAGTCCTCTCTTCTCATGAGGTGGCCAAAGTATTTGAGCTTCAGCTTCAGGATTTGTCCTTCCAGGGAGCAATCAGGCTTGACTTCCTGGATTGACCAATTGGATCTCCTTGCAGTCCAGGGGACTCTCAAGAGTCTTCTCCAACACCATAATTCAAAAGCATCTATTCTTCAGCGCTCCGCCTTTCTTATGGTCCAGCTCTCACAGCCATACATGACTACTGGGAAAACCATAGCTTTGACTATGCGAACCTTTGTTGGCAGGGTGATGTCTCGGCTTTTTATTAAGCCATTTCTTTAGGACCCCATATTTCAAATGTGTTGGGAACAGCAGTTATTAAAATTCTGAACTTTGCGTTTTGTGCTGCCCACAAGAGATGTACCAGCATGGCTAAAGGGGAGGATGGAATTACGATGTTGTCATTCATGTTTCACATGAAACAACAAAGGCCTATGCAGTCTCAGTACCCATGTCAGGTTTCTGGGGTCCCTGAGGCAAAACCATGCATGAGTCCCCACTTGACGCATTAGAGCATTAATTGAATCAGCTACAACTGATATTGAGGTTTCAGCCTCTGCCTGGCTAGGCAGGCCCTCTGTTGGATGTGGGCCTTCAACCTGTGGCCAACCTCTAACCTCTCCTCTGTGCAGTCTGTCCTGTTTCCATGCCCTGTAAGCTCAGCAGAGTGTATTACAGGCCAGATTCTGTAAATTTCTTTCATGGGGCTTCCTGTTTTGTGTAATTTAAACGTATGTTCCCAGCAACAATGCTAGATGGTCTGCAACAGTCTCCATTTCTAAGGGCCCAATCCTATCCCATTTTCCAGTGCAGCTGTGCTAACAGGATGTGTGTTGCATCCTGCAATTTGGGGTGGGGGGAGACAATCACGGAGGCATTCTCAGGGTAAAGGAACTTTGGTTCACTCACCTTGGAGTTGCATTGTGGCTGCACTGGTAATGGGAAGTTGGATAGGATTGGGCCCTTATTATACATTTCTTTAAAAACAAAATGGCAAACTTGTGAATTTTGATAACTACATAATTACTGGGCAGGCTGTGGGAGGCTCAAATGGACATTCTCTGAAACATAAAGCAAAGAAATTAAGCTCTCTTGATCGAGGTCCACTCTACAGTGTATGGGTAGCAGAAGTCTGACCTCTTGTGGTCCTTATTTACATAGAGCAAATGGGCTTCTCTCTTCCTTCTAAACACCTGCGATGTCCCTTGGTCAAGAACTGTGTAAAATGCTTCCTTCTTTCCACCGCCTCTTCCCCACCCCATATGTTTTGAGAATTCAACCATGCACCTGCCATCCTTTATAGGTAGATTTAAATTTACCTTTAAAGGTAGATACCTTTGTAGACTTTTTACTCAGTACTTTAACTCTTTCTCTTCAGTGTGTCATTTGTAGGTGACAGCATTTTCTTTTTCACTCTCCCACCCTCTGTCACCTTGGCCTCAAGCAAATAGGTCTGTTGATTGATTGATTGATTGATTAATTGATTAGATTTACAGCACCATCCTATGCTGCGCTGGAGCAGGCAGGCCAGCCAACCTGCACTGCATCCAATGCAGCATTGCAGCGTGCAGGAACCTCCCAGGCAAGGGCCTCCCCAATGGCTTCCTTGGAGCTGCATCCGCGCCCTGTTGCGTCGCTGCAACATCAGTAGTGTCAACGCGGGGGTGCCAAGTGCTACCCCTGCGTCTGGGCTAAGACTCCCAGGCCGACACTAGCTGTAGCCGTTAGGCCACGTCCAAGTCCTCGTCTCGGGGCTACGCGGCCCCGATTTGGGCCGGGCGGCTTCCTCAGACCTGTGCCCATGAAATCGCGGCTGCAGATCCAAGGAAGCCATTGGGTTTCCTTCAGAGTACCTTCAACTCACTGCTGAGTAATCAGCACTGTGCATCACACCTCTGGGACTGAGGACCCAATCCTAAACTGAGTTAGGCCGGCATAAGATAAGCCAGCAAAATTTGGCCAGCACAAGGGCCACCATAAAGTACGTTTGGACCACTCTCGGACTCAGAGAGCCCAGCACGCAGACATGACCCATCCTCCCTGACTCAGAGAGTAGTCTAAACATGCTTTATGGTGGCCCTTGTGCTGGTCAAACTTTGCTGGCTTATTTTATACAGCCCAACTCCAGTTTAGGATTGCGCTGTCAGTCAAAGCTTCAGGGTTTGAGTTCTAGCCCTGGCATTTCCCTCTTTCAGAATTAACCTTGACTGATCAAGGAGTCTTTGCCCATTGCCAGGTCTTTCTATCTTAATTGGGTCCTTGGCTGCTGTCCCTGACCCTGAGTCGAAGTCTGTCTGCTGCTGTAGTCCTTAGGTTGGTCCCTGCAAAGTCCAGCTTGTTCAGTGAGGTCTAATTCTCCCTGCGTTCTTTCTCCTCCAGAACAAGGACACGGTGCTAATAAATGAGAAGCCCACTGATTCCGTGGACATGAGTGGAGATTTGACTAATGACAACAAGGCAAGTTCTTCATTCTTCAAATAGTGCAATGCAGATGGCCTGGGGGGAGGGGGTTTTGGTCAAAGGGGGAAAACATGAAATGGGGTGAAACCACACTGCAGGTTGGAGGGTTTCGGAGCCTGACTGTATTGCAGCTTCATCATTTCTTGCTTCCCTGTGTGATATTTACCAAAGGGCCAGGTTTGTATTTAATACAGGGCCAGGTTACACATTCACTGTAATGTGTAGCTTGGCCTTTAGGGAACTTCTTCCATGCAGTGGTGGACCCACCATTGGGCAAGGGGGGCCCCCAAAGCCCCGGGCACTGGAGCTCCTGGGGCAGGCAGAAGGCTGCGACGGAGCAGTTCATGTCACCGTGAGGCGCGTGTTTTTGGCCCTCCTGCCTGCCCCTGCCTCTGTATGGCCCCAAAATGGAGCCTGGCGTGGCCTTGGGGGCGGAGCAGAGCAGCGCACAGGGGCAGGGAATGAGTAGAGGGGGGCGCTGGCCATTTGCTGGGTCTGCAACTGCTTCCATGATCCCTCTGCTCCAGTGTGAGTTTTGGAGGACTGAGGCAAAACACTTCTCCCGTCAGTTCAAAATAGCTCTGTCCTTATCCCTTATTCAAATTTTAGTGCCACAAATGGGGGCACTGGCTATTTTTTTTACAATTCTATAAGCCTTCTCTCTCTTTCTACAAAGTTCAGTCTGCTTAAAAGGGTAACCTTGTTTGCCTGCCTGTGTTTCTCTTCTGCATATATTCCCCCTCCTGGGAGTAATATTCTCTTAGTCACAATCTCAAATATAGGGCCAGCCTTTTTATACACTGATTTTTTTATACTCTGATTCAACACTGCAGTTAAGAAGGACTCTGCTGATCTCTGGAGAAGAAGGAAAAACAGGTTTAAAAACAGCTTTTCTAGGAGGTCAATCAGGGAGTCAGACTATTAGAATTGCTATTTTTAACTTACTCTGAGACCCTCTCTTGCTGAAGAATGGAATGTGAAAGTGATTAACCACTTTTGGATTCCATTCTTCAGTGAGAGGGGTCAAATGGAGGGGGTCACGTTTCTCTGAGTGAGCTGAAAATAGTCGTTCTAATTGATTGCCTGACTTGTGTTTTGTTTTAACTGTTTTCATTTAACACGGTTTTTAGTATCAATGGAGAATCCAAGAACCAAACCCCAGTGGATAGCAACACACAACTGTACTGTGAAAGCTTTCTTCCGACATTAATGCTTTTTTAAAAAAAACAATTGCTCCTAGCTCCTTAATGATTCTGAAGGCAGAGTTCGTGTGGAGATGTATGAAGACCACTGTGTGTTCACCATTGAAGGAGCAGAGAAGGACGATGCGGGCATCTACAGGGTGACAGTTAAGAATCCAGCAGGAGAAGATACAGCTGATATCACTGTCAAAGTTATTGGTAAGAAAGAGAGAGGCACTGCCTCAGAGTCAGAATAACGTAATGGTATAATGGTAATAAGGGTTTTAATAATGGTAATTTATGAATCCTACACTAGGGGCACAATCAGTGGTGTCATCTAAATGATTTAACAACAGGTATTCACTTTCGATTGGCACGTGTCGGGACCCGCCCACTGGAAGTGACATCATAAGCCGGAAGTGATGTCGTGGCAGCACGTGACATGAAAAAAGCCCTTTTTGAGGCCTCAGACAATTTTAAACTGACCCAACAGTTGCAACAGTATTCCACAGCACCCCCAGAACATGTTAAGGAGGCCTGGCATCATGTTAAAGTGACCCAACAGTTCCAAAACCCCAGAGCAGCTCATTTTTCAGTGGCAAGGCAAGGCAAGGCTCTGCTCGCTGCCTTCCTGGCTCTGAGAACATGCAGGCAACTCAAACGTGCAGGAAATTCAAACGTTGCAGGGGGCGGAGCCGATGAGTGGGTGGGTGAATGGGCGGGGCCAGCTGTAATCCTAGAAACCGGTACTCGCGTACCCCCGCGTACCCCCTGCATGACATCACTGGGCACAATCCTGTACTGTGCCGGCCTTGTAAGGCCAACATAGCAGGGCAATATCCTAAGGCCCATTAGGAGGCGGCAGCAGCAAAGTGCAGGCAAGGGGAGGTTTTTCCCTTATACAAGCATAAACCCCAGTCACCCCTATGGGCCTGCTCAGATCCGTGCCTGCTGTTCTGCAGGCGCAGAGGAACATGGACAGGAACGGCCCGAATCGGGGCCACCATGGCCGGGATGGGGTTTAGGATTTGGCACTACGGCCATCCTGTGTCACAACCGTGTCATAACCACAGTCTCTGCCCACTGCGCCTCCTAGTAACGCCCCCGGAATGCCTCTGGAACGCCCTCATGGAGGCCCTGCGCCGACTGAGCAGCGCCGACGCTTGCCTGGTGTACAGCCAGCGCTGCCACGGCGCCTGAGCATTGGCGCTGCCGTGAGCACTGGCCAAGTGCCTTAGCGCCGATGCAGATGCACTTTACGGCACGTTCGCGACAGCATCCAGCCGGCGCAAGAGCGCAGCGCTGGCAATAATGGGGGGCATAGGATTGTGCTGCCTGTGTCATTAGGGGGTGCAGGTATGTGGATCCTACTGGGTGACACCCTGAGGGGGGTAACAACCTAAGAAGAGCCCTACTGGACCAGGCCAAAGGCCCATCTAGTCCAACTTCCTGTATCTCACAGTGGCTCACCAGGTGCCTCAGGGAGCACACAAGGAAACAAGATGTCTGCATCCTGTTGCCACTCCCCTGCATCTGGCATTCTGAAGTAGTCTAATCTACCCTTGTACCTCCCAATGAAAATACCAAACTTTGGCTTGGGTTTAACTTGTACCACTTTATTAAACACAAGGTGACCAAAAGTGAATCAGGGTGCAATTCTAAGCTGGCCTGTGGGCCTGCACTGTATCCAGCACAGCTTGGGAGCAGGCAGGAGCCTCCGTGGGGCAAGGGCACGTCTGCACCCTTACCCCGGGGTAGGAGCCAGCCGTGCCTATGGTCTCCTTCGTTCTGCGCCTGCTGTTTAGCCGAGGACACTGCATGGCCTGAATCGGGGCCGTGTGGGCTGGGGAAGGAGCTTGGTTGCTGCCGCATCCCAACTCCATTCCCCCTCCCTGGGCCAGCACGTCCCCCTCCCAGAAATGCCCCCCTCCTGCCCTCCCCCCTCCCAGAACCGCTCTTGCACCAGCCGAACTCATTGCAGGAGCAACACAGTGCGGGCTTCAGCCGGCAGTGTTGAGCTAGCATCAGCCCAGCACAGGGCCTTGGATTGCGTCCTCAGAAAGAAAGAAAAAAAAGCCAATTTACAGCTTTGACACAAGGATACTAACTACACAGCCATCCCCCTTTCCAGTGTCCTATCTTCCCATATTTTCAATTATGGCTGGCCTAGGTGCTATGTGACCCACCTAATGGGTCCCAATCCAGTTTGAGAAACATTGAATTGTCACATTCATAAACCCTACTCTCTCCGCTGCCTTAGATTAAACAAACCTTAAAGTACACCAGGAATAGTGATTTAGGAGGGGAAAAGACAAAAAACTGAATGTTTGCAGATTTGCTTGCATGTTCTGTCACCTCCTCCTCCACTATCTAATGGGCTTAGTAAGTATTTCAGAGGTGTGAGTTTGCTTATTTAAATATAAGCAACATTGACAAGAACATCAAACGATGTTTCCTACATAAAGGGGGGGCCTTAGGTAATGTGAGAATTGCTGAAATGTGTTCTGGTTGTAACATACTCAGATGGCAGCTACAGATGTTCAGGAGCAGGTGTGGTTTGTGAGATGTTCTATGGCAGTGGTTCCCAAACTGTGGGTTGGGACCCACCAGTGCGTCAAGTGCCAATGTCAGGTGGGTTGTGAAGCACCTAGAGCAGCCATATTGAAAATATGGGCCGTGTGGTTGTTTTCCTTGGGTCTAGGTTGTAAATAGGCTTTTTTCTTTCTGATTCACTTTGCTATTGAAAAACGGCTGAGAAACAATCCAACTTATTGCTGCATTCTCAGGAAAGCAGCAGGCTCTGGCGTCACAGTGATGGCACGTAACATAAGAATGTAAGAGGAGCCCTACTGGATCAGGGCAAAGGCCTGTCTAGTCCAGCTTCCTGTATCTCACAGTGGCCCACCAGATGCCTCAGGGGCACATGATACAACAAGTTGCCTGCATCCTGTTGCCACTCCCTTGCACCTGGCATTCTGAAGTAGCCTACTACTAACGTAAGGAGGTTGCACCACCCATCAAGGCCTATAGCTCACAATGGATGTTTCCTCCAGAAGTCTGTCCAATCCCCTTTTAAAGGCACCTAGGCCAGATGCCACCTCCTGTGACAAGGAGTTCCACAGATTAATTACCCGCTGGGTAAAAAAGTATTTCCTCTTATCCGTTCTAACTCTCCCAACACTCAATTCTAGTGTTCCAGCCATGACATCACTTATGGTGGATCCCAGACAGATTGTCATTCTAAAAAGTGGGTCCCGGTGCTAAAACGTTTCAGAACCACTGTTCTGTGGTGAAATAAACAGTAACAATATTTTTTTTTTTTAAGAGTAGCCAGTTGCAAGGGAAACTCTTTTTACCTCTCTGTCTCTTTCAGATGTACCGGACCCACCTGAGGCTCCAAAAATCAGTAATGTTGGTGAGGATAGCTGCACAGTGCAGTGGCAGCTACCCAAATATGATGGAGGGCAGCCAGTATTGGGTAAGATTCTACAAAGAGCATCTTCGGAGGACTTTGGGTCCAACCCCTTAATACCAAGATAAATAGGTCTTCTCTGGCTTTTTCAAACTGTCTTCACAAGGAATCCAAAATTATAAAACAGATATGTACTGCCATATTATCCTTTTGGATTTTCATTGCTGTGACTTTTCCATCATTTATTGTTTTAATATTGTTTTTAAATTGCTGTTTAATGTTAACTTTTATATTGTATTTTTATGTTGTAATGTCGCCTTGGGTGCCTTCGGGCAAAAAGGCGGGATAGAAATCTAATTAATAATAATAATAATAATAATAATAATAATAATAATAATAATAATA
>JAJKFI010000007.1:14437571-14449377 GCA_029204185.1 Lerista edwardsae | reverse complement strand
TAATAATAATAATAATAATAATAATAATAATAATAATAATAATAATAATAATTTTAAGAACACAATAACCACTACCTGTCCAGGTGAAGATGGTTTAGTACATTATACATAGAGGGTAATAGGAAAAGTGGGACCAACTCATGCTTCCTGTGGAACAACTAATGTTGGAACCCACAATGAGCTCCACAAGCTCTATCCTCTCTTCCCTACTTCAGATGTAACCAGAACCGTAACCAGTGGTGTCATCTACTCTCTTGTAGACGGAACGCTGGGCGGGACTTAGAGTGATCGACAGCCCGTCGACTCACTTCCGCTTTCTTCGCGCTCCCCGCGCGGCTTTCCCTCACCTCGGAGGGGGCGCCTGCTCGCCCAGGCACCCGGCGCGCCCCCCACCCATCCCCCCTGGCGAGCAGGCGCTCCCTCCGAGGTGAGGGAAAGCCGCATGGGGAGTGCGAAGAAAGCGGAAGTGAGTCGACGGGCTGTCGATCACTCTAAGTCCCGCCCAGTGTTCCGTCTACAAGAGAGTAGATGACAACACTGACCGTAACTAATGAAAAATGCGCCTGGGGCAAGAAATTATTTTATTCCCCCCCTCCACTTTTTCCCAAACTCACCACCAGTGCAGGGCTGCATTCTCTCCAGGCTGCTCTTAACAAACCGGGAGTAGTGATGATGTCACATCACCGCCCACTTCCTTATTTGGAGGCTCTCCAACAAAGAGTTTAATAAACAAGGCATTTCAATTCACCCTCACTTCTGGTTCCTCCAGGTGTAGTAAGGAGACATTTGAGTGGAAATGAGGGTGGAAACAACAGGAAAATCAGACTGAAAGAAGTCATACAGAGGGGACAAGGGGCGCAATTTTCAAAATACCGTAAGTTATTTGCTTTTTGATGTTGCAAAAATTGCGCCCCCCTTTGAATTCCGCCTGGAGCGGCTGCTCCTCGGGCTCTACCCATGTTACATCACTGGATGCGATACCAGAATTTGCTGAGACTACTCTTCAACAAGGTCATGAATGGGAAGATCAAGTGTCAAGTCAGAAGGGGAGAAGAAATTGTCCCCAGAACCTGCTAGAATTAAAGGCTGCCTTCATGTTCCTGTTTGGCTCATTGAAGCCCATTGAAATCAGTGAGTTGCAGTAGGCTTCAGTCTTTGTAGCCTGCACCTTCCTCCCAAACTGAGCCATCGGGGCAGCCCTTAGTTTACCATCTAAAAGCTTCTGTAGTGGTGCAACAGAAAGAAAACACACACACCCCTTACCAAGAAAATAATTCACCCAGCAACTAAGGGCACAATCCTAACCTGGAGTTAGGCTGGCACGAATCACTTATACCAGCCTAGGAGTGTCACAAATGCGCCATACAGCAAGTTTGGACCACTTTTGGAATCAGGGAGCATGGCACATGTCTGCATGCTGGCCTCCCTGACTCAGAGAGTGGTGCAAATGTGCATTACAGCATGTTTGTAACACTCCTAGCCTAGCTCCAGGCTAGGATTGCCCCCTCAGTGACCAAAGCTCTGAAACATCACTTTAATAATCAGAAGTCTGGTTTTGGAGTTTCTGTGTGATAAAAGGAAAATACTCATGTGTCTGCTCATGTGTCTGCTAGATAAGTCTCTGGCCGCAGATAATTTCTCTGCACATCTCTCATTTCTTTTCAATGTACAGGCTACATTGTAGAAAGGAAGAAGAAGAAGAGCTACAGGTGGATGAGGCTGAACTTTGACCTTATTAAGGATCTGTCCTACGAAGCAAAGAGAATGATTGAAGGCGTCATTTATGAGATGCGTATTTACGCTGTGAACTCTGTCGGCATGTCTCGGCCCAGCCCCGCCTCCCAGCCCTTCATGCCAATTGGTGAGTCTCGCCACACCTTGCATTGCAGCAAACAAACACAATCTCATTTGCCTTCGCCATGCAGACCCTTTTCCCCCAGGCACCTGGCTAGTTCTTGGCCAGTTCCTTGCCTGTTTTATAGTTTCTAACTGTTTTTCGCCTCCTCGTAACTAGGAGGAGGGAGGTTCCGATTTCGTGAAATGGCTGATGAATTTCTAACTGTTAAAATTAGAGGTGTGAGAGGCAAGCTGGGTCTTGTTGAGGGGGGGGATTTAATTGACGGTGACCTCCCAGGACCTCTTGGCTTCCACCCCCCTTTCCGTTGTGGGTGCAAATATCATAGTATATAACCCAGTCCTGCATTAAACCGCTCCTGTGGGGCTGCAAGGAAAGCTGATTAAGAAAATATCCATGGAATTATTTTCTATAAATAATCACGATGACCCTCACCATAAAACAGTGGAACACCACTGTTCCTATCAGTCCCTGGGCATAGAGCAAACTGTGCAGCCTTGCGGGGGGGGGGGGGAAAGAACAATCTCAGCACTTGGGGTGGACCAGCATGAGGAATGACTAAAGGGTTACTGCAGAAGACAAATAACCAGGAAGAGAGTTCTTGGAAGGGACAGCAATGACACTAAAAGACCCCAGTGATGTTCCAGCAATGAAAGAAATGCTGCAAGAGGAGCTGGCAAAAGCTGATCTCCAGCCACTGCTCGACAACGGGGCTGTGGAGTGTGAAGAACTACAAGGACAACCTCTGCAGGAAGCAGCTGAGCCAAAAGGTTCCAAGGTTTTCATGGCATAAGGAAACATGTGGTTGATGAGTAGAGCCCCTGCTTTGCATGCAGAAGGTCTCGCGTTCAATTCCTGGCATTTCCAGGTAGGGCAGGGCAAGGCAGGACTGGGAAATCCCAGAGAGAGGGTAGACAGTAAGGAGCTGGATGGATCAGTGCCCCGACACTGCAGTACACAGAAGCGACATCCGCTCACAGAGGCTTTCCAATACGGTTCCACCCAATGACTTCTGAGTTGAGCACTGGATATGCCATGTGCAAAGGGTAGTGACATGAGCGCATCCATGCTCCTCTGTGCGATGTGCTCATGTACTCTTAAAATTAATGTTCTAGAAATCATAGCCTTTGAATGTAGCTGTTGGAAAGCAACTGTTGGCTGCCAACACCTGTGTGTGGGTGAAGGTGTGTGTGGGGGTGTGTGAGATGAGGAGTTTGTTATGTGGTACAGAATGTACTGCATTTTTGAAAGATTTATAATAATGAATGCAATATGTTTATATATCACAGGGCTGTCTAGCCTTTATAATACTCACAAATGTGGCATGGCAAAAAAAATTATTTCATTAATGTGTAATTTTATTTTTTTGCTTTTTAACTGCATGGTATGAGCGTTACTGAGCTTGTGTCTCTTCATGCAGATCTTTGCAGTTATTTGTGAAATATTTTTTCTAGATTTTGCACAGTGGAATCAATAAGGATAGAAAAGGCACTTCCTGAATACAAAGCAGGCAGCATTTGTGGGTGAGAGGCCACCAGTCCTGCCTGCTTCGTATTCAGGAAGTGCCTTTTCTATCCTTATATCCTTTTCTATCTGCTCTTTTGCCTTTATTCAAGGCGGTTTACATAGGCAGGCATTTCTAAACCCAAAGGGTTTTTACAATCACAGATAAGTTCTAATCTTACAAGAACTGCTACACTCAGATGACACTTTCAAGTCCAGCCTTTCTTTCTTAGCCGCACGATTGCCTTCCTGCTGGCTGATAAACGACTTCTTGCTCTCACCAAGAAACAGCTGGTCCGACACAACTCCTTCCTCACAGGCAGCCAGACACAGCTCAGATCTTATCAGCCGCATTCTTGAGGTCTGCCGCTCACGGAAACTTCCGGTGATCTGGAACTGGCGACCTTCGGATCTTATCTTTGGGCATGACTGCGGCTTTTACCCTCTCGGCTAGATGTCCTGCCCAGGACTCAGGAACTTGAAGGCAATTCTGAACTTCACAGAACTGAACCTGTAGGATGGGTTAGTTCCCTCTGCCCTGTCCACACTGTGCAGATAAACACAAACCCTGCCTAACCCAAACTTTCCTTGTGTACTCCTGCTCTCTCTTCCTTTCACTCACACATACATGTGCCTATGTTCTAGAACAGTATTTTTCAAACTGTGGGTCAGGACCCACTTGGTGAGTTGTAAGCTGCTATCAGGTGGGTCACGGAAAGCCGGAAGCAACCATCTTGGAAGCTACACACCTTACTCTTGCTAGATTCCTTTTGTGAGTGTTAATAATTTGAATTTTCAAGTGAGGGTTTTTTAAATTTTGTTGTTAGTTTAGTGCTTTTACATCATATTTTGTCTATTTTGTTTTCTGTCAGGGACATTAAAGAACATAAGAACATAAGAAGAGCCCTGCTGGATCAGGCCAAAGGCCCATCTAGTCCAGCTTCCTGTATCTCACAGCGGCCCACCAGGTGCCCCAGGGAGGCATGAGACAACAAGATGCTTGCATCCTGTTGCCACTCCCTTGTACCTGGTCCTCTGAAGTAGCCTACTCCTAATGTAAGGAGGTTGCACAATCCAACATTGTCTATAGCCCACGATGGACTTTTCTTCCAGAAATCTGTCCAATCCCCTCTTAAAGGCATCAAGACCAGATGCCATCACCACCTCCTGTGGCAAAGAGTTCCACAGATTAACTACCCGCTATGTAAAAAAGTACTTCCTTTTATCTGTTTTAACTCTCCCAACCCTCAGTTTTAGCGGATGCCCCCTGGTTCTGGTGTTTTGAGAGAGTGGAGGGAAAAGAACATCCCTTTATCGACTCTATTCCTTCCGTGCATAATTTGTATGTCTCAATCATGTCCCCCCTCAGGCGCCTTTTTTCTAGACTGAAGAGCCCCAACCACTGCAGTCTTTCTTCATAAGGGAGGTTCCCCAGCCCCGTAATCTTTTTTGTTGCTCTCATCTGCACCTTTTCCAGCTCCACTATGTCCTTTTTGAGATGCGGCGACCAGAACTGGACACAGTACTCCAGATGTGGCCTTACCATTGCTTTGTACAATGGCATGATAATATTGGCTGTTTTATTCTCAACCCCTTTTTTAATTACCCCAAGCATCGAATTGGCCTTCTTAATTGCTGCCTCACACTGGGTCGATACTTTCATTGAATTGTCCACTAGCACCCCAAGATCTCTCTCTTGAGCTGTCACAGACAGCTCAGAACCCATAAGCCTATAGGTGAAGTTTTGGTTTTTGGCCCCAATGTGCATCAATTTACACTTGTCTATGTTGAAACGCATCTGCCATTTTGCTGCCCATTCCCTAACTTGGAGAGATCCTTCGGGAGCTCTTCACAATCCCTTCTGGTCTTCACCACCCAGAAAAGTTTTGTGTCATCCGCAAACTTGGCCACCTCGCTGCTTATCCCTGTCTCCAGGTCATTTATGAACAAGTTGAAAAGCACGGGCCCCAAGACAGATCCCTGGGGCACTCCACTTTTCACCTCTCTCCATTGTGAAAATTTCCCATTGACCCCCACTCTCTGTTTCCTGGCCCTCAACCAATTCTGAATCCATAAGAGGACCTGCCCTCTAATTCCCTGACTGTGAAGCTTGTCCTCGGACAGATGCCAGCTCTTCAGGCTTAGAAACAGAGATGAGCACTGCCCCCTACAGTCGGTCACGACTAGACCATTCAGTCGTGGGGAAACCTTTTATCTTTTGAAGAGAGTTTGGAAACTGTAACTAATGCGGTAGCCTCCTTTCTGGTAGGAACCAATGACCAAAATCAATTATGGCTACAATCCTATACAAACTTTCGACTGAATATAACGGGATTTCTGAATAGAAACACATCCAATTGTGCTGCAAATACTATCCTAAAAATGCAGAGCAAACTATCTTCCAATTTCTGAGCCCAATTTAAGTGGAGGAAATCTATCAGGCTCCTGATGGTTCTGCATACCTTTGAGACCAATCACCTCTCTCAGTGTGAACCCACCCACCCATTCTTTGATACTGGAGAATTTGACTTGGATTAAAACATTTTTAAGTGCAGTCTAAGTTGTCACAATCAAAATATCTTCAAAAATCAACAAGTATTCCTGCTATTGGGTAACCCCGTTTTTATCCAGACAGGCATTTGGTGAGATGCATTGAGAGTGTTCTTTTTGACTGGTCATAGCATATAGCACATTTTACAGTGGAGCCTTTTTATCTGCAAGGGTTCACTTGCAGGAACCCTTGCGAATGCAAAAAACAAAAACAAAAAAACAAAGCCCGTGTTGAATGAAATCATGCTGTTAATAATTAGCATTCAGTCTTTAAAAAAGACTGCACGGCAATGGGCTGCAGCCATTCTCCAGAGGCTTAGCGCAATTAGTGTCCATTAGCTAAGACCTCTTCCCTTCGCCCTGGAGCAAGGCAAAAAATGCAAAACGGAAGTGATTAATCACAATTCCCAGGATGAGGGAGGAGGTCTTATCTCAGAGCTAATGAGACTGGCTGCAGATTTCATGGCTGCAGCTGATGATAAGAAAAACTTTTTCTAAACATATTTTTAAACGTTTAATTAACAGCATGGCTTTGTTTAACAAACAGCCCTTCTCTTCTGTGGTCTCACTGAGTCAAATCAGAGGATGGGAAAACAGCGGATGAGAAGGGCCCCCCTGTATATTGCATTTTGCAAAGTATTTGTAAGCAACTGTAGTGTGTTTTAATGAATGCTGGATTATTACATGAGTAACATTAGAAATAAATAATCATAATCATCCCTGGGTCTCACATTCTGCTTAGCTCCGCCAAGTGAACCAACACACTTTACAGTGGAAGACATTTCCGACACTTCCGTTACCTTGAAGTGGAGGCCCCCTGAACGGATTGGAGCAGGAGGACTGGATGGCTACAACATTGAGTATTGCAAAGAAGGATGTGAGTAGTCAGACCTGTCTTCCTAATGCGCAAGTGACACGTGTGTTCCACATCCGCCAGGGTTCACCTATTAAATCTTACTAATATCAACTGCCATTGGGAAAATAAAAGAGTTGGGGGCATGGGTGTAGGATGGAGTCCAGTGGTGTGTTCAAGCATCTAGAAGTATGGTGCAGAAATATGTTGCTTCAAGCCCCAGCTATTTTTTAAAGGACTTAACCGCTACCGAAACATAAGGACATAAGAAGAAGCCCTGCTGGACCATGCCAAAGGCCCATCTAGTCCAGCTTCCTGTATCTCACAGTGTATGCATCCATCTGTCTCTCCTTTAAAGCCAGTGGCAGAACACCTTTTGCATTTCTGCCTTTTGTTTTTAAGACATAATGCTAGAAAATCCAGAAGAAGCTTTGAAAAGGATGATCTAACAAATGATCTTTTATCTGCAGCCACTGAATGGATCCCGGCTCTTCATGACCTGACTGAGCGCACTTCTGCCTTGCTTAAAGGTTTGGTTACAGGAGACAAACTGCATTTTCGCATCACTGCCGTCAATCTTGCTGGCACAAGCCCACCCGCCATTACCAAAGAGCCAATTACAATTCGAGAGGTCACTCGTAAGTACCCCGAGGGAGCAGCATCAGTCACTGAGGCTATTTCTACTGATCTCATTAAGGGTGCAATTATAAGCTGCAGTTAGGAGTGTTGCAAATGCGCTGACCTCCCCGACTCCAAAAGTGGCCCAAACACACTTTACGACGCATTTGTGACACTCCTGGGGCAGCACAAGTGCTGGGTTAACTCCAGGTTAGGATTGTGTCCTAAATGAAAAGAATCGGAAAATTAATGGATAGCTTTCAATTATTAGTGGAAGAATGGAGGAAGGGCACAAATCCTCTTATTTGGTAGCTAAAAATATACTATGTACATAATAGCCTAGAATGCATTCATTTCAATTATGGAACCAATTCAAGACCCTTCTTGGCATGGAAACTGGTTTGCCCCATAGTTGTGGCAGCGGTGTGGTTTCTAGCACAGAACAGGCACATTCATCTGACTGCCATGTTTATAAAAGGGAATTTTTCCAACAATTTACTTCAATTGGCTAGAATTTAAAACATGGTAGAGCAGACACTATTGCTAGTTCCTCATCCCTTTCTTGCACTACCAAGGACAATTTGCAGTCCAATAAGATGAACAAGCATGCTCACCAACCCTGATCTTTTTCTGGAATACATAGTTCCGTGGAAGTCTTTTTCTGGAATGGGTAGTTCCATAGACTGTACTGCTAAACTCTATTCACACATGATGAGGTTGATATCAAACAGTCCTCATCAGCACTCTCTGTGTGCTTTGTGTGCACTCAAGTACAACATATTCCAGACTCCCTACAATACTGTATAGCAGTGGTTCTCAAACCTTTTAGCGCAAGGACCCATTTTTTAGAATGACAGTCTGTCCGGGACCCACTGGAAGTGACGTCATGGCCAGAAATGCCATCATTGTGATGCCATAAGAACATAAGAACATAAGAAGAGCCCTGCTGGATCAGGCCAAAGGCCCATCTAGTCCAGCTTCCTGTATCTCACAGCGGCCCACCAGGTGCCCCAGGGACAACAAGATACTTGGATCCTGTTGCCACTCCCTTGCACCCAGTACTCTGAAGTAGCCTACTACTAATGTAAGGAGTTACAACCCATCATTGCCTATAGCCCACAATGGACTTTTCTTCCAGAAATGCCAGAGCCTGCTGCTTTCCTGAGAGTGCAACATTAAGTTGTGTTATTTCTCAGTCACTTTCCAATAGCAAACTGAATCAGAAAAAAGCCTATTTACAAACTTAACAAACTTAACACAAGCAAAACAACCACACAACCCTTCCCCCTTTCTAGCATCTCATCTTCTCACATTTTCAATGTGGCTGGCCTAGGTACTTCATGACACACATGAAATTGGCTTGCAACCCACTGGTGAGTCCTGACCCACAGTTTGGGAACCACTGCTTTATAGTAATTTCATGGCAGATACGTAGGGATTCCTCTGCACAGAAGTCAGGGTGGAAAGAGTTCACTAAAGGTAAAATATTTGGGGGCGTGGTTTGCTGCTGATGAGGAAGGCATCATAAGAGATACTCTCCTCTCCAGCCCACCTTATATTAGAAAATAAATGTACATTTGTTGATTATAATACTAAAGAGACTAAGATATGGGTAAACCAAGAAAGAATATACAAAAAAATCTTACGGTTGCTGCCTGGAAAGAACCGGAGAAGCAGCAAGATAATACTACAGAGGAATCAATGTCGGGGGAGGAATCCGCAATGGAAGACGCTGAAGGTGGAATGGCTGCCAAGAAACAAGGGAGTAGCAGAAGTATGCAAGATAAAGGTAAAAACAATGATATGAAAAGCTTTTTACACCAATTAAGAAAGGACTTACAATCAGATATGGAAGCTGTGGTCGCTCCAATACAATCAATGTTGCTTGAAATTAAAAGTAAGCTTGATGGCGTAGAAAAAACTGCTAACTCAGCTATAGAATTAGCACAAGAGCAAGAAGGAAAAATTTCTGCTCTTGGGAGTGAATTAAAACATTTACAAGATAAACTTGAAGACCAAGAAAACCGTAATCGTCGCAATAATTTACGACTTAGAGGATTCAAAGAAGGAGAAAAAAGTCAGGAATTGAAAACTATAATTTTAAAATGGATTAAAGAATTAATTCCTGACCTGGAAATATCAGAAATGTACTTGGAACGAGTACACAGAGTCAGAGGAAAAGAGATTAAGGGAAGACGAAGAGATATCATTGTAAGATTTGCCTTTTATACTATGAAAACAGATGTCTATCGTGCTCTAAGAGATATGCAAAGCTTGATGTATGAAGAGGAACAAATTGAAATTTATCAAGACTTGGCACCGGAAACAGTACAAAAGAGAAAGAATTGGAAAAAATACACAGAGCTTTTAAGAAATGAGAATATAAGATATACCTGGGGATTTCCTTTTAAGCTGAGTATCTGGGATGGACGTACTCCTATTGTGGTAACAAAGCTGCCTCAATTAGAAGCCTTTTTTGAGAGAAAGAAGATTCAATTACCGGAGAGTTCTAAAGAGACTATAGGAAAACCACATTGGAACATTGTCAAAGGAAGAAATGTGAAAAAATAAGAAAAGGATATTATATTGGATATTCTATTCTAAATGTACATAGCAAAGAATATAAATTTAAATGTAAATAACTTAATGGATGGGCTGGAGGGGGAAGATCTCCCACAAGAGGAATCTTGGCCCCCTAGGGTACCCACACGGAACAGCTCTTGTGAGCTATGAGACTTCAAGGGAACTTGAGGTCTACTACCAATTGTAGGGTATGGGGAGGAGAGTTGGGGAGGAAGAGGGGGGAAGAGGTGGGAAGGGGGAAGAAATTAAGGGTAAAATTATATAGACAATATGGATATATAGACAATCTAAAATTAAAACTGCAGAAGATGATGGAAAGGAGTTATTTTAGTAAGCAATGTTGGACTTTAATATAATTTCATTTAATGTTAATGGATTGGGTAGTCCAGTAAAACGATATAGAACAATGAGAACTATTAAAAATTTGGGAGCGGACATAGTATTATTACAAGAAACCCACTGCAAGAGACAAAAACAAGAGGTTATTAAACATCCTTATTTTGGAGAACAATATTGTGCAGGTGGGACAAATAAGGCAAGAGGAGTTGCTATATTAATAAGGAAAAATTTTAATTTTGAAGTTTTAGATTGTTTGAAAGACTCAGGGGGAAGGTATATTATTTTGAAAGGGAAAATAGAGAAAAGAATAATAACAATTGGTTCATATTACAGCCCTAATAAAGGGCAAGCTCCCTTTATGCAACAACTATTCCGAGAACTGGATCAATTTGCACAAGGAGAAATAATTTTGGGAGGTGATACGAATTGTATATTAGATGGAATTAGAGATACCTCATCTAAAACAAGGAAAACAACAACAGATGGAATTAGAATTAAGAAAATGTTAAAGAAAAATAAATTAGTGGACTCATGGAGATGTTTAAATCCAAGAGGAAGGGATTATACTTTTTACTCAAAAAAATATATGTCCTATTCGAGAATAGATCATATATTTATTTCTGAGTCATTAAGTTTAGAATTAACAAAAGTAGATTTTGAACCAATAGATGTATCAGATCATGCCCCTATAAAGCTGGTCTGTTCCAATCGGATTAGCAGAATTAAGGATAGAATATGGAAATTAAGCTCCAATGTGATGGCTAATATACAAATTATACCAAAAATTAGACAAGAAATAAAAAAATTTTATGAAGAAAATGATAAGGGTCAGGTAGACCCTGCACTTCTATGGGATATGTTAAAAACAGTGTTAAGAGGACATTTTATAAAAGAGGGTGCAAGGTTGAAAAAAGAGAAAAATATGTTACAAGAACAGTTGGAATTGAAAATAAAGAATCTCACAGAAAAACATAAAAAATCAGGATCAAATAAAATATTAAGGGAACTTACTAGAGTAAAATCAGAGTTAGAAGCATTAGACACAAATAAGACATTTAACACATTGAGATATTTAAAAAGAAATTATTATGAATACGGAAATAAAAACTCAAAATTATTATCATACGCACTTAAAAAGAAAGCTAAAAAGAAGATGATAGCATCGATTAAAGATAAAAAGGATAATATAACAACTGATTCAAGAGAGATAAGCAAAATATTTAAGGAATATTATGAAGAGTTATATAATACAGAATTAAAAGGGGAAGAGAAAGTTGAAGAGTTTGTAGATAGACTATTAATACCTTCAATCTCAGAAAATGATGAAAATAATCTTAATTCCCCGATAACCTCAATAGAGATTGTAACAACTATTAGGAGATTAAAAAGAGGGAAATCTCCAGGTTGTGATGGTTTAACTGCCGACTTTTTTAAATTATGGGAGGAAGAACTATTGGAACATCTGGTAAAATTGTATAATTCTATTTTGAATGGAGGGAGGATAC
>JAJKFI010000007.1:14324335-14437561 GCA_029204185.1 Lerista edwardsae | reverse complement strand
ACATCTGGTAAAATTGTATAATTCTATTTTGAATGGAGGGAGGATACCGGAATCATGGAAATATTCCAGGATAATAGTGTTACCCAAACAAGGGAAAGATTTGTCCCTCCCTTCTGCATATAGACCCATTACTTTGCAGAATCAAGATCAGAAAATTTTCTCTTCAATATTAGCACAACGGATAAATATATTTATAGCTAAATATATTCATACCGATCAATATGGGTTTATCCCAGGGAGATATATGAATGATGCAATTCGAAGAGTTTTAAATATAATATATAATATGTCAAGAAGTAAGGAAAAATTTGCGATGCTCTCTTTAGATGTCTTAAAGGCATTTGATCGTGTAGAATGGAAATATATGTTTAAAGTCATAGAGAAGATGAATTTGGGGGAAAAATTTATTACTACAGTTAAAAATTTATATATAGGAACATCTGCAAAAGTATTAGTTAATGGAATTGAATCAGAAAGTTTTGAATTACAGAGAGGAACTAGACAGGGAGATCCATTATCACCCCTGCTTTTTGCTATAGCTATTGAACCACTGGCTACAAAGATCAGGAATGAGGAAAGTATTAAGGGAGTAGAAATTGGGGAAAGGTACCATAAAATTAATTTATATGCAGATGATATGCTTTTGTTTTTGAAAAACCCAATAGAGAGTATAGAATCTTTGAAACAAGTATTGGAAATTTTTAAGAAAGTTAGTGGGATAAAAATTAATTATCAAAAATCTAGGGTACTATGTTTGAATATTTCTAAATTAGAACAAAGGGAGATTAAAATAAAATCTAATTTAGAACTATGTTATTCCAGTTTTAAATATCTTGGAATCTGGCTGACAAAAGACATTAAACAATTAGTATTTCGAAATTATAAATATATGTATAAGGAGATAAAGGAAAAAATTAAGGAATGGGGAAAATTGAAAATATCATTATTAGGGAAAGTTGCAGTAACTAAAGCCCATATCTTACCAAAATTTTTATTTTTGTTTCAAAATATACCACTGCAACCGGAAATAAAAAAATTGAAATTGTGGCAAAAGAAATTGGAAAAATTTATTTCAGGGAATCAAAAATCTTTAAGATTTAATAATAATATCAAATATAGAGTTATTACAGAAGGAGGTTTGGCTATACCTCATTTGATCAAATATTTTGATGCTTATCAGTTAGCACAAGCAGTTAAAATTGTACAAATGAATGAATATTTAGAATGGACTCAAATGGAAAGATTAGAGGGAGAACATATTATAAACATACATTTATATAGTACCAAATTGCCAGCCAAAAGATCAAATTCAAAATCCTTTTTTAAAGGAAACATTAAATATTTGGAGAAAATATTTACAGGTTTTTGCCCCACCTACCTCTCCTTTGTGCCCGATTTTGGAACATCCTAATTTTAAAGCCCAAGAAAGATATGAACAATTTAAAGAATGGAGAAAACATGGTATATATAGAATGAAAGATTTATTTATAAATGGGGAACCAATCTTATTTGAACAACTAAAAATGAAAATAAATATAACGTGTAGTAATTGGTTGCAATTGACTCAAGTAATGAGTTTTGTTAAACAGCAATATAAAAAATTTGGGCCTATTAGAACATTAACAATGTTAGAGGAATATTGTATAGGAGAGAAACAAGGTATTAAAAGAGGTTTAATTTCAATGTTATATAAAGAAATAATAAAACATGTATATCCTAAGTATAGTGGGATTAAGATGCTGTGGGAGAAAAATTTGAAGATTAAGATATTAGATGATGTATGGAATGGGATATGGAAGAATCAAGCATATAAGTCCATTTCTGTAAAATTAAAAGAAATGGTACTAAAGACTACTCATAGATGGTATTTGACTCCTAAGAAGCTTCATCAAATAAATAAAAAAATTTCAGATATGTGTTGGAGAAACTGTGGATTAGAAGGAAATATGGAACATATGTGGTTATATTGTCCAAAAGTAGTAAGTTTTTGGAAAGAGGTGATAAAATGGCTAGAAAATATTACACAACAAAATATAAAGGACAATTGTACCCTTTTGTTATTCTCACTGTTCACTAACGAGAATGAAAATTTAAACAACAAGAAGTTGATAGAGATTCTTATTGGAGTTGCAAGAATTGAAATTGCTAATAATTGGAAAGAATTGAAAGGATTGTCTTTTCAAAAATATATGAAAAGAGTTTGGGAAGTAGTGGTTATGGAAAAACTAACAATGCGAGTAAGAATTATGAGGGGAGAGGTTAAAAAGGATAGTTTTTTAGATGTTTGGTACCCACTGTTGAACGTTGAGAAGACAATGGATAAGGAATCAGCAGATTTGATATACTGGACTACACGGTATTGATAATAGAATAGTCTTTTTTGTTTTATTGTATAAATGTTTTTGTTTTGGATTGTAAAGTTTTATTTTTGAATATTAATTTAATAAAGATTGTCTATAAAATAAAAAATAAAAAAAAACTAAAGGTAAAATATTTGAAAGCCAAACACTTATTACAACAGTCTGAATTATGTGAGGGGAAATAGAGATGCTTGCATTTGAAAGGGGAGAGTAATTTCATTTGTACCTGTTTTCATTAGCTCTTGGCTTTGTGTCCCCTGTTTCTAATATGGGCTTCCATTAGAGTTATATTTCTTCCTAGACCATGTGTACAAATGCCCTTTCTTGCTCTGCTTATCCATGATACAATCCAGTCAACATCTGTCAACCTGCTGCGTTTGCCTCTGCTAAATGAAGTTTGAAGATGTCAAACCAAGGAGAAGGAGTTGGTAATACCTCTCCAAGGAGCCTCACTAGAAGTTAAGAGTGCATACCTTAAGATGCCAAGCTAAAACCTGACTTTTTAGGTTGGCTCTTGGGCTAAATTGATCTAGCTCAAATAAAAACTGATATCTGATTAGCTCATGCTATTATCATTATCCTGCATCAAAAGTTTCTGTTTCTCATCTTGCCATAAAATTGTTGTAGTTTTTGTTGTGTATTTTCAGTGAGTTTGCTGAAAGCTACGTATCAACTTTAATATGATAAAGTGTATTCGTTTTTACAATCAGTGCACTATTTTCATATTGCATGCAGCCTCTACTGCTTAAACCAGATGGCAAAATTTGTTGTGAACTCATTTGAATCAGATATGTAGACTAGTATTCAACCACTGAACGTCCTTAGGGAGTTGATGACAGTTTCACTATGCATCTAAGAAAGTGAAACATTAATTGCCAGCATAATTTCTTTATTTTTCTCATTAATATGAGATATCTCGCTATTCAGAATAGTCAACAATCCTGCTCTTTGATTTGATTTCTGATCCACAGAGCGTCCCAAAATCTGGTTGCCACGTAATCTCAGGCAGACCCTACTGAAGAAAGTGGGTGATACAGTCAACATTGTAATTCCTTTCCAGGTAGGGGATTGAACCTACTTCATCCTAGTGCAATTTTTTCCTTCAGTGGAGAGATTCCCCATGGGCAGAAGGGCTCCAAGGGGCTTTCCTTTCTCACCAAAAAAGGCAAACCAGCCAGTTGGGGCCCAAAGGTAAACCTGTAGCATCCCAGCATGCAGAAGCCTGCTTCTGGCTGTAGATTATTCTTGCTGGGACAGGTTGATGGTGCTTGTGTGAATTAAAAAATCCCACAAATGGCTGTATATCTTTAAACATACTTCAGAGACACATTTTCTTGGAGCAATCCTTTCTCATTTCATCTACCTTTTGCTTGGGTTTAAATTGATGACTCTGTTTCTCGAAGGTTGTCCCAGGGCCAGCCTTAAGCCAATGTGACTAATGTCGTCACATTGGGCCCTGCACTTTGGGGGGCCTGCACCAGCACAGTGAGCTGAAGCCAGGATCTCTATGAACTTTAACTGGGGGGGGGGCAGAGCAGCTTTACTTTGTGCCCTCCCACCTGCCCCTGCTTCCGAACTGCCCAAAATGGGCCTTCTGGAAGCAGTTGGCAGTGATATCATCAGGTCATCACCAACTATTTCCAGGTGTCATATGCGGCACCACAAATGCTTTTCTTGATGAGTGGGGGGGGGCGTGTGGAGGGTGGGGGGCCATGGGAATGCCCCACATGGGGCCCTGCCTCTCCTAGAGCCGGCCCTGGGTTCTCCCAAAGCCCATTAGTTAGACGGGCAGCCCGATCCTGTTCTGCCAGGCTCCCATACAAACAGTGACCCCAAAACAGTGACCGCTGCTTCCCATGGGAGATGCCAGGGTCTCCTTGAGGGAAGGGGACATTTGACTCCCTGAGGAAAGTCATGGGCTCCGCAACGGGGCTACTCCACTCACTGCCAGTTCTCACATATCGGGCTCTGTGGCCCAAAGCAGGGCATAGGTTCTAGTGGTTGCCTCTGATGCAAGTCCCACCCCTCCTCTTCTCCCCCCGAGTCCCGCCTTACCCCTGTTCCCTGCCCCAAAAAGCTGGATAGTGGCACTGGTCCGGATAGGATTGGGCTCCTAATATAGGCATGCTCCTACAGAAGATGGAAACATGTCTCCTAAAAGATGGCTTGAGCGCATGCGCCTCTAATTATGGATTAAGGCCCATTTGTTTCAGTTGCAATGGTGACCTTAATTGTTCTTTGTCCCTTAGAAGAACAAAAGCGTTGAGGGGTCAGCAATGAAAACCAAATACTCGGTAATCTGGCCAATTTTTCTTGGCAGGGTAAACCTCGACCTAAAGTTATCTGGACAAAGGATGGTCAGCCCTTAGACTCCAAGGAGGTGGCCGTTCGGAACAGCACTACAGACACCATCCTGTTTATCCGAAAAGTGGAGCGTCACCACTCTGGCGTATACGAAGTAGAGGTGCAAATAGAAAACATGGCGGATAAAGTTGCTATTACCATCCAGATCATGGGTAAGAAATTGGTGGAGTCTTAGGAGCACCTCATTTAAATACAGTAATCTTGATTCTGGGGGCTCTTGCAGAGTATGTATAGCACTTCATTGTGCTTGTAAGAGGATCCCCCAATCAGCTCAATGAATGGGCAGTGCCATGTACAGTGTGCCTTGGTATCCACTGATTTGGCATCCATGGTTTCAATTATGCATGGATACCACTGATACTGGGACTCCTATTCAAAAGATAGGGGAACATTAAACAAATCTCTATTTTTTAACCTTGTTGCAGCAAAATCACGGATGTTTCCCTCTCTTTAAAAAAGCTTCCCCAGTATCCATGTTTTCAGGTGTCTACAATAGGGTCTGGAACGGAACCCTAGCGGGACGAGTGGTGATGCTCCCAACGCCGTTGGAGTCCGGGTTCAGCCCCCCCTCGGCGTGGTGGGTGCGAAGGGGTGCAAAACAAAACATCCGCCATGCCCTGCTGGAATGCCTGGAGCTACGCGCACCAAACTCGGCACGCACATGCATTGCGGCCTGGTGACAAACACTGCAGGGGTCAGGCCCCCTAGCACCCCGGGGTGTGGGGGTGTGCAGGGGGGCCCATGTGAAAATGGTTGAAAATGGCCAAAATCAGCGTTGAATCTGTAGTTTCTGGGGTCGCTGAGGCGAGTGGCAACACTCCAGACGCCGTTGGAGTCCGGGTTTGGCCCCCGTTGGCATGGGGGGTGAGAAGGGGTGCAAAACTCATAATCTCTGGAAGATCATTTTGTTACCCGGGCAACACCGGGTAACAAAAAGCTAGTCTGTTATAAAACATGCATATTGCAATCTTCTATATGTCTACTCCGAAATAACCCTCTATTGAGTTTAATGGGATTTATTTCCAAGTAAGTGTGTGTAGGATTCCAGCCTCAGTCAGCTATAATTGCAAGTGGCTGGCAAGCATGAAACAGACAAAATCTTGTTTTCATTCGGCATTCCTCCCCCATTCCATCTCATCTTTTGGCCAGCAAAGGACTCCCAGGGCAGATATACAATACAGCAATAAAATCAGCCGTGCTAAAAGATGTGTTTTAAAAGCCATTCAAATGCATTCGTAAAGCAACATCATAAAATAGTAAATTGGCACTGAAGCACTTTTACAATGCCAGTGCAGCGAATTGCAATTGCTCCCCATAGACCTTGAAAATATGAAGTTGCCATGCATGAAAGTGAGAACGTTGGTCCATCCAGATCAGTCCTGTCGAGGCTGTCTGGAAGCAGCTCTCCAGAGCAAAGTCTTTCCCAACCTGCTTAGAGAGACCAGGGATTGAACCCAGGACCATCTGCATGCAATGCATGCCCTCTGCCATGGAGCTAAAGTCCAGATGCCATACAAAAGCGTTCAGCTGCTTCTCAAAAACTAGTCCTGCATGCATTCATGCAAGAATCCTGCTTAACATTATGCCATATTGAAGATGACAAAGCCCACTCTTTTTCTTTAGCCACCGTCCCATATCAGTACTGAACAAGGTAAGGGGACTATTAGGAGTGTTGTTTTCCTTGCAGCTGTCTAATCCCTCAGTCTCCAAACTCCAGCCTGCGTGTAGGATCTGGAGACCGCTGTTTCCCTCTGCCCGGTGACCTGCAGTTACCATTCCACTAGGGAGCAAAGTTACAGCCGCAACTACAGCCCCCTGGTATAGCTGTGGCCAGCCACCACTTTCTGGTTCTGTCCCCCAACAGGCTGTGCATGCGGCGTTCTGGGCAGGTGCAGCTGGCCGTGGTGACACTTGGGGGCTGTAGTCGCGGCTGTAACTTCGCTCCCCAGCGGAATGAACACTGCTGGTCGCGTCAGCCTGCATTTTCGGCACCATGAGCCATGAAAACCAGCCAGGGGAGCCATGGAATCCTCGCAAAAAAGCTGCCACCCTATAAAATGGATAGGATGGTAGACCTAATGGGGAGCCATGGCCAATGGCATCATCCACGTTTGGGAACCATGGCTCTAATTCCACTACTTACTCAAATTTTAACTAGGATGCAGGCTTGGTGCTGACATATGGATTAGTTGACCTATTTCAATTAATCCTAAGTGAGAAAGGAACTGTTGGAACCTGCCTTTGTTGGGACGTCTTGCCCTCAAAGTGTTGATCAGAATGGTTCCAGATTGGTTCAGAGCTCCATCTTGCACCATGATCTTGCTAAGCTTGTATGGTTTGGAGCAGTAAAGCTAAAGCTGACTCTTATTTTGAAAGGGTCGATTCCCTTGCTACAATATTTTAGGCATGGGTCATCTGGGAGGACCAACCTAACATGCCCAGGGGTAATTAGTGAATTAGTTTCCGATCATTTGAAGAGTCTGTCAGGCACTTGACCTTCCTTGGAGGTGTCTACTTACAGAGGGATTAATAGCTCTAGCCAGCAGAAGCAGGCAGCTGCCCCTTTCTGCAGACACATTTCAGTGAAAGAGAAGATAGGCTGTTCAGACAACTCCATCATCTTCTGAGAGGAAGAACCCTTGAGCTTCTTACCAATTTATTTCCCGAATCACACTATAAAAATGTTTTTTTTCTGAAGTGAAAATTGGAAATACTCCTAGTTATATACATTGTCACTGTTGGCAGGGAACATTGGCCCTGATGTGCAGAGAAGTATTAATTGCAGATGGCAAACTCCATTGTCCATAGAGGTTGGGTGAATGGTCTTTATAAACAACCCAAAAAATTATCATAACATTATGCTTCCTGTGATGCCGTATGATGTTTTAGTACAAATTATTACAGGTCGTTCAGTGTTCCCAAAGTCTCTGAACCAACCCGCAGACACAAATAGGAGGTTGGATTATCCCTAAATGAACACTATAAGCAGTGGTGGGATTCAGCCAGTTCTCACCTATTCTGCAGAACCGGTTGCTAATTTTAGGTTGGGAGAGGGAAGAAAGGCAGCGGCCACCCTGAAGGCCGCCTTGAAGGACATAGAACCGGTTGTTAATTTATTTGAATCCCACCACTGACTATAAGCCAAATAAATTTACAACCTTAGCACTAACAAAACAACCACACAGCCCTCCCCCTTTCCAGCATCCCATCCTCCCAATATGGCTGCTGTAAGTGCCTCACAACCCACTGGTGGGTCCCAAGTTTGGAAACCACTGTTCTAAGAATTCCACACAATCCATTCCACAATAATATATCCTATCTGAATAAGAGACACAGCTAAACCTCGGACTGTTAAGCATTATCCATTGCTTGTGGATGGCTTGATGAGCGGGCAACTGGCACACCTATTTTGGGAACAAAAATGATTTTTTGGCTTCTCTTAGTTTGGATATCAATCACTATCAATCAATCACTAGTATTTATATACCGCTTTTCAACACAAAGTTCACAAAGCGGTTTACAGGCAAATAATAACATTAAAGTCAAATGGCTCCCTGTCCCAAAAGGGCTCACAATCTAAAAGAATGGAGAACACCACCAGCAACAGCCACGAGAAAGGCACTGTGCTGGGGTGAAGAGGGACAATTGCTCTCCCCCTGCTAAATATAAGACCTCGGACTAATGTCACAGTAAAAGTGAACTGCAGGTATGGGATGCAACTATGAATTTAACACAGGGCCGGCTTTAAGCCACTGTGACCAATATCATCACATGGGGCTCCTAAACCAGTGCAAGGAGCATGTCGCCTGTGCTGCAGTGGGATCTCTATAGGCTATAGGTCAGTGGGGAGAGCAGAGCAGCTTTACCTTGGGCCCTCCCATCTGTCCCTGCTTCCCAATAGCCCAAAATGGACTGCCTGGAAGTGGTGATGGTGGTGGTGACGTCATCATGCCACCACCAGCTATTTCCAGGTGCCATGCTTTGCCTATGGCACTACTAGCACTTTTCTTGGTGAGTAGGGGTCCCCGCAGGGAGGGTAGGGCCCCACCTCTCCTGGAGCCAGCCCTGCTTTAGTATAGAAGAAAATTCACTCTAGGTCAGGTTACCTGTGGGAACTACTGAGTGGTAGCTCTTGATTAACCAGCTGGATTCATATGACTGGTTTCTTCCTGTAGACAAGCCTGGCCCTCCTCAGAATGTGAAGATTGTTGACGTCTGGGGATTCAATGTTGCGCTGGAATGGAAGCCACCCCAGGACGATGGCAATGCTCAGATCACAGGATACACGGTTCAGAAGGCAGACAAAAAGACAATGGTAAGGATCACTGCCTCCGTTTGTGGTCTTCTGTAAGGCATACAAGGTCAAACCATGCTTCCTAGGGTCATGTATATCAAAGTCAAGGCAAGAATGAGGTTGTTTCACAATGTACTGGGAATGCTTTGTGTGGGATTGTACAAAATATAGAGACTAAATGAGAAGCTGCAGCTGAAATTTTTTTCTATGGTGCTAGATAGACTCATGTTAGAGTATGTTGGAAGGTGTCTTAACATAAGAACATAAGAAGAGCCCTGCTGGATCAGGCCAAAGGCCCATCTAGCCCAGCTTCCTGTATCTCACAGCAGCCCACCAGGTGCCCCAGGGAGCACACAAGACAACAAGAGGCTTGCATCTTAGAGATAATCTAGTCCACCCCCCTGCCCAGATCAGGCGACTACAGCATCCATGACAGATGCACATCTGACCTCTGCTAGAAACTCTCCGATGATGGGAAGCCCACCACTGCACAAGGCAGGCTGCTCCAAAGCCAGACAGCTCTTACAATTAGCAGAACATTCTTCATGACTAGTCTAAGTCTACTTCCCTTTAGTTTCAACACATCGGTTCTAGTCCTGCCATCATGAACAATAGAAAGCCCTCCTCCTTCTATTTCATGACAGCCCTTCAGATCATTGAAGGCTTTCACATCTCCTCTCAGTCATCTCCAGACTACAAGGTACCAAGTTCTGTTAACTGTTCCCCGTACTGCCCTCTTTTGCACACACACCAGTTTATCAATGTCCTTCTTAAGAAGTGTGGCCCAAAACAGGATGCTGTTTTCCAAGCGGTGTCTGATAAGTGCAGAACAGAGTGGAACTATTTCTCCCTGTGATCCAGGCTGTATGCTTCTGCTAATGCAGACCAGCAAAGCGTTTGCTTTTTTTTTTTTTTTTTTTGCAGCCATATCACACTGCTGCCTCCTCTTCAGCTTGTGGGCTTGTTTTCAGGCACCGCACCCATTCCACACAAGTGCACAAAGATGACGGACAGTGGCTCTGAGATAACATCCACCAGCTCCTTCAGTATCATGGAGTGTAGTTCCTCTAATTAGGTGTTCCCTTTCCGTACCTATCGGGAGTCCAAGGCCAGCCTTAGGGGCTGCAGGGCCTAACTGGAAACATTTTTTGCAGGCACCCAGGTTCACAGTAGCATCTTAGAGATATAAGTAACATTTGTTATAGACTTTATATCTCAATGGTAGAATGGAAAGCCATCCAAATGTGCGCCTAAAAAATGCATGCCAGTCAATGGCCCAAACAGATCCAAGGACATCTTAATATAAAACTGCACGTGAGATAAAGATTACCCTAGCACAGAGCCTCCTTAGGGGCAGGGCCCAATTGGTTTAAATCAGTGATGTCATGCAGGGGGTACGCGGGGGTACGCGAGTACCGGTTTCTAGGATTATGGCTGGCCCCGCCCATTCACCCGCCCACTCGTCGACTCCGCCCCCTGCAACATTTGAATTTCCTGCACGTTTGAGTTGCCTGCACGTTCTCAGAGCCAGGCAGGCAGGCAGGCAGGCAGGCAGGCAGCGAGCTGAGCCTTGCCTTGCCACTGAAAAATGAGCTGCTCTGGGGTTTTGGAACTGTTGGGTCACTTTAACATGATGCCAGCCCTCCTTAACATGTTCTGAGGGTGCTGTGGAATACTGTTGCAACTGTTGGGTCAGTTTAAAATCATCTGAGGCCTTAAAAAGGGCTTTTTTCATGTCACTTCCTGCCACGACATCACTTCTGGCTTATGACGTCACTTCTGGTGGGCGGGTCCCAACACATGCCAATCAAAAGTGAGTACCTGTTCTTAAATCATTTAGATGACACCACTAGTTTAAATCCAGCACTTCCTGAATCAGGATGGCTCCCAGTTCTCATTAACGTGTCAGTTAAGTTGGGCACCTTCCCCTTGCAGGAGACAACCAATGCAAAATAAGAATTGAGCAGCTCTGCCTTTTCTCCATTTTATCTATTCAGCAAGCGATGAATAGAAGCAAAAATAAAAGAGGAGACATAGTCTTCCTATTTACAATACGCACTTTATGACTGGAGCTCCATGCTACTGAAAAAATGGAAATACAGGCCTGCCCCATATCCACTGATTCAGTATCCATGGATACTGGGACTCCTATTTAAAAAGATAGGGGAACATTAAACAAATCTCTTTACAAAACCTTGTTGCAGCAAAACCACTGATGCTCCTCTGTCTGTTTAAAGCCACTGATGCTCCTCTGTCTCTCCCCCAGTTTCCACGATTTCAGATATGCACGGTGTGGTCCAGCCGACACCGTGGCATGCATATATAATTTTTCAAGTACATCCTAGCAGCAAGGGTGTTCTCACATAGCTGTATGTAATTATTCCTGACACTCAACCTCAGCTGTTTCAGGAAGATCTTAGATCCATCGTACTCTCTCTCTAAATTATCTCACAGGGCTGCTATGAAAGGGAAGAGAGCCATGTATACTAAACTGAACTCACTGAATGTTGGATTTGATAAAAACATGCTAAATAAATATGAATACTATGTTTTTGCATTCTGCATAATGTTCCAGGTATCCATGCCAATCAGATCATTCATTATGCTTTGCAAAATCTCTCACATGGTTTGCTTTCAGGAATGGTACACCGTGTTTGATCATTACCGACGCACGAATTGTGTCGTATCAGACTTGATCATGGGAAATGAATTCTATTTCCGGATCTTCAGTGAAAATCTGTGTGGAATGAGTGAAAACGCGGCAACCACCAAAAATTCTGCTTATATTAAGAAAACAGGTGACTTGAAAATGAATTTGCTCTCTTCCATCTCCTCAAATATAGCATTTGCAGATCAAATGTTTGCCAGGTATTTCATGAGTGCTTGAATATTTGCATCAAATATTCAGTATCTGTGTTTGTGACAAAGTAACATTTGGGATCAGATAGATAGCTGATAGATGACTTAATATTATTATCTGACAATAATGAGAACTGAAATGCAAAGTATAGCATGGTAGTTTTCAAGCTTTCTGCCAATGCTTTCCAGATCAGTATCAGACAACAGAGCCTGGGTGTCTGCCACAGAAACAGCAAAACACTCTGGGATGTGTTAAGGATGTGGACACAGTTATCATGGGACAGTATTAGACAAGTCCCCATTGTCTACTCATTGCATAGCTCTATTTCACAGCCTGGGGCCACATCTAGCATGCCACAACATTTTATCTGGCCCTCAGCAACTTTTCCACCAACTACACAGCCAGACATGTGCAGTTCTGTCCGCTGCATTCCTGTCCATATGGCCAAGTTAGTTTAACTAACCCTCATTTACAGTCGCTTGGGTCATATGTTTTAAGATCCTGAAACCATGTTCAATGTTAACCTCACCCCTGCCAATAAAACCAATCAAGTGTCTGCATGTTGTCTTTTTAAAAGATGCTATAAAACCATCACAGTGAGGAAATAGTCATTTCTGCACATGCGTAAGCAAATCAGAAGAAACTGGGTTTCCCAATGGAGCTGACAGTGGAGCTCACCTCTGCCCTATATTAAACTGATTTTTTTTTGCCTGCAAAAATGTAAAATACACAATGTGGGCCTCCCACTGAAAAGGCTGGATACCCCTGATCTACTGTGAAAAGAGACTGTCATCAAGAACACAAACTTGTGGCTGCATGTGGCTGTGGAACACAAGCAGCAGTGAGCAGTGAGCAAGGTAGACTTATCATAGATGAACTCCTGATAGGCTTTGAATAAGGCCCAGGGCTCTCCAGAAGACTGAAAATCAGTGGCATATCCTGTTTGATAGTATCTGATGAGCATCTGTTAGAAAGAAAAAGACAATGGGACAGAGGACTAGAGTTCTCATTCCCTGAGACCTATGAAGTCTCATGTCCCTTCTGCTAGTTATGAAGGTACTAGACTGCCTCAGTGATGGTTGGAAGAGAAAAATTACCATACTATAGATCATGAGAGTTTCATTTTCTTTTTGTAATTGTTGTACATGCAACAGAGATTTTGTTTTATTCTGCTAGGCGTGTCAACACATTGTTTTGATTCTTACTATTTCAGTACATTGGAATTGGTAATTTTAAATTAATTTAAATCATATTAGTTAGGCAAGATTAAAGCACAGCTGCAGACCCAGCCAATGGGCTGCCTAGGGCCAGAGAAGGGAGAGATCTGCCCCCTTTGCTGATTCTCCCCCATGCACCCCAACGCCCACATTTTGGAGCTATACGATGGCAGGGGAGGGTAGGTGGGACAAAATCACTCTCCTCTCCAAGCGGCAAGCCACTTTGTCGACGCCCTCCTCCCACTCCAGCAGTGCCATGCCCAGGGCTTTTGCCCCTCCCACAAAATGGTAGGACCGCAACTGCTGAAGTACAGTACCATTTACCTGGTGTGTTTTTTACTCCCTCCTTGTCCAAACTACAGGCACAGTTTATAAGCCACCCAACTACAAAGAACATGACTTTTCTGAAGTGCCCAAATTCACACACCCGCTATCAGATCGCTCTGTGGTTGCTGGATACAATGCTGCACTCAGCTGTGCTGTAAGAGGAAGTCCAAAGGTACCCACTATACCGGTTTTCTCAATATGTACGAAATGAGAGAGGGGAAAAATCCATACCCTCCATAAACAAAATTCTGTCTTATAAATACAAAACTATAATTTACACTGAAGGAAAGGAAAACAATTCATAGGTAGGCAAGACTAGCAGGAAGACTGGCTGGAAAGTGGTTGATGGGAAGAACGGCTCATCTATAGATGAAATACTCCCTGCAGAAGCAAACTTCCTAATCATCAACTGCAGGACAAAAAAATTGGCCTAGGCTAGTGGTGGGATTTACGGGGTTCGCCCAGGTTCTATAGAACCGGTTGTTAAATGGCCAGGCCCCACCTACTCGCTTACCTCGGCTGGCTTCAGGGTTTTTTTCTGCTCCGGCTATGATGTCATAGAACCGGTTGTTAATTTATTTGAATCCCACCACTGGCCTAGGCATTGTGTGATGTGAACAGATGACACTGTCATCAGACATTCCAGACATCTGGCCCATTTAGCTCAGTATAACAATTGGTGGCAGCTTTCCAGTGTTGCAGAAGAGGTCTATCCTAGCCCTACCTGCAGATATCAGGAACTTGGCCCTACCACATACATAAAGAAATAGGAGACAGCTTACACTGCTTGCGTGAAGAACAGAGAATCATCCTGAGAAGGGCAAACAATTGAGATCCTCCTGGATCTCACCTTGAGCTGTCACAACTTCGTGTTGTCATTTACAGATTTCAACTGCTTGAACTTTGCAAGGTGCTCCTTGGTACTAAGATGTTTACAGCAAAAACCAAAAATAAGATTCTTGCAAAGTTCCTAAAGCAGTCAATCCAATTTCTTTAAAAATAAGTGATTAGTTCCAGGGCACCAAAGTAGCTACCGAAGTCATAGTCTTGAAGATATGCTTTCAGTCTCACATTTAACATTTTGTATTTTCCTGTACGCAGCCAAAAATCTTCTGGTTCAAAAACAAAATGGACCTTTCTGGCGATGCTAAATATCGCATGTTCAGTAAACACGGAGTGTTGACACTTGAAATCCGAAAGCCCAGCCCATTTGACAGCGGCCTCTATACCTGCAAAGCTGTCAATGAATGTGGAGAAGCTGAAATTGAGTGCCGACTAGATGTCAGAGGTAAGGAGGGTTCCGAATTTCCAGTACTTGCTAAAATGCAAACAAAAGTCTTCCCATCACCTTCCCTTTCAAGAAAGCTAACAGCCGGTGCAGCCTGTTATGTTATCTGAACCAAACAATATTTAGGCTTTGTTTCTTCTATGGCCAAATTCAAATAAATATGTATGGCAAGACTGAATAACCTAACCAATTGGGTCTCTTAGTTGAGCAGTGAATTGCACCGTGGTGTGAGCGTCCTTGTGCATTCAGTCTTGCCAGGAGACAGACAAATGTATTATTCATTCTGTCAGTTTTACTTGCATAATTTTATTTAACTGTATGATTCATTGGAATGTTCTTATATTTGGAAAAAAAAACCCAACCTCCAATTCAGAGACAGTCAGACACAACATAGCAACCAGTAGGAGAAATACATCAGGGGAAAATAATGTGCCATGCTCCCAAATAATGTGAGAATATGCATTTAGACCACAATCCTAATTTGGAGTTAGGCAGGCACAGTTACGCCAGCAAAGTTTGGCTGCCACAAAGGACACCATAACATATGTTTGGATTGCTCTCAGAGTCAGAGCGGCCAGCCCACAGATGAACGCCATCCTCCCTGACTCCAAGAATGGTCCAAACACGCTTTACGGTGGTCCTGGTGCTGGCCAATCTTTGCTGGCCTAACTGTGCTGCCCTAACTCCAGGTTAGGATTGTGCCCTCATTCACAATGCAGGGATGAGGAAGAATACATTTGATGGTGCCAATCCTGTCCCCACTGATCTACGTGAACCTCCATGAGTGTAAGGCCAGCGCTCTTGTGTACAGGTTGCTTGCTGACATAAATATATGGCAGTTGACTCTTTTGACTTAAGGCAGCAACATCCAAGTGCAATTCTGCACATAATGAACCCATTTTTCCTTGATCTCTGGTCTTTTACTACACAAGTGAATCCATTGCTGGTTGAAAGTGGCAATTAGGTCAGGGCGGGAAGGCCTTCAGGTGCTCAGAATATTTACGATAAGCAGAGGTAAACTATTCTACACAGAGTTCCACTGTATATAGAGGCACACTGACCAACATTTATGATTGTGGCAGAATAGTGCCACTCGGCCCACACCATTTTAGCAAATCACCAACACAAAAGACTCTTAAGTACAGGGACAGCTCTTCGTGTACTCGCAGTTCTCTGGTCAGGGTTATATTATACATTATCATCAAGGAAATACATTTTATTCTGATGTATCATTGTTGAATCCCTTTCTTTGGTATTTCTCATTGTTTCAAATCTCTTTTTGCTTCCTGTAGTGCCACAGTAGAATTCTGAACTAATGGTTGTGAACATAGCCAGGTATGGAAATGAGTATCCTTTCATATGCTTTCTGTAGGCACACTCTCCTAGGAAGACGGGGCTTTCAAGGGAAGGAACCAACGTAGCTCCTCACCCACATTTGCTCTAGGCTGGCATATTACCCATTGGCTTGTTAGCTTAAGATGTAAGCTTTATATAACATATAATTGTTTGTTATTATGAACATAAGAAGAGCCCTGCTGGATCAGGCCAAAGGCCTATCTAGTCCAGCTTCCTGTATTTCACAGGATGCCTCTGGAAGTACTCAAGACAAGAAGATACTTGCATCTTGCTGCCACTCCCCTGCATCTGGCATTCTGAGATAGCCTATTTGCCCTTGCACCCTCGCTTCCCCCCCCCCAGTATATATATGCCACACTTTTCAACAACAAACATTTCTCAAAGTAATTGATGTAGTCAAAGGAATGAGAGGGTTCTCTGACCCAAAAGGACTCGGTCTTAGAAACAAGGGAGACATCAGTAACAACTACTAGAATGGACACTATGTTGGGATGAACAGGGACAGTTTCTCTCCTTTGCTAGATAGTTACTGATTTTAAAATGTTTATATCCAGAAGCAGAGTCCTTTAAAAGGTGTCTCTGCCTACTTTGCAGCGGGTCATGTATTTTGTTAGTTACTGAAACAGCACATTTTGCTTGCAACACTTATAATGCTTTGTTTTTCAGGTCAAGCTGGAGTCATTGCAGAACAGCATAAATAAAAATTAATTTTTTGCCTGTCTTTTAAAGATTCATTTCAAGTATTATATGTGTATACTGGAGAGGAGAGGCTAGTAAGTTGCAAAGTAAGATCAGGAAAGTCCTGCACAACAAAATTTTCCTCTGCTTAATCCAAAAACTCAATACCCTGCTCTAGCGGCCCACACGGGCTTCTTGTTAGCAATGACTTCCTTATGCATCCCAATTGTCGGACCCTACCTACATATAGCAGCAGCATGGTGGTGCTGCGGGTTAAACCGCTGTTCTGCTGGGCTTTCTGACCGGAAGGTTGGGCGTTCAAGACCACGCAACCGAGTGAGCTCCCGTCGTTTGTCCCAGCTCCTGCCAACCTAGCAGTTTGAAAGCACGTAAAAATGCAAGTAGATAAATAGTGGGAAGGTAACGGCGTTCTGTGCGCCTTGGTGTTTAGTTATGCCAGCCACATGACCACAGAAGCTTGTCCTCAGAAAATGCCGGCTCTACAAGCTTAGAAACGAAGATGAGCACTGCTCCCTAGAGTCAGTCATGACTAGACCATTTGGTCGTGGGGAAACCTTTACCTTTTTACCTACACATACTGTATTTTTTTCTGCACACAGCCTGGAATCTGTGGAAGCCCTCCTGTGCACAATGCCAGCTAATATGTATCATCATACTCCAGTGAGTGATGGACTTATTGTAGAGAATCACTTATTCAGCACCAAAATATCAGAGGCAGCAGCAGCATCAACCTTCTAGGTGGTCATTCTTGATTATTCACTCTAATATTTTAATGTGAAGACTTGAGTGATTGATGTGTTTCCTATTCATAAAATCATTCAGAGAGCTTCTGGTTCATGTGGTCGCACAACTTGTGGCATGTAAGATTCCCTTACCAACCATCCATCTGTTGTCCACTAATTTTAGTTACACTTTTATATAAAACTGATTTCAAAAGGTTCTAAGGTACTATCAGAAATTCTGAGAAAGCTTTGCTTTTCTATAACACACATACATGCAAACAGAGTTATATACAACTTGCAACTTTCGGGAAAAACATTTTTTGCTCAGCTTCCATTCTGGAGCTCTTTTCACAAGCTGTCATTATTCTGGCACAGCACTTTGTTTCAACATATAGAAAGTAAAAGACAGAAGTAAAACTCAGAAGAAAACAGTACAGAGCAACTCAGTGGCCACAGCCAAAGATGGGACTGTTAAGGTGGTAAATTCTTACCTTAACAGCACATAAATTATAACAAAGACAGTGAGATTTGCAGTGTGTCATGTTTTCATCTGATAATAGTGAGGATTAGATTAAGTGATAACCATTACCTGATATGAGCTTTTCAAGGTATGGGTGTAAAAATACACATTTTTCCCTGGTCTCAGTCAGAGGAGGTCATAGTACCAATTTTAACAACGCATTGCTGACTCTTGTATATGTTTCAGGAAGGGCTGTTGACCTAGCAGTGTTGCAGCTTACACTTATGCAAAGTTTATGTATTGTAGGATTTCCATAAAGCCATCTTGTTGAGAATTGAGAAACAACTATTTTTTCCTGCAAACAAAACTCATTAATCATTGCCAGAAGGAAATGACATTTTTAGATCCTCATCAGTTTTGGAATTTGAAATCTTCCAGTGTTATGCAGAAACAATCTGCATATTACAGAGCATGTTAAGCACTGTTACTTCAAAATTGAAGGTTAGGTTGGTAGTGACATACTGACTTGTTGCTGCTGGGTGGCAAAACCAAATGCACAATACAACAGAAGCTGCAGATGCACATTGAAAGCAAAGTGACTCTCTTTCAAAAACTGAACTGGATGAATAATGGAAAAGTACAGACCACCCATCATTACTGGGGGCAGTCAAACTTCATCCTGTACTCACACAACCGCAGGTAAACAAGCATGGTACATGAATTACCAAAGAACCCATGACAAACCCTTGTCTCGGTTTATTTTCTCTTGCATATATTCTCTGGTCTATTAATGAAACCTACAAAATGTTGACACATTGGAGCCACTCTTGGCAGGGGTCGAAGCTTTTCCTGGGGCCTCAACACTTAACATGCCATCATGCTGTGGCCATAGCACAGTGATAAGGCAAGCATTTTCCATCTCAGCCAATTCCTGTTCCAGTTTTAGCTCGCTAGGAGAAATGGGCCATGGTTAACACTTCCTTAGATGGCCACTCTCGGTATGAGTATACCGAGAAGCTGCTGTGTCAGAGTGAAGTGTCATGAACAATGCTGTATTTCAAGGAGTGCAATTAAATGACCCTCCTGCTACTTGCTGCATCCCATTACTCTGACCTACAAGGACAACAAATGTTTTCTATAAAAGTTATATAGCTATATGAGGAACATCTTGGAGGAAGGTACATTGTAGCCCTCAAATGGTAGAACTACCTTATGATCAGTGTGATTTATAATTGCAACTATTTTCAATTATGGTGTATGATTCTAGAATAATAGCATATGGTACCGCAAATATCTCATATAATAGCTCAAATTTAAAAAGTATTACTACAAGAATTAGGCTGACAGAATGCCTAAAATGTTTACACTGACCTATAACTTTTCTCTGAGACATAGTTTTGAGAAAGGGTTCCCTCCATTGTGTGACTCTGAAATTCCCACACAGGGCTAGGGATTGTGAGGGTGGGGAGGAAACATTCAGCACTTTTGAGCTGGACCAAAAAAACACACCCACTGGACCAAGCTCCCAGTTACTACAAAGATCCATTATTTGATCTTCCACCATTGTTGTTTTTAAAACAGTTGTGAAGACTGCTTATTGGATTGAGGTAGTAGATCTGAGGGGAGGGGTGTTTAATCTTTTCCCCTAAGCCATTTTCCTAATGGCTAATCTGGTTTTCCTCGCCCACACCTCTAGCTGCTGTTGTGAGAAACATACATGGTTTGACAAATTACAAGCCACTTTCTAAAATGGTGTGAGCTAATGAAAGCTGACGCTATTGCCCACACCATCTGTTATCCCTGGGCTTGAAGGGTATGTCATCCAGTTTCTGGTGATAAGCAAGGAAGCTGACAATAGAGAATCTTTAAATAGCCCATCACTTAAGATAACCAAGTAGCAAATAACCAAAAAAACCTTAGCTAAAAATAATGCATTGAGAGAGGGGGAAAATGTGATCTAATAGACATGACTAGTGTCCAAGAAGGTAAACTAACCATATGTTTACATAAAAGATAGACAATATAAGAGCCCAAAGACAAATAAAGGGCTAAATGAAACACACTTGTCTTGGTTATGATCAATGATAACCTGAGGTTCGAAGTAGAATATATCTATACCAGTGGTTCCCAAACTGTGGGTCAGGACTCACCAGTGGTTACGAGCCAATTTCAGGTAGGTTGCGAAGCATCTGGAGCGGCCATATTGAAAGATGGGATTCTGGAAAGGGGAAGTACCGTGTGGCTGTTTTGCTTATTTCAAGGCTGTAAATAGGCATTTTTCCTTTCTGATTCTCTTTGCTACTGGAAAATGGCTGAGAAATAACTTATTTCTACATTCTCAGGAAAGCAGCAGGCTCTGGCATCACAATGATGGCACTTCCGGCCATGACATCACTTCTGGTGGGTCACAGACAGATTGTCATTCTAAAAAGTGGGTCCTAGTGCTAAAATGTTTGAGAACCACTGATCTATACACTTGAATAACGCATGCCCCTGTGGCTACCCTACCTCAAAAATGATTGTAACAGAATGGCAAAGAACGAACAATTTCAAGAAAAATTGTCATCCAGATATCCTGGCAGGATTTGTAAGTCCCAGGAGTGGCTCAATGTTAATGCAATCTGTTTTGCTGCTACTAAACCCATACCAGATGCAAAAATCGATGAGTTGACCAAAGGTTCCCAAGTTCAAAGTGCTTCAGTTGTTCAGGACAGATTGCTGACTTGGACTTAGTCAATGCACCGTCCTCTAAAATCCCTCACGATAATCACCATTGAGTATGAAGAAAAGTAGTGTAGGGAATAATTACATCTGGATTAATTACAGACATATGCATACTCACTCACCCATTTTAAGTTTCATTTCCAAATTTACATCATTCATACAGTAAGAGACTCATAACGTTCAAACTGCAATAGTCAACTGTGATTTAATGTCGTTTATTTTCACATTCAGACAACTGTACACTTTTCTATAAATAGATGTGGTGCTGAAATATTTACATCTCTTCCTTCATTCATTCATAGTGCAGTCCATTCAATAGCCATGCAGACCAAGCTGCAGGGAACAAGCCCCCCAATTTCTGAAGGAACTTGCCAAGAAACTTTGTCAACTTGTATGCTGTTCCAACAGTAGTCAGAGCAGTCTGTCAGTCATTCTACAGTTCATTATGTGCTGTAGGGTGTCTTCTTCCAAGTACCCTGGCGTATTTGTACATTGAGAGTTCAGATCAGTCCATGAAAAATAAAAGACAATTCAAACATTCATTTTTCAGCCTACTTAAAAATAAAGGGTCAAGGGGTACTTTACCTGGGCGGGAGGCTTCATTGCACAGTAGCACGGTTTTTGCAAAATTCTTTGATATACATGTACAGTTTGACAAGCAGTGGCTAAAAGAAGACCTGGAACGAGGACACACAGTGATATTGACTCAAACCTTTGCATCCTCACCCCCATGTTAATAACCTGATGTGTTTCTGACAATTTACTATAGAATCAAAGAGCTCTCCAGACACTTAAGCCTTACGTGAGTATGTCATAAGCTTTAACCAATAAGGCTATCTTGACTTTGGTATCTTCCTCTCCCTTTCCTCACTGAATTTTGCACACTTGCCATGAAGAGTTCTAGCTATTACTATGAGCATGTACTAATGAACGGAACAACTGGAAAGTTAGCAAAATGTTAGTCTCCCATTTAAAAGAATATGTACAGTACATGCATACAAGTGTTGAGAAGACTTCCTAACTGCTCCTGCTCTATGCTTCCCAGACATTCCTCTGAAGAAACAGTGACTATATACCTGTATATTTTGCTTCTACACCCAAAGAACTGTGTCCTTCTGTAGAAAGGGTTAAGAGCTTAAGAACAAAGAAGGGCCAGGTGGCAAAAATTCTATGTCGACAAGTTTAAGTACAAAAAGCAAGAAAGCAAATAATGACAAGCAGAGCACTTCAACAGCAGTCACAATGGGGTGATCCAGGCAAAGACTGAGCCGCTTCCACTGTGCACATAACAAGAAACATGAATAGAAAGCAGAAGCTCTGGTCTAATAAATAAAGACATACTGAAGAATGGTACGGTTGCAAATAAAAAGAGATGAACCTCAACAGAGCTAATTCTGGGAAAGCAGATTTCAAAATATTGGCCAGAACAGATAGTAGATCTAGAAGGGATGCCAATACTCAGAAATGCTAGAGAAAGACAGCTTCAGTACAGGACTGAACAGCTAAGACTGATTGTTGTAAGGGACTTGCATACATAAACAAATTTGCATTAGAGATGTGAGCTCCAGTAGCAGCCATAGGAAGGAGAGTATTACACGCCAACGCATGTCCCAGTGATGAGGTTGATCAGCTGGACACCGGACGAGGTGGTTTGCTTTTGCTTTCTGCCTCTTTCCCTCGAACTGCGGCCACATAAGAGAAGAGACACAGTACGGAGTAGCAGATCTCATGAGCCTAGAGGACATTAGAAAAGGAGATCATGAGACACTTGGTAATTAAATATTCTCAGAAGGAATGGGTAGATTTATTGCAGATCTTTCCTTGTTGGAGACTCCATACTTCCACTACTGATAAAGATAAGGAATGCACACGGCTTCAGGCTCTAACTAAAGTAAAAACAGACCAAGCATTTTATCCAGAGGTGCAGCACATCTCAGAGAACCTTGTCTGCGATTACTCTAACCATCTCTTTCCTCTCCAAAGCCAAGCTCTGAAAACACGCAAACAGCATCGCTGCAGAATAACCAGCTGTGAATTACTTTTGAGGCTCACTTGGTTGATGTTGGACATCATGAAGCCAGCACTGCTCCCATAGAGCAGTTTTGAAACTATTTTTAAAACTGCTCTTTGTGTGTGCATTTTTAAAACTAGCAATAAAGTGTCAATGAATTAAAAGACATGCAGTGCTTTTTTAAAAGACGAGCTGCCTGCCTGAAGTATAGGGGAAGGGGAAAATACTGACATTCACTGATATGCACACCTGCCATCTCAGTTGCAAAGCTGGGGGGGAAGCTTATCTCAGGGCCCAATTCTACGGGCCGCAGCACAGGTGGTACAAGCATACCATCAGTGCTGGTGTTGCAAAGGTGCCATAAGGCATCTCTAGCATTGGGGGTAAGCCTTTATCGCCCGTACTGGCCCAGTGCAGTTCCCTGTGGAGCTGGCGCCCAGTAAATGCGGTTCTAGATGAATTGTTGGTTAATAACTTTAAAGATCAACAATTTAATGCTTTATAGCAAAAGTTATCTGATTACAATAAAACCATCCATATTCTGATGATCTCCAAAATGAAACCTGTGACTAGTGCAGAACTAATTTCTCTGAGAGAGTGAGAGGGAAAAAAGAGACCCCCCTCCAAAAAAAAAAAAATGAAGATTGGCATTTTAAAAAGCCACTTGTATCCTCCAACCACTCTTGGCTTGTGCACTCTTTCAATCCTCAGGCTTCTTTCCATGCTGAATCTGTTCATAAGCCTCCCCAGAGCCTTCCTTTGAAGTGAGAGAACAGATGACAAGGGCACTTGAGAAATCAGAAGATGGGGACAGCAGAATGTTCAGAAGCCACTGGGGTGGGCATGGTTAGAAGGATAAACCTTTGAAGATAACCAGAAGACAGAGTAAGTGACTCACCATTGGCGTCTTGTACTTGTGGCTCACCACTTCTTTAGTTTCAGGAACTAAAACCGGACGGGCAAGAGACAAAACAAAAAGTTCAAAAAACGAGAGGAAAAATAATAATAGGAATAGTACAATGTTCCCAAAGGCAAGGGGAAGGGAAATGTACAAATAGCTGCAGGAATAAGGCTCTTTACTAATCCTCTTTCCTTTCTCCAGTTAGACTAGAACAGTTTAAATAAAGGGTACAGTCATTAAAAAGAATTCCAAAAATGCATGAGCGTTTAAGGGAATAATCACTAGTAATTTGGCTCTCTCAAATTCCTCTGTGGCTTTGTCTAGCTCTGTAGAATATTCCAAAGTAAAATGCATTTATCAAACATCATCTTAAGAATCTAAACATTTGTTTATTCATTTACCAGCCTACCATCTACCACGGTGTTTTTCAAACTGTGGGTCAGGACCCACTTGGTGGGCCACAACCTGATGTCACATGGTGGGTTGTGGAAAACTGTGAGCAGTCATCTTGGCAGCTGCAGACATTACTCTTGCTATATTCCTTATGTGAGTGTTAACAAGCTTGAATTTTCAAGTGAGGGTTTTTAAAATTTTGTTTTTAGTTCAGTTCTTTCACCATATTTTGTCCTCATCTTGCTTTCTGTCAGGGATGTTTCCTGGTTGTGCAGTTGCTGCAGTCTAAGAATGCCAGTTTGCATTCCAGGAGTGCCATTTTATTATGTCACAATGACAGCACTTCTCGCTTGATGATGTCACTTCCATCTATGACATCACTTCCAAGTTAATGACATCAGTGCCATTCTAAAAAGTGGGTCCTGGTCTAAAAAGTTTGAGAACCACTGACCTACCAGATGCCAATTGAGATTTTGTCTCTACAGCAGCAAGGGTTTCCCAATGCAGATATATAGAGTATTCAATATATACACCAATAGGATTTTTCTCAGATTTATCAAAACTGGAAGTGCCATATATCTTAGTATATAGTCTCTTACTAATGAAAGGTCAACCTCTACTCTCTTCAGAATAAGAAAGTTCATAACAACCAAGACAACCACCATTGCTCTCCTGTCATTGCTTTCCAGTCTCCCGTGTCATTGCACTATGTGCATCAGAACAATACCTGACTTACATAGATCAAGGTTACCAAAATACAACTATATTTTAAAACCAGGTTATTAAGGCACAACCCTGAATCCTTTACTTGCAAGCGATTCAGACTGGTCTTAAATTTTCTATATTATCACAAAATACTGGGCAGGAGGATCACTGATCTTTCAAAAAGAAACCATATATTAGTTGTTTAGGGATAAGTGAGGAATGATGCGTTAATATTTTATCAACCATTACATCATCTGATGAGAGAGAGAGAAAATAATATGAAATCTATAAACAAGTGAACACCACGTAAATGGGGGGGGGAAAATAACACAAAACCCTTATCAACAAAGGCAAAAAGGGGGAGGTTTAATACAACACAATGCAAATTTATCAATATACATTGAGGCATAGTAACACAATGCAAAACAACAAGGCTATAACTTGAGAAAGAGCCAAGGAAAATTCCATCTATTTAAAACATGTACAACCAGTTGGAGAAAGAGCACAGTCTCTTTCTGAACGCACTGGTACAAATAATTCTGATACTATATCACCACCACAGAATAAACAAAGCAGCACACATGTCAGTTTGGAGTGGAAATAACCATTTGAAAATAAAAAATATTCACCAGAACAAACTGGAATTAGGGAAGGACAGAACAGAAGCTGCAAAGACTCTGACTCTCAAATAATGTATTAGGAAGGAGACCGACACTCACTCAATCACCTTCTCCCCACCTCTACTGTAACTATGTTTGAGAAAAAAGGTTGGAAGCAGAGAATTGTTGGGTTTTACACAGGAAAATAAAATCAAAGCATTACTACTATACAGTAAAGTATTTTTAAAAGTCCATCTAGAAAAAGGGAATATTCTTCCTTCTAGGAATAGAATTGGTTTCTGATGCTGTTAATTTAGAAAGATGAAGGAAATAGGAGCACAAGTGCCATCCTGCAGTCTCTTGCCCTGTGAATGAGAATACAAAGCACCTGGAGAGAAGTGGGACCAGCGACATCACTTTACCTGCTGGAGAATGAAGGTTTTCATAGCAGCAACTGTGAAGGGGCCACAAAGATGTAAAACACAACTACATAGCAGTAACTCAAATTCCAGAGTGGCGGGTGGTATGCTTCCCATTTCCTAGATACCTTTTCTTCTAGTACTATACCACAATCCACCCATATGCCTTACGAACTCGTATCCAACTGACAACTATTATCAGATAAGAGGCCTTGAATCTGTTCAGTGGAATAGTAGTGTGGGCCCAAAATTATGGAAACCGTGGCTTATAGGAATAATATCATCATGTTATATGTCACTTGATGCGTAATGTAATGCAGAATGTAGGGGACTGAACAGCAGTGAAATATTTGTATTCTATCAAATGTTATGGAAAAATTACCAGGAAAAAAAAAAACTACCACTGACTATGTATCAAGAAATGGAATTCCTTAACTCAAAATTGACCATGTGCACTACACCCAGAGTTCCATGGAGGAAAGGTGGTATAAAAATGTGAAAAATATAAATAAAATTACTTTATAAGAGAGATGTCAAAAATTCATGGGCCCCAAGTGTCAAAGGACCTCGCTACACCACTGAATCCACTAACACATAATTAAACAATCAAGCTCACATGTTGTACAAAGCATGAAATAGTTGTTTTTAAATCTAGAGGTTATATATCCACCGCTAATCAGGTTCACAAGGCGTTTGCCATCTCAATTTATGTGTCCAATATTGCACTGCAGTTGAAGACTTCAAAAATGCTGGGAGTTTGAACCTTACAGTAGCTAAACAGAATCAGAAGTCACCAATGAATACATAGTGAACTGATATCTACATCATCTGGGAAAATTGCTCAGGGAAGAAAGATTTCTCAGCCTCGTTGGGTCAGTCCTGCCTGTTTCAGTTTCTAGGATATTTAGGGTGCAATTCCTAACCTACTTTCCAACACTGGTATAATAACAATGCAGCTCCGAGGTAAGAGAATGAACATTCTCTTACCTTGAGGAGGACTCCGTGACTGCCCCCCCCCCACCTGCAGGAGACAGCACGTGCCCCATTGGCACAGCTATGTCCATGCTGGAAAGTTAGTTAGAATTGAGCCCTTAGTCTTACATCATCCTCTTCAGCCATATTTTAATAGTGATATTTCAGGTCAACTGATCACGTACTGCATTTGTATAGTATCTTGCCTAGCTCAATAGCATATCCACAACTGTTCTCCTCCCAAAGGTTTCCCAAAGTCCAAGTCAGAGAATAAATGCTCTGATAGTAGCCAGATTTCTTATGGTCAAAGGAGTTAAATGAATAGAGTGGGGTTTACTAGATGTATTTGCTTTAAACCAGCTGTCTCCAAACAGTGGACCACTGCATGCTGAAAAAGCCATCTGGGCACAGCACAACACTTTCTGTTCAGCCCTGTAGTCTCCTGCCCACTTCTCCCACTTCTCCTGCCCATTGCCCCAAGTTTCTGAGATGATCAGCTGGAAAGATAGGCGGCTGAGGCACAGTATGGAAAGTGCTGTGCCCAGATGGCTTTTCTAGCATGTTGGATCTGGCTGGGCTGAGGTTGAGCATCTACTCCTTTAAACCATCATTCATTTGAAGCTATCAAAATAGAACACATACCGAATTTTAAGGTTAAGGCTATGACAGCAAGAATTCTTATAACAGGCTGTATATTGCAACCATACGGCTGCATGCTGAGCTCCCTCTTTCTTAGTGTGTACAGCCAAGGTTAGAAAGACGACAACTTTTAGACTGCACAGTTTTCAGAACACTGTCAAATATTTAATACTGGATTCTTTGTCTCTTGTCTACTCTTAAAAAGCATTACCTTTTTAAGGAAGGTAAATAAGAGAATGTGTACTGTACTTGCAGGGTTTTTCCTCGTCACAAGTAACCAAACAGTACAAGCCTGTACTGAATTGCAAAGGACATATCCATAGATACTTGTCTAGGTGTACTGTAGGGTTGCATTGTCACCTAGACAGCTTTTCTTTGCAAGATATAATTCACTTCCTCCTGATCAAGGTAACAGATTTCATCTGCAATCTTATTTAAGAAACTAGTTAAGATCTTAATTTAATAAATTTGTTCTTGTTGGGTTCTTGGTAAGCCTGATCTCACTTTTATCATTTTTTTAGCCTCTGAGAAAATTAATTTTTATGTGACAAGAGGGATATAATCAGACCCAAATTAGTAATTACAGTTGGCCCTTGTTATCCACGGAGGTTCCGTTCCTGGAACCCCACAGATTCAGAAATCCCCGGGTATTTGGGGGTCACACCATCCTCTAAACCCAACTGGAGTTGTGCTGCGGGCCACAGAATGCCCATTTCAGGCAAAATAAAAAAATAGTGCATTTATTTATTTTTTAAGAAAAACCTGAAGTGATCTTTCCCCGGGCCTCAGAATGTCTTATAAGGGCATGAAAACCTCACTTCCCAGTTTTCCCCCCAAATGCGTGGCCTCTGTGGGCCTCAGCTCCGGTCACCTTTGGAGGGTCCAGGTGGGCCCCTCCCCCACGGGTTTGGAACCTGTGTACTGTGAAATTTACAGGAGTCGAATCCGCACATAATAAGGGCCCACTTGTAGTTAAAATCCCTTAAATGAAATGGGTTAAGTATTGTCTAAGAGATACTTTGGTGCATCTAACACACAGTTTTGGTTATTCCGTTTAGGTTATTTTTATTTAAATAGTAAGTTACTGCCTTTATTTGAGCCCCAAAATTCACTATCCCATCTTCTGAACACAGCAGAGTACCAAATAAGTTGTTTCCTTAAAGCAAATATAAACAATTTCTAACTTGTTAGGGAAAGAGATTTCCATCCCCATCTACCAGGGCTATGCCAGTACTGTTCCTTAATCCAAAATACTGTGAAATGATGGGGAGGAACCTACCTGGAGACTGCTGTCAGTGACCTATGTCTAGAAGAGAGTGTCCTTCCGAAGAAGGTATGAAGAATGGACTCCAGGTTTAAATATTGTGAGCAGGAAGGCAGGTAGTGAAACACCAGCTTAACATACATGGACAACCTTCTCAGTGCAGGTGTATCAGGATGACAAGAGGCATGTAAAGGAAAACCACAAGTAAGGAGAGGGTGTCTCTTCCAGTAATTGGAAGGTGAGCCATGCCTTGTTCTACAAAGTGTGCAGGCAACTTTGAAAGAGCTTTGCAAGATGGGTATACCACATTCTGAAGTTCTGGACATTCAAGTAACTGGAAACATTATGCTTTGCTGAAAGTAACATCTCTGCCCATCCTCTTTTGTAGATTCACAGACAATCATACATTTTGCTTTTGCAATTAAGGGCATAATCGTAACTTGGCCGGGAATGGGCTGTCTGGTGTGCCTGCACCGTATCCAGCGCAAGATAGGAGAGGGGGGTTGGACCCTCCATGGGGCATGTTCACACCCTTATACCAGGGTAGGTGCCAGCTGCCCTGATGGGATTGCTCAGATCTGCATCAGGTTTTGGATTGTGCTGTAAATGAGTTACTTGTTGATTCCATTTTCTGGAAATACTACCCCTAAATGGTGCAGTACATCTGGCTATGCTCATCACCATAAATGGACCTATTAATATGGCTTTGCCTGACACATTAGATTGGAGATCAGAGACACACTCAAAGATCTGAATTTTTCCTTGGTGGCCCAGCCTTTGCAACGCAGTGTCCTTTATAGTTCGGAAGAGTTAAAATTTGGACACGTAGAAAGTATAAAACAGCCGTGAGGTGGTTCAAGATGAGGAATCCATCTTGTGATGGATAAAGTTTGCAGCCTTAGACCCCAATCCTATCCAACTTTCCAGAGCTGATGCAGTCATGCCAATAGGGCATGTGCTGCATCCTGTGTGTGTGTGTGGGGGGGGTGCAGTCACAAAGCCCTCCTCAAAGTAAGGAAATGTTTATTCCCTTAATTCGGGGCTGGATAGTGGCTGCATCAGCGATGGAAAGTTGGAAAAGATTGGACCCTTAGTCTTTAGACAAACTTTGACAGGTTTAATGCAAACACTTAGACTTTCATGGACGGCATCGGATACAAAGAGTTATCTGGTCTGACAGGCCATGGTCTATTTTATTTTCACATAAAACTCTGTTCACTGTTGTGATGGGCATTTTCAAAGGCTGAAGATACATGCAGAAGCATTCCTTACCAAACTACCAAGTGTTAGAAACATAGAACAGACAGCCTGTGTTTGCTTGCATTTCTTCTTAAACGACAAGATTCTAAAGCTATCCCTAAGTTTTAAGGACACTTGGTAGTTTGGGAAGGCTACTGAGTGTATCTTCAGCCTTTGAAAATGCCCACCACAACAGGGGGCGAAACATTAGGTAAAAATAAATCTATTCAACCACGGCCTGTCAGCTCGGATAAATCTAATTTTGCATTTGACACGTTTGTTAATGGGAAATTGAGTGCATTGAGAGTTTGATTGAAAAACAAAATAATTGCCTGATAAACAGATAACAAAACAACATGTATATTTGAAGACCACTTCTCTTTTGAGAAGGGGGTGACATTATAATGAGTTCGGTTGTCTTTTGTTTTACAAACTTGATGGGAGATCAGGAACTAATATCAATGGCTCAAAAATTGCTTTGGAGAGTGACAAAGACAGCTCCCCACCCTCGTGGTTTCTTACCTCATCTGGCCTTAGGGCAGGATATTCAGGGGCGAGAGGAAGGGCTTCTTTTCTAGCAAGGCTCAGCACCTGCATTAGCCTCACTCTTGATTCTTGTAGTATAGGTGGAATATACCAGTAAATGCTCTGGGCAGTCATTTGAATCCTGTGCATCACTTACATATTTGTGTTACTCCCCATGCACAAATGAGCAATGAGGCAATGCTGGTGGCAGGGGCTGCTCTCCTTGGGCTCCAGTGGGGGGGGATCTCGTTGGTCGTGGGCCACCCAGTCTCTGCTGCCATGATGTATAAAACAAGCAGTTGAAAGGGGGAGAGGGAGGGCAGCACAATGAGTTATGCTGGGGCTGCTACGTGGCAGGTGCTAGCAATTGGAAAGGGCATAGGGTTTCTCTCTCTCTCTCTCTCTCTCATGGGCGGGGGGCTGCTGTAATAGTGGCCCTGTATCACATGCAACCAAAATGATGGGCCTAGGCAGTGCTTCCTCTGATTGGCCCATGTGCTATAACAGAAGTGTTTGTTTCCAATGAGTAAGATAGGCTATAATCCTAAATCTTACTGAATACAAGGGGCTTACCTCTGAGTAAAACACCATCTCCCAGCCACGTGTGCCTGTTTGAGGTGCTACAAGATGTTCTATGAGGTGCACTTTGCCTGTTTCCACCGTGGCTCAGTGGTTAGATTGCAGCTGTATGGACTGGCCATTGTGGAATCCACCTCTTTTCTCCATGGGCATTACTGGCCAATCATGCAAAAGGTGAGTGTGTTGTTGGTTAAGGCAGGCCTCTTGACTGGACTCAAACCTCTACAAGCCTGGGTCTCCGCGCAGTGGGATACCAGCAAACTGTTTTTTCTGAGTGCTGTTGAGGCTCCCCTTGTGGCTCGCCTGGTTCGCTGAGCCAAGTAAAAGGGTTCATTCCAGCTGATGGACTCTTGCACAGGGGCTCACATTCTTGCCATAGTTACTTCTTGCCGTGGTTTGCCATGTTAACTCTTGCCATGGTTATTTCACATCACAGCCTTTTTGGGAGAGAGCCATCCTTTTCCCCCTTGGTCTACTATAGTTCAAAAGGTATTTCTTGGAAGTGTATGTCTGTATATATAAGGGGATAAATTTCAGGGCTTGGGATCTCTAGCGGTTCTTTGCAGCCTTGCTGTCTATGCCACAATAGCTCCTGCAGCGGGAGATGATGTCGCATGTGCGTGTGGTGTCATTGAGGCATCTCCCCAGGGCTGGCAGTGGTGGCTTTTCCTATCTTACTCATTCCTGGAGGTGCACTGTCCTTGGTGGCTGGTCCTGCACCTGCCACAATCCCCTTCTTGGTTCCCCCTGGTGGCTGATTTTGGACAGGTAGTTCCCCAGCATGGAATCTGAGGAGGGTGGAGCTTTCTCAGCTGGCTAAAGCTGCAACTGCTGCATTGCCATTGCTGCGGTTGCTGCCATTGCCGCTGTTCCCCTTATCCCTCCCCCCAGCACAGGTGGCAAGAAGCTAGGGGAGGAGACTCTAGTGCTGGCTTTTCCCATTTGACTAAGTATCCAAGATAGTCATATACAAACTGTAAAATCACATGCAGACTACAATTGGTAGCCTAGTTACTAAGGAATTTAACTGGGTTTGCTTCTGAAGAAAGGTGCTTAGGATTGTGCCATAAGTTATCAGAAAGATGGAAATGGCACTTAAGGACATTATAAAAATTATCCAAATATTGAAACCATTTTAAAGATTTCCTCTTGTACTATAAAAAGTACTAGCAAAATGTGCAACAATGGGTGCAGGACTAATCAATTCCAGAGAGTTTATTCCAGAGAGTTCCAGAGAGATTAGTTCCAGAACTAATCAATTCCAGAGTTTATACAGCAAGATGGACAAAAACGGGTTTAAGGCCTCTTATGAAACACAAGGTGTGGCATAGGATGACTCATCACCAACACCCACTGCTCAAACCTTGTACTGATTCTGGTCGGTGAAATATACCAGTAAATGCTCTGGGCAGTCACATTTGAATCCTGTACATCACTTGCACATTTGTGTTAATCCCCATGCACAAATGAGCTATGAGGCAATGCTGACAGCATGGGCTGCTTTGAAACTGACATACTCCTCATGATCCCCAGAATAGACATTTTCTAAGGACTTCTTGGAGAACCATCTTCAGAAGGCAATATTCTGAAATTCTTTTCTATATATTACACAGCTTCTCCTTTCAGAGAATACAAGAAGTATACTGATAACAAGAAACTCCATCTAGGCTAATATTTAACTGTAATCAGTCTAAATGAAATTCTGGCACCAACTACCACTTATCCGTTTGTCATCTTTTTCACAGCAGAAAATAAGTTTCCCAAGAAAACAGAACCAATTACCACACTGCAGCGACTCCATTCATCAAATCAGCAAAAAAAGAAGTCACTTACCCTCTCCGTTTTTAATAAACCCTTTAGATACGGCCTATACTGCTTCCTTCAACCCTCACCTCATGTCATCTTCCCCCATCCCAACCCCTGAAGACAAGAAAAAACTTTATCCAAAAAACGCAGCTCTGCCTGATTGAGAGGACTGAAAATTTGAGTTACTGCTATGTGAATACAGACCTAGTATCAAAATAATGTAATTACCAAATTCTTCCAGGACAAAGACTCCTCGCACTGTATTGCACTTTTTAATGTGATTCAGCTCTATGAAAACCTGCAAGAAAACAGGAAGAAAAAGACACACAATTAGGACAAATGAGAGGACCATTTCAAAGCATAACATTGAAAAAAAAATCACACCACGGCAATTATAACTTGGAATGTTGTTGCACGTATTACTGATTTCAACTACTGTTCAACTACTTAAATCAAAACAAAGGGAAATTCAAAAATAAAAATCCAAAAAAATGCCACAATGCTAGAAATCAACAAACAACTTAAAAAGCTAAGAAGCGAAGACAGCAGAAGATGGAGTACCTTCCGCTCCTTGCAGGAGGAGAAAGCATGGAAGAGAAACGAAGGAGTTAGTAACTCTTGACATAACCAACATTGCTATCCCCTTCAGGCACTCAAGTGAGTTACAGCAAAAATAAAAACCAACACACTTCGAAATGCAACAAAAGGAGGGACCCAGCCTGCTCCCAAATTTGGCCTGTCAATTGCGGTCTTGCCCCATCCCACTTAATGCCTGCCTCTCCATGCGTCCTCCTCCAGCACAGAGGGCAGGCAAGAGGTGCCACGCTTCCCACCCAGTCCAGCAGCATGCTGCACTTTCACACCTGACAAAACCACCATTCAGGATTTAGAGACTGCAGGTTGACACCAAGTGCTAAAACAAACTGTGCTTAAGAAGAAGAAGAAAAATCAAAGCGGCAGATTTTCACCCCTCTGATCCAGAAACTATGTGTGTGGAAACCAACTTTTCTGATTGTAAAACTCCCATGCAGTGAACCTTTACCCTAACCCTCTCTACTTGCTCTTATCCCCCCCCCCCGTTTTAATCCCGACATCTCCTTGTGTATGTTGTTGGATTTTAAACATAGATGCTGTTTATTGTAATGCCAATAAAGGTTTTCTGAATCATCTGAACGCCCATGCAGTGCTCAAATGTCAACTCTCACATTCTGGAAAACATAGCTGAAGTTGCAGAGTGAAGGGGAACTGACAAGTCTATGTAAAATAGCATGGAAAGGAAATCAAAGATTTATACTTCTCTCCCCCACCCCCATCCCAGTTAGGTTTCTCTTCCAGGGACATGCGGTCAGAGGAGGCTGAGCCTCACCTGAACTCCAAGATCTGAACTCCCGGACACAACTGAAGATGTTCTCCAGTTCTGCCTGGAGCCTTTCTGCGGTCTGTAAAGGCTGTGTTCAGAAAGCCCCCCCCCCAAGTTATTTAAAGAGCACTTCCAGTTTTCACCAAAAACCAAATTCTCTTTAAACACTTCCAGGGGGCTTTCTGAAGCCTGCAGAAGCCGTGCATGGCCTCTGCGGACCTTAGAAAGGCTTTGGACAGGACAGGAATGACGTTTCGATTATGTTTGGAGGTTGTTGGTGACCCAGAAGTGCCTCACTGGCACAGAACATCAGGGATCACCACCGTAAAAATCTCTTTGCAATATGCATGCAAGGGCCAGTAGCATAATATGCCTCTTCAAGTAATGGGGAAGGAGAGAATGGATAAGTAGAGCAGGGGGGAGTGCCTTGCTGTAGGAAGTTGGCCCACTTGGAGCCCTTAAAAAATAATTAAAAATGTCAGTGCAGGAGGAGAGATGCTCCAGTACCATGCAAGTGTCAGTGCACAGTCTAGAAATAACACTGGTCAACACATTTTTACAAAGGTCGTGCCCCCAAGGTCAAATTAGTAATTTCTTATAGAGTTTGAGGTGCTGAACCCAAATACAACAATGAAAATGCAAAATTGGTTATGGTTTCTAAGAAATCAACAATAGACATATACTGGTAAATGTACACTTCTTTTCCACTACCGATGTATGAACTGCATTTAGTTTCTCCTAAACTAGAGCCAATTGACCAATTTTATTGTCATTTTCATGTTCAGGACATTGAAATTAGTAAAGATTAGCCATTTTCATTTCAGAAGCACATTGTGCATTGTCCAGTGTAATTAGTGGGGGGGGGGGGCGGGAAGGAGAAAGGTTCACAAAGTTGCAGGCTACCAGTCAAGGTCTTTTTCTTTTAAAAGCTAGCTCAACATTTGAGTGTGCAGGAAGGAGCATTCAGCATCTAACAGAATAAAAAGTAGTAATTTTTTTTAAAATTTTACCAGTAACCTAAAATAACACAGGTTAGAGGTTGTGTTGCTCAGCCTCAGCAATGACACAAGCACTACACGAGAGGAGCTTGTGGCATTTGCACAAACATATTTCATACCATAACAGTAACTTCAATGGAAGCGTTGGCTAGTGGTGGAAAGTAAGAATATACTGTACCAAAAACAGAATATCCCTGAAAGAGAAATGCTTCCTTGACAAAAGATGTACGAATCCTCAACAACTAACGGTAAAAAGACATATAATCTTGAATGTGTGTGTTCCCGTTTCATTTTTTTAAAACCTACAATCCTTTTCTTTCATCAGATGCCAGAAGTTCAATCTAAAAACAATCAGTATCGGGTTCCTTGCCGACTCTCCGATCACAAATCAATCAGATTGCTATCAGCAAAATAAACATTTAGCAACAGAAGCCATTGAAATGCATATATAAGTGTTCAGAAATGCAATCATCTTGGGGAGGCAAATTGCATGAGTGTTCAGTTAAACTGGTGGGGATACAGAAATGTCAGATCACATATGGGAATTCAGAAAAGCAGAGGTACGCGTAACCAGAAGCATAACTAGACAAAAACGTGCCTGGGGCAAGGAAGTATATGTGGTGCTTTGGGGCACGGGGAGGGGCCTCCATGCAAACCTGAATTGGCAGCAGGGACCTCAGAAAACTGCCTGAAGAGCATTCCAAATTCGGCAGTTTTGCTGCGCAACAGTAGGGGAAGCTATCTGGGGCTTTTTTCCTTCACTTTTTAACATTTTTAAAGTGGGTCTGCAGGAAAATTGTGCCCTCCATTGGTGTAGCGCCCTGGGGCAGGTGCCCCTCAGGCTCCATCCTTGTTACGTCTCTGCACAAGAGTCCCAGAAGATTATTCACTCAAGGAGGACTCTAAGTAGACATGCAACTAAATGTCACATCACTTTTGACACTACAATGGGTCCTCTTTTTCGCGGGTTCAGTATCCAAATCCCTGACCCACCATGGATTCCAAACCCATGGCTGGAGGACCCATGGAGGATCTCCTGGATGTGACCTCTAGTTGCATCTGGGGGGGGGAGTTCTCTTGTGGGGCAGATCATGGATTTGATTATCCATAGTTTTTGGCATCCATAAGGGTTCCTGGAACGGAATCTCCATGAATGTCAAGGACTGACCTATACCTGGAGCAGTCTCAACTACATTTCCACCCATTTAATAAAGCACCAAGTTCTGTGGGATAAATTTCCAGTAATGGATCACTAAAACATGGGATGCTATGTGGTCCATGCCAATTGCCTTCCCAATTACCATTCCAGTAGCAGATTGCACAAGAAGCGTTAAACTGAATGCATACTTAACCTAATGACTTCTGCAATCAATTATGATATATACTACATTGACATTTATTTACAAAACATGGAAGGTGACCTTCTGAGGAAGGTTAATTCGACGGAGCACACTGCAACCAGCTAGGGTGGATAAAAATCTATGATTAAAAAAAAATTTTTTTAATGGATTTTTTTAAAATTTAAATTGGATTTTTTTGATTTAAGTTGGATTTTTTATTTTTATCAAATTTATTTCAATAAAATGCTGTTGGAGTAAAAATCTATCTAAAGATAGTTTTCTATTTACATTAATAATTTAATTTTTTCAGCATGAAGTGGAGCTTAGTTATGTAGCATGAGGCTGTATATTCTGCAATATTTACATTTTTGGTAAACTCATTCAATGAATCCAAGCTCTGCAAGCTGAGATGCACTGCATTCACAAAATTTCATGGTAACCATGAGATAAATCATAAAACAAAGTTCAAAAATATTCCTTTATCTCATTGTTTTGCAAATCTATGTACACTACAAACTGTAACTATGTGTGATTAACCTAAAATCGGTTCTGATATCGCTGTTTTACTAAACTGACAGCTTATTATTCTAAATGGGAAACCTTCATTTTGTTTGCAAATAATAATATTAAAGATTCTAACTACCAGCGAGAATAAGTCCTGTCATTTCAGATCCATCATGGCAGCACCTGTAAGCGGGCATCCACTCTCCTGCTGCCTGCCACGTCCCTCACCTTGTTGTGTCACTGCCGCATCACCAGCCATCCCATTAAAGTGAATGGGACTGTTGGTGAGTCAACAGAGGGTCAGAGGAGGAGCCGCTGCGGGACAGAGATGACAGTTGCTCTTTAAAAATTGTGATTTAAATCGAGTTGATTTAAATCAAGCCTTTTTTACTAGTGATTTAAATCATGATTTAAATTTGAATCAAATCCACCCTGCAACCAGCACTACAGGATTTGTACTGGCTTCTACACCCCATTCAAGTTGTGAGCCCTTGATTTATAAAAGCCCCAAACCATTTGAATTCGACAATCTAAGAAATTGCTTTGACTCATTTGTTCCCCAAATTCATGCAAACACAGGAACAGTAGAAGTGTTTCTACTGTCTCCTTCACTAAGAAGGAATTTTCCCCTCTTAAATGCAGCAAATCCCAAACAGGAGTTTAACGCAATAATTTAAGTTCTTTTGGTTTTGTCTGGTTTTAATGATTAAAGGAAGATCAGCGGGGATGTGTGTGCATGCGTGAGAAAAAGATGGTGTGGGGGTGTAAGCTGCCATCTCAAAGGTGGGATTTTTATTTAAACTTTAGAGTGTTTATTTTTTCCAATCTCATGTATATACAATTTGTATTGTATACAAATATGAGTTACTTTCGTATTTGTATTTTTGAAATACTGTGACCTCCCCTGAGCACAAGAGGGAAGAAAAGAAATCCAGATAAATACATAAAATATTCCCTTTCAGTCCACAGAAAATAATATTAATGGAGAGCATTAGTATTTCTTGATCACCTTCAGACTTTGAAACACAAGCACGTTCAAAAGATACCTTCAAGAATATTAGGCATAATGATAATTAAAGCATCTATCTGGATGTTCAGAAATGGTCAGCGGTCTTATATGCTTCACCACCAAACCAAAATTGACTGATACATTCTGCCAAATAAATGGTTTAAAGTAAAATGTTCATAAACTCTGAATTCATTTGAAAGTTACAGAGTGCTTACTTTTATTCTAAGAGTGGAATACCATGTTATGAAGGAAATATGGGACAGTATTTCTAAGGGACAATCAGCAGGTGAGAAGAAGTTATTAAGCCTCCTCATGCCGATCAGTTGTATTCTGCAAATGGCCTTGTGGCAGTTTTCTTAAAACTCATTTTTCCCCAGCTGGTTTTGAGTCCAAAAAGAAGAGCAATACGGCGGGTGTGTGTGTGGGGGGGGGGAGAAAGGCAGAGGAGGGAGACGCTTACATAAAAACAAAACGTTGCACAAGAGACCAACTGACAAACTTTATTCTCCACCTCTCTCTTTCATATACATGTGGCCCTAAAACAAATTCTACAACATACGCAAAACAAACATGAACACGAAGCAAAAGAAAAACAAAGATCAAGAGAAGCAAAAGAAAACACATTAAGAGAAAAGAACAAAGATTGACACACAATTCCATCTGTGTTTCCTCTGCACCCAAATATAATTCTATGTAGTATTTCAAAAGGGACCAAACTATTAATATGCCAATATCTGCATGAGAAAAACTCTTTTGTGTCTTTGGTATATTGATGAGCCTCCACTGTTAAGAAGGGACAAATTCACATGATGTAGGAGCACCTATTAAAAATAATGTAGACATGCCAATCCTAATGTGCTCTGCCACACAATGAGTCAACATGAATACACCAGAGTTAAGTAGAGACTGAATTGTTCCATAAGGCTGGCTAGAATACATTTTTTCTGCTATGATCATGCAGTCTTCCCAGAGCATTCCAACCAAGATGATTAAGTGTTGCTGGATGTGTTTCTGGAAATCTAACAGAGCCAAACTTGCTACATCATCATCTGAACTGTACCTTTTCATTTAAAAATATATTCCTCATCTGTGACATTATAAAGAAAAACTGGAATGAGCTACCCCACTGTATACGGGAGAAAAGCCCACCATCTTGCAAAAATCCTGTCAGTCATTAGCCACTTCATAGTGGCGTAATGAGAAAGGGTGGTCAAAACACTAAGTATTCATGGAGCGGCAACCCACTGGATGAACAGCCCTTTCCCCTTGCCAATATAGCCATACTGGACGGCTAGAATAACACAGAGGAGATGCCTCTGCATTACTCTGGCTACCTGGTATGACTCTGGTGGCCAGGAGGATGGGCCATTTACATGATTGTGTTGTGGTGCCGTTAATGTTATGTTTTGACCCACCTCTAGCTATGCTATTGCCACTTCATTTTAATTGGTTGTGTTTGACAGTTATAGAATTCTTATCAGTAGTTTTTAAAATATTGTACTTTTCTAACACTGAGATTCTCCAATTGCAAAAGGGGAATATTTGTATCCTTTCTCCATGCCAATGCAGGGAAGAGGAAACACGTTTGCTGGTACAAGAAGCTCCATGCTCAAATATTACTGTTGAGGAGCTCTTTCCTACCTGACTGTGCATGAATTTCAGGTTAATTCCTTCCAGTGTGACTTGGAGAAGCCCTCCTTCACCAGTTTTCATATCCTGAACTGGGAATTCTCCACCCAGTTCAGGGCCTGCAATGCACAAACAAAACAAAATAGATGCATTCACCCAAATATAAAATGATCTGCTTAAAAAAACAGCACTCTTATTATATAATACTTCCAACAAAACATCCTTTTTCCAAAATTGAGCCACAGCAAATTTGTAGCTTCTACAGTATGGATAATGCGAAGCGGTACAGAGTAGATCACTCAGTAAATCAAGTAATAACTTGCCCTGAATATTTGACAAATTTAAAACAGTTTGTTGCACTAAAGCTATTTTTCCAAGGCTCAAGAGGTCATCAACTTTCAAAATATGAATCTTAAGATACATGGAAAACTGAAAGTTCAAGTGGAATCTAGCTGAACAGGCTTCTGTAAGAAGAGGGCAGTAAGAAGTCTTAACAAGGTCTTTGTAACTTGTGCCAATTAAATTCTATCGTATGAAAAAGAAGTTAATAAACAGCTCAAGTGTATGTATTTTACTGGCAGACCTATATTAATGGGACCAGAAGAGGAAAACACCAGGCACTTTTGCAGAGCCTGTTCAGGGGGGCATGGCTTGATTGTGTACCTCTCACATGCATTTTGAAGAACTAAACAGGAGTACACAGGTGCTGCTTGCAAGAAAATATTAACTCTCATCACCCCTAAGCCCATCCCCATAATATTATAAGCTGTTAAAAAGTTCAAGATGGTCAATTCCCAATCCCCCTCCACCAAATTCTCCCTTTGTCGTCCCCCCACTGATTTTATCAAAATATATGGGGAGAGTTTCAATGATGTTTTGTTTAGTTACTGCTTTGTTTCACACCTTTTAGAGACTGATTCAAGTATCTTCTAAACACCTTCTTTGGATTTTATAAGCAGCAGGCTGCAGGGGAATGTACAAATTGTCCTCACTATTCCTCCCACCTTGCTTTTTTGCAACTAGCCCATCAATCCTATAGGATTTAAAAGCTCGCTGCTTGATACTTTGTTACTTTTTACCTGGTCCTAATAAAAGGAATTATCCTGCTTTGGACTGTCATTTTTTGAAAACATTTCTGTGGCTCTTGAAGACCATTGAGCACACACCGACCTTGTCAGGCTGTCTGATTTTATTTTTCCTTTTAATTTTTTCTTTTACTTAGCAAAGTCATTGACTTCTGTGAACTCAGGGAGACCTATTCTGCTTCCAGTTCAATAGGCACCCAGCCACCCAAGTTCACCATATACCTAGTTCAACAGCACAGGGATTTTTTTTTTTGGTAACACTAATACTATTAGCACATATTAATATGCACACACATTAAGTTGTTAAGAAATCAAGAGCCGTTTTGTTTTCATGAGGGACGAGAGACAAAGGGAAGTGTTCCCAGGCACTGCTGCCTCAGCAGCGGCTGAGAAGGAACTAGATGTTCTTCCCATGCTTCAGACACACAAACATGCTGGGGTTCCCCACTGCAGTATCGAGGCAGAACACTTGACAAAACTATGGAGGCTTCCAAGTTGGGGGCTCTGCACGTGCACAGAACTCCACTACGTGTGACTTCACAGAGACCACAAAGAAGAACCAAACACTTCCCACTAGCCCATCCCTTGACATCTAGTGGTTATTTGAGCCTCTCCATGAACTCTAGGCCAACCTTTCCCCTAATGGTTATGCTTGCATACATATTTAGAATTCAAAACATCAAATTATTTCTTTCCGGAGTGAACATCCCCTGTGGTGAATAGTGTTATAAAGCCCGGTAAGGTTCTTACCTGGTTTTATGCTTTGCTGTCTTGCTGCAGCTCGCTCCATACTATCTTTTACGCAATAGTATAATTCCCGGCACTACAGCAAATGAAATAAAACATAAAAAAGAATTTCTGTAGATATAACATAAAGTAAAACATGACAATAATGCATTTGAGAGGACTGAATAGGCCAAGAGAAAAACAGAGCACATACAAATACATAAATGTCTAAAAAAAATTGCATCCCATTTTTACATCATAATGCAAATATTACTAGAAAAACCAGACACCATTTAAGACAACAAACACAAAAATTGGGGGGGGGGGGAGAGAGAAGGAGAGCAGAGTAAAGGCTATCAGGATGGTAGGACCATGTGTGCTGGTGATAATGGGCAAAGAATCCAGGGCTGTTGGGAAGATAGAAATTACACAGTGCGGCTCATTTTGAGCTCTTTGGAGGAAAGGAACAATGCAAAACATGATAAACTGTCACAGTTTCAATGGACAAATATTTGTTCTCCCAAATATCTAATACTGTTACCTGCTTTATTTTAAAATAATGTTTTTGAAGAGAGGTAGGCAATGTTTGGCAATACTGTGTATTTTTTTCAGTAGACATAAGAGGATGTTCCACTACAAACCAGAGATGTAGTTGGTTCTAACAACTTCAGGGCCTGATTCAATGCAGCCCAGCAATGGCAGTCAGCCCTTGCCACCAGTACCAGTGTCTCAAAAGTACCATAAGGCACTTCGAGCACCGGCAGTATAGGCTTACTGCTGGCACTGGGCCAGCACCAGGAACCAGTGCCTGGAGGACGCAGTGTGGTGCCGGCCAGTGGTGAGTACCACCACCACTGGCGATGAGCTCTTTGTGGTGGGGGGGAGGGCATGGGCAGAATTGGGAGGGACAGGGTGGAACCAGTGGTGGCCTCCATCACCAGATCCTATCCTCCAGGTCAGGCTGCAAACCCCACACGGAGGCTCTCAAGTCTGCACAGGCAAAATAGCCAGCGCAGACTTGAGAAGGGCCCTTGAGAATGTCCCCTTCTCCCATGGCGCCTCCTACTGCTGCTGCAGGGCCCATAGAATGAAGTGGTAGCTGTTTTGGTACCACTGCTCCTACAGGGGCCTGGCACCATAGGATTGGGTTGTCAGACTCTACATCTAAATCAGTGAAAGCTAAACAGAGCACAGAATCAAAGTTACAGACTACAACGTACTGAGTTTTAGGGTTAGGGTCACAAACTAGATGCAACTTTAAACGTGTTATTTGGACTGTAGGACTACTTGTTTTGTAAGTAGCAGGTAGGGGGCTCCTGACCCAAACTGAAACTATGGCATATGGGAAAGGGGAACCTGAACTCAGCATAGTCCCCAGCATAGTCTCGATTTGGAGTGGCGTTTCCACAGCTGCTATTTGTTCAGAGAGGGAAACTGCTATTGGTGCCAGTGGCAGCTTCCCTCCCAGGACACGGAGAGGTTACAGAACCCCCTAATCCAGCTCACAATGGGGCAAAGAGTTAAGTCCTGCAGAAGCATTCTAGATTGAGTCCTTCTGAAACTACTACTTACAAAAACAAAAAACAAAAAACCCACAAGGCCAAACAATATATTTAAAATGACATCAAGTTTAACCCTTAGAAGGATCATAACTGCATCTGCACTTAATCCATCCTAAACCCAATTTTATGAAGTTCGCAGTTTGCTAGCAATTTAGTTTCAAACAGTAAACTGTAGATGCCATGTTTTAAATTGACATGATACAACTTGACCAAGGCCAGCAGAAGCTACTAGTCTGCCTGAGGCAGCCCACAGCTCTGCTGCCCCCCTCTTGAGCTCTGCCATCCCCTCCTGACCTGGCTCCACCTTCCATGCAGACTGCTGAATCCAAGCAAGAAAAGTGAAGCACACCAGGCTCACTCCCATAGTGTCCTGCATGGAGGAAAGAGCTATCTTACTCCTTCCTCCACTGGGCTCTTTTAAAATGTCTGATGAAGGAAGGAGAGGGAACCAGATTGCTGCACTCCGAGGATCAGAATGCAGTGATCTAAACCCCTGCCTCCGCATAGACTCTTTACAGAGAACAGGCAACAAAGGGTGAACTAGTGCAGTCTGTATTCTCTGCTTTGATTAATGAGGAACATGGAGAAAGGGGCCAGTAAGGCATCTGTTTGCCACCCCTCTGCTCAGGTCCCAATCCACTACCCAGTACAAATGAGCCATGAGCCTGACTCATGGAAACAACTTCTGGTGATACACACTATTCTCAAACACTCTCACATTCCTGGCTGGCTTCCTGTTAACACAGTACCAATGCCCTGGAGAGATGGAAAGTCTTCAATGATCCTGCAAGATGCTGGAACTTGTGCTTCTATTCTCCACCACCACCACCACCCCCGAAAGTAATCAGAGCATGAGGGAAAATGTACCTTTTTGGTGTAAAACTTATTCAGCTGTGTCTCTTGACCATTCCTCCGCCAGAGACAAAGCACTTTCGTTTTGGGACAGTAAGTCATGTTGATGAGCTTTTCATACCACCAACGCTCATATACAGTGCCAATGTTGCTCCTCAGCACAATACAATCGTCGCATACCTGGAGACAAAAGGATTCTTATGTAAAGAGTCATCATACAACCCAACTCAGGGCAGCCGTTTTGTTAATATTTAATTTGGTCTCAACCTCCATGAAGAAAATGTCTCCTGTTGTATCTGTCCCAGCGTGTACAACAAATGTTTGCTTCTTAATGTGTCGGCTGCCACTGGGCCGAATTGTGAGCTCTCTGCCAACCTATAGAGGAAGGGAAAATTCCAGTTAAGATCCTTCCACTTCAATCATTACAACAGCGTTAGCAAGTCAGATTGCATTCATGTCCTGCCAATTATCCTTTACAAGATTGGATTAACACACTGCAAAATATTTAGCAATTTTAATAAAATTCTTCACTCAATCTTTTAAGAATCAGAGGAAAATGATTTTCATTCCTCATATTACCTAAACAGAGGAACCACAATTTATAGAGCTGCTATATATAACTCTACATATGCTTAACTCCCACCCATTAAAACCAATGGGACTTTCAAGTGCAAGTATCTCAATCACGTATAAGATGGTGAACATGCAAAAAGTTTCTAAAGAGACGGCAATACAGTCAACTTCAACTGCTTTTGGATTTTCCAGCAGTGTCATTCAAGGATCACAAATGATCTGCATATATACTATAATAGTAATTTAAAAAAACTTCAGTGAAGAGATAGCCCTCCTGCTGGATTCTCAGTAGACTGTTTTTTCAAGGAGCGTCAAAGGAAAAAACCCACTCACCATGAAACCATCAGCAGGGGGAGGGTACACCAAGAAAAAATTGGCAACCTAGAATTGCTATAGTACATTTCCAGGTTTTATAGAATTGCTATAGTACATATATGATTGCTATAGTATACAACATGTCCTAAGGGGATGGGGAAGCACTATTTTTAAAAAACAGCAGAAAAAGTCTACGGACAGTCAGAGCTGGTTCAGCTCCTTACAGGCTTGTAACAGAACAGAGGTTCAGCACAGAGCAGCTGTACTGTATGCTCATTCAGATTCTGAGAAGCAACCACCTTGGGAAACTGGTCACCCAGCCCAAGCAAACTCCAAGAGGACAAGCATTTCTTACTGGAGCTTTGAGAGAGGTATAATAAGAAGTTCAACAGTGGATCTCAGGGTCCACTGCTCAAGTAAAGCACATAAGGCAACTGATTCAGGCAGTACACTGTTGTACAAATCTGCATTTTCTAAAGGCATTGGGGGTCAAGTGAGTCCCACCATCCTTTGCAGATAGAAAAGGGTACAAGCATAATGTGAAAATATCCTAATAACTTTGTCCTAGACTTAAACAAGAGGTTGTACAAAAGAAGAAAAACATATCCCATCGCTGTGAACCAGTATTTGTAATGTTTTAGGACCCGATCCTATGTGATCCAACTCTGGCAGAAAGCCCTTACCACTGGCACTAGTGTCACAGAAGGCATTTCTAGCACCAGCGGTAAGGTCTGACCACGAAGGACCTGATGCAGAGTCAGCCAGTGGTGAGTTCTTTCAGGGTGTGGGGAGTGTGGAACTGAATGGGTGGTGGAGCAGGGTGGGGGACTAGCGGTGGCCTCTACTGCCGGATCCTATCCTCCATGTCAGGCTGTGAAGCCCAACATAGAGGCTCTCAAGTTTGTGCTGGCAAAATAGCCAGCGCAGACTTGAGAAGGCCCACTGGCAGACCAACATCCTCACCTGGGGGAAGGGGACAAACATTGCAGCAGTAGCTGTTTTAGTACCACTGCTCCAACAGAGGCCCAGCACCATAGCATTGTGCTGCTAGTCTTCTATAGATTGTGTTAAATACACCATAAAAGAGGGACACAACAATTGTCTGCAGTCCTCCCATTCATCATACATTTTCAGGCTCCGTCAATGACCAATGCCATCAGGGCTGAAGTAAAAGCTAAGGACAAGTTCTCCCCCTCCCTGCAAAGAACAAAGACACAGATATGTTGAGGATGCTGAACAAAAGCACTTACTAAATTGGCTAATTTGTCAAGTTGTTCATTTAATTCTTGACTATGCACGAGGCCAATGTGTGATTTCCCCATCAATCGGCGCACTTTCTTCCTAATATCGTTCTTGTTTACCTAAACAGCAAAATAAAGTACTGACATCCCTCTAGACATAAGAAATTGCATATAATAACATGTATCTGGCAGAAACTGATTTGTGCTTTCAGGTATGTCCCAAAGAGCATAAGTTGCCATGTATACAAATGCAGACCAACTGACTGTGCACTGTTGAATAAAACAGATAGCTGGGAAGGTTGAAGAGTTTAGATATATCCAACTAAGAACTTGACAATCAAGTATACATTTTACTATTTAGGGCATTACATCTATTATATTGCTCTTGTACAATAGGGGATGGCAACTGGCAATTCATGTACTCAACATAAACTGTCTGCCCTCTCCATCTTTCTCCGTCCACAACCTATCTTGAAATAGTTCTGGGGAAGGAAAAGGCAAAAACATGAGTGGGTAGATATGCACTCAATCTTCCTTAGTCTGCCTTTTTCAAGAGAAACTGGGGAGGCAAGACAACTACACTAATGAGGAAGGAAGATCTTTGGGGGGGGGGGAATACGCTGTTATCTCAGACTACCTTCCCACCTGAAAGGAGACATTTAAAAGCACATGCATAAAAATGAGACCTCATCTTGTTTTGCATTCCAGTCCCTTTCTTCTCCCAAAGATCAAAAACACAGGCCAGTTTCAATAGGATACTCCTAGATACAGTAGTATGCAGGTAAGCCCTTGGCATCTGCCATGGCTCTGTTCCCAGAACCCTCGCAGATGCCAAAAAACATGGATAGACAAATCATCTAAAAAAAATTTTTTGTCCCTTTAAATTGGGTTTAAAAACTGCTTTTCTTGCCATTTTAGAGCAGGAGGCAGGCAATAGCCAGTGATTAGAAAGCTATGTTCAGGTCTCTCATTTATGACAAATGTAATAAATGTGGCAAGCAAGCAATCCCCTTCCTTGGCCCTGGCACGCTGAAGAGTGTGAAGTGAAAGTGATTAAACATTTCCGTGTTGCATTTGGGGGTGGCCAATGTTGGGGTCACGACCTCAGAATAACCTGGAAATAGCCTTTGTAATTGTATGACAGTGCTTGCCTGCTGCTCTACAATGGCAAGAAACATGGTTTTTAAACCATGATTTATAGGGGCACTTTTTAAATCGAAAGGTACAGCAGGGCCCTTCTTGTCCACAGTAGCCATCTGGGGTTAGTCAAATCCACAGATGGAAAAACAGTGGATGAGAAGGGCCAACTGTATATTGATCAGAAATTGGAAGCTTGACCATTCATACCCTTTTGCACGGGGCTTCCTGGTTGTACGTGTTACTGACTAGTATGCATATTGTTCTGAAAAAAAATTTCCTTCAAGAAAACACAGAATAGACTTAAATAAGTTACTTCCATCAAAAGTTCCATGAAAATGTGCAAATTTATTTTCAAATGTAAGTGGCACCTTCATCATAAGCATGTAGACTATCATATTGTGAAGCAATGTAGCCAATAAGCGGTCTTCGTCATCTTCTAAACGCTTCCGGTCATGATCCCCTAGAGAAAAGTATCTGCAGGAAGAAGCAGACATTAAATCAAGCTGAGGATGGACTTTCATTCAACTCACTGGGAGCAAAATGCTACGTATTTCCCACTTTGTTGCAGTGGTGTTCCTACAGGGGGGACATGCCAAGTGTTGTAATGCGGCCATTCCCCCTCGCCTTCAGAGCCAGTTGTGGCTCAGAGGCTTTGTTTTCCAAGCTGTGAATGGCTCTGGAGACAAGGAGGAAGGCCACGTTATACAAGAGCTCAAGCTCCTGCAACACTGAGCATTGCCCCCGCACACTGTAGGAACACAACCAATTTGTTGTTTTTCTCCTGCCATAAATTTTATAGAGTTAAACCTTGCCTATGTCATGTCAAGAACGTCGTATTTTGTAAGATCTCCATTAAAAGAAAATCAAGCAAAGGTACAGGAGATCATATCAGAGACTTTGTATATCGAGAACAGAGAGCATTAAATATACCTATAAACCAGCTATTCAGCATAGAACCACACCCTAAATTCCTAAAAATTAGTTCAGCTGAAACTGAAATAGTGGACAGGGGAATTGTTGAAAAATTCATTTACCTATCAATCATCTCTTGAGGCCCTTGGTCCATTCCCATTCCTTCTCTTTCCAACATCACCGCATCTAGAAAAGCATCTTCCCAAAACTGCATCTGGTCCCACAAAGTCGAGCGCTCTTTACCTGAATAGCATTGAATATATTAATCTAGAGCTTTCATATCGTTTATAAGATAGGACCAACTCTTTTTCTCCCCCAATCTGTGAGGAAGCTACATGTAAATCACAAGTAACGCCACAAGTTAAAATCAATCCATAGCAAAACCACGATTTTGATAAAACACCAATAAGAGCAAAACCAACCCGGAGAAACAAGATATCTGCATATCCTAACCCATTTCAGGTATTCAAATTGCTTCTGGTCCCATCTCAGAAGCTACAACTAATTCTCCTACAGCAGTACATGAACTTTATTTTATTCTGGGTATTTTCTTCTGTCAACATCTTCCAAACGAAGATTATGCATAATATAGGAAGAACCGAACAGATCTGAGAGTACAGAAACACATACAAGAAGTTCTTTTCAACACACACACAGGAAAGCAGAAAGAAGACATTATTACTCAGAGAGAAGGTTTCCATGGCAGCATCCTCTAACTGGTCCCAGACAGATCCTTTATCTCTCCCTTTACAATTCCAAGCAAGCAGCAGCATGGCAGCAAAGAAGAAAAATAAAAAATACAACATACTGAGCAACTTCTCTGGATTAATGAGACTCGAGTGAAGAAACAGTGAAAAACATGCCACATTTACTTCTGTTTGATTAAAAAATAGGCTGTCACTTTTCAAACACAGCTGTATATTTTGATCGTTACACTGTGTTAAGATACAATGTTTCTTCTCAAGATACCAGTTTTAAATACACAACTCAAGATCTAACACCACCGTTTTTTGGTATATTCAATTCATAAACACTTTAATTTCTAGAAGTATCCAATTCTCAGCTTCCTTCTAATCTGGTTGGATACAGACAAAAAAGACAGGTAGCAATCAGGACAGTGAAACCACTACGGATTGGTATTTGAGATGTATCGAGTAACTGCTCATTTAAATGCTCTGGCACACTGCAGGCGAGTAACAAGGCTCAATACTTTCTAAAAAAGATCTTCAGAAGTATCATGAGCTCTGATCTTCCCATTTGTATATAATGTCTCAAAGAATTCAAACAGTCATCACACACACACCAAGTTCATTCCATGCTTCATGTTCAACAACTGACTCGTTGGAAAAAACACTACAGCCAAGATTGAAACATGAGTGCTATTTTGCTGAAATTGCTATTGTTTTGAACATATTACACTTCAAAAGAACAAAACTCTTCCATTTCCAAAGCTTCAAAGAATAGTTAATTCTTACCGAGCAGGCCCTCATAGAGATAAACTCGTTGGCTTGCATCTTCTGGGGCTTTCCCAGGACTGCTGATTTTGTTATCTTTGATTGTCTGCTTCAAACTATGAGATTTACCCTTAAAAATTAAGAAGACGCAGACAAAATGTCAGAAAATATGTCACTTTAATCAGGCATGTACTACTGGTTCTTTATTATGCATTCATCTAGAAAGGTTATTTTGAAAACGAATAGCAATGACATAGACCTGAGAGATAACTAATTCGTAAGTTGAAAAATAAACCTTAGAACAATGGTTCCCAAACTGTTTGTCAGAACCCACCAGTGGCCCACAACCAGATTTTTGGTGAGTTGTGAAACTGACAAGCTGATAGCTGACCGTATTAAATCCAATGGAAACTGAAACTGAGCCAAATGTGGGCATTTACTTATGAGTAGGCAACCAGGCCTCCGCTTGTATCGAAGGCTAGGTAAAGTGGAATGAAGGCCACAAGAATGGTCCTGATCCCATGAACAGGGAGCTCAACAAATACTCTAGAAGGTATTTGTTGTAAAAATACAAAAACAGTAAAAAAGTAAAAAAGACAAAAACCGGCTTGAGTGGCTGGTAAACTTTTTTTTGGTAGTCTCATAAAGCCAGGTGGCTCCTGAAAGAGTGCTGTTTTAAAAAGAGGGTCGTGGCGCTAAAACGTTTGGGAACCATTGCATTAGAAGAACTTCAGACATTTCTCCACTTCAAATCAAATAAAGATACACTACCTTCCTAACAAGATACTAAGGTCTTTAGGGGGGTTCTATCACATTGGACCAATCCAGATTCATGATAAGCATACTTGTCATACATCTACTGCAGTTTGTAGTGCTTAACACCATAAATAAGTTGTTCTCAAACATTTTAGAGGCCCTGGAGGCTGTATAATGGCAACTGGGCAGCAGTCCCCCCTGCCACATAGCAGCTTGTTTAACCCTTGGTATATATAGCCTAATTTGCTCCTGTCAGTTTCGCGACCCAACAAAAAACTGGGTCACAACCCACTGATGCGTCCCAGACCTACAGTTTGGGAACTGCTGAGGTAAAGCATGAGTAGGCATATATCAACATACACTTTGGCACATAGGTCAACAAGCCACATTTGGTTCACTATTACTGTATTCATTCCCTAGAGACACACTCTTTGTCAACAAAAGCCCATTGCACAGAATAACCGATTCATTACACTGTTAACCAGACCAACAGAACTCCCAGGCAAAACCAAACATGTTCTTACAAAGATGGTACTAGTAGCTGAATTTGTCTCAATTTCACTGTCGGAAACAGTGCCTCGTGATCCTGTCAAGTTTCCACCACCCTCTCCACCAAGGCCATCACCAGCATTGCTGCTCAAATCACTGTCTGCTCCTAGTGTCTCTCCAGAGCTGTTACTCACCTGAAGGAAAAAAGGTTTAGACAGTCAGTATTATTATTAAGAATATTTATATACTACTTTTCAACCAAAAATAGTTTCCAAAGCTGATTCCATAAGTAAACAAAATTAGAAAATACTGTAAAGACCAAGGTGTACTCAGAGTGTCACTTGAAAACTCATTAGATTTTAAGAATTCCAGACTAAAGGTAAATCATGAGGTCATGTATGCCTTGAGTCATGCTACAAAAGAAATCCACACCAGCAAATCCCACAGTGTGAGCAGACTGAAGAGAAAAAGGGGTTTATTTAAAAACATTAATATCGCTTTTTCAAAAACTACAATAATTAAAAATAAAAGGCTAAGCCCCATCTCTTCAGTCAAAATGTTAAGAGAAAAATCAAATTCACAGCAAAAAAGGATGTTGAAAAATCATTCATTTTTATGTGCAATAGGACAAAATGAATAAGCAAAGCCACGTCCAATCATTTCAAACAAGTATTTCCTTCTCTCTTTGGCCTGATTAATATGTTATGCAACCCTTACACAAAATCATTTGCAGAAGCACAAAGAGTTGCTTGTGGCTCACAGCCTACTAATAATTGCATGTAAGTACACTATTACATGAAGCTGCATTTCCACATGGGAGCTGAAAATACAGTGTTCATCATTGGGGCAGCAAGAATTGCTCAGAACCGGGCAATTGCTAATATATGGATGATTGGGCCAACAGGTATAGCACCTGTGCAGAAGATTCAGGTTTGCTTATTTGACACTTCCGGTGATTCCTACTGGACTGCAGGTCTACTGGACTAACATATTATTTGGGGTAGAAGCATGCGTGTGTGCTTGCGTGTCAAATCCCTATTAATTTTAAATGTGTCTATGTAAGTCAATAAGCCATCACTCAACAAAGCCAGGATACTTGGGCTGAAATAGGCATAGTCACAGTTAAAGTGCAAGGAAATCAATTAAAGCTACTTTTAACTGCTTGAGAATGGAAGTTTAGAAATTTGTGACACTCTGCATACATAAAGTGTATCAAGTCAAGTCTCAACTTTGAACAACAGGAGTCATACTTGCTTACAAATATGAGAGGGAGGGAACACACATTAGACTAGAGATGCCAACACTTGCAACTTCTAGAGTTGTAGTGAATGCACATAGACAGGCCTGAAAGATAGCTGCTAAGGGGTCAAGCCCAAACATTCCACTTTGGTCATGCCCTACCACTGTGCTAACTTCAGAATCTTGGCTGGTGCTTCGGATCATAACGGCAGGTCCCACACTTGTTACAGAGTCCAGATCGCTCTTCTGAAACCATGAATAGAGAGGAAGAAAATTCACATTACACTCTGTTATTGGGAGACATCAAAATAATTCATGTGGAGCCACTCTAGTAAATCACACACAGTGAAAAGTAAATCACAGGAAAAGTAAATCACACACAGATTTCTCACTGGCCGGAGTCAAGAAATTCTTAAATCTAAGTCTGCCACAGGAATATCAGTTCTTCCCCCAAACTAAGTATCTCTCTCCTAGGGTGAAAGAAGAATTGCTTTATGAAGTCACAACACTCTCTTCTATTTTGAAATGCTAAGGATGCTTACCTGGGAATTGGAAGTCAAACTTAGACCGCTGTCTGCGCTTATCTGAGATTTCTTCTCATCCGTCTCTCCCAGATCAAAGAAATGTTTTGTACCTTCCGACCCTAAGCAGAGGGGGATAGAGAGATCTTGCTAAGTGTGACAAGAGATATGAAAGAATCGGGGAGGCAGATGGCCTTGGTGCATGGGCAGAATGAAGGGGGAGGAACCCAAGCACCTTCTTCTCTACTTTCTCCATATCATAAAGCAACAATACAGCCCAGCTGACCACAGCCACCGTTCTGTTCCGTACGTTAATGCACCTGAGAAGGAGACCAAATGCCATAAACAGTCACCCACTTGGAGGGAAAAAAGGAAGAGGAGACAAAACAGGTGTCAGACAGGTTCCAGTTAAGACAAGACATGCCAAACAATCAGCGCATGACTCTGGAAAGCCACTTCCTGAGCTCTTGGAAATGGCTGGTTTTATACGGGTTGTTCTTTTCTTTTGGGACAGATACTGTGCATCTTATTGCTTGATATTTTGTATTGCCAACAGCAGCTCAAGTTTTTTCCAGGGGACTCATGGCAAGACCAGTGAAACAGCCAAGAATAATGTGTGCATCACAGAACTTCAAGTGGGACACTTGGGGACAAAATAGCAATATTATATAGTCACAGGAAGGGTGTAACAAAATGGTTGTCCAGAGTTTGCAACAACATAGGTGAAGCAGCGAGTGTAGGTTTCAGCTAGTGTGAAGGCATGCAATTCATTATCCCATTCTATTACAAAATAAAACAAATGCTGAAGAGGTTTGTGCTACATTCATGCACTTCCATATTGTTTGCCCTCCTCTGTTGAGATGATAGACAGAAAGAAAATGGGCGAGAAGAGACAGAATTGGAAAGGGTTTGGAAAGCGCGGTGCAATGGAAATAAGGAGGCAGGAGAAGACTACAGTACAGGTTGTACAAAGGTCACCATTAAGAGCTCAGAAGGGAGAAGAGACTGAACACAACGCTTCTGCCATTGCCATATCTGCCAACTGTTCCATAACAGGGACACATGACCAGCAGATGGAGGATTTTTTTAAAGATCAGAAATCCAGGATGTGTACAGGTAATGATGTCAAGCAGCTCTATGTACACAATACAGCAATTCCTTACATACCACTAAATATGGTGAACTAGGAATTGGGAGTTGTGATCATATGTAATGTCTATCGCTAGATACTATCACAGCACCAGAAAAAGTGAAACGAGAGCAAGAAAGAAAGACAAAATAATATATATGGTGTGCATGATTACTGGTGCATTTTTGGGATGACCATAGTATTCATGAATGATGAAACCGCAAGATGTGCAGCTCATCCCAAAGTATATGCAATTGGCAGGGGTTTTATAACCGTGACTTAGGTACAGTATCTTAGCAACACGTCTCCAACTGTGATGTGAGCGGTGCCTTTTCAAACATTAGTGGAAAGTGCAAGCATGAAATCCATGGAACCTGCTTTTAGAAAAATCTTCAGACTAAGCTACATAACAATTGTAGACTAAGCTACAGTTTTCAATGAATGGTTTTTGGAAATCCCTTTGTGTGTGTGTGTTTTTAATACTTTTATAGTGAGTTAAAAGGAGTGAAAACACAAGTCACAGTATAGTGTAGATACATAAATTGATTTACTAATCACAGATTTAAAATGTGAATCATACTGAAAGAATACCACTGACTGTGATCCAGTTATGCTCTGCAAATTGATGTTCACTGCTCAGGGCATTGCTGGAACCCAACTACATTCACAGGGAACTCAATCCCTTCAAAGGTCTTTTCTGCACAGAGTTACTTAAGTTACTTAAATATATATCAAAACCATACAAAATATCAGCTGCATTAATCACTTAATCGATCATTTAAAAAAACCCAGGTGACAGAAAAAACATTTTAAGCACTTTTTCAGTCTAACTGTGCACCATGATGCCCTGGGGCATCGCAAGGGCATCTTGAAGTGCCCGCTGCCTGGCAGGGAAACCATGACGCAACCCTGTAAATGCGGCAGGAGGCTTGGCGCAGCAGGCAGAGCTCCTGCGCACAGTTTTCATGAGCTTAGAAAAGCCTCTCCCCCCCCCCCCCGCCGCTTCTTGCCAACATTTGTAGGTTTTCTGCAAACCTCCAAACCCGGGAGTAAATAGCAGTGGCACCATATCGTGATGCAAAATGCATCATCGCCATTTACTTCCAAATTCCAAGTGCTGGGGAAGTGTGTGGCAGGCTAGGTATGTTTGGGAAGAGCTGGTCTAAGCTAAATGTCCATAGGGAGGGGGAAATAGCTATTTCTTTTAATAAAAATAACCTATGAAAACAATTTATATCTGGCTTAAATGATTATATTTCATATTAATGACTATAAATTGTGGAGGATACAATCTACAAAACATGTGACTTGCATAATAAAGGAGAATTAAGGATTCACATTAAGCCATTAAGTTCTATGGAAATCAATGTGAGACGAATGAACCTACATTTTTCTGCATTCACTGCCCCTTCATATTATTACAGTGAAAAGTAGCTTCTACAGTGTTCCATTCAATGTTCAGAATATCAAAATGAGAAAACCTTCTCTCACAATCTCTTCTGCTGTACTTTCCTTATTATATCTTTATTAGATTTCCTAAGTATGTAAGGTTTCAAAGAACAGAATTGAGAGATCATCAGCAGGTTATCTCGCCAAACCACTTCTGCTTTGAGACAGACTATACTGCAGTATTATTCAAACTGTGGGTCAGGACCCACTTGGTGGGTCATGACCTGATGTCAGGTGGGACGTGGAAAGCTGGGAGCAGCCATATTGGAAACTGCAGACCTTACTTTTGTTATATTCCTTTTGTGAGTGTTAACAGTTTGAATTTTCAAGTAAGCTTTTTTTAAATGTTATTTTTAGTTCAGTGCTTTCACATAATTTGTTCTAATCTTTCTTTCTGTCAGGGATGTTTCATGGTTATACAATTGCTGCAGTCCAAGAACGCCAATTTGCATTTCAGGAGTGTCATTTTATTATGTTACAATGATAGCATTTCCTGCTTGATGTCACTTCTTGCCACAACATCACTTCCAGGTTAATGACATCACTTCCGGTGGGTCCCGACACAAGTGCCATTCTTAAAAGTGGGTCCCGGTCTAAAACGTTTGAATACCACTGCTCTACTGTATCCAAAATATCCTCGACAGGTGGTTGTCAACTTGATTCTTTAAAAAGGATCATCATTAAAACGAAAACTGGGACCAGTACTGAGAAAAAAAGATCCAGCCTAGCTTACTTTGCAAATCAAACGAGCATCTTGATTGAACATTACAAGAGAAACGTGAATTAATATCGTGTGTACAAAACCTAACAAGGTTTGCATTCATAATATTGCTAAAACATGCTCATTGTGCATGGCAGTGTGTGCCTATTACTGACTATAAAAGAAGCTTGTCATCTGATTTAATCATAAAGCCACCAAATGTGTTACTCAAAAACAGGCATAACGACCACCAAATGCAGCTGTATAGCTACATTTGTATGACTCAGCTGTTTCTATCCTCTGCACACAGTCTTCATACTGTCTTTAACCGCAATTTAGCACATAGTAACTGGCTGGTAGAAATTAATCACACAGGTACATGTATTTACACCAAGGTGCAGTGAAGATACACTGTGGAACTATATGAGCAAATAACGATTTATATTATCTCTGATTAAAGATAAATAAACGGCAGAATCCTGAAGTAGGTCTAGACTGGCCAGTTCACTTTTCTAAGGATGCATTTTAAAAAATTGAATCCTGCTTTTCTGAAGTTTCCGAAGTATGATAATCAAAGGAACAATTGCCTTGAAAAATGTTTTACATTGCAAGTTAATAATAAAGTTTTTCATTTTACTTTACTCTCTAGGGCAGTGCTTCCCAAAGTGGTGGATCACAACCCACCATCCTGGGAAACACTAGCTTATGCCCCTTTAAGAGGCAGGGAGAGAGGGAAGGTAGTAATGCGATCCCCAAGATTGTGCTGCTGTCCTGGCCAAAGGGGCTTTTTCACACCCCTTGCAGCAAGGGATGTGGGGAGCCCTGCAGACCCCCCCACCTCCGACAGGGCTCCCCAAGCTTCAGAACGTGTAAAAAAAGCAATCACACCTCGCTTCCAGTTTCGCATTTGCAAACCAGAAATGGGTTGTGCATCTTTAACGCATCCCGAGGCTTGGGGAGCCCTGCAAGGGAGGTCCAAAGGGCTCCCCACACACCCAGAGGCCAGTGCTGCAAGGGTTAAGTATGAAAAAGCCCCTTTGGCCAGGGCAGCAGCGCAGTCCCAGAGATTGCATCCTTTGCCCTGCCCCCACCAAGACTTTTGTGGCTCCCAACAACCTCCTTGGAGTTTGGGAAACAAACAATGCTCTAGAGTAATTTCCCCCACTTAATTCAAAGTAACTTATCATTGGTAACTTCCTTCACTTGGGGCTTGAACTTAATACTTTACATCTGCCATTAGTAGAGAAATATATGGAAATAATCTCCTGCACAAGACAGTCCTTGATGCAAATGCCATGAAGACAATAGACTGACTTCATGAAACAAATCCACGAATGACCCTGTCCAAAATCTATTTTAAATTCAGTGGTAAGGAAGGGTTTGAAGCTTGGTTGGAGAGAAGGTGCATTTTTTTCCTCCTCTCCTGATAAAAGGGCTATTTAGTGCACCTCAGTACTAGATTTCTTGTAAGAAATAGTGACCTCCTTGGTCTGCCCTATGGCTCATGTGGCATGGATTCTCCATTGAAGGCTTGGGGGAGTTGGCAGTTATGGGGAGGCTGGGGGAGTGTCAGGTTTCTGTCTTTTAATCATATCCTTACTCAGTTTTTCCAAAACTTTTTGCTTTGTCACTTCCTGGTGCTTGTTCCACAATTCTACTCAAGATGCAATGTAAGCAGGAGAGAAAGACAGGAAAAATGTCAGATGCTGATCAGAGGAAGAAATGGAAAAACAAAAAACAAAAACCAAGCCACCCCAACCTGGCACTGCCAAAGCAGAGATTAGCATAATAAGTGGCATGTGAATAATTCATCACTTCTTCAGATCCGGGATAAAGAGCTACACCATCTTCAGTCACAGGGTTTCAAAAATAATGATGATTTACAATGAACTGGCTGAGCAAAAGAGCTCTAAGTGAGACTCACCTACCTGATCTCATCTGACTTCACAGAAATGACGGATTTAAAAAGAGATACTGTCAGGTTCTTTATAGCCAACATTTAAATTCTTTATCAATCGGTTATGACAAAAAAACCACAATCTTATGTGTCACTGTCCCTCCCCCCCGCAAATTATATCAATTCAGATTGTGGGGAAAATAGATTGTATTTCTCTACCGAAACACGCAAACATACAATATCTTAAAAGGTAAGCATTATGGCTTGGGCCTCACTAAGCTCATCATTATCACGGGGTTTACCTACTGCTATTCTAGCTATGTGTGTTGCATTTCAGCCTTCAAGTCCTCCAGTCAGAACAAAAATACCACCAAAACAGAAAGCTGTACAATTCTGCTGCTCTCAAAACCCTATCCATTTATGCTGCTTTTTCAGCTATCATGTAGGTTTTCTGGGACAAGGCAGTTTAAAAAATGGCAGAGTTTATTCAGACAGTCTGTGTAAGAAGCACTGTAGGAGGTGATCAAAATGCAACCCATTTAAGCAAACTCACAAAATACTGCAACTTCAGATCATTCCAGATGCTGGCCTGGTGGCCCAATAGCAGTCTCAAATAAGAACGATGGAAATCCCAGAATGAACAGTGAACTTTATTCCTTCTCCCTACATAAGGAAGGCAGAAGCTGGGAATGCTACAAGGCAGGAAGGAAACTCAGCTCTTAAAAGGAAGGAGAAGAAAGCAGTATGCTTATGTCTTACGATTCTGCAGTGGAAGCAGAGCATGGGAAAGTATAGATAGAAATGGGACAGGAAACTGATTCAGAGCTTGGAGAAATATAAGGGAACCCATGAGCTTTCTAGTGTTTATTACATAAGGGGCTAGAATTTCTGCAATAATATAACAGTACCATAATGGAGCCAATCACGTCTTCTCTTGAAAACGTAATCTTCCTTACACTTTATTTAGTGGAAGGACAATCAATATTGGACAAGACATGGGAAAGAGAGCTCTTAGCTAGTTGAGTCTCCTTTGGCTTAGCCAACTATATTTATTTAAATATAGGCTTTTGCAGTAGTGATAAGCATAGTCAAACCAACAAATGAGATTATTCTCTCTCTGGTACTTCCAATTTTGCACGCTGAGCATACAAAGCACAGCTGTACTCCTGTTCCCGTCACAATTCTGCTTGTGCATTGTTACTGAAGAATTATGTATCTATTAACTTGAACTATGGCCAGTGTTTAGGTAGGAAGAAAAAGATTTCTGAAACTATATGTATGTATACAATAGTCTTGTCTTTGCAGAATCACTGGGGCCTGGATAACCTTGCCTGCAGTTGTATGACAATTTATCTGCACTACAAAACTTTAATACCTGATTTCCTTGTATTCCCTGCATGACCAGAAATACCTATGCTCCAGTCCATTTGTTCAGACAACAAAGTTGACACAAAGAAAGTTTTAGCAAACTTTCTAAATGGACTTCTGCCACTGATGCAGCAACTCTAACCCCACCCAAATGAGCTATTAACCAGATATAGCACTGTTTGTGTCAATATAAGCTATTTTTAAATACTGTAGCACAACCATTGGTTTCTTAGCGACTTATAACATAAGGGAATGTAGTTATTAAGGTTTACTGTATTCATTCCAGTTAGTATTGCTGAGAAGGAAAAAGCAGATGGTCTGTTAAGGCTATCCCATCAGGCCAACCCTTTTAGGAATTGAGGGCTGACATTCAAGATGTATAAAGACAGAAACCAAGGCTGTGATACTACATGCGTGTACTTGAAAGCAAATCCCAGTATTTCAACAGGATGGGGCTACATTTTTCCTCTCAATGAAAATTTGCTTTTGTGGCTAGGAAATTCCTTGAGCATATATTCTCAAGAAACTATGTTCTCATTACAGACTATCAGTTTTGTTTGTAGCAAATCCTACCCTCTGACAATTTCCAGAGGCTCAGATTTCGTCATCGTATGGCAGTCTCCACCAGCTGAACTGTAAAATTCCGAAGAGTGCTACTAGATCAGAGACGCTAGCAAATATTTCCCTAGGATGTGAGAAGAGCATATGCAACGAGCCTTTGCAGTCCAAGTGAGGGTGAAGCGCATTACTGCAGCAATGAAAATGTTTCGATGGGAAAGATGCAGGTAGATTCTAATGCTAGTGCACAACCACTTTCCTGCATTCCATACAGAAATACACACCAATAGAAGCTACAAAATTTTCCTCCTTTAGACTCCTTGTGTCAAACTCCCTTGGCCCTTTCCCTGCAGGGCCTGGCACCCTTGGCATCAGCTGGGGTACTGGCAGCTGCACTTTGGGTTTCAGTTCCACCCTTGTGGCTAAAAGAGGGTCCTTGCCAACCGGAGTGCTTGCTCCATCTGTTGGGCTTCGTTTTCGTTTTTCTGGCTCTTTAAAAAGAAAGCAGGAGAGAAAGATAAGCAGCCCTTTCAGAACAAACAAACAAACCAAACACCCACCCACCAACAACAGTCAGTCAGAAAAGAGGGGAAAAGGAAACAGAATTATTAGTTCACAGACAAAGAAGATCTCGATCTCCAGCTGGAGAACAATGCTCAAATGCTTGGTTAGTTCCAAGGAAAAATTGTTCCTTCCTATTTTGAAGAGCACCCCTTTTATCCCAGAGAGACTAAAACCCTGCATGCTTGATCAACTATTATCAAAATACTGGAAATGAACAGACAGAAGGAACCATTAATGTGTGATCACCCAAAGAAACTGATCACCAGTAGGCTCTGAAAGAACAGAAAGAAGGACCTTTTCGTATAATGCAGTGTTACTTTTCACTAATGCCAGAGTTAGTCATAGACACTGAGGTAGCTTTTTTAAAGGGTTAGACAAATTCATGGAGCATAGTCTTTCTACAGTTATTTTACAAAAGGGTCAACTTCCATGTTCAGAGGCAGTATAGCTCTGAATACTAATGCTGGAGACAAACAACGAGGCTTAAGGTCCTGTTGACAGGTTTCCTAGAAGCATCTGAGTGGTCATTGTAGGAAACAGGATCCTGAACTAGATAGACCCTCTAGTAGGTCTCTTATGTTCTTCAGAATAGGGAAAAATGATTAACAGGTTCTTTGTGTCAATTATAAATGAAGTCAATTCTAAAGAAACTTGGTTTCAAATGAAACCTGAACCTAATGCAACATATCAGCTTTTAAAATTAAATTTACGACCCTCTTATAAAAGGTTGATTTTCTCTGCAAAAATGAACAGTGGAGAATCTATCTGCACTGGCCTTCATAAAGTGTAGTTGTTCATGTACTTATGTTACTGGAGGCCAAAGACTGTCAAATCACTAAAGGTTCATCCATAAGTCTATCTAGGTGATCTTTTACTCCTTATTTTATGACTAGTAACTACTTCATCTCTGCAACTGCCTCAAAGTACACTTACAGCATGATCCTATGAATGCCTACTCAGAAGTAGGTATCATAGTATTCAAAGGGGTTTACTCACAGGAAAGTGTACATAGGTCTGGAGTCTTAATTATATAAAGAACATAAGAAGAGCTTTGCTAGATCAAGCCAAGGGTTCATCTAATCTAGCTTCCTGTATCTCACAATGGCCCACTGGAGTACCCAAGACAAAAGGATATCTGGATCCTGTTGCCACTCCCTTGCGCTTAGCATCCAGAGATAGGCTTTCTCTAAAACTCAAGAGGTTGCATATAGTCATGACTTGTTATTTACTTTTCCCCCATAAATCTGTTCAATTCCCTTTTACAGGCACCTAGAGCATATACCATAACAGAATCCTGTGGCAAGAGATTCCACATATGTACTATCCTCCCTACCAAACAAAGAACACGGATATTTACATCTATGCTCATGGAAATACATTCTATTTATTATTGACTATTTTGGTCTTTTTTTCTTGGCAAATAATGGTTTCAATCAATTTACCCTGTTTTTATAGTTCACTATCGTAACTTGCTGCTTCTGTTTGATAGCAAGATTTCTTTGGTATGTCAGTCAGCCTATTCAGCTGACACGTTCGAAAACTCAGTTAAAATAGATTTATATAAAAATTATTAGGAAAGCACACACAGAGACCAATATTTATTAGATATGCTATTTCCACTGGACCTTGCACCTATCTTTCTCCAGAATGAGCAAACGTTAGTGAATGCAAAGATTATCTCATTAGCTCCGGGGTTCAGTTCCCAGAATTTGTGGATTTGGGCCACCAGCAGCCTCTGAATGGGACTGGAGCAGAGCTCCAGTCACATCTGGAGACTTTCTGAGGCTTGCAGAGGGTGTGCACAACTGCCTGTAGCCGCTGCAGGACTTAAAACGCCAGCCCAAGCAGTTTTCTGGTGAAAACTGGAAATTACTTTTAAACTGCTCAGCTGGCTTTCTGAGGCCTACAAAGGCCACAGGCAGTCACACATAGGGCCTCTGCAGGCCCCAGAAGGACTCCCAGATCCAATCAGAACAAGGTTCCGGTCGCACCTGGGAGGTGTGTAGTGGGTCCATCCATAGATTCGGAACCCACAGATGGTCAAATCCACAGGCCCCAAATCTATGGATATCATGGGCCCCACTCTAATCGCATGCAAGCAGAGTTCCTTAAAATTAATATCCATTCTGCACAAGAGGAAAACAATGTCTTGCTCTGAAATCTGAGTTAAAGCAATGAACACTTGGAAATTTGCTTGCCCATCCACCCATCTCTACAGAGAACAGCATAGCTTGCATGCTAAGAGAAATCTACATAAGCTGGCTTCAGCCGTTTCCAATCTTGAATCTGAAATCAGGTACCATTAGGATGCCAGACACCATAAAAGGTAATTATGAAACATGTCAACATCTGTTTAACTTCAAGCAATTCCGTCTCTCCCCAGTTGTGAGAACAGTAGGGGAGCACTCTCACTCTCTCCTGTTCATTTCTGAGGGACAGCCTTCTCCCACACATTCCAGGCCGATCTCTTAGGTAATCCGAGGTGGCTCTTCTCCAAGTGCCGCCTTTATCCCAAGTTAGAGGGATAGTGGCATGGGGGGCAGACCTTCTCTAGTGGTGACACACCTATGGAATTCCCTTCTGGCGGAACTAAGAACTGCCCCACCCTCATGGCTTTTCAACAAAGGCTCAAAACTTTTCTTTTTCATCTTGCGTTTGATGGTCTGTCCCCTAGTTACCTCCAATTTGGTTGTCTTGCCCTTACTATGTTTTTATTTCTTGTTTTATATATTGTATATTTATTCTGAAGTTATAAGCCACCTTGACCATGTACTGTGGCATAGGAAAGGCATGGTATAAATCTTTTAAATAAATAAAACAAGCAAATTTATCTGGCAGAGATTTCTGAACGTATTCACTAATTCGGTTAGTGTACAATCAACTATAATCTTATCTCTTAAGAAGCAAGCACATCAATACTTCAGATGGTCAAGAGGTCACAACAGAACCAACTTCCTGATTCTCAAGAGCTCTTCTGCCAAGATTAAATAATAAACTGAATAAACCATTGTACAATTTACTTATCTCCTGCTCCAATTAATTTATAAAAGGTTAGCATCTTTGGTAATTTGAGTGTTAAAGAGTTCAGCACTAATTTAACAAGTTTTAAGATTATTTTAAGATATTTTAAGATTATTTTAAGATAGATTACATATCTTTCAAAACAAAAAAATATGCTTTATGACTCCTTCGTAATAATCTTCGTAATAATCTCAATCTTCTCTTCTGATAATCTTCCAAATCAAAGAAAGCATTATACACTGAAATACTGATCCAGGATTGTTCCTATTCAATGTTTAATTTTTTTCCCCTTCTTTTCTTAATGTTTTACTTATTGTGGTTACATTGTACTTTTTTGTTCTCTGTAAACTGCCTTGGGCATTTGCTTTGGCATGGGAAAGGCGGGGTATAAATTCTTCAAATAAACAAACCATGGGTCCACACAACATCCTCAGATCTTGGCCTTGCACACACACTCTCCCTTTTGCATGTGAAGGGGAACAAGGATTTTATTTTGGACTCTGGTTTCAAACACGTCAGGACCTTGAATAAAAGCAGCAAATCCTATCTTGCTATAATGAAATATCATGGAGGATCCTGGCAGAATTCTGGTTTTGATCTTGAGTTTAAAGGGAGGTGAGTCATGTACAAGCCTGAGGCTCAGAGACACTGCATGGAACCCCATTCTGAGGTATGTCAAAACTGAGCCAATGTATTTAAAATGGCAAAGAATTGGGAAATACGAACAGTAGCCTCTGAGGCAGCCTCTGATAATCTTAAAACTCATTAAAAATTTCCCTTCTAGTCCTCACAGCTGCAACCTAAATTTCACGGTATCAAGAAAAGACAATAGCAATAGGTTCAGGGGGGGTCTCCTGAAGCCCCTTTGCAGCCCCCCCATACATGCTTGTAAATCCAAGACCACCAGCAAAGACAAACTGCAAGCACGTTCCTTGCCATGGGTTTATTTGGGGAAAATGTGGGTGGTTATGCTGGATATGCATGCGGGCTAAGGAGAGAACAACAACTAGATTGTGCTCACTGTTCTTAATGTGTAGGTGCTACTGAGACATAAAGCTTTTTCCTTTAGGAAGCTACACAATTTCTCATACCATTAGATTTTGTGTGATCTCCAAGCTGAATTGCTGAAATAAAATTAATTTACAATTATGTTTGCATAACGCACTAGAAACAAAGATATTGTGTTCAGTACAGATTAAGTCAATTGAAAAAGCATTAAATTTATTTCCCATATGAGATGTACAGGCATGAGCTTTTTTAAAAAGTAAAATAAAATTGGTTTATCCCACATATAAATGGAGATTTATTCACATTCAGTTTAAATTTAACCCCGTGTCTCTCTGACACAATGGGAAGACTTTTCTGGTCATGTCCAGCAGATGTTCTGAGGCCTGGGAGGCTGCGCATGGCCATACCGCGTTGCAGAAGGCTTCAGAAGGCCTCCAGAAGGCCTTAGAAATGCACTTCCAGTTTTTGCAAAAACCAGAAATGTGTTCCTAAGGCCTTTTAGGAGCCTTCTGAAACTTCAGACCACCTCCCAGACATGGATGCCAGCCCTCACCATGGATTCACATCTGTGGTTCTTAGCACCCATTGGGGTTCCGGGAACGGAACCACTGTGGATGCTGAGGTCAGACTGTAACTGCATACTTAAAGCCTCATTACAGGAATGCCTCAACTATGGGAAGTTTTTAGAAGTCATCTGCTTTTAGGATTCACATTACATTCACTGGGGCTCTGCAGGAAACTCCATGCAGATCTGCAGGTCTGCCTCTAATAGCAACATACACTGCAATTTGTTCAATTCCATTAAACAAAATTAAGAGCTGCTCTTATGCTTTCACATTTCAGTAATTAATCACAAACTCAACATAACCTTAAAGATTGAATGAGTGTAATTACTGGTTCTCCAAACAGCCAGGCAAAACATAGCTCTGTAGCCAATTTTTACATTTGTGTATTTTATTTGTTTCATTAATGCTTCATATTGCTTCTTACCTTTGTTATAGTAATGAGTATGAGCTATCTCCAGCAGGCCAAAGACACTGGCCATGCCCCCAAGTCCAGCATTTGCATATGACTGCTCAAGGCTTGACACAGTACATTTCAGCAAGTCCAGCATCCCTTTATAAACTTTGCGGTTGATCTCCTACAATGAAAATACTCAAAAAGGTGAGGAGCCAATTCTTGCTCATTAGCCTCCCACTCAGACAGTAATTAATTCCCTTGCATTCTAATTAATGTTCTTTAACTTAATTATAGATTCTGAAACTCCTGTGCTTAAGGAAGAATTCAAGCACTTTTCAGAATTCCTTCTTTCAACCAACTCTGCAGAAAAGCTTTAGTTTGAGTAATGTAGAAGAACAGTAAACTGACCACATCCTGGACAACATCCTGTCGTGCATCCTCCTCCAATTGTATGGTGCGATTAAGCTTGCTTAATACAAAGACACGAAGTTGCTCACTCTCCAGCAGACGCCGGACTCTCTTCATGTTCAACCAACCAACCCCTTGTCCATCTAGAACATTATGAACCACTTCTTTCAAGAACTGCTGGTTCTCACTATAGGATGCATAGAAGAGAAGGGGAGAGAAACGTGAGATTCCTGAACATTAGATATACAGGAATAATTGTCCAAGACATCTCCACAGGTTTCTCCCACTTAATGTCTAAGTAACAAATCTTGGCACATGTCAGATGCATACACTTAGTCCAATGTCCTAGCTATATTGCTATGACCGACTTGAGGCAATCTGCCTAAATGACTTTGTAGACCAGTGGGTCTCAAACATTTTAGCACTAGGACCAACTTTTTAGAATGCCAATCTGACCAGGGCCCACCAGAAGTGATATCATGGCTGGAAGTGCCATCGGTGTGATGTCAGAGCATGCTGCTTTCCTGAGAAGATAGCAATAAGACAGCAATTTCTCAGTCATTTTCCAATAGCGCAGTGAATCAGAAAGAAAAAAAGCATATCTACAACCTTGACACATGCAAAATAACCTCACGGCCTCCCCCCAGTCCAGTGTCATCTTTTCTCATATTTTCAATTACGGCTGCCCTCGGTGCTACATGACCCACCTGAAACTGGCACATGATCCACCTAGTGGGTCCCAACCCAGTTTGAGAATCACCGTTATAGACAAAGAAAAGGAGCACCTGGAACAACTGGGCTAGGCTTTTGACATCTCATCCCCTACTCGGTTTTATCTATCACTTGGTGCTGCTGCAAATAGAGAAGGACAGCATACTGGAGCTGCTCTTAGGTTTACAACCAAGTGGCAAGAAGGTTCTGCCACACTGTAACTACTATCTGCTGCCAGGTTTTCCTGGTGACTATTTCAAGAAAGTGACTACTGGGCAGAGACGAACCGAGCGCCGAGTGCACCCATGGCAGGGCGACGAAACCGCGCCCCCAGCATGTCGCCTCGCCCCCGTGCGTCGCCCCGCCACACCTCCCTGCACCCGGAATCACTCCATTTTGGAGCGAAAAGGACACCATGGAGGGAGGACGAGCCAAACAGCACGGGTTAGCACGCGGATTACTCCGCACAATGGCGCCCCGGCGCCCCCAGCGCGCATCACCCCGGGCTACACCCACGCTCCGCCTCTGCTGCTGGGGGTGAAGCAGACAAGAACTGGCATGTTAGAATGAGCATTGGGTGAGAGAGAGGGCTAATTCATGTTGTTGTGAGCTTTAATTATATGTGGTCAGCAACAACATTTTGTCTGGAAACCAGGATCAAATTGTGGTTTGGAGTCCTGATTTGCAGGGATGCTACATTTGCATAAATTACAGTTTGTCAAATTCAGATGCCAGCTAACTAGAATTAGAAACATTTCATCTCCCTCTACCTTCAATAGCAATAACTATTAGACAGGGGAAAGAGTATGGAAGCTTAAAGCTTGTTCTGCTCATTCTCAATCCCCTAAAACAGGAGTAGGCAACCTATGGCTCATGGGCCAGATTCAGCCCCCACCATCCAAAATCATTCAGCCAGTTGTCCCAAAAAGATATACCCCCCAGCTTGTGGTGGTCCAAATAAGGATACAAGCTTATAATTCTGTCTCAATAAGGCCTACAGTGTAAGCAGACTAAGGGCTGAAGCTTCCTTTGAGCATCATTCTCAGTCTGCATCTCTCCCCACTGCACCCATCTCTTATTTCTTATCTCTATGGCCTAATTCGGAGGTTCATGCATGCATACCAAATGTGCATGTGTTCTAACTACTGGAGGACCCAATGTTTGGCCACTATGCAGAAGAAGGCTGCCGATCCCTGCGCTAAACCATGGTTTGAAAGATTGCCTGTAGGAGGGCAAATCCTGCCCAGAGAATCTCACTTTGCCCTTTATAACAGAACAACTCTTAAAAGGTACTTTTAGGAAGAGTGAAGCACTTTTTACCCTCTCAAAAACAAGCTGTGTTAAATGCTTTACCTGGAATTACTGGTTCGCCCCTGTGGTGAAGGAGATTCCCTTTTCACTGTAGGGCTGTGCTTTATAACGGAAGATTTCTGATCCACAAGTGCTCGCCTGTTTCCTGTACGAGAGAGGATGTAGAATAAGAGACCAGTCACTAAAGGAGGAGACCTTAGTCCATGGTCAGAACCAAGGAGAGACACAAGAGTCAGCTAACACTCTAAATAAAGGACGGAGAAACTTGAAAAAAGCAGCAGCATATTGTGTATTATTGCATCATACATCGGCAGAAAACAGTAATGAGAATGAGACAGAAACAAAGAGAAGATGGTAACAAGAGCAGAAGGTGAAAGGCAGAAGACATTTGGTTGCTCTGCATGCATTTCTGCCACAAGAACCATCTTCTTATTAGATCTATGAAAAAGCAGAATGTGTTATGGGAGAATGACTGGCAAGATTCATGTGATACTGGTTTCCAGCGAAAAAGGTTTCCCAAAAAGACAGGCACAAGGATGCTTGCTGGGAGTTGATATGCCATGCACAGCTCATGATGCAAGGAACCCACCTTCATTGCTTACTGGCCCAGCTTCAGTAATAATCTCCATTATAGTATTTAGCCCAAATACTGGGACACAAAATAGAGAATTAGTAGTGCACTGCAAAATCACCACCATTTCTAAAAATGTAGTAACAAGTTACTTAAATACAAGTCCCCCTCAAATACAGTTCTGAATTAAAGTTGGGGAAAATCTGTATTCAGCTGTTCCAGAGAGCAGTTCCTCCCCACAGGTGATCTATTGCTCTAGAAATAAGCCAGAACTGGGGAGGGGGCGGGTAACTCAAGCAAAAGATGCCATTAGCCTAAGTACCAAGGAGGAGGATGTTGAGCTGAAAACCTGGATCCGCCTATACAGACTTTGCCTGTACTGCTTCTTGGTAAGCACACAAGGACTGCTACTGCCCCCATGTGGCTTGAGGGTACTGTATTCCCTGAACCAGGAAGCCTTGTGAACCAAGAGAGTCTTGTGTCTGGAAGCACTTTGAAACAGCCTGGCTGACCTTCATGGCTTCCACATAAAGATGCACAACATTGCCTATAGGCAAAGAGACATATTTCCTCTTTAAAATAGCAGCCACACAGGGAACTAATCCAAACTAGTACAATAATGGTAGCAGGTGTTTAACCCTTTACCTCCTTGCCATTTTCCCACTGAAAATCCCCATCAAGCATCTGTGGACCCTTGAAACAAATGCTACTTTCAGGGATCTAGCTGTCTGGGGGGATTTTTGACAGGAAAAGAACATGGAGGTAAAATGTTCACTATCTCCTATCTGCATGTCATGGTGCCAATCCCTAAGATGGTCCTGAAATGCCAGTTAGGGCAATATTGCATTAAGTTTGACTCTAGAAAATATAGTCCTGTGTGGGTGTGATAGATTTCCATCAGCCTTCTCATCACTGAACGATCAATTCATTGGGGAGTAGCTATGGCAGTTAAAACTATGTAATGTAAAATCAACTCATGTCCGCAGCACAGATGAACCCTAAGTTGAACGTTCAGAGGCTACTCTGAATGCTGTCCAAAACAAAAATAGTGCTCTCTCTGTGTCCTAGAAATTAATACCATACTTTTTATTGCACAGAAACTTTAAAAAAAATTCATACTCTCCTTCAGAATGTAAATGGAACCTTATGGGAGAGCTGCAAAGGGTAATGAAATGATGACAAAATGGAGCTTAATGAGAATCTGTTCTCTATCTTGTATCATAAAGAATTTAAAATGTTAAGGAAATCAACATCAATTAGCCAACATACACAAGTCTGCTACCACACCATCTCTCCTAAATGACACTTGCCAAATGCCAGGTCTTAAACCTTTGCTATATGTGGAAGACAGAGATACTGACAAAAGGAAGGAAACATTCTGTCCTAACATTTAGAACCTTGAAGAGGTCACGTGAAACAGAAGTTGTTAAATGAGAACAAACTGCAGAAGATGAGACACAAAGCATGAAAAAGAAATGGAAACTCCCATCACTGTTTTCTTCCAATGTGTGTTATCAATAACAAGTTTAGCAGAAGGTCTTTGCACAAACAAATATAGGAATATGTCCAAACTGAAATATTCCCAGAGAAACTACACAGAGCCTTCATCAGACTAGTCACATTCCTTGCCTCTGCCTCTCTCTTTCTACACAAACACACACACCTAGAAAAAATTTATTCTATCCAAAGCAAAGTCCAAGGCAGCAACACAAAACCAACTTTTGGCCTTTAGTACTAAAAGGTCAAAGGTCAGCAAGACATGATACCAACCTTCATCCACATCCCTTCCCACTTCCAGACTAAAGTAATCTTTACCGATGAAAATGGAGAGGGGGGAGAAATAAATAAAATCAACTTATTAAGGAGAAAAATATATTATATATAAGCTGAAAAAGCAAATAAAACATTTTTGTCACTGAGCAACTGAAAAATTCAATGCAAAAAATAATGGCAAGCTTCGGTTCTCTTTCCTTTACCAGTAACAAGCACTAAAACCAATCGTAGGTAATCTAGCATAACTTAATCACTTCTGCACTTCCACTTTATGGAGTTTCCCAGAGAGAAGGAAATGGTTTAGCTTAAAAGATAAAAATTATTTCCCTAAAGTGAGAGACAATAAAAATATTATTTTTCTTGAGTGAATTTTTCTGTCTAGCAAATAGACGTATTGGGCTGGATGCCAAGTACTGCATGCTGAATTATTGCAATCCTGTATTCACAGACGTCCTCGCCTGCTCTTCCCTGCAGCAACCCCCTTCACACACACACACACACACACCATAAACAGCCTCTCCTGAGGTTTGGGGGACTCCTACGCATGGGGTAGGATAGGGAGCATTGGGACAATACAGGGGTGGGGGGAATTGCTTCAAACCAGGCAGATGCATCATGAGTGCATGAGCTCCTGCTCATGGAAACTGCTTTTTATTGGTCTGAGGCCATGCGCCCTTGTCCTGCTTCCCCCATCCCATTCTCAAGAGTTCCCTGACACCCAGGAGTGGTTATTTGGGGCCAGGGCTGCTATGGTAGAGAGAGTAGAGAGAGTACAGACTTTCCTGCGTGAGAACCTCGGTCTGCATGCAGTACTTAAGATCCAACCTATTTTGTATAATTGGAACAATTTAAGTGTTATGGCCCCACATGGAAACTGTTGAAAGGTTCTTTCCTGTGTAACATTTAAGAGCTCCTTACTAGTGAGGACTTTCCAATCACAGCCAAATTCTGCATGCACAGACAAATTCACTGGCAATGAGATGCAGTTCTGGCATTCAACAGTTGTATGCAATTGGTGCCACACACGCACACGCACGCACACACGCACACGCACACGAGATTTCAAATGTTATACTTCCTACTAGTGAAAGGACCTTTTGGCAGCCGCTCCATGGTAGCTATAAAACTTAAATAGTTTCAAAGAATTTGCATCCATTGGAGTTCAACATCAGTACACTAAAGGGTATTTTCGACAGCCAGCACATGAAAGACAAACAAAAACAACACTGCCTCCTCCATCACATGCTACCAACAGTGACTTGAAAAATACTACTAAAGAAATCCAAAGCATTACAAACAAGGAGGTCTTTCCTAGGGTGCCTTTTTCCAAAAATGTCTTGGGGAAGATGATTGTTTTCTTGGCAATCAAAGAAGTTCTGAAGGCAACAGCAGGCAAGGAAAGGTTATTACCTTTCAGACTAGGAAATGGAGTGTTTTTGTCTCTCCCAGCTTTGGTTGGAAGTGCTAAATTGGACAGACTAAAGCTTGTGCTGTGGTTCTTGTACAGGCTACCTACAACAAAAAGAAAATACGTATATCAAGTGACCAAGTCATTCCCTTGTCTCATTTGGTAAGTTACTCCGCTTTTCACATCCAAACAACTTTCTACCTTCAGTACTGGACTTCCTCTCTAGCAGAAATATCTGGAGTAAGATGTTCAAGAGATATTCTAGACATGACAAGAGGCTAGGAACATGGGGGGGGGGACGGACAGATTATGCACTGTCATCTTTGTGTATCCTATTTTTTTGCTTCTCCATCTCATCTGAAGATCAACCTTGCATGTGGGAAAGGATGTGCAAGATAAATGACCATATAAGAAACAAACAGTAACCATAAGTCAATTGCACTTCCTGCTGCCCAGCAAGCTATCATGTCCAAAATATCTTAGTAGATAAAGGGAATTGCTTCATTGGCAAAATAAAGCTTCACCTCACAAACCACAAACAATATATTTTTGTAGGTTTTGCTATTATTAACAACAGTTAGGGCAGATGCAGCTTGTTTCTCCCCTTGAGGCCTTTTTAACTTTTTCCTGAATAGATGCATGTTTGTTTACAAACTGAATGGAGGATAAAAATCAGTAGCAGATCCCCCAAATGCCTTCTGTTTGTAAAATCAACATGTCAACTCATTTTCTTGTTCAGATTCAGATCTTAGCTCTTCCTTTGTGTTTGAGAAGTGTAATGTGTCAACAACTGACATTTAATATATTTGTATCCAACCCTTTCCATTCACTGGAACCACAAGGCAGCCAATAATCATAAAATGTCAACAACAATATATTTAAACATCACCAATATTTAAAACATAAATTCCTAAAAGATATACATTAGAACAGCAGGAAGAAATTACTCTCCACATACTGGCAGAATTAGCAAAGCCATTTCAGAAAGTTAGGGAGAATTAGCACAACATTCCACAGCTCATGTGCCACCAAAAAGGCCTTTTGTGTCAAGTTCACAAGCCAGAGAAGACAGATGGAGTCAGACCTCACAAGAGACCTCAACATCCAAAGGAGATCATAAGGGGAGAGGCATACGCCAACTCACTCCAATTCCAAACCACAATGGACTTTAATAGTCCATTACCAGAAAAAGTTACTTAAAAGCCTGAGAAGCAAACAACTGTTAACATCAGGATATACTGTGTAGTAGTGGCTTTTCTGCCAAGTATTTCTGGTGCCCCAAGTGGCTTTACACGTCATGCCTCTCTCCCTTCTTCAATACTTCTTGCTGGAATGCCTGGCCTAGTCGCATGCTTCCATTAAAGATCTGCTCCCCAAAGCTGGTATTCTATTCCCCGAGATCCTATTCTCCCATACTAAGTCAACATTCTCTGCTTTCCTGCTGCTGTAACAGTTGCAGCCAAGAAGTGATGACATGACTCATGGTCTGATCAGTGGCCTTCACAAGGGCTGGTACCTTGAGTTCCAAGTGTTCCATTTGCCTTAGAAATGTGCTTTTTCCTACCTGCCTCTCCCTTCCCCCCGCTTGTTGTTCAATTCACTCCCAAGTGACATGAATTGCAGAAACAATAATAATACATACTTGCAAAAGACATAATGCCTCCAAAACCTTCACTGCTGTTATTGGAGACTGTAGAATTTGGGGAACTGGCGTGGGAATCCGATTCTGCATCCGAGTCATTGCCCAGTTTTAAACTGTTGGGACGCAGTGGTTTCAGGGGCCTGTTTAAAAAAAATTGCAGAGGAGTTTACAATACTGGCATCATTCTGTATCAAGTTTATTGGGAATCCCGTGAGATTGAGGGCGCAATCCTAACCTGCGCTGGAACACCCAGGCTGGCTGACCTGCACTGTAGCCAACACAGGTTGGAAGCAGGCTGGAGCCTCCACGGGGCAAGGGAAGGTTTGTCCCTTTACCCCAGGATAGGTGCCAGCCACACTGATAGGGCTGCTCGGATCTGAACCTACTGTTTAGCAGGTGCAAGTCCGAGTACGTGGTGGTGGCCCAAATCGGGGCTGCGCAGCTAGGGACAGGAGTTTGGATGCAGCCGTTAGGCCACATCCAAACTCCTCCTTCCTCCCCAGGCCGTCCCATCTCCAGGAATGCCTTCCTCTGCCCCATTCTGCCCTCCTTTCCGCCTTCCCCCCACTGGCCAAACTTGGCCGGCATGGGACCGTCTTACCCATTTGAACACAAAGATCACAAAGCAGTTTACAGGCAAATTATAATAAGTTAAATGGCTTTTACAGTGTTGGATATGCAATATATCGATGTACTCACACACTCTAAAATAATAGTTCGAGAATGCCATCAATATTACATTAAAAAAATGAACCAAAAGGAGAAGAGTAGAATATTTCAAGAGGTCACAGAAGGTACTGAATGTCAAGGGACTACCAGATGCAAGAAACAGACAATATAGGGATCTTACCGATTGCCATTGAGATTCTGGTTGAACCTTGGTGTGTAGCTTTCCTCTTGTTCATCCTCCTCCTCTTCCTCCTCTGTTGGAAATCCATATTGTGGTTCAAAGTATGGGTTATCATACTCCCGTTTCTTAACCACCCCATCCACTGAGACCAAACTGTTTGCAGGACCCTCGCTGTCACGACGCTCCACACCCATCTTGGGAAAGTTTGGTTGTAAAGGCAAGCTGGAAAGGTGATTTGAAAATCCAGCTACCATCTTCTCCTCCATCTCTGCTGAATCAGCCGACTCCTGTAAATCAAATCAAATAAATTTAAAAAATAAATTCATAGTTCTCTAACAGCTTATGACAGGCACAAAAGAGCTTTATTATTTTGCTCACCAACAGATACCCATTACTTCCAATACTATTTCTTTTAACCTGCAATATTAAGTGCAATATAAGTGTAACTGTAGTTACACTTTCAGGATCACTTCTGTGCAGTGTTGTCCCCATGGCTAAGTTTTTAGTAAAATGTTTATTTTCATCATTATACCAACTCATTTCCATAAAATGAAACTTCCCCACTATTACAGTTTGATTGATTTTCTAAGGACTAAACCACATGTAGTTATAGTAACACATCTGATGTGTTTGTTTTTCCTCTGTACACATGGGGAGGGGAATCTGAACTAGAACTGCAGCATAGGGGAGAACTTCTCTAACCCTTTGCCTACAACATTGTCCCTACCTGGACTAGGCCTCCCATGATAGCTACTTGACCGAGGGAAGCTACTATTTGTCCCAATGGAAGCTTTCCAGCCTGATCAACCCCCAGCTTTTTCCATGTGTGTGGGAGAGGAATAATCTGGACTGAAATCAAAGTGAGGGCAAGAAGTTACTGTTGTTGATATATAGCAAGCAGAACCCAGATTGGGATCCTTGCTATTTACTGAGGGGGAAAACAAACACGCATGTAAGTTCTAATGGGCATAATCACAATGTGTAGCAAATATTTACACCCATCCTCCTATGCTGACCTTTCGATGTCTAAGGAAATTCAATCACACACTTGAAAGCTTCTTCCTATAGCAGAGGGCTTCCACGTAACTCTAATAGTGGTTAAATTCACAAAAAAACTCCAGAAAGCATACAGGTTGAACCTAATTATCCACAAATTTTATATCTGCGGATTCGGTTCAATCTGTGTCCCCAGGACCCACGTTCAGCCAGGTTAGGTTCAACTTGAAACCTCTGAAGGTGTTCGGAACTGTGCTCTGGTCATCTCCAGAGGCTCTTCTGAGGCTAAAAAAATGTTACTTCTGTTTTTTTGCAAAAACTGGAAGTAACTTTTTTTGGCTGTAGCAGCCATTTGAGGCCCACCAAGGCTGCAGGAGGATCTGCGTGGCCATGGTGGGCCTCAGAAAGCCCTCTGGACGGGGATGTAGGCTAAATCCATGGATTTTTTTTATCCACACAGGTTCTGGGAATAAAGTCCTTGCAGATAAAAAGACCCCACCTGTATTTCAAAATCTCTCTTTGATGGCTTTTTCTCCTTCACAAATTCCCAGTAACTTAGCACATACAAGAGTATGCGATGTGGGAAAATTCAGTCTTTAAACCATATGAGAGCTGTTCATTGTAACTTTGTATCTGGCACATGGCAATATGTGTCTCCTTCCACAATTACCTGCTCATTATTTATTAAATGCATTCAGGCATGGAATGACATGCCCACCTTTTCTACCCAAACCTTCAAGGAAGATACTGTCTATAGAGTTGACACCTCAGTTTGGTCACACACTAATGAGATATTGTAGCTTTTCTTGAAGTGAAACACTGTCTGAACAAAATGAATGCCAGACTAAAATGAATGCCAAATTAAAAGAAACCTCTACCCAAGCATCCATCACCTCACTCTTACAGCCCCTTGGCCCTTCGGAACTTAAGTCAATAGCTCTGTTACACACATGATTCACCCCATGGATGACTGTGCTGGGGCTGCTACTGGCTGTAGTGCTTGAACTTGATCGAGGATGGTTGTTATCTTGAGAATTCTCACTGTCTGGAGCCTGTTCATCAATTTCACCGGAGTACTCTTGGAAGTCATCAAATTCCACTTCACTTGCATCACCCAGAGCTGCATGTGTTAGTGGATCAACATCTGTAAAAACACAACATGGGAACGTATACATACCCCTTCAATGTCCCTCTTGTACTGGCTGAATACTGGTGTGTCTTCTGAATCTTTTTATATTGTGAGCCCTTGTGGGAAAGGGAACCATTCGATTCTCTTTTTCCATCAGCTATGAACCTTTTTTGCTGAATATATATGTTTGTGGGGGGTATATAAATATATATACAGGAATATATAGGTGGTATATAAATATTTTAAATAATCATCCATAAGGCCCAAAAATTTTGTAAGCCATTGATAATATTTGAGGAATTTAATTGCCCTTCTTGGTAAATTGTTATAATATTTTCTAGGAACACTGAGCATTATAAGGTGATATCTCACCAGTTCCTACTCTTGAGTAAAGTTCCAAGCACTCAAAAATCTCAATCCAAACATCTGGTAGGCTGAGACATGATTGTATAAATAAAATAGTTATATAATGGCAAATTGGGGTGTGTGAGCATGTACATACAAAACCACAACAAAAAAAATCAACACAACCATAATAATTAATCACATCTAAAAAAAACCATACACACAACCCACAAATAAAATAAAATACTGACAGTAAGTTCTGACTGACATTGAAAACATTTATCATTTTTATCACATACTAATAAAGGGAAATTTTTGTCCCACAGCGCAATCCTAAGTAAGGCCAACATAGTAAGGCCAACATAGCAGGGCTGTATCCTAAAGCCCATTAGGAGGCAGCAGCAGCAAAGTGCAGGCCAAGGGAAGGTTTTTCCCTTGCACCCGCGTAAGCCCCAGTCATCCCAATGGGGCTGCTTGGATCTGTGCCTGCTATTTTGCACGTGCACAGGAGCAGCCCGAATTGGGGCCACCAAGGCTGGGGAAGGGGCTTAGGATTCAGCACTATGGACATCGTGAGTCACAACCCCTGTCTCCGCCCACTGCACTGCCCAGATACGCCCCTGGCATACATCTGGAACCCCCTCAGCGAGGCCCAGAGCCAACCACGCACCGCCGCTGCTCGACCGGCACAAGGCCGGTTGCAGTAGTGCCCGAGTGTTGGCACTGCTGCTTGCGCCGGTCCAGCTCCATATCGCCGGCGCTAAAGCGCTTGATGGCACTTGGCCGGCACAGGAGTGTAGTGCCGGCGCAACGGGGGTACAGGATTGCGCTCCCAGTCTGCTCACAAGAAGACCATTACAATACACTCACTTACTAAAAACCTCACTAAAGCCCAGAATAATGAGCCAAATCATCCCCAGTAGGGTCAGCTGCAACTGATATTTTACACTTAGCTGAAGATCCATGAGCAAGCATGTAAGTTTATGTTCCAGTGACAGAGGTAATCATTCACCTTTCAGTAATGTCCCTCTTCCCTTAGCTGCCTTCAAGAGTGATGAGATTTCAGAGAAAACAGTACAAGTTTTTGGTCAGTGGCACAACCAGTCAACACTAGGTAAGCATGCATAGTACCTAAAGATAGCATCCCCATTCAAGCACTATTAGCTCAGCTGTGTTTTCTGTTGAACTTTCTCTCAAAGCGATCAAATCAGACTGTACAGAGCTAATAAAACTGCAAACTCAAAGTTACTCACTTGGAGTATCCCCATTGATGTCACATTTCATCATTTCACTAACAAAATCACCAAGAGATGAGTATGAAGAGCTGGAATCATCATAGTCCACACTGTCACTGCCACTAGTGCAAGGAGAGAGTGTAAGAATTAGAGGTGGCAGAACACACCACAAGACATTTATATTGCAAGAGAGAATGAGAAAAATCAGCCAGCATCAGCAAGGAAACAGCCAAGCTGAGATGGAGGGTTAAGGAAGACTCACAGCACACACTGGCTCTCAGACTCATTGTGCTGCATGACTGTGCCATTCCATCTTCTTCAGAGTGCTCACAGCTTCAATTGCGGGCTGAAAAGCCACCATGATAAAGTCTTTGTTTTCTGTCTTAGTTAGCAAGCTGAAGCTAGCTGAAGATCCAACCTGACTGCCAAGAGGCAAGGTCAGACTGGGATGCGCAGGGAGCCCCTCCCCTCAGGAAGACTTTCAACCTGATCTGCCTTCCTGAGATGGAAGGGGCTTCTCATATGATAAGGAATGACCCTGCCATGAACAGGCCACTGGATAAGAATATCACTCACACAGAAAAGCTACAGTTGTACAGGTTTTATTACAGTAAACTATCTCCTAAATGAAGGATTATACATACTGTTTAATGGATGGATGGATTATCATAATCTTTTTATTTGGAGAAATGATTTTGAAAGAGACACAAAGGCCTGAGAGAAGAATATGTACAACAGGAAAGGTCCAATACACTTATGAAATCCACTAAGATCCAACCACAAAGTTATACTCCCAACTAACCTATCATCAGTAGGATCAGAATCTGTTTCCCTTTCAGCTGGGACACTCAATGCTTCAGCCAACTGAGAATTGCTATCATACACACGGTAATGGATTGGCTGCAACTGGTGGGCATACCACTTTGGCTTATCGCCAATCAGAGCTGGGTCAAACATGTCTGCAGAGAAAACAAGATAAACACATTAATTACTTGGATATAAATATAATTGGATTAAACTGATGCCTCAGTCACCCTAAAAAAAATTTACATTTTAAAACATAAGCAAACATGAAAATAATTCAAACTCACTGATTCTTCAAGGGCTTTCTAAAGAAATCTTATAACAAACAGAAGGTCCCTCCACAGAAAAGACAGAATCAAAGAAGCAACTGTGCCATTACTTTTCTGGCACTGTTTTGTGTCCAAAGAGTCAACATTCCATTCTCAAACGGAAGATTAAAATGCTAGCACTTACTGTTGTGGATTCTTTGAAAAGCATAATTAGTGGGGTTGAGTGACCATTCCCCAAAGTATTCCACCGCCTGCGTCCTGGACAATTTATCCGCAAAAGGTGTCTGTTTTGGTCTGGAGGCTAAGAAGGAATTGGCTTGAAAGGCAACAACTGGCCGGGGAAAGAGGCGAAGTGTGCGGGTATGCATCTGGAATCCTTGCAAAACATTTGGTGAATTGAAAAATCTCACCATGGCAACCCTAAAAAAGACAGAATGTCCAACACAGGCATGAAAATCCAAAGAACATATTGCCTTCGCATATAGAAATTACAACTATAGATGCATTTCCAGTATGGAAAAAGCAAAAGGAAGAGGTTTACCAATACCAACCGTTAGGGATTCAATTCTATAGACAGCAAGTGCCATTGAATATAGTAATTCAGATGGGCCCATGATTTCAGAATCCACGGGTCCCAAATCCACAGATTTGGGGCTCACTCCAAATCTTCTGAACTCAACCACAGGTGATCTCTGGTTGGGCCCAGGGGGTTTTCTGAGGCCCACAGAGGCAGCATGTGACCTCTGCAGGCCTCAGAATGGCTATTGTGGTCAAAAAATCCTGTTTCCCAGGAGAAAAAGAAAGATGCTTTTGTGCTTTATAAAGCTTTCTGAGGCTCGGGGAAACCTGTACATGTCTTCTCTGGGTTTCAGAATGCCTTATACGGCATAAAGCATCACTTCTGGTTTTCCCCCCAGGAAATCATAAGTTGCATGTTTTAGCTAAAGCGGCCATTCTGAGGCTGTAGAAGCCATGAGTGGTCATGTGCGTCTCTGGGAGCCTCACAAAACCCTCTGGACACAGCTGGAATTCGGCTTCGGTCAGGTTCAGAGGGTGGGAGTGAGCCCCAAATCTGCAGTTTCAATACCTGTGGATTTCAGTTTCCATGGGGGTTCCCCATGGATATTGAGGACCCACTGTACTTAAGTAACTATGGTGATCAGACAGAATTGAACTCTGAACACATGACATGGAAGGATGCACCTTGGAACTCAAAATGACTTTGATGCCCTACTGTATTCAAACATCAGGCTTCTGATGTTCTGACCAAAAATAATAATTGTCTTAAATCTTCACCTCCTCTGTAACAAGACTCGTCAGAGCTTTGAGCAAAAAGATTATCTTCAACTCAACCATAAAATCTGAAGGGAAGTAATCTCTCTTACGGGATTAATCTACGTCCAAAATATACAGAGTAGAAACCATATTCCTCTAAATCAGGGGTTCCAAAACTCTCTGGGAGAATCTGGGACCTGGTGTCTGTGGGGGAGGGGAGGGGGCGGCTATGTAATGGCCACACTATCACCAGGGACAAAATGGGTTTTATAAACCAGAAGTCTATCACATTTTTTACCAATTTGGAGGTGCAGGAAGGTATGCAGAGGAGGTTGCAGGCTCCTCGGAGAGTCATAGCAACTCCTAGGTAAGTCTACAACACCCCTTTAGTCCTCTGCAGTAGCACAACCAAGGTGATTGTGTCACCACTGTGACTGTCACTCTACCCTTTAAGTGTGCAAAGTCAGAGCTTGCCTGCATGGGGCATGCAATACCCCATTTTGGGAACATCTGCTCTAAAGTTAAACCCATCTCCTAGGTTTATGCTGCTCAATTTCAGGAAATGCAGTTTACAAGTGACAGCAATAGACATGGTCTTCTATTTGACACCAATTTTTTTTTTGGGGGGGGGAGATAATGTCATTCCAGCTACTATGAACCATAAGAAGAGCCCAGCCAGACCAGGCCAAAGGGTTCTCTAATCCAGCACCTTGTTTCACACAGCAGTCAACTAGATGCCTCTGGGAAGTCCACAAACAGAAAATGTAGGCATGACACTCTCACAGTTCACCATGTTTTCAGAGGTATTTTGCTTCTAAACCTGGGGGCACCATGGAACTATCATGACTTGTAGTCAATGACAACTGTTTGAAACCTCTGGGTTTTAGAGACAGCCTCTCTCTGAATGCCAGATGCAAGGGAGTGGCAACTGGATACGGGTAATCTTGCCTTATGTGCTCCCAGAGGCATCCAGTAGCCCACTATGAGATACAGGAAGCTAGACTATATGTGCCCTTGGCCTGATCCAGCAAAGTTCTTCTTATAGGACTTGCTCTCTGTGAATTTTTCTAACTAGCCCATTCTAAAGCTTTCAAAGCCAGTGGCTATCTTCACATCTTGAAATACATGAATTCCAGAGATTATGTGCTCTGTGAAGACATATTGCAGAGCAACAAACTCACTTTTTAACAGTTTGACAAAAGGCTATTGCTCAAACTCACCTAGTTGCCACATCTACTGAGTCCACATCATTGCCATAGATTAGTGGGTTGAATTCTGTAGAAGGTGTGGATTGCAGGTCATTCTGAGATCTTCCCAGAAGCAGTGGGATTTCCTGGCTTTCATGAAACTTCTCAAGGTTAAGAATGGGCTGGGTATTCAAACTCATGCTGGCCAAAGCCTGAAGCGCAACAGGTCATAGGCATAATAAGCAAAAGTGGCAATCACAATACTACCTTGCCTCACGAATAATCACAACTCAAGCGCCACTAGTTCCCTTGAATCAGCTGACTCCTCTTTCAGATCTTACATGCACACTTATGCTCTTAGCCCTAGATTGCCCAACCATTCCTCACAGATGGATAAAGGAGACAAAAGAAGCTCCAATTGCTGCAAATGTTTTATTTTAGAAAGAAACCAACATTTAAGGTGGATTAAAAAATCCTTAAACATTATCCAACTGTCCTTTTGTTTGCTCAGAGCACTTACAGGGAGATATAACCATCTTACCCAAAATATTTAGAAATTGCATGGTGAATGTCTTGTGTTAGAACTGTGAAAATCTGAAAAATTTCTATGTTAAGCAATCTTGGAAAGGAGCAATGAACCTTTTTAATATGTCTCCTTAACATACATTGAACAAGCAAGAGAGAAAGGAGAGAGAAAACTTTTACCGAATGGATAAAGAATTTTAGAAATCGTATTAAAGGATCTTGATGATGTACTTAAAAAGTTGAACAAAAACTCTACTTCATATTAGTGACTTGTAAGAACCAAAACTCAAGGGGTGTATTTACTTCTGAATTGCTAATGCAGAATGAGAAGATATTGTCTTGTGAGCACTTCCAGAACCCGCAATGATTTGGGATTTGGGAGCAAGCTGCATTCTGGGTCTGGATATCTTATTAGTAGACAACTGTGTAGATTTTGGGGGCTGTATCCTAGATATTGATGTCTTATTAGCAGGATCACCATCTACATACACTGACATTCCTTCTCCAGCACTTTGAGAAGTATTTTTCCAGGCCAAATAAAACTGAGATGCAAGGGTAGTGTACTCTTCATCATGCCAGTTAGCCAGAAAAGCCCAGATTCCTAGGAGAGTGCACTGTTTTTCATCAAGTGTACAGTCTTTTGCATGTCATATGGCAAATCTAGCATTATCATAGTTAACATCCCACATCCTGACAGGATCACTTACAAGCATGCATTTAAGTGTGAAAGGTTTAGGTTCCATAATCTCACTAGTCTAGTATCATCTACACAAGACTACAAACTTAAGGTTTATAACCCCCCATAAATCTTGTGGTGTTCCATCTTTCATGATCCCCCCTATCATCTCAGTGTCTCCCACAGATGTCTTCTTCTACGCTTCCCTTTATTTCCAAAAGCCAATAAATGAAAACAAATTTAAAAAAAAAAATCCGATGGAAACTTGAGCAAGAAAAGAGTAAAATAAAGACACCTTTTTGTCAGGCGTGAGCAGCTGTTGCTGAGTGATTGCAGTCATGCTAACCAGAGACTGGAGGCAAGATGGAAGATCACATGACAACATCAGCGGACAATCAGAGCCAAGACGAACACATGATCACAGAGAGACAGATGGAGAAAAAACTATTACTACTAAATACCACAGATGAGAAGTGAAATAAAAAGGGATCATAAATAGGCACAGTTCTTGAGGGAGGCCTGCTCCACCCCCACACATCTGTTTACAGCCATTTTTCTTTTTTAAAAAAACACACAAAAATTAGGCAAGTGCGAGCCAGTTGTCATCACACAAACATTTCTAAAGACATTGAAGCTTGAAGTTGCAACTGCTCTGAATGAGCAGGTAAAACAAACTATAAACATGCATGCATGTATAAATACTTGCATAAAGACTGTTGCAAAGATTTGCCACCACTTAAGAGTCACATGGCAGACAACTTGATCTTCCCCCATTTCCCCTGTGCTTTACAGCGTGGAGAATAAGGCTATGTGTCTTACTGTTCCATGGAAGGAAAAATATTTTAGTTCAGTTCAGTGTCCAAATGTGTGGGAGTTTTGCTCAATAGCCCCTTAAACTGTGGAGGGAGAAGGCAAACAGATTCTGAAAGAGCAAAGGTAGATTATACTGTAGGGTCAATGACTTTTAACTTGCATCAGGAATCACAGAAGCCTGAATATATGGTTCTGCTTTTCTATGGATAAAGCAGCTCTTTTGTTGTTACTATAACACTTTACCTGTAAATACTGCATGCAGCATGCAAGAAGGAAAAGGAGCAGGAGGAGAGAACAGAAATAAAGACATAAAACCTATTTATATAGACTCAGCCAATTAGACCCAAACCAATAAAAAACAGGATCAGAGACAGAAAGAGAAATATGGTCCTCATAGGCAGCAGTATGAATATGGAGAAAATCATGATCAAGAAGAGGGAAACAAGTCAAATGAAGACCCAAAGATTCTACGTGAAATGAGGGGGAAGGAGCTTTTGTGTGTTAAAGATAATTTAAAATCATTTGAAAGTAGTGGTTCAGCATTGTTTGTAGTGCCTAATGTTGTAAATGCTCCAATATATCCAACATGCATCAAGATCACAGCTTTCCACACACAGAAATAGATGAAAAATCGGCTGGACAAGAACTGGAGCCCACAATCTAACACACTTTGTAGCACACACACACACACACACACACACACAGGTCACCAGACAAAAGTGGATTGTTATCACAATGCTTCATGATCACATGAAAATGGTCATATAAATGAGTCTCCTGTTGGGTTCCAAGCTGTATTAAGGAGTTTAAATGGGCAGGAGGTTGTAGTCGAGAGGGTTAAAGCCTCCGTTTTCCTGAAGATAGCATCCGAAGGTCGCCAGTTCGGGATCACCGGAAGTCTCGGTGAGCAGCAGACCTTGTAAACTGCGACTGATTAGAGCTGAGCTACAGCTGCCTGTGAAAGGGGAGTGTGCTGTGCCAGTCACTTCTCGGTGGGAGCAGAAGCTGCTTATCAGCCAGCAGGAAGGCAAATTGTGTGGCCAGAAAGAAGACTACACCATGAAAGTACCATCTGTATGTTGTATGTTCTTGAAAGATAGAACTTCCTTGTAATTTGTAAAAACCTTGTGTTTATGAATAAAGCCTGCTTATGTAAACCGCCTTGAGTTAAAGTCAGAGGAGTAATCTAATGACCTAAGAAAGGCGGTATATAAATACAAGTATTATTTATTATTAAATGCAGTACCCCAGTATATGACAGAGTGTCCATTTATGTGCCATAAATAGCAAGTACTGTACTACAGTCATTGATTTCAAATGGGAGTTCATTTTTACCCTAAGTGCTCCAAACAGCAGGAAGGTTAATCTAATGCAGACTTGCATTAGTCGACAACTGATATTAGCCTAAAAAATGTTTTGCAAGCTTGCTTGCCTAAACATAGCTATGCTTGTTGGCTGTTGCATACTGGCATCCTGAAAAAACAACAACAGCCTCTTCCAGTTCAAAAACCTTCTTTGAAGGACGCTGTCAATTGCCAAAGGCAACCAGGTTATTGCCAAAGGCAACCTGGGAAATGGTTATTTCCCAGACTGAGCCAAAGTCCTCCTTTTGAGCTCTACAAGGTCTTACTTCAGGAGAAGCTCAATACATGTGCACAAGAAAAGAAAAAAGTGTGTCAAAAGTATCTAGAAAATGTAGTGGCAGATCTTAGAAGCCAAGCCAAAGAAAATAAATCCAACACAGAAAACCAACTAACAGGAGATTCACATAATGCTTTGGAAACAAGAAGGCCACTTCTAATTTGTGTCAAGAGAAGGCAGGATTATGGAAGAAAGTCGTAAGATTCACAGAGTCCCCTCAAGGGGACTTTATAGACACATTGTTAAAAATCCACAAAGTCCAGGTCTACACCCAAGTGCAGTTCCATGTATACCACAGCTTCCTTAAATCATCCTCAAACTGCCCATTTGCAAGTAGCTTGAAGATTCCTCCACAAAAGCTCTTTTGTATGATTATGTAGTTCAGGGAGCAACCAATGCTCCAGTGGACCTAAACTATTATTTATAGTAATATCCTGAACAAAATACAAAACCTAGCATCACATGGTAGGAAAAATACTTTATGCTGGATACAGCGCCAATAACCTCACATAGCTTGCTGTCTAAAACACCAATGTTAGCTATGCTTATTGTCACATTTTAAAGATGTTCCTAGGCACACTCAACAAAATATCCACTTACCTGTTTCAAGTGCTTTTTCAGCTCTAAAGCTTCTGGTTCAGGCAAAATAGGCAATAATTCAGCATTTGTTGGTGCAATAACCTGGAATCAGAATTTTTAAAATAAAACTTAATCTTTAAACATGCTTGGAGTGGTTTCCATGTGGCCGATGAAAGACGACAAGCCTGGATCACAACAGGAGGTGCAGCAAGCTGCTTACTGGATCTAATGTTCTTTCTTATTAGCTACACATCATTGGATAGGCTGAAAAATAAATTCAATACTATCAAGCAGATCATTTGGTTTTTAAATTTGTCAGCTTCTTAAGTGCTATCTAATTAATTTGAATTGCTTCCAAATAAGTTGTTTAATAATTACTTCTTCAGAAAGGGAAGGATTTTTTTTCCTTTTTTGATGTGGAGAATCCATTATTATTTCAGAAATAATTAACACAGGTAAGGCTCTAAGAGTTTGATTATTCACAAATTATCAATAAGTTGGATCCTAACCTACCATTGAGGAAACAGAAAGCACTTCCATCTAAACCTGTGGTTCTCTAATTTTTTAGCACAGGGACCCACTTTTTAGAACAACAATCTGTCCAGAACCCACCAGAAGTGATGTCATGGCCAGAAGCGTGGTCAATGTGATACCAGAGCCTGCTGCTTTCCTGCGAATGCAGCAATAAATTGGGTTCTCGGCCATTTTCCAAAAGCAAAGTGAATCAGAAAGAAAAAAGCCTATTTACAACCTTTTTACAATCAACACAAGCAAAATAACCACACAGTCCTCCCCCTTTCCAGTGTCGCATCTTCCCATGTTTTCAATACGGCTGGCTGCACTTGGTGCTTCGTGATCCACTGGTGGGTCCCAACCAGAGGCGTCATTCAGCCGGAACGGCCCGGAACTCCATTCCGCTAGTTCCGCAGAGGTCCCGGGCCGCTCCGCTGCCTCAGAGGACGGGCGAGCTGCTGCTGGGCCCGCCCTCCCTCCCTTGCGTCTGGAATCGCTCTAAAATGGAGCGATTCCGGCGCAGTGAGGCTTGGGGGAGGCGTGGCAGCCCTCCGCCATAGGGGCGGAGGGCTGTCAATCATCCGAGCGTTCTGGTAGTTGGCGCGCTTGGATGACATCACTGGCCCCAACCCACAGTTTGGGAACCACTGATTTAGACATATGGCAGGAGAAGGAATTTTAATTCATCTCTCATCTCTCTCCCTTCCCCCTGGAAACTTTCGCATCCCATATCATCCTGTTCTAGAGGATCCCCAACCCTCAGGAGCTTACAGGGGGCTGCTGTGCTGAGGAGTTATTTAGGAAGTTAGCAAGCTCAAATTTCCTTCCACTTAACACTCCTTAGCATTCAACAAGGGGGGAGTTCCTTTCCATTATGGTTTGCTTAGAATCTATTCTGTTCTATTTAATTTTTACTTAATCATAATTGTCTAGAAAAAACATACTTTAGAAGATTGAACCATAAGCAAAGGTGGCCTAAACCCATCAATATCAACAGGCTTACACATACTCTCACTCTGTACAGGACTAGGTTTCAAGGTAGCAGGAGCAGAAACCATTAAAAAAAAAACTACCTTATTCGTGTCCAAATCAACAAGCCATACATCATCTGGCATTTTAAAGTCAAGTTTATAAAGGAAGAAGCTGGCTGGGACTCCAATGATGTAGGGTGTTGGGGCGAGAAGTAGCTGTAGGGGTTGGAAATGAAATGAAATTAAATCCTTATAGTCTCTGCCAAAAAAAACTCAATCACAAAATCAGATTACTGGAGAAAGGATGCCCCCATTACTGCGATGGCAATAAATTCATCATTCTTTACACCCAGGGAATGGCCTAGAAATAAGGGACACTGCACTTTGAAGCAAAGTAGGTGTAGGGCTGTTCAGTAATTTGGATGGAGACCACTGGGCATGCTATTCAAGGGCACAACAGTAAAATAATACATACATACTTTTAAAATAATTTGTTACAAGGGGACCCGCATTATCCAAAGGTTCGGTACTTGTGGATTTGATAATCTGCGGGTTCTAAACCCGTGGATTAGGGCCCCCCCCCGAAATGCTCCAAACCTGACCAGAGCTGTGCTCCAGACATGTCCAGAGGCTTTTCTGAGGGCCAAGAAGGCCATGTACATGTTCCAGAAGGCTGAAAAATATCACTTCTGGTTTTGCCAAAAAACCAGAAGTGATGTTTAAATGCCTTTATAAGGCATTCCAAGGCCCTGTGGAGCACAGCTCCAGTTGGGTTCAAAGGGTTTGGGGGTGGCCCAAATCCTCAGGACTGAATAAAAAATAGAAAAAAAAACCCCGGATAATGGAACCTCCAGGGATAACAAGGGCCAACATGTATACTCTAATGAGTGGAAGCAACTGATATTGTTGAAATATTGTTTTTCCTTCAATATTGTTTTTCAATATTGAATCAATAACTGAATAGTGAAAAGATGGAAAAGGACTGGCTAAAAGTATTATTGCTTTTGACTTAATTACCAGATAATAAAAAGGAAAGAATACTTGGAAAGGTGCCCATGTCCTAAGCGTGACAAATACACTGGCGCTGTGTTGTAGATTAGCACAAAAACAAGAGAGAGAAAACCCATACCCACAGATATAATCAACCGCTGATTTTAAAGGTATTTTTAAAAATCCATCTTACTCACCTTGCACCCTGCCATTTCACAGGGCACCTTGTTTTCCTTGCCACCTCCCTTCACACCGTTCAAGCTGGTCATTAGGCAATTTGTGCAAGTTGAGGCCATGTATGCAAATGTACACAATTTGCACAAATGTCATGCTGATAAAATTGCGTACATCTGCTAATTTGAATATCCAGGGATTTTGGTACCCACACAGGGTTCTGGAACCAAACCCCTGAGAATACGGAGGGTCCACTGTATTTGAATTTAGACAGGAAAGGAAGAAAGCAAATTTGTCTTTAGAGAAAGGAACACAGCAATATATCCATGAAAGCATCGACATACTTGTTCTGCAGAAGCCATGCATGTGGGGAGGAGAGGAATCACTGGGAACATGTACTCCAGGGGATAGATCATAGCCACAAATGCCATCACAGACATGGAGAGAGCATTGTAGTCCCGGGATTGCAGCACCACCTGTAACCAAACACCCCAACATTAGTCCAACTACACCAATCATCTCATGACAATGCTCTACGGCAGGGATTTTTAACCTTTTTCATCTCATGGCACACTGACAAGGCATTAAAATTGCCAAGGCACACCATTAGTTTTTTGACCATTGACAAGGTACACCGCTGCTGCTAATGGGGGGCTCACGTCCCCCATCAGCCCCACTAATAAATGACCTAGCCCCAAGTTCCTGCGGCACCTCTGTAGACCACTTGCAGCACACCAGTGTGCCATGGTACAATGGTTGAAAATGGCTGCTCTAAGGCTCCTTGTTCGCTACCATGTTCTGGCATCATATGATATACATGCCAATGCAAACAAATAAAAAAGATTCCCTAACTAATTTTTTATGCAGATAAATGTGTTTGTTCTGCAGCCTCGGGGTCCTTGTCACTTCCATTGTGAGGAAAGGAAATTGTCCTTGTGACAGCAGACACAAGTTTGTTCTGTCACATAACCTTTTTTTTGTTAAGTTTCTACGGAAATACTTCAAAAATGGACAACGTACACTTCTTCACTGAAATGTCCACAAATATATATTGACCTACTATCTTCTCACCTTATGTTCCAGAAGAATGCAGGACAGCACCTGCAAACATGCGTCAACCCCTAATAACTCCAAGGGCAGATGCAATGGGAAATCCACCAGAGAGAAGCGGGATGGATCAGGGAGGGCAAACGTTAAGGCTGGCTGCAGTTCATGTGGCAAGACTTCCACATCCACACGTTTCTGGCCAGCAACAGGAACAGGAGAGCGAAGGAGTCGATAAATCCAAGCCTCAATTTCACGCAAATCATGTAGCAACACACTGGATTTCTCCTCCACTAGAAGGGAGCCTGTGAAAATCCGCCACATTGTATCCCTGTGTGAAAGCAACAAGATTAAAACACACCAATACATTCTGTGGCTGTTCTACTGAGAATCATGCCAAGGCAGTCAACTTTACATACAAACGTCAGATAAAAGGAAGAGTACACATCAAAATTGCTACTGCATTGCTCATTGTTAGTGCTGCATTGCTCTAATTCTACTACTCAGACTAGGAAGCAAAGAGTGGTAGGGTCTCAACAGGCGCGTACCTGGGCAAAACCGCGCCCAGGGCACGTGACGTCATGACGCCACAACGCATGCCCCGGCAGGCAGGAACGCGGCGTGACGCAACAGGCGGACTGCCGATCAAACGTAAGTCCCGCCCAGCAGACCAGCTGGATAACCCTACTGCTCTTGTAGCAGAATTCTGCAAGATTCTTGCAATGAATGAAACGGATAATCTTTGTACCTTTACTCCACTAGAACAGTGTTATTAAAACTGTGAGTTGGGACAGCTGGGAACAGCCATTTTGGAAGCTGCAGACCTTCTTCTTGTTAGATTCCTTTTGTGAGTGTAAACAGTTTGAATTTTCAAGTGAGGGATTTTTAAAAATGTTTTTAGTTCAGTGCATTTATATAATATTTTGTCCTAATCTTGCTTTCTGTCAGGAATGTTTCATGGTTGTACAATTGCTGCAGTCATAAGAATGCCAACTTGCATTTCAGGAATGTCAGTTTATGATGTTACAATGACAGCACTTCCTGCTTGATGATGTCACTTCTGGCTATGACATAACATCCTGATAATGACATCATTTCTGGTGGGTCCCGACATGAGTGCCATTTTAAAAAGTGGATCCTGGTCTAAACGGTTTAAGAACCACTGCACTAGAAGAAAGCAATCAAGGCCCAAACAGATCAGGTGCTTACAATTCAAAAAGTAGTATCTCTTACGTGTAGAAGCAATGCCCCAGGCATTGTTACACTATTAAGATAGAATGGAATGCTGGTGGAAAATACCCAAGAACATTGCAACAGTAATACAGTCAGGTTAGCGCATAAAGCCAAAATAGCATACAGTCAATTTCCTTAAATCCAACAAATGTGCTGTCACTTTAAAAACAAAAAACCCTAAAATGTAATTTGCTACAGTGGCATTTTGATGGCTAAATAGCTACTACTTAGCTTCAAATCATGCACTGTACAGCTCCTACACATGAACAGAAACTCATAAGCCTAGCCTAAGCCTAAGCCTGATACGTTGCTCTTGTGTTGTTTGGGCCCCAATTTTTTGCATTAGTAATTTAGTGTGATTTCACTCTTTTCTTCTTGATATACACCTGAAAAAGTTCACACCCAAACCTTCCATTATTTTTTATCTATAGTCTGCTTCTACCAAGGAGGTTTAATAGCAGGAGACAGCATGATGTCATTTTCTTGAAGCCACATCCGGGCACCTGCCGCCATATTTGTTGACTCAGTCAGATCATTGCCACCAAGGAGGATTGCCGCCAAGTCACGAATGAAAATCTCCCTGCACGTGTGTAAAAGTTAATATCAACCTCTTTAATCATGCCTGCATGTTCACACTTTATTTTTCCGCCTTTCATTTTCTACTGTAATATTTATGAAATTCTGAACATCAACAGAATTTTTTTTTATGGGGCATGACCGTTTTATTTTTGCTTGTGTAGATTTCAATAAAGTCTGTGAAAATAGTGCAATCTGAGTTTAAATAGACAGCAAGTACGTCCAGTAATATTATTATGAGGAATTTAACCTTGTAATTGCATATAAATCATAATAAGGTTACCAATAATGTGTCTACATGATCACATGTTTTTATTTTTGTAAGTATTTAAGGAATAAACTATTAAATCCTAAACAGTACGAGCAAAGCAATCTGAAATGCTTGGAATGAGGATTGTTTTGAGTTAACTAACATGGCAGCTAAGCCTGCCCATTGGCTTCACCTCACGAGCACTAGCACGTTAAGGGATGCGTCTCCTGCTATTAAACCTCCTTGGCTTCTACCCATCATGGTTATTACATTGCCAAGTCTACAGAAAGGAAAAAGATTGGTATGATCTATAGATTATAAAAGTAGATTGGTATACAATCAAGTTATTGAGAACAGAAAGGTGTTTTGTTTTTTAAAACCCCACAGAAATTCTTTCTCATGTATAGTTCTGTATTAGGATGCTACCTTCTCAATATAAACTGCACTGTCTTCATTATATATTTGTGTTTGGAGTGTAAAAGAATACAACAGTGGGCCCCATCAGAGCCTGCCAAGTCAAACCAAACTGAACCAACAAACCAGAAGAACTGGAAATGCACTTTCAAAATTACAGTGTGACTGGACCATGGGAAACAACTATAAGACCACAAAGCTGACTGTTATGGCTGAGATCAGCAGCATCTTAAAGCCACAACCCCAAGCCAAAGACCAGATTCACTACAGGTAGTGTAGTACCCTTATCCAGACATCCAAAATCCAAGATACTCCAAAATCCAGATATCTTTGTTTTAAAAATTTTCTGTAGAAAGAAGGCCTTGTGCTTATTCCCACACAGACTGTAAGTTCCAGTCTTTGCTCTGTGATGTGTGCCATTGTTGAAAAATGTCAAAGAGGCCAGCAGACACCCAAATGGGTAACAGTGAAAAGAGGAAGAAGAAGCATTCCTCATTATATTTATGCAATTATTCTGAAATCCAGACACCTTCCCATCCCAAGCAATAAGGGATGCTCAACCTGTAATAGTTCTCAAAAAGTCTATTAACGAATCTCTTTTCAGCCACCAAAAAAGAGCTCTCACATTGACTAAAAAAGGGCGCAACCATCTGGGTAGCTTCTCCTACATCTGGTGTACACTTTGACACACTACCAGAAATATAGAAAGTAGTATCTTTAGAAAAAAGGACCAGCATGGTACACAGGATTTCACACCTGCACCAACAATCCCCCTGCCTGCACATACTGCATACAGCCTGCATTTCCCCTCATGTGATCTATGGAAAAGCAGGGAAATTAGAGTAATTCCATGCCTACCGCCTACTCCCCTCCTTCTTGTCCCTATCACAGCCTGTTTGAACCTTGTGAAATAGGCACACCCCAACAAAACATGAAGAATTGCAATATCTAGCTCTTAAGTGAGAAGAAAAGCCTCCATTTCTTCATGTACCTCTGCAGTCCTCTTGGGATCCCCAGTTTCTTGCCCAAGAGTCTCTCACTGCAGCAATCCACCAGCCTCTTCAGCGTATACAGACATTCGCGAAATGTAGAGAAAAATGGATAGTGGCTAAGGATGCAAAGTGAGGTGAGGGTGCTGTTGCGAGAACGGTGAGTGCCTTTTGATGAATGTTTACTCCGAGGCGATTTATTCACATCTGGGGTCGATTCTGTGCTTGGTGGTTGCAGAGAACCACCACTTTCTGAACTCTCATTACCCATCTCTTCTTGAGTAGTGGAAATATCCCCAGCTTTGGGAGCTTTCTGCCCATCTCGGACACGATGTCCACCACTGCCATCTCCCTTCTCCTTGGGCACACGCTTCTGGAAGGAACGGTAGAAGTTGACGCATATCCCATAGCGAATGACACCTGTATCTTTGTCTGTGAGCGTGAAGACAAAAGAAGTATCATCTCTCAGGCTCATTCGCTTCTGCCGCACACTCAAACATCCTTCTGGCTGGCAAAAGAATACTACATCAGGAGGAAGCGGGAAATCGGTATGATCTTCTAGAGGGTAACGGCGCAGTAATTCAGGTGTCTGTGCCACACTATCACTGCTTGGTTGCCTACAAGGAACCAAATGCAAAATTATTTTGGTACAGCTACAACACATTGGTATGCTGATTCAATCCCACAGGACCCTATTCTATAACTAGAGGTTGTATGCACTGATAGGTATATTGAGTTTGAACACAATAAAGTAGTAATGAGATTAGGGTCAGGAGTGAGTTGAAGCAAATGTTTGTGGGCTTGGTGAGGCTTAGACAGAACCTACTATATTACTCCCATTCTCAGGAACAATGCTGGCTTCCTGTCTTTTCCAAGAAGCTGGTCATTATCTTTAAAATCCTATTCAGTTTAGGCCCCCAACACCTTGTGGACTGCTTTCTTCCATGTGAATCTACTCATTCATTAAAGTCTTCACGAAAAGCTCTGCTCCATTTGCTATCACTGAGCAAGATTTAATTGCCAGGCACATGAGACAGAGCCTTCTCTGTGACAGCCCCCTGATCTGAAATTCCCTGCCTCAGGGTGTTTGGAAGCCCTCCCATTAAAAAGGTGCTCAAAATACACTTTCCACCAAACTTCTGACTTGAGTTGTTCCTACAACTGCTGCTGCTAGCACGCTTTATTTTTCTTTCCTATTACTGTTTTAAATGGTTGAATTTAATTTTATTTAAGAACAGCCATATACCATATAGCTTTTCCCAAAAAAAAAGTTGTTTTGTGGGTTTGGCTGTTTGTTTTTGTTTTGCACTTGTTAAAATGCAGTAAAGCCATCGATTATACAAGCTACACAGTCCATGGAATTGTAATTAAATTTCCCTTTACTTTTGTACAAAAAACAGCTGTTGAAGATTGAAATCAGAAACAGAATGGATGACAAGAGGGAGCTTAATCCTTTTCCTGGCAACCATCACTTCCTCCCAGAATTATTCCACAGCCACTTCTCTCTCAGGGGGGAAATGGAGAAAGTTGGGGGAAAGTAGCTTGAGAAAGACAGCATGAGAGGAAAAATGGCAGATGCTTAAGCACCCAAAGCCCACCAGTCCTTTTCCAATTGCAACCTCTGGTGGCTATTTTTGTTTGTTTACAAATTGGGGAGATGGAAGTTGCCCAGAAGTCATGGGCATCATTTAGTCCTAAATTAATTCTTTCATATGCTGGTTATTTCTGTCAAAAAAAATTACTAGAATTTCTGGAAACAAACTATGTCAGAGAAAACAATGAAATCTAGTGGGTGCTCTTTTAATAATTCGATTTCATGTATCATCCAAAGCCAGCAACAGCCAGTGAAGTGAGGTAGAAAAGCTGTAAATAGCTGCTACTATGAAGTGGGAACCAAGAGGGAGATAAACACTGTAACCTGATTGACAGCACCTGTGCCAATGAGGAGCCACTTGTAAAGACAGCCAAAATGGGGCACTCTTCACTAGCAATTAGAGCTGTGGGAGCTGTCCCCTGTCTTGGATGCCTCCTACAGACAGCAAGTGGTAAGGTTGCAAGTTCTCTTCACTCCTGGTTGCTGGTCAGCAGCCTGTCATTTTCTGCTTTTCACTTCAGTTCACTAGTAGGTGCTGTACAAAACATTTATTTCCTATCATAAAATGGGACATTCAAGGTGGCAAACAGGAAAGGTTAAAATATTAAATTGCAATATAATTAACCCAACAAATCACTTAAAGCAGCAAATAATAAAACAGTAAAAGATAGCAAAACAATAAAAAAGCTAGTAAGTGATTAAAGGAAAAACCTTAATCACTGTCTAGACTGCTGATGCTTTACCTGGCCCCAATAATCACAAGGTAATCAAGTAACCGAGGACAGCTCTTCTTCTTCTGCACCATGATCTCGCTTCCTTCACTATGTCATCTCAGTGAATTTCTTCTTCATTGGACCATTTAGCTTGAAGCTTCCAATGACTGCCAGGGCGAATGTGTGCAGAAACTGCGATATTCACCTACAACCAAGAGATATTCCATTCAAAGTCAAGATTCACATTGATCTATAGCAGTGTTTCAATCAGAAATCACTTCACATATAAGCAACAGGTTTGTCACAAAACACATTTTGATTCCAGCAAAGCATCTACTGCCCAGTGGCATGCCCAGAGCTATTCATGGCTCAAAGGCTCTGAAGTCAAGGGGGAGGCATTACTTTACACAGAAGTGCAGGCTCCTGAAAAACTTAGTGTTTTGCCCGTCCTTAGGAATGCCATTGCTGCTACCTCAGAAGCAGTTTGCCTATAGTAAGTAAATAGACACAGAAGGGCTACATTCAAGGTCAAGGGCCAACTAGCCCCATGAGACATTAGGAGCTTGTGGTATCAATGCCAAACTCACACCTGGACCAAGCTTGCACAGTGATGTTTGTGTGAAGTGATATTTGTATGAACTGGCATTGCTAAGATGTGAAGCTGCCTCAATTCCGGCTATGTAGGCAAAAAAGTGCTACCATCATCACAGCAATCAGGTCGACTGTCTATACCGGGGGTCAGCAACCCGCGGCTCCTGAGCCGCAAATGGCTCTTTTACCCTTCTTGTGCGGCTCCGGAGTCCGGGTGAAAGTGGCAAAGGAGGGGACAGAGCGGAGGAGGAGGAGGAGGCGGCGGGTGGAGCTTCCCCAGGGGCGTCGCGTTGGCTCCGGTCGCCATAAGGCTGCTGAGATTATGGCAGCCGAGGCGGCTTTGTGAGCTTTCCGGCGCGGATTGGTCGGGAAAGGCCGGGTACCCGCTGCCGCCGCCAGGGCTGGTGATGCAGGGCCCGGCGCCCGCGCAGGCGCAGTCACAGCCCGCCATCCCCAGCCTCATGGCGGCAAGAATGTTAGATGCATGGCGGCGGCCGCCTTCCCGTTCACGGCCCTCCCACTGCCGCCGCCAGGGCTGGTGATGCAGGGCCCGCCGCCCGCGCAGGCGCAGTCACAGCCCGCCATCCCCAGCCTCATGGCAGCAGCCGCCTTCCCATTCGCGGCCCTCCCGCCGCCACCGCCGCCACCACCGCCACCTCCTCCACCCCCGCAGCAGCCCCAGCCACCGCCTCAGCAGCCGCCGCCGCCGGCCCAGCAGTACGTGCAGTACCGCTTCCCGTCGCCGCCGCCGCCCCAGCAGCAGCCGCAGCTTCAGATGGACCATGAGCAGCAGCAGCAGCAGCTCCTCCACCTCCACCCGCAGGACGATGGAGGGGCCGGCAGCCAAGGCAAGGTGTGAGGTTTTTTTTCTTTAGCCAGTGTTGATGTTGCTCACATGTATCACTTGTCCTTCCTCCAAGGAGTCCAGTGTGGCATTCAAGGGTCTCTCTTATTATTTTACAGCTCAATCCTAATTTGCACAGGAGCAGGCAGGCCAGCAGCCTTTCGCTGCATTCAAGTGCAGGTTAGGAATGCACTGGTGTGCTAGATTGCTCCCCTTGCCCCAGCTGGGCCAATAGGACTCCTCTGTAGCAGTTTATTCATTTCAAAAATACAACACACTACAGTTTTTTTATACATAGCATAAAGGTAAAAAAACCCTTTTGACATCTAAAATGAAGATAACACTGCATATATAGTTTTTTTAGATGTCAAAACAGTTTTGTGGCTCCCGAGGTTTTCTTTTCTCTGGAAAATGGGTCCAAATGGCTCTTTGAGTGTTTAAGGTTGCCTACCCCTGGTCTATACAGAACACATGATTCAGTCTTTTTGCAAACAGACAAGTTGTTGAGGGCATGTATATATCACTTCTAAGGTCGGTAAAATGAGTACTCCAGCTTGCTGGGATGTGTATGTTAAAGTAAAAAGTCTGGGGAAGGCAATGGCAAACCACCCCATACAACATCTGCCTAGCAAACATCGTAACGTGAAATCAACTCAGGAGTTAGTAATGACTCTGTGCTTGTGTAGGGGAGCACTTTACATATCACTACAACTATGTAGCTGAATGAAATAAGAGGCAACGTACCAGTGAGGACCACTAATATAAGCACAAACCATGGTAGACCATCATCACTATCACGTTCTACCTATAAACTTCCAGAGGTATATGACAGGCCGCTGTTGGAAGAGTATCCTCCAACTAGATGAAACCTTGTTTCAGCAAAGCAATTTGTATGTTTTAATAAGCCCTAGGTAGATGATAAATACTAAGGCAGACAAAGGAGGCTTGCTTCACTGACTCACAAACATTTCACGGTCACTTCACTGACTCAAAAACATGCGAGATAAAACATGCTCACATATTCAGATGTAAACATTTTTCCCCAAAACAAATAACAGTATCATCAAAATAATGTATTATTAAAAGCAATAATTCAAGGGTCAGGATTAATGATTTCACAACCTACACAGCACTGTGAGCCAATCCTGGTGCTGGTTCTCAGGAAAGATGAACATTAGAACTAGAAGTGGGAGAAAATGTTGATAACAAAACTCACACACACAACACTACTTTCTGCACTTCTCATTTTTGTTAAAACAAAAAAAGCCAGATTTGCAAATACAATCAATATTATTTATTTAATGGGAAAGTGCACAGGTAATGACTGTGCCTGCATCTGCCAACACTTATACCACCTATATCACTTACTGAGAATCAGTGGTGTCATCCAGGGGGAACGTGCCGGAACGGCCGTTCCTGAGCCTAATTAGGGATAGCTCTGCCCACCCACCGCCATTCGTCAGCGCCTCCGTGATGGACGCGGCGCTGCGACGCACCCCTGGCCTCAGAGGGGGTGCCTGCTCGCCGGGGGGACAGGTGGGGGATGCGCCGGGTGCCCAAGCGAGCGGCGGTGGGGCGCGTCCACCAGGGCAGCCCGAGCGGTGGGTGGGAAGGCAGCGGAACCGACGGGACGGGCTGCCAATCAAAGGTGAGTCCCAGTCACTGTTCTGGTTCCTGGATCAGTTAGATCCCACCGCTGCTGAGAATACTTTTAAGCTATTATAATTATAATGTCAATTTTGAATAAAAACACAACACCGCTTTCTGCACTTCTATGAAAAATTAAAATGGTTTTCTCCCACCTCTAATTATAACTTCTTCCTTTGAGGGTTAAAGGTCCATTAACATGTAATTTTCAAGTATGCACCTCCCTCAAAACTCATTTGCTGTATATCAGAGGGGGGTGAGAAAAAGGAAGGATGGGGGATAGTCTAACTTTTTCAATAGGGAAAGGGATATTTGACCAAGAATTTTGAATTGTATACAGTTCATTAGGCTTGAGTTCTCAATGACTCCTTCCTCCCTATATGACTGTACGTATCTTACTCCGGAAGCTAGTGGAGGACAGGGAGGCCTGGTGTGCTGTGGTCCATGGGGTCACGAAGAGTCGGGAACGACTTAGTGACTAAACAACAACAACAACCCTTATAAATTCCAAAATTCACTCTTGATTCAGTTCCAATTATTGATCAAAGCAGCCTTTTGTCTAGCTATACAAATACGTGGTTACTTTAGATAGTTTAAATAACCAAGACATCCCAGTGCTACCTCATAATGAAGACAGGCAGCAGTGCCTTGATCATAGGCAATATATAAGAAATCATCCAGAAATTGCATCTTGAACAACAAGTAGAATACGCTCTTGCTAGCCAATCACACTTGACAATTTTATATATGCTATACACTGTATTAACTTTAACAATGTCTTTAAGCATAACATAGGTTTTCCTGGAAAATCATGATTAAGAACATTTCAGACTGTTCCGAGACTGGATTATTTCAGATACACAAAGGTTTTCTTCTGTGGAAAAGTATTCATTCATGTATTTTTATACCCATTTTCTCAAGTGGCACAATCCAATTTTACTCACATATCTATGAGAACCAAACCAGAAGCAGATGTTCAGAGATGCTTCATGCTCTGTAAGAACAGTGTTAATAGTAGTGATATATGTACGTAATAAAAAATTTAACACCAAAATTAATATTTCACATCAGCAAGTTAATGAGAAGACACTTAGGAAATGGTGGCTACAATAGCCCACAGGCGCAACACCTGACAAGAAGCATGAGCACCTCTGAAACTACAGAAATATGTCTAATAAAAGTTTGAGGTTGCAAAACTATTGCAAATGCATGTGGTTGCAAATGCATGAAGATCGGCATTCTACTACAAAATTGCTTTGAAATATGGTAGGAAACTCCAGCTACGTAAAAGATACACCCAACCAATACACACTGAACAGGGACAGATAAGTGGCACTGACTGTAGACTCTAATCCTCTTCCAATTCAGAGGGGGGAAGGGACAGGGCTCATCAAAAATAAGTGATACCTACAAAAATCTCATCAGAAAGCAGCCCACTTAACTGGATCAGACAACAAGGGCAAGATGCCACAACCTTTCTTCTTGTGGCTTTAAAAATATCCTACCCCAGGAGTATTATGCCAACAGAAACATCCTCTCGCAAGTATCAAATTTGGTTGTTTAACCAATTTCTTTGTATTGCCTCTTCTACAAGATATGCTGAAGTGCAGAACCAAGCAAACAAGAGCTTCAACACCAATACACCTTGTCTATAACTCTATAAGCAGAACTCTATAAGCAATCGCTTATGTCCCACACATACAGGGACTGCCACTCCTGCTGCACTGGAGTACAATTATCTTTTTTGCTTTAGTACACAATTTGGCTAATATTGCCACACAGAATACATTCCATTCCTGCTCTTTCTTTCAGAAGACGCAAGATCACAGGTTTTTTTTCTTGAGCAATAGCCTGGTCATGTAGCCTGAATGTATGCAAAGGCTGGTTAACGGGAGCCCCAGGTAATCTGATTCAGATCAGTCTCCATAGCAACTCAGTCTCTTGTCCCTAGATCACAGCCTGTTTGAACTATTTATAGAGCAACTGCAGTCTCCCCCCCCTCCACACACACAAACACACAAATCTCTCAACACCTCCCACACTACAAAAAAGATTCACCTGGGCTCAATAGCCGGCCTTGAGCCAGCAATTAAACATCATTTTCATGGTATGGTACCTTTGCACTACACACTACCGTTTATTGGTTGCTGGGATTTTCCCACGTACATTTGACATAAAATCAGATTATCCATCCTCAGCTGTGAGCTTGATGACGACCACACAGGCTACTTATGTATTATTCATTGCCTTCCTACCACACATTATGCAGGGCAATTCCCTAAAGTTTTAATATTGTTCTCTGAAGTTGTTGTCTAGACACATGGACAAGAATCAGCCTTCTTTCAGAGTACAGGTAGGACCTTCGTATCCGCGGGGGTTCCTTTCCATTCTGCAGTGCATTCTGGGGCAACGCTGGGAGGAGAAAGGCACCTCCATGCTACCTGGACATTGGTCTTTAAGAACTGAAAATAGTTTGAGACGGGAAAATGGCAGGTTTGGTCATGCAAAAGTAGGAAACATGATTTTGTTTTTAAATCGCTTTAAGTGTGGACCCCAGTATCTGCTGGGAAATGCGTAAGTCAAATCTGCAGATGCCAGACTCTTGGATTCCGCAGGTCCACTGTATTCTGTATGCAATCAATGAGGCTGTCTCCATGTCTGGGAGATTGAGCTCATATCTTAAATGTGTGCCTCTATCTGCAAATAGGGATGGAGAACCAAAACCGATTCCTTCATAATTTTCATGTTTACAAAGCCCCCCCCCCCCCGCAAAATCTTTTTGATTCAGACCAAGATGAACCAACACAACCTGTATCGGCCAAGGGAACATTTTTAACAGACACAGAGAAGGCCTGAGTACAGCAACACTATTTATGAACATTATGATGTCTTTTTTTTTTTCAGCCCACCATCCCACTTCCTGTTTAGTCCGGTCAATTTAGGGGGAAAAGACCCATAACCTGGGACTAATAAAAGGTCTGTCAACTGTTCTTGTCAGTACTAGGTGTACTGATTGACAGGAAAAATGTTTTTCAAAATTCGACCACCGGAAGTGGGTTATCTTCAAGATGGCAGCCGCAAACCATGAAAATCGGCCAAAATCATGCAACTGTGTCATTTTTAAGCTTAGTCCTTTTTTCTTTTTTCAAACTCAAGGTTTTTTGTATGGTCAAGTAATTCATTTTAACCAATTACTTGGTTCATGGGTTGAAGATTGGACTCCAATGTAATGAGCATTGCAGGTACAACACCAGTCATAACAAATATCAAGTTGTATGTTTTTATTATTATATCATAATACATTTGAACTGAACTGTTTCCTTTTTTAAAAACTACATATTCAACAAAGAACCTTTTAATCTTGGTTAAGAAAACTGCAGCAATATGCTGATAAAACAGTAACTCCTTAATTTTCTATTCATCTACATCCTAGCATTAGCACTGTGGACATTGAAGAGTACTGCATATGGAAGGTCACAGTTCTTCAGGTACCCAGACCCAAGCTATTTAAAGGATAAAAAGAAGTATTTTGAATTGAAAATGGCTCAAGAACAATAAAATTGTAGCAGTTAAAAAGTTATATGCTTCCTAAACCTGTGCCAGTCAGCACAGGTTGTGCTGTGCTGTCTGGTGCAATATTCTGCAGTCTGGTGCAATATTCTGGACGAGCTGCAATTTTTGAACACTTTTCGAAGTTCACTGACAGAAACAGAATGGGAAAAGCAGAACATCCAGCAAAAGCTAAAAGAGTGGATGAAGACATTTTAAAAAGCACCTTTCCCAGCCCTGTAAACAGTAATGCGGGAGTTGGGACACACTTGCAAAAGGAAAGTGGTTGGTGCAGGTGAGATCAATCATTTTTCTCTCTTGCCAATCCTCTTTGAAAGTGCTTTGCAAGGGATGAAAATGTAGCGAGCCCCATGGAAAGTGAAACTGAGCCAAATGTCCTCGTTTATTCACAAGTAGGTAATAGAGTCTTATCAAAGACCAGGAGAGGGAGAATTTAAGACCACCAGAATGATCCCAATCATATGATTGTGGAGCTCAAACACACACTCCAGTAAGTAAAAATGCAGGAGTGAGACCCTAAAGGTCAAGATAAGTATATGTGGATAAATTATATTAGCATTACAAAGTACAAATCCATTTGTAGTGCAAGGCTGATCATTAGGAAGGCTATGTTAAGGGCTGAGGAAAGGGATGGCTGCGTAGATTTTGCAGGCTGGTGCTGAAACCATTTGAATGTGAATGCAGCCCAAACAAAAAATATGTTGGATTGAAAAATTGATTTTGTCCTAAACCACACTGGAGTAGTTTAAATATAAGAACCTAAACTGAATTTCTGATGAGGGTGAAAGAGGAAAGTGCCAAAATTGGCTTGAAGCTCAACATTAAAAAAACTAAGATCATGGCAACCACTCCCATCACTTCCTGGCAAATAGAAGGGGAAGAAATGGAAGCAGTGACAGACTTTACTTTCCTGGGCTCCAAGATCATCGCAGACGGTGACTGCAGCCATGAAATTAAAAGACGTTTACTTCTTGGGAGGAAAGCTATGGCAAACCTAGACAACTTAATAAAAAGCCGAAACATCACCCTGCCAACAAAGGTTTGCCTAGTCAAAGCGATGGTTTTCCCAGTAGCAATGTATGGCTGTGAGAGCTGGACCATATGAAAGGCCTCTGAAGAATAGATGCTTTTGAATTATGGTGTTGGAGAAGACTCTTGAGAGTTCCCTGGACTGCAAGGAGATCCAATCAGTCAGTCCTCCAGGAAGTCAAGCTTGATTGCTCCCTGGAAGGACAAATCCTGAAGCTGAAGCTCCAATACTTTGGTTACCTCATGAGAAGAGAGGACTCTTTAGAAAAGACCCTCATGCTGGGAAAGATTGAAGGCAAGAGGAGAAGGGGGCGGCAGAGGATGAGATGGTTAGATTGTGTCACCGAAGCGATGAACATGAAATTGGGCGAACTCCGGAAGCTAGTGGAGGACAGGGAGGCCTGGCGTGCTGTGGTCCATGGGGTCGCGAAGAGTCGGACACGACTTAGCGACTGAACAACAACAACAAAACTGAACAGGGCACTTGGTAGGGCTGAAAATTGTCTTGATTTTTTTTGGGAGGGATTGAGGTTATTGCAGGCAGGCTACAGAGAGAATTCACTTGGTGGAACAGGGCTGACTTCCCTTATTTAATAATTTCCTGTTATTTAATAATTTAGAATTATTTAATTTAATTTAATTTAATTTAATGTTTTAATGTTTAACATTTTAACATTTATTTAATGTTTTATAGCCCGCCTATCTAGGGAAAATGGCACAATTTCACTGCTCGCAGAATTCTCAGGAAAGCAATTCCTGCTTGATGATGTCACTTCTGGTCATGACATCACTTCCAGGATAATTGCATCACTTTTGGTAGGTCTGGTTCCAGGCAGACTGTCTTCTAAAAAGTGGGTCCCAGTGCTAAAATGTTTGAGAACCACTGATCTAGACAGGACCACATTCTTCTATTTTGTTCTATTTTTTATGCTATTGCATCTTTAACATGATTATTCTTTCAACCAAACCCACTTTATTACTTATTGCTTTTATCTTGCTTTCTATTATCAAAAACTGACTAGGCATATCATATGGAAAGCAGTACTACCAAGTTTTATTGCTATGAATCAAATTAGCCTGCAGTTTATTTTCTAAGAGGAAACATTCCCAGATTAAATTTTGCATAGTTAATTTTGTGTTTGTCAGTTGGGCAAGTAGGTCAAGTAAACTGGCATGTGACTGTTGCTTAGAAGGGCTTGTTTAGAGGAGTCAGCACTCATAATAAAATTACGTAAAATGAAAAAGGCAGCTTTTGGCCACAGAAAGCACACAAATCAAGAAAAAAACTGCATACGTGGATTACTAAGTAGACAAACCAATATAAAATGTGAGAGATTTATTTTGTTTTGTGCTTGTAGTAGTGAAGTCTGGTGCTGACTGAGCGGCTGACTAATTTATACAAGACAGAGGTCACACAAGCATTTATACAAGAAACAGGTCACATGAAAAAACCTTATCCATGTCAATTTTCCACACGTCTTCTTGCACTTACTCTGGGTGCTGCTAGCCTATTTGCATGTAACAGGTTCACACTATCTAGATTTGGGAGGGGTTTGCATACTCACCATTTGCATGATAGCATTACATGCAAGTAGGCCAGAAGAACACAGGGTGAGAGGGCACCTGATACACAAAGGGAGCACTTTGCACAAACAACCTCTTGTCCCTTGCAACACTGTCCTCTTGGTGCAATCGTTTGTCTCCACATAATTCCTATTGCAGAGACACTGCACCAGGAAAATTCCACACACAAACACCCAGCTAGAATCTTACCACTCCAACAGGGGAAGTAAGCACAATGTGCCCAACACAGTGCTGCCTCTGTGCGCTACAGCCTCCCAGCCAGGTGTGCCTATATGTGGAGGTGTATGTTATTCATTGCCAGATAGTGCTCTTTGCCTGTCTTCTGTTGTGTCTAGATAACCAAAGCAAACAGCTTTGTGGAATACCTAGATTAGATCTAGATCTGCCTCCCCTCTTCTTTCGTCCCTACCATGAGGGTTTCTGGTCAATCATGCAAAAGGTGAGCGCTTTGCTGGTTAGGGCAGGTCTCTTGGCTGGGCTCAAACCTGTCTCACCTGGCTCCCAGTCTACACCTTTGTGCAGTGAGTCACCAGCACCCTGCTTTGCCCATGTGATACAGAGGCTCCTCTTCTGACTTATTTCCAGTCTCTTCCCTGGCAAGAGGACTCCTTCCAGCTGGATGATGCCACCACAGGGACTCAAGGAGTCTCCTTACCAAGGAGAGACTTAGCTTCCTAGGAAGAAGATAGCCAGGGAAATAATCTTTCTACTCTTGCTTTGCTCAAAAGATATTCCTTGGACGTATGTGTTATATGGGTGGGACAAGAGGATTTGGACCCTGAGCATAAGGCTCCCTGGCAGGTCTCTGCATTTGCCACTTTACTACTGATCCTACTACTCTAGGGTGGGGCTGCTTTGGCATCTTTGTGTTATATGTCTTGTATCCTTGGGGCATCTCCTTATGGTTGACAAAGGTGCCTGTGCTTTGCTGCTCACTCCTAATTGTTGGCATGAGGGTGGGGGGTGTCTTCCCAGAGTTGGCATTGTATGCGGCGATTGACTCCTTGGATATTACACCAAGGCATTCCATGGGTAGATGTATCATGTCCAGGTTGCCTTGGGTGCTGAGGGTGTTGTCTGAATGGGAGATGACTGACATCACACTGGCATCTGTGCAGCATCAGCACAGCATCCAAATATCACTGGACTGCAAGGTTGCAATCACATGACATTTTCCTGGGAGTAAGCCCCATTGAACACAATAGGACTTACTTCTGAATAGATATGTATTAGGGCTTGTCAGGCCTAGAGACTTTTGCACCTGGAAACCGCAGGGCTGGAGTGTAGTGATCAGTGTAATTAGAAGCACCTGTGCTGAGATATTAGGTAACTAGTAGCATGTAAGTTAAACCATGACTCGGCACTATGCTGATTGGTGGATGGCAGGATGAAGGCAGACCCCTCTTGCCTAGATTTGACCCACTTTTGTGGGTCGTTTGTGGTAAGAGGAAGGAGGAGGGGTGCTGCCAGTGTGAGTGCTGAACTATAGCTTTGTCCTGCTTGTCTTACTTGTGTAAATCAGCCCTGGACCGGATCTCTGACTACTCTGTATGGGTGCTCCTTGGAACTAAATACAAGGTATACTCTTGTCTGGTGCCTTATTTCGCTTCCTACCCCACGGGGCGACTTGCAGCTCTGCTAGCCTTGCAGCTCTTGCAACTGCTTTGCTAGACTCTCTGGTCTTCTCAGAGCCTTCAAAAATCCTGACAATATGCCTGGGATTGCACTGTAAATTTCCAAGAAATGTGTTGTGATCATTTCAATTATTCACAGTTGACATATTGAGTGGCAAATATATATATATATATATATATATATATATATATATATATATATATACACATATACATATACACATATACATATATACATATACATATACACATATACATATATACATATACATATACATATACAATTACAATGGGCTGGAGAAAATACCCAAGCAATGGTGGAAACAGCTTTTCCATCTTTTATAACTACAAAACATGTGTTAAGTAGTAGGAATTACCAGGTGGAAGAAGTTAGATTGCCTCCTAAACAGCCACATAAGTCTTGGTGTGTAAACAGCAAAGCTGGCAGGTAAGTTATATCTGGCAGTAGTTCCTGATAGCACAAGAAGATTAGATTTGACCTAGAATGGATAGCTTAAAGACCTGCCAAAAGAATTAGTCACTGTCAAAGCAATACAAATATTGCCACCTAGCCAATAAATAAAAAGCAGTCATCAGCACAAGTTAATGGAAAGGAAACTTGGAGACTGCTGGGCCTTCCAGGCTAGGAGTCTTGAAGGTTAAAGTCACATGTATCATTTATGTTGTATAGAAATGTGATGAATGTGTTATTCTAAATTAATTCCTAAACTTAACACAGGATGATGTCAAGAGCTAGGATTCACACAATCTAAAACTCTAAAGTATAACAGATTTCCTACTTCAGCAGAATCTTTTAAACAATTCCATTTTTCATTTACCCAGTTTTATGTATGTAAGTGATTTATAGGCATTCCCCCTTAGTCCGTGGGAGATACAGTTCCTCTCCCCACCACAGGAACCAAAACCATAGATAAAAGGAGATCCTGTACGTACTGTGGTACCAAACACTCTCTTCCTTCGTAGCCTGTTACAGAACTCTAGAGAGGAACATGAGAAGTACGCTAGAAGAGGGAGACTAAGAGAACACTTAACAGGAAGCAGGAAGCTCTCTCTCCCTCCTCTAGCATTCCAGCTGACTGCTTCACATGTTTCTTTCTAGCATTCTATAAAACGCTAGAGAAGAAACGCTAGTCTACAGGGATTATTGCTTGGCGCCACAGTAAAGAAAGACCGATAAGTAATGGCCATGCAGGCAGAGAACTGTGGATAAGTGAATCCACAGATACAGGAGGGCACCTGAATATCCCACCATGCCCTCCAAATAATCAGAACAATAATCAGCTCCATCTTCCCCATTTATATTTCCTTGGTTTACCTTAACTATACTTAAAGTATCCAGAAATACATGCTCTCTCTTCAAGCACCATAAAAGTTTTTTTTTTAATGAAAGAGATCAGTGTACATTGACAAGGCCATCTTAGATTGAAAGGTTGCCAACAATGTACTTTGAACACACAATGCTACAGAAAATGTAATAGCATTATTATTTAAATTGACTATCAGGGCCAGACTGAAGGGTATGGTAAGTTTTGCTATGTCATAATCTGAGCCTCCAGACACCATGCAATATTTTCTACTCTATTATAGTGACAATGTATACAAATACACCAACATAAAAGAATCCCATAGATATCTGCATAGTCAACCCTCACCTCCAACTTTTCTGGTTCTGTGTAATGCACAGAAAAACTCATATCCTACCTTATGATGAAGAAGCTTTGGGACATGGGAAAATCCTTTCTGATTTGACAACATACAACAATAACAAATGTAGCTGCCCTGCAGGAATCTGAAGTGGATCCACAAATGCAAACAAGATACTGCACTAGATGAATTACTGGGCTAACCAATATGGTAGTTACAATGGTCAATTATTTCACAGAGGATTCTATCCTAATGAACCTTCTGCCAATGCAGCTATAATGCAAACACAGGATAAAGGAACAAACATTCCCTTACCTTGAGGAGGCCTCTAGTCCCCTCATCAAAGGGTGTAGCATGCATCAGTTCTGGACAGGACTGGGCCCTTAGTCATACTGCTGAATTCATATAGCTAATTTTATTCCTGCTGAATGAACCCATGACATCTGCAACTATTTATGTAACTACCCTTCTTTTCTTCCAATTTGTGGATTGATCTGGAAGTATCCAAATGTTTTTCAAACAGTATTCATAACCTTTTTTAAAAAATAAAAGGTACTGGCATCCAAATCTGCATCTGAGTCTTGCTTTCTGAATGCAAAACACTTTTCCCTAACTCCTAGATAAGCAGGAACAGACTAATTATTCAGGTCCACGAAACGGGGGGGGGGGTTCAGCATTCAAACTGGTCATGGGTTAATTTTACACTCTATAGAGCAATGTGATATTGACAAATCTTGATGCTACATATTTTCAGACAATCCCTTCCCTCCACCCACCCTCCCAAAAAACACCTAGTACAGACTGTAAACAGACTATGGGAAAAATTTTAAAAAAATACAGGTTTCAGTGCAGACCATTTCACAGATTATTCAAAGGCGAGCCCAGGCCATCAAGTGTTCAACCAATAGGGAACTGCAGCTACTCACCTACTGAATGTGCCTGCATAATAGGTCATTTATAAATATATCTGCTGCATTTTCCATTTTTACATTCATTAGGAAAAAAAAATAGGTATGCACAAACTGTAGTATAGGAAGTAGCCCTGTCTAAAATGACAGTGCAATCTGATGACAGAGCAAAGTAAGTCAAACTCATCTCTAATTTGTTCTCTATCATTCATTTGTCTATTCTCTGTACTTTTGCTTCCTCATTATTCTACTGAATAACCAATAGTTTGAGATTGTCACTGTCTACATTAAAGCTCCCTGCATTTCTAATAAAGGATTCTTTCTGTTTGCAACTTCCCTGTTAAAAACCACCTAAATATTTCATTAGTATGAGCTGTGCTGCCAGCATTAAAAAATTATGAAAGACGTTAAGCAGTCTGAACGTAACATTTTCCTTCCTATCAAGCATATTATTATTTTGTTGCCACAAACGATGTCAAATGCTTACTGAGGATCCTTTCACATACATATTCAAGGTCAAGTTATCATAACACTGTGCCACCATTTTTCTCATGGATATGCCAAAGCAGAATTTTTATGTAACAGAATTGGAATGATTCATGGTGCTGTAAAAAATGTTGATTATGCAATTGTGGGGATGTACCTAAATAATCTGACATATTTATGTATGTATTTACCTTGTACAGCAATACATGATATAGTGACCAGGACAGGGAAAATATGTAATATTTCTCGTAATAATTCCCTTATTATTTATTGTTTGAAAATACCCATCTACTTGAACACTTGTGACAAGTTATGAACATGGAGTTATAATACACAGGAGAAGGCATGACATCATTTTCTTGAAGCCATGGGTATACGAATATGGCTGACTCAGATCATTGCCGCCAAGGAGGAGGATTGCTGCGAATTCACAAATAAAAATCTCCCTGCACGTGTGTAAAAGTTAATATCAACCTTTTTAATCATGCCTGCGTGTTCTGCATACGGGTGTGCGAATCGCTGTACGAAAAATGGGATTTAATTTCCACGGAAAGATTCATGTATTCACATTACATCGGTTCAATAAAACTACAGTGCACTGAAACAGTGAGTGCATTATTTTTGAAGCTGTGTAATTTCTTGTTGTTCCTAGCAGTCTTATTCACCATTTTCAGAAACCCACTGTTAATGGTCTAGAAGGAAAAAAAATATATTCCCCCCCTCCTTTTCCCCTTTCCCGTTTACACTTTTTTTCCCGCCTTCCATTTTCTACTGTAATATTTTCGAAATTCTGAACATTAACAGAATTGTTTTATGGGGGGGGGTGTGAGTGTAGAAGTTTTAAAAAATACTCTTAATAGTCTAGAAGTAAAAAAGAACTACTCTCATATTGACAACTACTTGTGTTATAAAGAGATTTAAATGTAATTTTCCTATATATTTATCTAATTTTTGCCCACCCTCCCCTTTTTTTTCTTTCCTTCCCGTTCACACTTTATTTTTGCTTGTGTAGATTTAAATAGTCTGTCAAAATAGTGCAATCTGAGTTTAAATAGACAGCATTTCGTCAGGTATGTTTAGTAATATAATTATGAGGAATTTAACCTTGTAATTGCATATTAAATCATAATAAGGTTACCAATAATGTTTCTACACGATCATATGTTTTTATTTTCATAAGTTTTTATTTAAGGAATAAACTATTCAGTCCTAAACAGTACGAGCAAAGCAATCTGAAATGCTTGGAATGCGGATTGTTTTGAGTATACGAACATGGCTGCTAAGCCCGCCCCCTGGCTTCACTTAGCCAGCATTACTTCTTAAGGCAGGGCTTCTCCTGTGTATTATAACTCCATGGTTATGAACTGTCTTCTAGGCAGAGAAGCTTTACAGAAGTTGGGACTGTTCACAAAGTATCTAAAAATCTCAAGACCAGGGTGCAAGCTACTAACATGCTGTTTCACAAAATGATAATGAATTAGAAAGATATTGATCTTTTCCACAGAGCTTTGTAAAGATGGGCTTAGGATAAATCAGGGCATCCAAACTAAAAAGACCCAGCTCCATATTGCTGCAGATCCCATCTCATAATCTGATGAAATGTAGAGAAGGACTGCTCCAAAGGATCAAGGGTTGGGAAAAAGGGCAGTGCACTTAGGGCGCAATCCTAAATTGAGTTAGGCCAGCATAAACTAAGCCAGCAAAGTTTGGCCAGCACAAGGGACACCATAAAGTATGTTTCGACCACTCTCGGAGTCAGAGAGGCCAGCATACAGACGTGAGCCATCCTCCCTGACTCCGAGAGAAGTCCAAACACACTTTATGGTGGCTCTTGTGCTGGCCAAACATTGCTGGCTTAGTTTATGCCAGCCTAACTCCAGTTTAGGATTGTGCTCTGAGTGTAGGCCACATATGGCTTTATAATGAGCACTTTGAACTGGACATACAGCCCAGTCCTAGCCCTCTTGTCCACTGGCAGAACTCATGTTTCACCAGTGGAAGTATGGATGCCAGCAAGAAAAAGACCACCAGCACAATGACTGGCAGTTGCACATGTGGATTGGCAAAGAGACCACCATCTGCTGGAAAATTGGGGCATGTGGTGGGAGGAATGGGGGAATTTCTGGTTGGGTGGGGAGGAACCGGAAGGGATGGCTAGGCGGCAATGGCACATGCCAGATCTTATCCTCCCCTTTCACAAATCTTCCCTCCCCTTTTCCCTCCTCTGACTTACGCCACCACAGACAGACTGAGGGCTTACTTGGAGTGCCTTCGGGCATAAAGGCGGGGTAAAAATCTAATAAATAAATAAAAATGTTTATTATCTCCAGTTTGTCTTCAGGTCACAACATGCCCTTTTTTTAGCACAGTCGCATCAGCACGGGTAGTGGGGGATAGAATTGTGCTGTTAGAAGCATAATAGTAGGAAGTACTAAATTGAGTAAGATTGGTCTTATATACGTTCTCCATAAGGAGCAGAGCTGCTGCACTCTGCACCATGTGAAGCTCTGAAATGTCTTCCACAGAAGTACAGTATACAGCACATTGCAGAAATCAATCAAGGAGATTACCAAAGGGATCTATCACAAAAGCCTGATTACTCTTCAGAACAATGTGACGGTTTATTGCTTAACAATAACTACTTCTTCCAGGAAGAGGTGCCGCTGGCATATCACAGCTCTAACTGATAAAAGTTCTACTTGCCACCGCCAATATCTAGGCATCTAGTAGCTAGTAAACATTTCTGTAGACAGCAATTTTTGTTGACTTATTTATACCACTGCTTTAGTGGTCTTTAGGACCTTCTCAGTGGTGACTCTAAGGTTGTAGAATCCCCTCCCCTCAGAACTAAGAATAGCTCCCTCTCTAGCTATCTTTTGGTGAGGTCTTAAGACATTTTTATATAAGGAGGTGTTCAGTTGCTGACGGGCTGGCATCTTTAATTTTAATGACTGTAATTCTATATCTGTTGGAAACCATTGGGGTCTGCTTGTTTTTAACTGTTTTAATCTTTTATCTTGCATTGTTTTATCTTTTATTTGTATTTTATTTTATTTGTATTGTATTTTATTTGTATTTGTTTTATCTTTTAATTGTATTGTATTTTATTTGTATTGTATTTTAATGCTGTAAGCCACCCCAGTACAGGGTAGAAAGGAGGGATATAAATTCAATAAATAAAAATAATATTAAAATAATGTACTTATGGTATTATCAGGGGAGAGTACCTGCCCCTTTTCACCCTAGCATAGCTTCTTTTCCAATGGCTGTTGCTGGCCTCTCTTATGTGAGATTGTGAGCCCTTTGGAGACAGAGAACCATTTATTAATTTATTTACTATGCAAAACACTTTGTGAACTACTCCCATTAAAAAGTGGTATATATTCTTAATTATTTTTATCCTGAGAGTTTGGGAATCACTGCTCTATTGGAATAGATTGGCGCTTATACATTTAAACGAATCATTATTCACTTTTTCAGAGAAATGTACATTCCACTTCACACTACGTACTTCCACAAGCGTATATTCTTCCCCTCCCTAATCTTCCCCAAATAGGCCATCTTCTGGCCACTGGAAAGTCTACAGTCACTAGTTCTTTTCCCACCCCTTACATTTCTATAATACCTTTCCTCCAATGAACTCAGTGTTCACAGTCTTCCCTCTCCTTTATCCTTGCAACAACCCTGAAAAGGTTATGTGAAGAGTGACTGACCTATGCATTTCACAGCCAAGGAAGGATTTGAATAGAGTATCTTCCTACTCTGATACCAACACTCTAATGCACAGCTTTGTTGCTTTATAGTTACGTAACTACAAACATCATCTATACCAGAAAGTTAGTGCAGTGTAATTGCTAAGAGACTGAGGGCGCAATCCTAACCTGGAGTTAGGCCGGCACAGTTAGGCCAGCAAAGTTTGGCTGGCACAAGGGCCACCATAAAGCACATTTGGACACCACTCTTGGTGTCAGGGAGGATGGTGCATGTCTGTGTGCTGGCCTCTCTGACTCCGAGAGTGGTTCAAACATACTTTACCCCTGCTAACTGGGCAAGAGGCATTTTTTCAAGTGGTGTCCTCTTATATTTAGCAGGGGGAGAGCAATTGTCCCTCTTCACCCCAGCACAGTGTCTTTCTCGTGGCTGTTGCTGGTGGTGTTCTCCATTCTTTTGGATTGGGAGCCCTTTTGGGACAGGGAGCCATTTAACTTTAATGTTATTATTTGCCTGTAAACCGCTTTGTGAACTTGTGTTGAAAAGCGGTATATAAATACTAGTGATTGATTATGGTGGACCTTGTGCTGGCTAAACTTTGCTAGCCTAACTGTGCCAGCCTAACTCCAGGTTAGGATTACACTCTGAGTAGTGAATCAGGACTTTCCCAGTGTGAGGGCCCAATCCTAACCAATTTTCCAGCATCGGTCCAGCCATGCCAATGGGGCATGCACTGCATCCTGTCCTGGTGGGGAGCAATCACAGAGTAGAGGCCTCTTCAAGATAAGGGAACATTTGTTTCCTTATCTCGGAGCTGCATTGCACCTGCATTGGTGCTGGAAAGTTGGATATGATTGGGATCCATG
>JAJKFI010000007.1:14305713-14324325 GCA_029204185.1 Lerista edwardsae | reverse complement strand
TTCAGCTCCTCAGTATTATTATCCCCATATTGTTACCAATTTATAAATGAATGTTGTAAGAATTACGTATTATAATTATCTGCAAAACAATGTATAAAAACAGCTAAAGAACTGTAGTTTTCCATATGCATCAATCTTCACAACATTCCTTCTCAAAGCACCAAGAGTCAAGACACAAGTGTAATTCAGACATGCAGCAAAAAAAGAAAGAGCCTATGCATAGTAGATAAAACATAGAAATGAAAAAATCATTAAGCTGGTATTGAGAAGAAAAGCCTCATTTGGTAATAGTCTATGGTCTATTTCCTCATCGTCAATAGGAATATAGTCCGTTTCCTCATTGGACAATAAAAAAACTCTTTAAGTTTGACATATGGCAGACTCCTAATGCATGCAGATCTCTTTAACATGATTTAAGCAGAGCTAATCTGCAGTAACAGCACTGAAAACTAATGTGGCTACAACTGGAAGATATTCATTCATGTGGGTGTAGGAAAATATGCAAAACTTCCAGATGAATCTCAAATTACAAAACAGTTTGCATTATTAATGTCTAAGCAACCCTTATTATCATGGTAGCAATGGGAAAGCCAATTTAGGGCCCAGTCCTATCCAACCTTCTAGCACTAAGGTAGCCACAATACAGTCCTTACAAGGGAAGGCAACAAATGTTCTCTTACTTTGAGAACACCTCCGAGAGTGTCCCCTCACTGCAGGATGCAGCACATGCCCGGTTGGCACAGCTGCATCAGTGCTGGAAATTTGGATAGGAATGGACCTTTAATCCCTGTACTTTACAGGGCACAATGCTATGCATGTCTACTCAGAAGTAAGTCCTTTTACGTTCAATGGTGTTTACTCCCAAGAAAACATGGATAGGATTGCAGCCTTAGGCTCTAAGAGAATCAGGAAGCACGAAAGTACATTTTCTACCAGATCTGAAAGCTGATTTGTGCATTTCTCTGGAATGTTTGTGCCACTTTTCATAACATTAACTCAAACACAAAATACAGCAATTGATCTACACAGAAATAAAACAACTGCCAATTAGACTGGAGAAATAAAATAATATTAATGAACTTTTGGGCAGACTGGCATTTTGACAAAGAAAGACCTATTGATGTGTACACCGAACCCAGTAATTTGCTTGCAAGCAAACATGTAGATGGGCTGGATACTGAAGTAAGCCAACCTCTGTGACCCTTTGCACTACGCCATGGAAAGCCATTCCTAAGCTTCCTATTGCCCTACTTCCCATTTATTTAAAAAAAAATTATATTTGACTTTTCCACTTCCACTAGGCACTTAACCTCATACTAAAATAACAATAGTAAAAAGGAAATGCAGCACAAGAGGATACCACTTCAAACTGCAGACACAGGACACATTCCTTTCACGACTCCTCATTCAATTTAAAGAAAAAAAAATTGCCATAAGAAAACTAGTAGAGCAAGGAGAAAGTTATAGCCCAGCTATGTACCTGCTATATTAGCTCTTTATTTGCAAGTAATTGTTCACATAGAGGGCATTAAAAACCTACTTTAAAAATTCCCATTGGTGTAAGAAAAGGTCATCAACTAGATCTTTACAAGCATACCAAATATTATGTAAAGGACACTCAATCAACAACGTATGAAATGTCCCTGTTATTCTTCTGGTGCCCAGAAAATGCGAATCAGACGCTGAAAGGCTGATCATGAATACCTTCTGTAAAGCATAACAATCACACAGTGCTGTATGGACGACCACAAGCAAGACAACCCAGCGGCCTCTCAGATAACATACGACATCCTGTGGGACACTATTCTGGGACTGCAGAAGATCTCTCAGCTGATCGCAGTGATGGGGCTCCCATGCGAGGCTTTGAGCTCCTTCCTCTGGGCAGTGACCTTGGCCAGGCATGGATACAGAGCAAGCCCAGGGGAAGAAAAATGATGATGGATGGATGGTCTTACGGTAATCAATATCATCTCACTCACACCACCAAGGTGCGTTAGAGGATAAGAGGACATTCTCTCTCTCTCTCTCTCTCTCTCTCTCTCTCTCTCTCACACACACACACACACACACACACACACACACACACTTGAAAAGAAGGGGCTCCCTTCAGTGGAAGAAGAAAAAAACACAAAAATCTCTCTCTTTCACACACACACACACACACACCAGCCTTTCCAAACGCACCTCTGTGACAGTAGCTCTCCACTGCCTAAACGTAGCGGGCCCCCGTAGGGAACCAGGATGCTGGACTCGGCGGGCGCTCTGGCTGGACCCAGCAGGGCTCGTGCTGGGCTCTCAGCCCTCCTGGCTCAGCCTTCCTCCCACTGCGCCTCACGCAGCGCCTAGTACCAACACCCCTCCCTCCCCACATATCACACACGGAACACACGACAGCCCTGCGTCAGCCGGCGACACCCCCGGCTCTCCCTTTCACGCCCCACACAGTCCCGCCCGCGCCCTCCATCCGCGCCTCGTCACCCAGCGCGCCCCCCCCTCCGCTTTCCAGGGAAGTCACGTACCTGCCGCCCTCACCGGGATGCAGCGAGCTTGCAAGCCCCTGTCACGCCCCGCGTCAGCGCCCCGCCGGCCCCAGAGCAGCAGCAGGCTGGGCTTCCCTTCCTTCACCCCACACAAGCGCGCCCACTCCCCACGCCGCCGCCTGCGCCGCCGCCCGGCCGCTCCACCGCCTCCCACGTATGTCACAGACGAGCCGGCTGGCGACCCATTATCCAGCAGCAGCACCAGGCCTGCTTACCGCGCTGTCAGTGGAGGCCGCGTCCTCCTGGCGCACAAGCCCGGCCCACCCTGAGGCTCGCCTGGCCAGTTCCGCATCAACAGCGCGAGCGGGGCGGAGCGAACCAACCAGCCGGAGGGCGGGGGTGGGCGGGCGGCGGAGGACGAACCATTCAGCCGCTCGGAGGGAAGGGCGGGGAGCAAGGCGACGCCGAACGCGCCAACCCCCCGGAAGAGACAGGCGGGCGGGGGCTCCGCTGAAGAGTCTCTGGTCGGAGCCGTGAGCACCATGGCCAGCGCTTCACGCCACCCACGGGCACGATGCTGCCCTGCGCCGAGTCACAGCACGTACTCTACTCCCCCAAGTGCTGTGGAATACAGTTCCAAAAAGCAACAAACTTAAGTTAGGGGATAAGTCAAATAAAATGTGAAGTACAGGATTAAGGATGCGATCCTAACCAGGTTTCCAGCACCGGGGTAAGGGAACAAACATTCCTTTACCTTGAGGAGGCCTCTGTGACTACTACTCCAGGGCAGGATGCAGCGCATGCCCCATTGGCCCAGCTATGTCAGTGCTGGAAAGTTGGTTAGAACTGCACCCGCCCACCAACCTTGTTGCTCAATCTGATCTTTGTCTTAGAAGGAACAGTGTTCCATTTGCACCGGAGGCTGGACTGTGCATTTCCAGAATTGGGAAAGTTTCAACTAGCTTTGGTTGTTGCCTTTGTTTAAGCTGCCACCCTATGCATACTGAAACTATTTCAAACCTTGCATCGGTCCACTCAGAGCGCAATCCTAACCTGGAGTTGTGTGTTTGGATCACTCTCAGAGTAAGTGAAGCCAGCACACAGACGAGCGCCATCCTCCCTTAGTCTGAGAGGGATCCAAATGTGCTTTATGGTGGCCCTTGCGCCAGCCAAACTTTGCTGGCCTAACTGTACGGGCCTAACTCCAGGTTAGGATTGCACTCTCAATCTTGCATAAACCTCCTGAACTCTACATTTTCAATCCCATTATTCCCCCCTTCACTTCTCTACTATCTAGCCCAGGTGAGGCAAATTCATACAGCCAGCCAAATAGCGTTCATGATGCAGGCTGAGGGCCGGAAGTGATGTCATTAAGGAGGAAGTGATGTTATTCATCAAGTCATGACCAGACATAAGCACTTTTTTTCTAAGCAACTCATTAATGACAGAAGAGAAAATACGCAAATATTGACAATATTTTCAAGATATGGGAGGGCCCAAATATGGAGGCTTTTCTTTCAGCAGTGACACTTCAGCACAGCTCAGCAGCTGGTGTGGGGAGAGCCCAAGAGCTGAATAAAGAGCTTCTTAGGGCCACTTCTGGCTCCTGGGTCTTATGTAGGACACCTCTGATCTAGCCTAATGAAAAAAATCCTAGACCATCGTAGACGAAGGTGGAACCTATATTATATAGCATTCAAGTCTTTTGACAAAACTCCTGCAGAAACAAATGGCTTTGGGTTGCATTCGTTGATTGCACATAGTATACTTGTCATATTACAGGCATGCCATGGTATCCACTGATTCAGTATCCACGGTTTCAATTATCCACAAATAATGTGCCTCCTAATAAAAAGATAGGGGAAATTAAACAAATCTCTTTCTTCTTACCTAGTTGCAGCAAAACCACTGATGTTCCCCTATCTTTAAAAAGGCATCCCCAGTATCCACCGTTTCGGATATCCACAGTGGTGTCTGGAACAGAATTCCAGCACACACCGAGGCATGTCTGTATTTGTATCTAAAACATCCTGGTGTTTCTTGGTATAGCTAATCTAACAAGCAACCAAAATGAGGGAAACATCATTTCTCACACAAACCAAAAAGCTTTGCTATATGCTGGATCACCCGTGATGATTTACTTTAGAACTGGTTTCTGTTCTTTCACGGGCATTATTTTCCACTTCTTGAAACAATTCATCTTGAATTGCCATTTCAGGCCATCGGAAACTTTGGATGCACTAAATATGACCTGGCAACAGACATTAACATTGTGTATTAGGCTTTATTCTTTTGCATAAACATTTTGCAAACATTTAGTTAAAAATACAGAATTAAACATAAGGAATTTTGCAGTTGCAATGAGTTGTAAAAAAAAAACACAGATCTTACACATTGTTACTTTATAGAGTGAAGGCCAGGGGAAAGAGACCAACCTCAAGTGCAAAACAGACCCAAAGCCGACACCATAGGTATGGCACTTGGTTACAGAGTTAACAATCACATTGGTTTGTAGGCCCAGGCTCTTAGGAAGCTTGCAGGGCAAGCACATTAAATATTGGGAAGCACACAATACCAGAGTACTAAGGAGTTTCAGATTTGATTTCGATCATCAGTTTGTTTCTTTTAGCATGAAGATCAATGAGTAATTTTTAAGGCATATTATTTCCCTCACAGCATTATTGCATGTCACATTACATGCATTGAATTCAATCACATGTAACTTTATAAATATGAAACTACTGATGGGTAGAACACCTAAAGGGCCATTGCAGAGGAATAATTTGGCATGTTCAAGGTAAACAGGAAAGCATTCTAACAAATATCTCAGAATAGGAGACCATACCCTTAACATGTCATGAACAAATTTGCCTCACAAACCCAAACTGAGTTCTGTTCCTCCCTGAAGATTCCTGAAAGCAGCACTAAATTAATACATGCGACAAAACCTCAGGTGTTTTTATTAGACCGGTGGTTCTCAAACGTTTTATACACTTTTTAGAATGGCACTCAAGACACACCAGAAGGGATGTCGTTAATCTGGAAGTGATATCATAGCTGGAAGTGAAATCATCAAGCAGGAAGTGCTATCATTGTGACATGATAAAATATTATATAAAAGCACTGAACAAAAAACAAAATTTAAAAAACACCCTCATTTGAAAATGCAAACTGTTAATGCTCACAAAAGGAATATAGCTAGGTCTGCAGCTTCCAAGATGGCTGCTCTCAGCTTTCCGCAACCCACCTGACATCAGGTCGCAACCCACCAAGTGGGTCCTGACCCACAGTTTGAGAAACACTGTATTAAAAGAAAAACTGCTTTCAGAAAAGATGGCCTAGAGCACAATTTTCAGAAAATTGGAGCAGAAAAGATGACCTGGAAATCAGGGAGGGGAGGAAAATGCTTAATCCTTCCCTCCCTGCCATGTTTTCCTGAACTGCTCCCTCATTGCTTTCCCCTCTCTCACAACATGTTCCAGATACACATTTCAGAATCCCAGGCATACATTTACCATCACGTGTGTCTGGAACTCAACAGGGAAAAGTGGGAGGAGGAGTGCAGCAGCAGAAAACAAATGAGAGGAGGAAAGGATTAATCATCCTCGCCATCAAATATGTTCAAAATAATCTCCTCCAGAAGTGGCTCAACTAAAACAACCATTCATATTTTTAACACCCATTGTGTGTAATATTCAGTTCCATCCTTTGAAACCTATGCAGTCTGCAGGTCTAAGCAATGTTTACAATATCACTAACTTTATATATACATATGCAATTATAAACTATGGGCTCATACAAACAGCTCTGAATTCAAGGATTGGAAATTCATCCATCCCTCTAGTCCTGGCATGTTGAGACAGCAGCTCATGCAGATCATTCCGGGTCCACACGGCTGAGAGGGCACTGTGTAAGCCAATCCAGTCCATACAGCTGGCATCCTGAGCTAACCACACAAGTAACATAGGTATTTGTTTTTCACAGGGACACTTCCCCCACTCCCTATGGAGCCAAGCAGCCATTGTCTAGATAAACCTCATAAGGTGCTGAGACACAAGCACTGCAATTTTTTCAGTGCAATAAGGCACTAGATGCAGTCCTCGTTTTCTTGAGTTGTTCCCCACCAAACCCCATTTGCTAGGAAAGAAAAAAAACTGGTACAAGATCCAACAGAAGGCTGTGTCCATAGGCACATTTGTTTTACTCTTTCTATTGAAGCCAAGGGAATTGGGGTACAACAAAAGGCATCTGTCACCTGGGACCTGCAGATGACAGCACTGCTCCCAACTCTGCCAGGAGTGTGCAGTGTGCAGGTGGCTACAAACAAGCATGCTGCTCAGTGCAAATTCCACAGATAGGCCACACAAGAAAGTCAACTGGACTCCTGTCAGAACTGCTTTAGGGCGCAATCCTAACTTGGAGTTAGGCTAGTACAGTTAGGCCAGCAAAGTTTGACTAGCATAAAAGTATGTTTGGACCACTCTCGGAGTCAGAGAGGCCAGCATACAGACGTGCGCCATCTTCCCTGACTCCAAGGGTGGTCCAAACATGCTTTACTATGGCCCTTGTGCTGGCCAAACTTTGCTGGCCTAACTGTGCCGGCCTAACTCCAGGTTAAAGTTAAAGGTTTCCCCATGACCAAATGGTCTAGTCGTGACCGACTGTAGGGGATGGTGCTCATCTCCATTTCTAAGCCTGTAGAGCCAGCATTTGTCTGAGGACAAGCTTCCATGGTCATGCGGCCAGCATGACTATATGCCGTAGCGCACAGAACACCGTTACCTTCTCACCGAAGGGGTACGTATTTATCTACTCACATTTTTACATGCTTTTAAACTGCTAGGTTGACAGGAGCTGGGACAAGCAACGGGAGCTCACTCCGTCGCATGGTCTTGAACTCCCAACCTTCCAGTCAGAAAGCCCAGCAGCAGCGGTTTAACCTGTAGTGCCACCACGTCCCAGTTAGGAGATCCTAACTCCAGGTTAGGATTGCACTATTAATCTCTCAGAGCACAAATAACCTAAGGGGCTCTCCATTGGATACACATTCAGGTTGCAGGTCCTTCAAACACTCAGTGGGGCTTTCTTCTAACAAAAGACTACAGCAACTGGGCTACATAAGCAACCATTATAACACCTTTCAATGTTTGTGAGTACTGTATATGTGATATGGCCCTAAATACCACCGTGATTGCTTAGACATTGGTGGCTGGAGGGAGGGTGAGCACTGGGCGAAGATTACAAAGACATGTTTCTCTAAAATACAGATATTTTGCAAATCCTCAGCCCTCTTCCCTCACCCCAAAATGGCACTTAAGGCTTGAGCTCCCAGAAGGAAAAGACCCCTCTAGAAATGAAGCCTTGTAAACAGAGGACACTTCAATCTATGCATCCAGCTCCGTTATGTTTCTGACTTGTAGAATGTATTGAGCACATTCAGGAACTTCCATGAAGTTCCTCAAAATAGGCATCTATAGGAGCCTTGCCTTTGTATCTTGTCTCTGTGTGTCTGGATGGTGGGTCTTTGAAGTTAAAGGGGCTGTACCAAACACCATGGAAAAAGTGCTAGAAAGAAGAAAGCCACTGAAGAAATTATTGGGGTGGTTTCTTCATCTCTGTCGAGGTGCTTCTGTTGTTCCAAATAAAAGACTAAAACATCATCTGGTCCATGTCATTTGACCTTCCACACTGTCTCATCAGCAAAGAAACCACACGCCCATAGCCCTCAGCACCACTTCAGTGCTTTGGAGGGAAAGGACAGCTTCTTGTTAGCGCAAAGTGAATGTTGGGGTTACTGCAGCAAGTCAGTTCTCTGGGATAGAGCTGTCATTCATTGACATCCCAGATCTCTGAAAGAAGAGGTGGCAGCTTCTTGTCCTGTAGCCGAAGAGCAAACACCTGCTCAGAATGGACACTGCTTAGAGTCCGAAGGCTGACTAGTTTCATTAACATCCGTGGGAACATTAGATGATCCTATAAGATCACACACAGAAAGAAAACAATACTGACTAATTGTTCATGTATTTCTATTAATACTCTAATGACACTTTTCAATCATAAAGCTTCCAAAGCAGCTCACAGTCAACTATTAACAAAAATGCAATACAGTGAAGTACATCTCAAAATGCAGGAAACAGCAGGAATTTAAAAGCAAGAGAGCCACCTAATGGCCCACCCCTAGGATAATTCAGAGACTAAAGGCTCAATCCTGAGCTCTCCAGCACACACAGAACGCACGGCGCTGGTGAGGGCAAAACTTACTGCTTGCTGGCTCTGTGGGGCACCTCTGGGTGCGTGCTGGCAGCACTGGTTAAGCGTGGATGGTAAGAGCATACCACCTGCGCTGGTGACACAAACATGCTGTGAGGCACATCCAGCGTGGGCAGTAAGTTCTTACTGCCAATGCTGAGCCAGCACTATCCCTGTGCGCCTGGAGGTACCCCTGTAGAGCCAGGGAGTGGTAAGTCGCATTTACCCTCGTCAGTAGTGTGCATTCTCCACGCAGGCAGAGAGGGGGAACTCTCCCCCCCCCGACATGTCGTGGCCCAACATGGAGGCCCTCACAAATAGTCGGTACAGAGGCAAGAAGACCTATGGCCTGCCCTGCACCCAGCGGCGTCATGCAGCTGGAACGCTGGGCGGGAGGAACGGGTGAGGAATGCGGGGGCGGGGAAGACGGCAAAACGGATCGGTATGCAAGGGGCGGGCTGCCGCTCACCTGTTCCTCCTGCCCAGCGTTCCGGCTGCATGACGCCGCTGCCTGCACCCTTACCAGAGGGGAAGTGGACAAGCATCCCCTTCCTCTCAGGTGCCTCCAGCAGCTGCCTGTGCCCATGGTGGCCAGGCAGCTCAGGATTGGGTTGAGAATAAGATTGCAAAGCATTTTATGCACCAATGTGATAATTAATACTATACTAATTAATACTGAGCCAAGCACACATTTCCAGTGGTGGGATTCAGGGGGTTCGCCCAGGTTCTATAGAACCGGTTGTTAAATGGCTGGGCCCCGCCCACTCGCTTACCTCGGCTGGCTTCGGGTTTGTTTGTTTTTTGGCTCCGGCTATGATGTCATAGAACCGGTTGTTCATTTATTTGAATCCCACCACTGCACATTTCCCATATATTCTCCACAAATAAAACAGGGGTGGCGGTAGTTGAATTTTTTTAGGGAGAGGGCTTTTAAGGTAGGTCATCAGTTGGCTCCTGGTGTTACTTTTTTATTATTGTTAAAATCATAATTATTTAAATGTTAATATTATTAATAAATAATATTATTTACATATCGCGGCCAGCTCCTTCCCTCCCCCTGCCTGGTTCCTCCCCCGTTCTCGACTCCTCCCCACCCCAAATGGGCTTACCGGCAGCTAGTGCTGCTGGAGCACTGGCCGGTCACTCGCGTTGGGGCCTGGCGCTGAATGAGCGCTGCTCCAGCACAGGTGCAGACATGTCGCGGAAGTGCTTTACGGCACGTTTGCAACATTTTCGCCGGCAGTACACACATACCACCGGCGATAAGGGCCCTCTGGATTGTGTCCTCAGAGTGCAGCCCAAACACTTACATGTTGTCGGTGGATACAAATATAAGAATGAAGAGCCTCTACGTAAGTGTGCTGCAGCCTTTCTACCAAGAGCTGGTCTTGAACATTAGGTCGGTCTGCCAAAAAATAGGATAACACTTAATGGTAACTTTTTCTGTTCTCTCCAGTAAGACTATTTGGTTGCAGTGAACAGTGCTGGAAGGGCATAATGGGAGTGGGGAAGTGCAGCGATGGGGGCGGGCAAATAGGGTCCTGGGATGGGTGCAGGACCGATAGTGAGTCCCCAGTCTCGTACTTGGTTGTTTGGGATCATGGCACAAAAAATGTGGAAGGCCACTGCTCTATGTAAAATGCTGTTAAATAATACTAAATAAATGAGACTTTAACAGTGCTCAATTTTGACAGGATTGTAGATGCAATCCAGCCCAGTACTGGATTGGCAAGGCTGGCCGGCCAGCGCCAAATCCAACGCTGGGTTGGGGAGGCTGGAGCCTCCCCACAGCAAAGACATGTTCGCGCCCTTACCGTAGGGGAGGCTCCAGCCTCCCCAATGCACTCTTCAGATCTGCGTCTGCTAAACAGCAGGTGCAGATCCAAGGAGACCGCGCGGTCCGAATCAGGGCCATGCAGCCTCCCAGATGGGCTTAGGATTCTGCCTTATGGCCAAATCTGGAGCCCGGCCATGTCCCGCCCGCAACCTCCCTTCCCTCGCTAATCCCGTGTCCGTCTGGACATGGAGACTCCCTCACGCCAGCTGGCTTCGGACAACATGAGGGAGGCTCGAAGGGGGCACAACGGGACTGGCACTGCCTGCAGCATTGGTCCCGCTGCTCGAGCGCCAACGCAGGAGTGCCAATTGGTGCCCCCACGTCAGCACTAACAATGTTGCGTCGATGCTATGACGTAGTGTCAATGCGACGATCGCGCTTGGATTGCACTGCCCATTTAGTAGCGGCAGATAAATACTGTTTTTGTATCGAAGTACCTAGGCAATCTGACAAAACCAACAGCCCCACACCCTCCTGGATTAATTACCTGCAGAAAAAATGCTGATTGCAATTAAAAGTGCATATTCAGCATCACTGAGCTGCAATTCATTCATTCCCTTTGAAAATTCAAAGATGGGGTTAATGAACTCAAACTGAAGGCCTGGAAGAAAAAGACAAAAGAGATGGGATTAAGGGCATTGTTCTATAAATTGCAAAAAAACAACTGAGCATTTTTAGAATCCAGATGGTCCTCTGTCCTGAATTAAATAGATGCTGGGGGGGGGGGAACTGGCCTTTTATCTTTATTTCCATATAGTATTCCTGACATCAACTCTGATTCACTCCCCAAAACACTATTGGACAAACCTGTTTTGAATCGGAAATGAAAAGCCGAGCCAATTCTCCTTTACTAAAATGTCTGGACATATCTATGCATATAATAACTAACGCCCCCCCCCCAAAAAAATTCTAAAAGGGAAGCTAATTTTAAGACACTTTAGGATCAAAACACTTTTTAAACAAAGGAGATCATGGATCAAAGGATGTTGAGAGAATTCACTTAAGTCAAACCTATACAAGCTTGTATTTCAAGCTTCTGAAATAGGCAATCTTGGTATCTGAGCAATAAACCTTACGTGGAATGGCAAAAGAGTACCAGAAAGAAAACTAACAGAAGTGATTGCAGTCTGTACTTCTACAAAGGGTCTAGTAGAAGTCTTGTTTCCTCCCATTTCAAAACTGCAGATTTTGTAATATTTTTGACAATATGCAAGTAGTGAAAGTTACAATTTACTCCAGTCCTGGGGGTTTCCCAGTGCAGGGGCAAAGCCCCAATTGGCTGCCCCCCTGCCTCAGAAGTAAATGTGGTGATGTCATCAAGTCACAGAAATTATATTAAGAAAGCAGCGCCTGCCCCCTGAGGGGGGAAGCGCTGCTTTTCAGCCGCACAAAGGGCTGCTGGGGGGCCCACCTTGCGGCAGCACAAGATCGCTCCCTGTTGAGTGGCTTCACTGCAAGGGGTGATTGGTTCCTCCAACTGTTGGAGAAATTGATCACCCCTTGCCAGCTTCCCTGGCAGTGGTGCGGCTAGGGAAAGCAGCTGAGCGGGGCATAGCCCCGCAAGGCTGCTTCCCAGTTAGGCACTGCCTCAGTGCCAAAACCAGCCAGAGAAGCAGCTGAGTGGGGCATGTTTTCGCCCCACATGGCGCTTCTCATTCTCAATGGCGGCGGGGGGGGCAGCTGGTCTCTCCCACACCTCCAAGGCCAACACCCGGGGCATTTGCCCCCTTGCCCCCCCTCAGGTATGCCACTGGTGTACTCAGTGTACTGATAGTGTACTCAACCTTCTGAGTACAGGCATGCCCAGGTATCCACTGATTCAGTTGTCCACAAATACAGTGAACACTGGGACACCTATTAAGAAGATAGGGGAACATTAAACAAATCTTTTTTTAACCTTGTTGCAGCAAAACCACTGATGTTCCCCTATCTTTAAAAAGGCATCCCCATTATCCACAGTTTCAGGTATCCACAGTGTGGTCTGGAACGGAACCACATTGGATACTAGAGCATGCTTGTTGTTACTTTTCTTTCTTGATGGCTTTCGGGTATGTTCCCCTTCCCCCATACAAATGCTCCCCTATGCATATTTCCCATATAATCAAGCTACTTCCCCTTCAAGAAAAACATGGCCAAGCTCAAATATCAGGTGGAGGGTAACACCTACAAACTAAAAATAAAAAGGACGTTTTAAAAATACAAATGTGTGTGTTTAGCTCACCGGCTTTGGAAAAGTCATCCCGGTTATAACTTAGATCTTTCAAAAAGGTGATGCTTTCAGTTTCTGGACTGTAGCGCCGAGATGTCTCCAATAGCATCACCTTATGAACACACACAAAAATGAAAGAAGTCATTAAAGGCCTGGATATGAAATCAGCAACACGGTTCAAGCCCACACCATCAATGAGGAAGCAACATGTTGCACTGCAGTAGACTCTCTGGCAGTGCTGGCCCACCCATGAGGACAACTGAAATAATTGCCTCAGGCAGCAGATTGGTGGGAAGTGTCCACCTTTATCTGCCCCCTTACCTCTACTACTAGAAGTGTGGAGGAGAGGAAAGCAGCTCTTTTCGCCACATTTTCTCTTAAGAACATAAGCAGAGCCCCACTGGATCAGGCCAAAGGTCCATCTATTCCAGCTTCCTGTATGTTATAGTGGCCCACCAGATGCCTCAGGGAACACAAAAGACAACAGGCTGCCTGCATCCTGTTGCCACTCCGTTGCACCTGGCGTTCTGAGGTAAATTCTGAGGTAAACACACTGGTGGTTGGCAAGGTTCTCCACAGCATTTCTCCTTGACAGCCATCAGAACCAGTTGCACCTCTTCAGACATGTACTCATAGGAACATAGGAACAGCCCCACTGGATCAGGCCAAGGTCCATCTAGTCCAGCTTCCTGTATCTCACAGTGGCCCACCAGATGCCTCAGGGAACACACAAGACAACAAGATATTTGCATTTCATTGCCACTCCCTTGCATTCAGTATAGCCTATCTGGTGGCCTATCAAGGTGCTCCATCACCTTGTTACTTGCCAAATTCAGGAGAGGGAGGAGTAAAACCTGGCATATCCCCACATAAGGGTAGGGCAGCATTTGGCACACCACCTCAGACAGTGGGAGGTCTTGGGCCAGTCCTGTTCAGTGAGTGTCATATTCAACCTCCATCACAGGTTACTAGTCATGATGGGTATGTACAGTCTGAGATTAGCTCGTTGCTCATTATGAGGGTTGGATAGGAATTTTTTTCTGTCATCCAAATTGGTCATGAATGGCAGTTTTTTTGCCTACCTGATGACTGATGCGGGAGGGACAGTGGGTCTAATAGGTTTCGCGTTTTTTAAAAATTGTTACTTTTGTTTAATAAAGCTAGCCCCAACTAATAGTCTGGTGTCTTCACTGGTGTGGAGTGGGGGTGCGAGGGTAGGTTACTCAGAAAGCCATGCAGGGGAGTGGCAGCAGGATGCAGGTATCTTTTGTGCTCCCTGAGACATCTGATGGGCCACTGTGAGACCCAGGAAACTGATGGGCCTTTGGCCTGATCCAGCAGGGCTGTTCCTATGTTCCTAACTTCAGCCCATTCCCTTGTGGCTATGTGGGATTTGAGTGGGATTTAAACTGAAACAATTAGAAATTTAGCACTATCCCAATAGCCTCCCATGCTGGGGAAGGAGGGAAATGAAGAGCCACCTCTGATCCAGTTTTCTGGTAATTCTCCTGCCAAGGACAGCTGGCTGCTCTGCATCAGGCAGGAATGACTGGCGTGAGGTCCAAGCATATAAAGTGGGCTCTCCTTATCTGCAGGAGTTTGGTTCCAGACCCCCACCACCCCTGCAGATAAGGAATTCCACAAATGCTGAGGTCCACAAGCTCCCAAAGCTTGCGCAATTACTTAACTGGGGCTTCTGAAGGCGGCTCCTGGGTCCTGCCAGGCCAACAAACCACTCTATTGGCCTCCGTGAGCCTCAGAATGGCCTGCAGAAGCCTCCGGAAGCTACTTCTGGTTTTCAGAAGCAAACCTGAAGTTGTCTCCAAAAACCGGGAGTAGCTTCTGGAAGCTGCTGTGGGCTATTCTGTGGCTAGCAAAGACCAATAGAGCGGAGATGTCTCTGGAGGTGCCAGGTAAGTAATTGCATGTGGACCCTCTAGATTCACAGATGGTTAAATCGGCAGATACAAGATTCATGGATGCAGAAGGTCCACTGTAGATGCCGCCATGCTTTCTGCCCCTAAAGGTTGCTCCATCTCATCTCAAATTAGTACAAAGGAAAGGGCCTTCTACTCCACTGGGGTTAGTGATGTTCTGTAATGCAGGTGTGCGTCTCTCTTGTCTTTGCTGAACGCATTGGTGGCTCTCATTCTTTCCGACCTCAAGTGGCAAAGTGTCGTTCTCACCTCTATCGTGGAGGTCTTCAGCAGAGCAATTTGATCCTCCCGGGTCAGCTCCAGGAAGCCTGGCAGCTGCTTCGCAAAGTCCACAATCTCCTGGACAGAAATGATGGCCAGCTCTGTGAAATGGGCAAAGCGCTGCTGACGTGCTTCACGATGAAGAGGGTCTGAAATTTGAGGCCATGGCTGCAGGTGGGTGGGGAACGCAGGAGAGAGAGAAGGAAGGAAGGAAGAGTGTGATAAGGGCAGAAGGAAAAGGCTAAAAATTAAGCCACTGAAATGAATATCCACCCTCCCCAGCAGCTTATCCTACAGCTCTCCTATAATCCTGATTCAGGCGGCCTGCATTACTCTCCTGCTCAGCAATCTATAGCCAACTATCCCACACTCCTAAGAACATGAACATAAGAAGAGCCCCAATGGATCAGGCCAAGGGCCCATCTAGTCCAGCTTCCTGTATCTCACAGTGGCCCACCAGACGCTTCAGGGAGCACACAAGACAACTAGATACCTGCATCTCGTTGCCACTCCTGTATCTCCCTTCAGCACTTTCAGCCTTGGTGAGCCCAGCTGCTCCCCAAACCGGCACAAGCAAGCTTTCATTGGTCCGCCACTGCACATCAGGCCTCTGATCTCAGCTGGTGGAAGACGTAAGCAAGCTCTTCTCAGGTTCCACTAGCAGGCCCTTAATCCCTGCGGAACTAGAGCAAGGCCTATCCCAACTGCCAGATCCTCCAGAACGTGCGAGAAAAATCAGAAAAGGAATGCTATGTGCTTGAACGCAGTCCCCCCTCCAAAGCTGACCTGAATTCCTCAGAGTAGCGTAGCCAGAGACAGATGATGTGATAAGTACAGCAGGTGCCACAATGCGCCATGTAAGTGGCCCCTCCCAGTGGTGGACCTGAGGGGGGCAGAGGGGACAAATGCCCGAGGCGCTGGGCTTGGGGGGACGGTCGACAACACTTTCCCCCCAGCCACTGATTTGGAGCACAAAGTCCCTCCAGGAAGTGGCTTCTGCAGTGGAAGCCACTTCCTAGAGTGACCCTGCGCAGCTCCAAAGGGCTGCCTTGATTGATTGACTGACTGATTGATTGATTGATTATATTTATTGGCCAGGTATGAGTACCATACTTGGAATTTGATTTCGGCTAATGGCTACATACATACTAACACTAGCACATAAACAATATAGCACATAAACATAAACATAAACAATAAACAATAAATACAACAAAAAACAAATAAAGACATTCAATTCAAGTTAGGACACTGCCTCAGTATTTACTCAAAAGTCACCTCAGCATAGTTATGAATTCAACAATTTAATGGCACAAGGAAAAAAACTATTCTTGTGCCTAGATGTTTTAGTGTACAGAGACCTATATCGGCGTCCAGAAGGAAGAAGATCAAACAAGTTGTGTCCAGGGTGCAAAGGGTCCGCAGCAATACACACTGCTCTCTTCTTAACCCGAGCATTATATAAATCCTCCATAGAGGGGAGGAGGCCCCCCAAGAAGAGACAGGCAACCCTTCAGAGTCCGTATGGTTGTCCAACACATTGAGTAAGCAGCACTGGCCTGCCCCCCCCCAGAAGGGCGAGTCAGCCCTTCATAGCCATGTTGGGTCGCTCAGAGAAGCTACAAAGTGTAATCGCATGGGGAGGCGGCTCCTTCTAGGGGGATGGCTCCTGCTGAGGGAAAACGCCTGGAAGTGTGCCCCTGGCACTGACCCCCCTGGATTGCCTCTGGCCCCTCCCACTCACTGTCAGAGCCATTCAGGGCAGCCACAGCAACACACAGGAGCGCCTGCACAGTACTATTGTTGTCCCAAATGGCTCTGACAGTGGGTGGGAGGGGCCACTTACACGGTGCAACGCAGCACCTGCTGTACTTACCACACCACCCCCCTCTAGCTATGCTACTGGCTCCTCATCCCTCAACTAGCATCAGAGGAAGGCTTCATTGAGATTGTAGGCTCTGCCTTGCCCCCTCAATAGTTTAGAGCTCACTTAGATTGTCCCTTTACCGTCACTTTGAGCCTGTCTGTGAAGGAGCGTTGGTTACACTGCTGCTGGGCCGCCACAAGCTTCTCTATCATGTCCAGCTGTTCAGGCGTCATTTTGGGAGGGCTGCTAGGTGGGGATGGGGGGTTGTGGCGCACAACTGCCATTCGGGCCTGATCGTCCTCCTGCTTCTTAAGTTTCTTCAGCTGGATTTGCTCTTCCGAGAGGACGCCTAAAAATAGGGGACAGACAGGGAGCCGAGAGAAAACACAGAATTATGCAGGACAACAAAGCGCCTCGTCACATTGCTGGCCAATGCCTCGACGATGCCTTTTCAGCACTGCGGGCTGGCAGCTCCATGAGGCAGCATTTCTAGTTTCTAAGAATCATCAAGTTGCATTGTAACTTCTAACTGCAGAATCAGAATTCACAGAAACAGTTTGCCTAGGGCGCAATCCTAACCTGGAGATAGGCCGGCACAGTGAGTCCAGCAAAGTTTGGCCGGCAGCAGGGCCACTGTAAAGCACGTTTGGACCACTCTCGGAGTCAGGAAAGATGGCGCACGTCTGTGTGCTGGCCTCCTTCATGGCTTCAATTGATGGTTGCCCCCTTCCCCCCCCCCGAGCAGTGATGGAATCTGTTAAGCAGGAGCCGGAACGCTGGGCGGGACTTACGTGTGATTGGCAGCCCGCCCGTTCCGTTCCGCCGCCTGCCCGCCTGCCGCCCTGGCCTCGGAGGGGGCGCCTGCTCACCGGGGGGGACAGGTGGGGGGCACACCTGGGCAAGCAGCAGTGGGGCACACCAACCAGAGGCAGCCCGCGCGGCGGGCGGGCAGGCGGCAGAACAGAACGGGCGGGCTGCCAATCACACGTAAGTCCCGCCCAGCGTTCCAGCTCCTGCTTAACAGATTCCATCGCTGCCCCTGAGATGCCTTTCCCAGTTTACATATTAACTTGCCAAAATATTCCATATTCAGAGAAACCATACATACCGAATCCAAACTAATATCTACAAGAGATAACGAATTGTGTATATCATATTACTAGCTTTTATGTACCCGGCTTTGCCCGGGTGTTTATATGTGCCATCCCCGACCCCCAGCTACTCACCAGGCATACAGATGGCCCATTTATATGTCCCATCCCTGCCCCCCCTCACATGTGTGCCCAGGTGTTTATATGTCCCATCCCTGACCCCACCCCCACTCACATGTGTGCCCGGGGGTTGATATGTCCCATCCCGGACCCCACCCCCCCTCACATGTGTGCCCAGGTGTTTATATGTCCCATCCCTGACCCCCCCCCTCACATGTGTGCCCAGGTGTTTATATGTCCCATCCCTGACCTCCCACTCACATGGGTGCCCCGGTGTTGATATGTCACATCCCTGACCCCACCCCCACTCACATGTGTGCCCGGGGGTTGATATGTCCCATCCCTGACCCCACCCCCACTCATATGTGTCCCTGGGTGTTGATATGTCCCATCCCTGACCCCACCCCCACTCACATGTGTGCCCGGGTGTTTATATGTCCCATCCCTGCTGCTGTACTATGTACCCGGCTTCGCCTGGGTGTTTATATGTGCCATCCCCAACCCCCAGCTACTCACCAGGCATACAGATGGCTCATTTATATGTCCCATCCCTGCCCCCCC